>OY755039.1:68027931-68700685 GCA_963576565.1 Aspidapion aeneum | reverse complement strand
TTAGCCCCAGGGACGATCCAAGGCCAGTGAGACATGTGAGATATCGCGAGATTGAAGCTTCATTGGGGATTTCAAAGACTTCAATTCAAAAAATTCTCGTCGTGATGTCTGTCTCTCTGTGTGTGTGTTTTTTTTTTCTGTCCGTAATACGATAGCTCCTAGACCGCTAAACCGATTTTCATAAAATTTTCAGGTAAAATAGTGTTCGACATTCTAACGAGCTGATTAGATTTTGGTCAAAATCTATTCATACTTTGACCATCAAAAAGTATAAAAAATGCTAACTTTTTAACGGAGGATCGCATCAATATGTGGTTTTCAGAATGTGTTAGACAATATTGTGCTCAACAATTTGTGTTATAACTAAAAACTTCGTAGGAGCATTAGTTTCCAAGATATTTAGAAAAAAGTGTTTTTAAGGCTGATTATCATAGCTTCACTTGTGCTAATAGGCTAGCTAGGAAGGTATCAGATCCGTCATGGATCCATTTATTTTCTTATGATGCCGAAAATGTATTATTTGGGTGTATTTTGACCTATCTGACCTAATATCGTCGTGACTTCTTACCGGAGCATCGCATCAGTATGCGGTTTACGAAACACGTTTTTCTCAATAATTCCGTGGTGCCGGGGAAAAAGGAGATAAGTCGATTATAAGAATAATCAGGAAAATAACTTAAAGTTTGCTTAAAAACTACAAATCAGGTTCAATACCGATACTGATGACACCCAAATATTCAGACTAAAATACAAATATGATCTGACTTATATTGTTTGTCCCGTAGCAAGGTTTTGATATATACATCCAAAATCAAGACAGGTATCTCGTTTTGAACAAAAATGGACTTATCTCCTTTATCCCCGGCACCACGGAATTTATGTTCTTACTAAAAACTTCCGTTTCTGACCTAATTTCAAAAACTGTTTTTAAGGATGATATAATGTGGAGTTCACTGGAAGTGTGCTAATAGACTAGGAAGGTATCAGCTCGATCATGGATCCATTTATTATAAATGGTTTCTTCACTTGAGCCTATTTTCGGTAAAAATATTTGTTAATGGTGCGTAACAACACCGACAATTTATTATGCTAAAAGTTAATTAAGAAAAATGTTTTCTTGGTCGTATATTCTTTCAAGTTCTCCAACAATGGAGAATGCAAATATAAACTACTGACTATATTTAGCACCACAAAGCGCAATAATAATGTAGAAATAAAATAAAACAAAATGTTCCCCACTATTGAGTATTGTTTACCGCTAAACCAAATTTTGCTTATAAACGGTTAAAAAATTAAATTCAAGATTCTGACTTATGTACATTTAGAATTATTTATTATTAAAATGAATGGATCCATGACGGATCTGATATCTTCCTAGCTAGCCTATTAGCACACTTCAAGTGAAGTCATCATATATCAGCCTTGAAAACAGAAAAAAAGATCTTGCAAAGTTTTTGGTTATAACACAAATTATTAGGCAAAACCCAATCTACTTTATTCCGAAAACCGCATATTGATACGCCGCTCCATTAAAAAGTTAGCATTTTTTAAACTTTTTGATTGCAATGGATTTTGACCAAAATCTAATCAGCTCGGTAGAATGTCGAACACTATATTACCAAACAGTTTTATGAAAATCGGTTCAGCGGTTTCAGAGCTATCGTCTACGGATAGAAATAATATAAACACACACACACACTCAGACAGATATCACGACGAAATTGCAAAAACCCGGTTCCCACCTACGACTTTCTCGAGCGAGCCCGCGCACGCGTCACATGACTGTCATAACATTTCATATTAAGATCATGTGACGCGTGTGCACCCACGAGAAAATCGTAGGTGAGAACCGGGTGTAAGATAGTAAAAACAACACCAAAATAACACATTTTCGGCGTTATCTGAAACAAAAAATTTTCATCGAAAATAATAGCTTCTCTAGCCATTGCTATGTGGGCTAGGAAGGTAAAAATCAGCGAATGACAATAGAAAACAAATGAATCCATAACAGGACTGATCAGCGGCGGCGCATGCCCTTAAATTGGTAGGTGGTAGACGCTTTTTACTCATTGGGCGTCGACCGGTGAGATACCACCATGCCAGAAGTGAGTAGCGCTAAGTGGTATCACCACGTTCCGCTACTGCGCTGGCAGTCCGGTTCCAACAATGAGTAACAGATAGTATGATGGCGCTTCCAGGATCAAAATATTCCGGAGGTAAAATACCCGACCACTCGGATCTCCGGGCGTCGGGTGATCCTGGGGGTCCTTCATGCAAAGATATTAAAAGAAGACCAAAAACTCAACTCAGAATTGATTTTAGCAATATAAGAGGATTAAGTACCAACATGAATTCAGTTCACCAACATCTTGAAGAACAAAGACCTGACATCCTTGTTCTCACTGAAACTAAAATCAGTTCTGCAACACCTATTGTGAACTATCTTTATCCCGGCTATGACCTACACCACCGATTTCGACATAATTTTGGGATCTGTGTGTACATTAAAAATGACCTTTCATGTCATCGAGAGGAGAAGCTAGAACCAGCGAACCTCGATATCATATGGCTGAAATTCACCTCAAAGTCATCGACCAAGTTCATTTGCTGCCTCTACCGACCGCCAAGTAACACCGAGTATCAAAACTTTTTTGCGACATTACCCGAAAACTGTGATAATATACAGTCTAACTATCCACATGCGGAAATTGTTTTTTTAGGCGATTTCAACGTCCACAATATACCCTGGCTAAAACACCACAACAAAACAGATAATGAAGGCAGGGAAGCAGAAGCTTTTGCCATAAGTTGTGGTCTAACGCAGCTTGTCGATGAACCTACCCGTATCTCAGAAAGGGGTGAATTTGCAGCGCTTTTAGACTTGTTCCTAACTACAAATCCTGACTTGTACACAATTCAAGTAGATCCCCCACTTGGTTCATCCGATCATAAACTTATAAGAACAAAGTGCGAAATGTTCATACCGCCAAGCCAACAATCACTTCCTCGTAAAATGTGGCACTATAAATCGGCAAAATGGAATGACCTTAAACAGTTTTACCTGGATTTTCCATGGCAAGAAGTTTGCTTTAAAACAGCTGATCCCACTATTTGCTGTAATGAAATAACAAAAGTAATCTTATCTGGAATGGATGCATATATCCCACATACAATAAAAAGCACAGCTAATGCAAAACCTTGGTTCAACAGCCAGTGTCAAACGGCTGTACAGAAAAAAACACAGAGCATATAACCTTTGGAAACGACAACAAACCGCTCAAAACCACACAGAATTTATAGAAGCCAGAAATAGTTGCAAAATTACTATTGACGCCGCCAAAGAAACATACAATCAAAGAATAAAAAACAGGTTGCTGAATTGTCCAAGTAGTTCTAGGTCCTTTTGGTCTCTTGCAAAAGCCGTTGGATCAAACTTCACCAAGTCATCCATACCACCACTTACAGATAAAAATACTCACTCAGCCACAACATCAGAGGAAAAAGCCAATATGCTGGCCAAAATCTTTTCCTCCAACTCAAACCTAACAGTGCCAAATGGAAAAACTCCACCGTTCATTAAAAGGGTTTCCCACAGTATGCCAGAGGTACCCTTTTGTCACAGAGAAATACGAAAATCCCTTAAAAAGTTGGATACAAACAAAGCAATGGGTCCAGATGGCATTCCCGCGATAGTACTCAAAAATTGTGCTAACGAACTCACCCCAACTTTCGCTAAATTATTCAATTTATCTTACAGGCAAGGAGTATATCCATCATCATGGAAGTCTGCCGCAGTACAACCTATTCCAAAGAAAGGAAAAAAGACAGATCCGTTAAACTATAGACCAATTGCTCTACTTCCGGTGATATCAAAAGTAATGGAAAGAGTTGTGAACAATCACCTAACCAAGTACTTGGAAAAGTACAAACTTATCAACGACAAGCAATACGGATTTCGAAAATATAGGTCAACTGGCGATTTACTTACATACGTCACTCATTTATGGCAAAAAGCGATTGAGTTACGGGGCGAAACAAGAACAATTGCCTTAGATATATCAAAAGCATTCGATAAAGTCTGGCATGAAAATCTGCTCAACAAGCTTAAAGCAATGGGATTGTCGCCGAAACTTTGCACTTGGTTTGAAAGTTACCTTAAGGATAGATCCATTTATGTTGCACTGGATGGCCGGAACTCCAACTCTTACCAAATAAATGCCGTTGTGCCACAGGGAGCAATCCTTTCGCCAACACTTTTTCTGATTTACATAAATGACCTCATAGATAAAACAGTAAATCCACTTTATTGCTTTGCAGATGATGGCAATGTAGTCTCCTCAGTCATACCACCCACTCAGTGTCTATCCGCACGTGAATTCCATCATCTTAGACAAACTCAAATATCGCAGATAAATAACGACCTGGAGATAATAGAGGACTGGGGCAACAAAAACCTTGTACAGTTCAACGCGCAGAAAACCCAAGCAGCCCTGTTTTCAAAAAAGACCAGCACCGGTGAGCCAAACATCATGCTATCTGGAAGTGCTGTCACATTGCAGAGCCAGTTGAACATCTTAGGAGTCACTGCAGAGACCAACATGTCTTGGCACAGTCACGTGGCAGATATAGCTAAAAGGGCGTCCCACAAGCTTGGGGTGCTATTTCGTACAAGACATCTGTATACACCAAGCCAACTGCTGACACTCTACAAAGCCCATATTCGACCAACTATGGAGTACTGCTCACACATATGGAGTGCGGCACCCAAACATACCTTAATGCTTTTAAACACCGTGCAAAAACGAGCTATCAAGCTGATCAATGACCCCGCACTTACCCGTAGTTTGGATAGTCTCGAACATCGAAGAACTGTAGGCGATCTATCTCTCTTCTACAGGTATTATCACGGAAAATGCTCTGAAGAGTTGGCACGTATGATCCCCCCGGGAGTAGCACCTACTAGGCGAACACGTCAAACAGACGGTAACCATCAATTTGCTGTCAAAATAGAGGCACCAAGAACCTCATTATATCAGAATTCATACCTCTGGAGAAAAGCATCGCTGTGGAATAAACTCCCTGCGACAGTTTTCCCTGCAGGTTACAACCTGAACCGTTTCAAAACCAACACACACCAACATTTCCGCGCACTGGCCGCTTCTCGAGCGTAATAGGGACCTCCTTGCAAGTGCGCTTAACCGTAAAAAAAAAAAAAAAAAAAAAAATAGTGGGGGGCGCGTATAACTTCTGAAGTATAGAAAATTTTGCATTTTACAAACAAACGTATTATGGATTTTGAAAGAATATTATGTTGTTTAAAAAGGGAGTGGAGGGGCCAGGGGGTTCCCGACGCGCCGCCGCTAGACCTGGTACCTTCCTAGCTAGCCTATTAGCACACTTTAAGTGAACTCCATGATAGATCATGACCCTTGAACAGTGGCGGATCCAGGGGGAGCCAGAGGGCCCGCCCCCCCCTCCCAGACATCTAACTTATTTTTTAGTTTAGCAGCATCACTTATTTAAAATTTGTCACAAATTCTACTTCATTTTTCAAAAAAATCTCCTTTAGATAGTAAATTTCACACTTCAGATTTACCAAAAATCGCTTATAAAAAATATTTTGATGTTTGCTGCCACTCTGCCCCCCCCCCCACAAATCCTGGATCCGCCACTGCCCTTGAAAACAGTTTTTTATAAATATCTCAGAAACAAAACCTCCAACAAAGTTTTTGTTTATTTATACCACAAATTATTGAGAAAAAATAGCATTTTTTAAATATTTTAATTGTCAAAAAACCTTTATTAGGTTTTTCAAAGTCAAAATACACCCAAACAGCAAATTTTCGGCGTTTCCTAAAAAAAAAATACTGCAACACGGGATCTTTCCCCTTCAGGACATATTCATGGGCGAAGTTAGGTCATTAGATCTGGGGGGGCTAAAGCGCCTCGTCTCGTTATACCCCATAGTGAAATATGTTTTGTATTGTAAGGTATTGGGTCAAGATAGGGATATTTTATAATGTAAGATAAACGTTTCATATCAACCCTGAAAGCAAAGTAAAAATAAAAGAAAGCATAATAGTACAATTTTATTTCTATTTCGATGGCCTAACTGCAATCTAACATTTTGATAATTTTGAGATTATTTGTGATTTAGGCAAAATGGGCTGCCTACTTTCATGGTGTACTTATAATGATTTAAGGCAATTCGTAAGAATTACAAATATAGCAATGATATTCTGTTATAGCCCATAACCCTTTATGTGTTACCTAAACTGTTTTTCGCTTCCCCTGTAAAGTTGCATTTTTCAGATACGGGATATTGCAGTTAGGCCATCGATTTCCTGTTTTAATAAATTATTCCACAACATCATCTAGCATCAGGGATTTTGTTATGCCATTTTCAATATTTGCAAGAGCTAAAAAACTGAATGGCTCTTGACCCATGGACGACCTTTATCTTTATTTTTGTGGGGGCTAACTTCGCCCATGGACATATTACTGGGTGCGCCTCAGCCTATTGAATAAATTATCTAAATATTAGCTGCAAAAAGTGGCAGAGCATTTCAAATTCTTAAGCTATTTTGTCGCGCGTCGTTATCGCGTTATTCAGAAAAACATTATTAGTTGCTTTTCTCCCTATTATACCGGTTTTCCACTTAAGTTACCCCAGTCATTGATCATTTTTAGTCCCGCAGCAGGCCTGGACAAACAGATATCGTGCCCTGCATATACACACAATAAATTTTGATATACGGCGATATCATTAGATTAAAATTATAATAGTATGTTTTTGATAATAAATTGAAATTGACAGTTCCTCTGATAAGCTTTAATGGTAAAATATTACATATAATTTACCCAAATAAATACGTGGTTAATAATAGACAAATAGCTTAAATATGTTAGATGCCTAAGAATACCATAATTGCGTAGTTAAGTTCGTATTTTGTTTACTCTAATATACAGAGTGTCCCAAATAAAAGCAGCTACTTGGGGATTTCTTTAATATTGATACAGCACCTGATTGGGCTTAGAATAGCGCAACTTTTTTCTCATTTAAACAAACTCGTACCTCTTACCGTTTCCGAAATCCCCATGTAGTTGCCTTTGTCTGGGACACTCTGTACATGGTACATTTTCAAAGCCAACAAAGTATTTACATTAGATTAGATAAGACTAAGAACCTTAATTTAAAAAAGACTATCCAATCACTTTGCAAAACGGTTTTGTAGTTTTAAATTTTCTATATATTTATAATTGCTATTTTTCGCGATTTTCAGCTTTTTTGCATATTTTTTTGTGTTTGGGCGAAAAGTTAAAACATTTTTATAATTTACTAAAATTTTTGGAATTTGCGTTCAACACGCACCCCGGATAACTAGGTCTGAATAAATGTGCCAGCAAAGTTACTCATAACCAACCAGTAATACTAGTTTTAAATATAATGGTCCATTTATTCCCCTGAGATAATAATTAAACTTAGATAAGTAAGTAAGTAATAAGAGGTTTTGAACAAAATTTTCAAAAATTAAAAAAAAACTGAAATATTTAAGTATTTAAATAAATCAGAAACCATAAAAATTCCCTAAATTTTTAAAAAATATCAAAATTGTAAACATTTTGATAATTTTTAAAGTTTTTTTGAGTTTTAATAATTATTAATAGGCCTGCTCAACAGCAAACTTGCAGGCTTAATTTAGAGTCCCGCGAACGCTGACATCTCTTTCATATTGGGAATCTAAATTAATTGAAATTGAAAAAATCTCAGAAAGGTCAAAATTCCAAATTTTTTAAAACATATTTAAAAGTTTTTAATTTTTATAAAATTTTTAAATAAATACTCTTCTCTTTTTCTGGGAATTTTTAGGATGATCAAGTAACTTAACTAAGTTAATTTTTTACATGAATTATTAAATTTATTTTATAATGATTTTTCTATAAGTAAAAAATGTTCTTGGCATTATTTCTCTGTGCGCTGTTTTACTATAGCTTGGTTTTCTTTGTGCTCTTTTTTAGTCTGCGCTTTTTATCGCGTGCGCCTATTTACGGTCACTGCATTACCATTGCCCTCCCCAGACTTTAGTTCCAGAACCGCCTTTTGTTGTTAATGGTAAATTATTTTATATTTTATATACGGCTGCTGTACCCATAACGACAGTAATCCTTACTGGCAGATGGACGGCTGTCGCCTATTGACGACACCTGTTTATTTTATTTTTGAACGGCTGCCGTTGCCTTGGAGACATATATTTTTTCTTGCATAGACACACGGGCCGGTGTCGGAACGCTTACGATAGTGTTTGCTTGTCAGACGGACGAGCGTCGTCTATTCACGACACCGTCGCCTATAAGCCACAACCGGCAAGGAGACAAGATACATATGCGAAAAATGCGGGATCGGACTATGTATAGTCCCATATTTTCAACTATATTACGAACAGGTGGAATATAAGTCTTGGTAGTAGCAGCAGGTCCCTCCTGAACCAAATAATATTTTTTTCTATTATTAGATTGTAATAAGAATATGTACCTATTTTTTTATTTTTCTCATTTGATAACCGTGACTCTTTCGCCGACACTAAGGCCGCCATTTCGGAACGCCTAATTGCACGGGTCATCGGCCACCTATGGAACCCCAGACCGGGTATTTTTTTTATCCGGTCCTTTTGTCCCTTAGAATGGCCTACCGACTGAAGGAGTGTGTAACAAAGTCCGCCTTCACGAGATATCCGACCTCATTCGGCCTGGTTACCGGCGTGAATGAAGGGGTAGGACAATATTACATTTTACACTCTCCAGGAATCCTATAAATGTCTGCCGCACCCGACCTCGGGAACCGACGGGGATCGAACCCACCACTGTAGCAAGCGAGATTCCTTAACTCACTTGTGTTCAATGCGCGAACGTACTGAGCCACGACGGCTACTAATATGTACCTATATTTTTCATGGTTTCTTGAGTGTGTGCTAGGTTAAGTAGTGCAACTCCTTAGATGGTCGTTTAAAATTGTTTAAACATATTAAAAAATATTATGTATAAAGACAAAAAAAATTTACTGTTAACAGTCAAATAAAAAATAAAATATCTTAGATAAATGACATGTTAGGTTATATCAACCATCACTGAAGCGAATGGTCTCGCAAATATTTAGCATACATAAACATAGGAATAGCACAACTATGTCACCCTGGAAAATACAACTAGAGCCACATCCTTTATTAAAATTAAAGATTTATTTCAGAATCCGCAAAATAAATTAAATGAAAATATACGATATGCCATTTAGTCACGTAGTAAATATGAGGGCCCGATGCAGACAACTAATGTCGCAAGCAATATACTGTGACCGACCGGTTAAAAAAAAAAGACCACGTTTTCGTCTTATGAGGATTTACATTGGAAAAGTGAGCCAGAACCCCCCTTGCCTATCTACTATCAACTTAATAAAGATACTTCTTTAATTAATCGTCTAGCTATAATAAGAATTTGTACCTATTTTTTCAATGATTTTTTGGGTTCGCTTTATCTCTAAGCTCAATAAAAACTTCATTTAAATAAATATCTTTAGTTTTTGTATTTTAAAGTTACTTTCTAATAGATATTATTTTTTTTTCTATAGTGTCGTCTATTTACGGTAGCCGCCTGCAATGACAGACACTGCAAAAGCTCCCTTCCGTGTGCCAAAAAGTTGGGAAGGAGCGCCAGCCATCAGGAAAGGGTTAATAACATTCTTTGGCCCCTTTAGCTCACGGTGCACATGACTATTAGGTATATGAAAATATATAGGGGGAAGTTACCTCTCTGCGACTTCTCGATAGGGCTTGCTCCGAGTATTTGCCAGAATATATAGGCAATAAATATAGAGAGAAAGTATCCACTCCGCCAGAAGGTATTAAAGGCAAATACGGCGGGATTTTTGCGGCAATCGTGCTCGCTTCTGCCAAAGCAATGATCGCTCTTTGAAATTTTATGATACAACATGGAGGAAGGATTTATTAGGTGCCTGCCAGGGACAGTAAAATTGCAAAAAAAGAACAATTAATTTTGTTTTCCTGGTGGTCTTTCAGCTTTCTAATTGTGGATTCAGTATTTTGCAAAAAAAAATTAAAATTACATAGGAATGTGTATGCATTCCTTACGTTTTAATTTTAGCCTGCTTGGGTTCTTAGTAGGTTTTTTGTTTTTTGGTACTGCTGATAATTTAAAAACGTAATTTACAGTACCTGTAAGATAAAAATCAAACAAGTTTTCGTAGCTAAGCGGAAAAAACATGAATTTGTTTCTCTGGTGCGTGTCCATTAGACCTTGGACACCCTAGAGGTTAAGCTTTCGAGCGACTCAAGGAAAAATACGAGAGAAACAAAGCACTTTTTTACCCCCCTAGCCACGAAAACTTGTATGATATTTTAAAATAAAACTTGAAAGTTTTTAGCTAGATTTTTGTTACCAATTCTCTCTACATCTTTGTTGCACGGTAAGCTCTTTAACCTTTAACCAATTTGAGAAAAATCGGCTGGAGTAAAAACTCAAATCCAAAACTTCCAAATTTGATACTTATCGATATAAGTATGAACTAAAAACTATTATCAGTGACTTTAAACACCCGAAAATCTCAAGTTTAAGATAAATTGCTCTACAAATCCGAAAGCTGCCTTTTTCGATCCGCAACTTTTATTTTTATCTTCCTAGCCCACGCAGCAATGGATGGAGAAGGTATCGTTTTCGACGACTTTTTTTGATATAACGTCGAACATGTGTTATTAATACGCGGGATATCGTATAACAAGTTTTTCTTAATAATTAATAATTTGGGTATTACCAAAATCTTCGTAGGAGCTTCAGCTTCTGAGATATTTCTAAAAACTGTCTTGAAAGCTTATATAGTAACTTGGAGTGTCGTAATGGGCTAGAAAGGTATCATATCCATCATGGATCCATTTACTCAAAGATTATAGATTATAATAATTTACTTTTGTAATAAAATAAACGATAATAATTTGTATTGTCACCGAAACACTATACACCATTGAGTTGTATAAGGCCCTGAATAGAAGTCAATGCTATACACATAGGTATTAAATTTCAAATCTCTAGATATCGGGGGTGGTCAAAAAAGCTGTCACAAAATGTGAAACAGGGATGTAATAGGTAGGCCGTAAAACAACTGTTTATTGAAAAAGAAGAAGAAGTCTGGGGCCCCAGCGTTAAAATTTGGCCTCTGTTTGCTTTTTGATGAATATTTTATAACACCTGTTTTAATCGATTACCAGTAATGCCACCAACACTGCCTAACATGTTCTATTCTATTCTATGTAGCCTTCTTCAATCCATTTTTGGAAATAGGCCACCCCCAATATCTTCCATTCTTCTTTGTCTGTCGCTGTGTTCATCCATCTAGTTCCCGCGTGTTTCTTCAAATCGTCCGCCCTTCTCATTTAGGGTCTTCCCCTATTTCTTTTATTTTCGTCTTTCTGTCTGATATTATGACCAACAAATTTCCATTTTAGTTTTGCTACTTCTCCTCTGATATTCCTTACTTTTCTTTTATTTCTTATCCTTGCATTTCTTTTCTATCTGTTAGATTTACATGTAACAATTGTCTTTCCATTGATCTTTGGGCTTTTGTTACCTTATCCATGTTTGATTTGGTAAGTATTCAGGTCTGGAATCCATAGTTAAGTACAGGAAGGATACATTGGTTATACACTTTCGTTTTGAGGCACTGAGGATATTTTTTATTTCTTAATATGTAGCTTAATATACCGAACGCTGACCAGGCCAATCTTAATCGTCTCTTGATTTCAGCTGTTTGGTTTTCCTTTTTTTAGTTTAATAATTTGTCACAAGTATATATATTTCTCCCTGTGTGACAAAATAGCGCGTATCAAAACAGCGCGCCATAACAGCGCGTATCAAAATAGCGCGTATCAAAATAGCGCGTAACAAAACAGCGCTTTTCAACACAGCGCTTGTTCAGAATAGCGCGTTTTCAAAATAGCGCGTATCAAAAAAGGGCGTGTTCAAAATAGTGCGTATCAAAATAGCGCGTAACAAAACAGCGCTTTTCAACACAGCGCGTGTTCAGAATAGCGCGTTTTCAAAATAGCGCGTATCAAAAAAGGGCGTGTTCAAAATAGCGCGTATCAAAATAGTGCGTATCGAAATAGCGCGTATCAAAATAGCGCGTGTTTATAATAGCTCGTGTTCAAAATAGCGCGTATCAAAATAGAGCGTATCAAAATAACGCGTATTAAAATAGCGCGTGTACAAAATGGCGCGAAGGTTTGCTTAGGTATATTCAATTTGGGCAAGGTCAGGTATGTTATAATTACTTAACCGTTAAATAAACCGATGGCTTCCTATAGTTACCATAACTCATACAGTTCGACTAAGGGGTCTCTTTATAACATATTAAAAAAAAAACTTCCCTGGCTCCTTCTCCGTGATCCTAGAGGGTGTGTAAACAAACCGAACCGAAACATTTTTTCCAGTAACTCCCTGACCTTTTTCCACCAAAAAAAATGTTCCCAAGTCACAGGTTAGGATACGTTTGCGATCGATTGACAAAAGTTAGAATGACACCGATTTCAACCTACCAAAATAAGGATCGGAAAGCTAATTTAGGGAAAAAATGTTTCGGTTTGGTTTGGTTCATTTCAGTTCGGTGCGGTTTGGATCGGTTCGGTTCGATTTGGTGAGACCCTTTAGGATCCCGGGCAAAAGTCAGGAAAGTTTTTTTTGCAAAAATATAATAATAATTAATAAAAATCAAACAAGTTTCGTGGCTAATCGGGCAAAAGGAGTTTTTTGTTTCCCTTATATTTTTCCGTGGGTAGCCTGAAAGCTTAACCTCACGGGGGTCCAAGATCTAATGGACACCTAATAAGTGTCGACAGTTAACCGTTTCGTCCTTATGGGACTCCTCAGAACACTTCTGGTCAATGTGCAAATCTTGCGAAGTTAATCAGACGGTTTTGTCTCTAATTAAATGTAATTAGTGAGCGAACTATAGCAAGAGGCGCCATCTACTGAGATACGAGAGAAACAAAAAACTAAAAGCAGGCGAAAACACTGCTATACAATATCGATCAATGAAAAGATCAAATGCAAATAAAAGAAAACAACTATAGTCCGTGACCTACGACAGCTCTTTGTCTTTCAGGCCGGATCAACACAGATTGCATTTTTACCCGTCTTCAAGACAGTGAGCGTCAATCAACGGAATTTTTAAGCCAAATAATACTAACAAACGTGGAATTTCGTACCCGTGAATTTAAAAATCAAACAAGTTTCGTGGCTAATCGGGCAAAAGGAGTTTTTTGTTTCCCTTATATTTTTCCGTGGGTAGCCTGAAAGCTTAACCTCACGGGGGTCCAAGATCTAATGGACACCTAATAAGTGTTGACAGTTAACCGTTTCGTCCTTATGGGACTCCTCAGAACACTGCTGGTCAATGTGCAAATCTTGCGAAGTTAATCAGACGATTTTGTCTCTAATTAAATGTAATTAGTGAGCGAACTATAGCAAGAGGCGCCATATACCGAGATACGAGAGAAACAAAAAACTAAAAGCAGGCGAAAACACTGCTATACAATATCGATCAATGAAAAGATCGAATGCAAATAAAAGAAAACAACTATAGTCCGTGACCTACGACAGCTCTTTGTCTTTCAGGCCGGAACAACACACATTGCAGAGGAGTCCTATATGGACGAAACGGTTAACTGTCAACACTTATTAGGTGTCCATTAGATCTTGGACCCCCGTGAGGTTAAGCTTTCAGGCTACCCACGAAAAAATATAAGGGAAACAAAAAACTCCTTTTGCCCGATTAGCCACGAAACTTGTTTGATTTTTAAATTCACGGGTACGAAATTCCACGTTTGATAATAATTAATGTCTTTATTTCACAATTTAGAAATCAAACTGACAATATAATACAAATGTTTATTTTACAAAAAAAACAATTGTGAAAAAGGCGAAATTCAGCCCTTTCGACATGCTTGATGCCAAAAGCGCTGATCAGTTAACCTTGTTATATGTTAGAAAGAGACCCCTTACTCGAACTATTTTTTAACAGCGACGTTTGTAATGGCGATCTATTTTGAACACACTCTATTATAAACACGCGCTATTTTGAACACGCGCTATTTTGCACACGAGTCATTTTAATACGCGCTGTTTTGATACGCGCTATTTTGATCACGCGCCGTTATGATACGCGTTATTTTAAACACGCGCAATTTTGATACGCGCTATTTGAACACGCGCTCAAATGAGCGCGCTATTTTGATACGCTCTATTTCGTTATACAGCCATATTTCTCTACTTGTTCTATTTTCTTTTGTTTTATTCTGACCGTAAGATCTTCATCTGTGATTGTTCCCAAGTAACATTTTAGGGCATATTGGCAAGCTGAAGGGTCAAAATTTCCAATCACTTGTCAAAACTTCTACTTTTTTCCATAAAAAATTACTTTGCAGTTAAAGGTTTATAAGATATGTCATAAACTGGAACAGATAACCCAAGAAATCGTTATTTATAGACAAGAGATTTTTAAGAATTCTTTTAGGAAAAACTTTCTAATTTTATCCTTCTTTATAAGTCTTTAAACTCGTTTCAGCTATAAAGGCAAAGTAACGACACCGTTTGTGCTAAACCTGACCCTGTATTCTACTTTGAGGTTCTCGATTTCCCAAGGCATTTTTAAGACAAGATAGCTTGTAAAATAGTGAATATTTTGACCTTAAAGACTTCTTGAAAGTTAAGAAATTTTTTGGTTGGCTCTGTAAGTTAGAGTTACTTATTTTTTACCTAAATGAATTCCTTCAAGGCAGGGCCCATTTTGGTTAAGTTACAGGTTGAAAATTATTATTTTTATTAAATAAGTACAATCTAAAACGCATCGTTGGAAAATCTGCCATGTTATTTAACCACATGGAAAGTTCGGCGTTGGCGAGGTTAAAAGTTGCACTTTTTTTGTCCTGATAAAAATTACGTATAAGTAGTTGAAAACAAGAAAGATCATTTTCAGATGACGTCACAACACAAACAAACCAATTTGAGGTTAACTGTAGTGTTTTTTTAAAATAGAGACAATGTGAAGTTTTTTCGGATTCCTGCTGCATTGAAAAATCCAGGTGACAGTCAAAACGCCTTATCAAAACAGAGGCAGGAGATGTGGATTAAAGCCCTTAGAAGAGGAGGATTTAGTGAATCTCAAGTAAAGCATGCTCCATACACTTCAAAACAGGTAATAAATTGTAAAAAATAGCACTTTGTTTATATTGTTTAAAATTGTTTTGTTTTCAGGAAGAACTGCTGATTTTCTAAATAAAGATCATGATTGGATTCCCTAACTATAATCCTCTAGCTGTGACTGCCACAAAAATTGATAGAGAGCATCAAAAAAGAGGAAGCAGCTTGAACTTGATGAGGTAAGTCTGTGTACATATAGTTAACACTGCCATTCTTATTGAAAATATCATATCTACATAGGAATCCCTATGCAGTTATTGGTTTCCCATTAAGCATGACAGTACAAGGGTTTATGTTTAGAGAAAGCAGAGGGGATAACAACCCAAAATTTGGACATGTATGTCAATATTTTGTAGATGTATTTTCATGAGAGCAACCATGAGGGGGCTCGAGGCCCTGCCCCCCTATAGCCTAAGTTTTGAGAAATATTTTATAAATTAAAAAGCCTCATCCATCATGTTAAGGACTGAGAGCTAGGACTAAATAAGGATTTTGAAGTCGATAAGTGAAAAATTACATTTAACCGAGAAGTGCTCAGCTGCTCTTAGTCAGTGTATAATTTTTTCTCAGGAATATATAGCACAGGACACTATAGAGTACCCTAAAACACATTACAGGACCAAGAATTTATTTTCAAATTTAATGGTGTATACAGTTGGTTCAGGTGGTCACCTCTCTGCTTTAACTAGATTTGTTTTGCTAAATAAGTATTATTTTTTTTAGCAAGAACTGCAGACTTGAGCGACATGAAATTATGGAAAATGTAGTGCAAAGTGATTTAGACAAAATGTGATATAATACCTATATATGATATAATGTAATTTCTACACTTTATTGTGGTTTTTTAAAAATTATATTATTATTGACTTTTATTGAAACAGTACTTATTTTTTTATACAAAAGCTTTAATTTTTTTTTTAAACCCTATAATGGCTGGTTCAGCTTTAACATTTTCCTTACATAATTTAAGTTTCCTAAGCCAACTGGTACTAACTTATAATATAATTCTCTATTTTTAGTTTTTTACTTAGACTTTATGTAAGGACAATATTTTATACCATTAAAAAAGCAACACTTTTGCACAAAAAGTTATCATAGTCTGAGTTGCCTTCTCGTAAGTTAAATTATCGTAAGGTAAATTGTGGGGTGATGCATGGCCGCACCCAGGATGCCCCGAGGCCCCCCCAAGCCTTAGATTTTTTTACATATTTTCCACATATCTCATGAAAAAACACAAAAAATAGCTTAAAATTCAACATCATGAGGCTTCAGCCCCCCCCCCCCCCCCCAATAGGTCTCGGGTCCCCCAAGACCTATTCCTGGGTGCACACTGGGTGAAGTGACCCTAATAAGTAATTGTTGAACTAATTATTAAAGGAGACTATATGGAGATATAATTTATAATCTTTTATTACAAGAATGATATGCAGGTACAGTTTTAATTTAATCTAAAGAAAATTATTCTATTTTACAAGTACCTAAGACCTATTTTTAAAATTTATATTGTATCAGAAAATAAAACTGCACTTTTTTAGTGTCGCACACATACAAAATACATAATTGATGGTGTTCATGACATTTCGTTAAGATATAAAAATTGGGTTGTATTCCAATGACTTCACTCTCAACTTCTGGGAATGTTTTACCTGAAATTAAAAAAATTATATAGTATATACCCATTGACAGAGAGACAAAATGTCACTTTTTATAAAAAGTTCTGCTTGTTTTGTCTATTGCAATCACGGAACTGTAACATAAACTGGAATGCTAATTGGCCCCAAAAAATCTAACAATTATGACCGCTAGATGTAGGTGACAGATTGGTTAAATGGTGGATGTTAAAAGAACGTAGTCACGTCAATCAAATCAACTTAACTTTTTTTTAAATTTTAAGTATTGCCTGCATAACCCACAAATTATATGTTTTCCATATTATTTATTACTTTCATGTTTGCCATGTAGTATAGCATTTTGTAATATTTGATATTTTATGTAAAAAATTCAAGTTCTAAACTTTTGAGATTGGTTTAAAATCATCATGTAAATAAGTCAAATTTTTCACTTGGTTTTTTACTTGCCGCACACAGATTGACAGAAATGATAACAAACACAAAAATTCCCAGATTATTTTTGCGAAGTTCTACAGGGTCGAGTTCGTTTAATTTGTTAAATAGTGCGTTATTTTTTTCAAAGCAAATAGCAAATATTGCCTTTTATACATGATTAACTGTTTTGTTGTGGTCTGCTTCTTACAGTCGCATCGATTTGCCGTTGTTTTCCTTTCACCGGTAAGTTGCGTTATTTTTGAAGCTGGGTTAATGCAGAATCCCTGTTGTGCTTAGTACATTAAGGGCTATCATTGTACCCAACATATTGCACAATGGACAAACCTTATTCTTGCATAATGACTGTCTTTTTGCTTCCTGCTTAGTATGGTAAGATGCACTAAGCACCAAATGTATCCATTGTGCTTTATGTTGCTGGGTAAATCAGTAATAAGTTGCAAGGTAAATCAGGCATTAGTTTACACAAGTTTTGTGTTTTTTTAATTAAATTTTATTAAATATCTCTCTGTCAGTCAGGATTTTTATCAGGGGATATACAGGACTGGTCCCAGACTTTCAAAAATTAGGGCAGTTTAGATGTTTAAAACATGTGATTAGAAAAAATCAAATTTTTTTTCCGGTGTGTAATACACCAGAATAATTCTTGGAAAATTCTTTGGAAAAAGGGGGGCCTGGCCCCCTAGCCTTCACTCTTGGACTGCTACTGGGATATACATATACATATATAGTGATAGTTATCAGGTTTAATATAAAGAAGAGGGTCCGCTGAATCCAAATCTGCAGTTAAAAAAAATTTCGGGTAATTTAAAGCGGATGGGGGGGGGATTATTATATTAGGATAGAACTGTCTATGTTTATGAGACTTAACTAACAAACCTTTATCAAGTTTTTTTTGCAGATTTTGGCAGCTTTGCTTAACTCTATTATAAAATTTACTAAGGACTTTTGGGCATCAGCCACCATTTTGAAATATTCAAAGCCTCATGATGTCGAATTTTAAGCTATTTTTTGTGTTTTTTCCTGAAATATGTGGAAAATATGTATAAAAATCTAAGGCTTATACTGCCGTCCTTAGTAAGACCCACCTGTTTGCAAAAAAATCAAAAATGAGTTATGACCGAAAATGGCTTTAAAAAGGTTATTTTCATCTGTTGTTTAAGAAAAATACCCAAATTTTTGTTCGGAAGTATTTTATTTTGAAAAACAAAAAAAATATATTACTATGTACCCTTAGCAAGCATTTAAACTTTAAACTCGCTTTTCTCGAAATAAGTGCAAACGTAGATAGGTGGGTCTTACTAAGGACGGCAGTATACTCTTCGGTGTACACATTTCTTAAAACTGGGTAATATTTAAAATATTAAAATACATTTTATCGAAAATTAAAATCTTGAATAATAAAAATCTCATATAATCAAAATCTCGAAACTAAAATATCTAATATAATATCGCAAAATTAAAAGCTGATTAAATATATTCAAAATTCGTTTGGTTGATTTGATTAAATTGGCTGGTGAGGTTGGTTGGTTATGTTATTTATTTAGGTTGGTTGGGTAGTTGTGGTAGTTTCATTATTTCGATTTTCAATATTTTGTAATTTTGCTATTTTGATTTTAAATACTTTAATTTTCCATATTTTAGATATTCGACATTTTAATAACTTTAAATTTTAATTTTCATTATAAAGAGTTCGAGATTTTGATATTCGATAAAATATAATTCGATAAAATATGAACAGTGGATATTAGTTACTAAAGTTGTCTTCAAAAGTGCTAAGAAACAGCCAACACGATAACACCTCCCAGGTTTGCCATTTTGTTATTCAGTTAGGGGCACATTTTTGTATGAATGATTTACCGCCTCAATCTGACTATCTTTCTTACATAATTTTTAAACAGTCCCATGTTTCCTTTTGGGGAATTTCTAAAGGTTGGTGCCGATTTGGGGATATTTTGGCAATACCAACCCATTTAACCTCCACCAACTGTCAAGTACATGTAGCGGTCATTTTCTTTCCACGTCATTAGCATTCCAGTTTATGTTACAGTTCCGTGATTGCAATACTTTAAATTTAAAAATATTATACAGGGGTGTCAAAAAACAACAAAATAATATAACTGCCCTCGAAACTGCCCTTAGTTTTTTAGCAAAGTGGCAAATAAAAAAAAACATTAAAGCATTAATTCTAAAGATTATTTTCCTCGTAATGAAATGCTACAGGTCTTCTTCTTTTTATTTGAAAAAGAATCAATTTCTTTCGAATTAGAATTCGATTAAATTTTATTTTGGTTCAAAGCATAAAATCGCAGTGGTATTTCTTACAGTGACCAATATAACTTGTTCTAGCTCATTCACCAAATATCGAAATTTCGATGCATATTTTTGACAATTTTCATAAATCCTAATAAGGTGGGAACTGCGAATACCGCGCGCTAAGGCGCATCGCTTCAGCTGGTTTTCACTTTCTCTCAAGCAGCCACCGAGTAATCACACGACAGTGATGAAAAGGGGTCTCTGCAAAATTTCTTCTGAAAAGTTTTTGTAGTGTTTTCCCCATCTGTGTTTTTCATTATTTTGCTGTGATGAACTCATGTAAGTACTGATTTTTTCTATAAAAATTATTATCTTTTTTGTCCAAGTTGTACACGTGTTTCGATGCAGACATTTTCTATTTTCTTATGGCGGTTTCCATTTTTTCAGCTCCGTCATTTTCTTACTGTTCTGCAGAGAAAGTCAACTGTACAATGGTGCTGTTTTGCTGCTAGTTTCACCCTTTTTCTATTAGGGGTAAGTTACATTTTATTGGACAAAAACTATCTTTTTTGTACTTAAAGGGTTTCGTCATAACTTCCCATTTTTCTCAGATTGTTAAAAAACAATCTCTCCTTGTTACAGGGCCAATCACCAACCAATCACCTACTTGCTATCCACCCACCTGCCAATCCTCTGCTAGAGAAACTCCTCTGCTAGAGAATATCATTCTTTTAATAATGAAGATCCTCAAAACGACAGATGTCTGTCAACTCCAAATCCGCATGTAAATATTATGGGCTGATCCAATTTTAACATCCACCTCTTCTACTAGTTAAATTGGAACCGAACCGAGTTGATGAACCCAGATTTTTCAGTTTTCTACATCCCTATTTGATCGCCAGTTTTTTGTGAAATTTGCCATGAAATATGATTATTCATTTATACAAAATCAGGTTTGATTAGGTTAAGAACACTGCGATATGATGTTTTTTTTTACAGGCTCCTTTTTACTTTTTATATTTTTCCCTTAATTTTTGATTTAGTATTTCAACCCTTAACTTGGTTATTTGCAGTCGATTTATTGTAAAAACCACCAGAAAAATTCTAGAATTTTCCCCAGGTGTTTTTAGGTTGAATTGGTTTCATTATTATTTATAATTAATAATTAACCATCGACATTTTTATAGATATTTTTCTATTACTTTTTGATTTCATATTGTTGTGCATATTTTTAGATAACCAATCTAAAAATGTTTACCGGTACTTTTTGTACATACGTTTTCTGTATATTTTTTTACCACGTGAGAAAGTAGAATATAATATTCCTTTTTTTTGAAGCTCAGTTTTTTATTATTGAAACCTTTCCAAAAATAAAACTAGGTTTATCTTAATTAAGTTTTTAAATTTCTTTAATTAAAAATTTCAACATTTTATGATCTTAATTAATTTAACTAATTAATTATTGCATTTCAAAAATTTAGTGGCGTCCAAAAACAATGTAAAAATCAGTGTTATATTTTTCTCCTTCCCCACCCCCAGTGCCCCGACTAAAAGAGCTGCCGTGCTGTATATTTGCAATTGTTTATCCCCTCCAGTATAAAGAATTGCTGCAAAGATTCTTATCTTTAATCTACTGTTTGGATTTAAAATGTTTTTTTGCCACAAGGATGTTTACTCTGAATGGTATTTCATGTTTTCTTGTTTTTTAGCTGATCACCTCAGTTGTATTGCATCGTACCTGCATGATAGTACTAACGAGGTCAAAGTCGTAGTTTGTTTTGTTTATAATAAACCTCGCGCGCGAAAAATCTATGTTAAAAATTTATAAACAATGTTTATTATAAATAATATATCATATTTAAAAGCAAAAAAAGTGTACCATCACCTGTGAAGCTTGTTTTAAAAATTAGCGAAAAGCCCAAACAAAATCAAGAAAAAATGGATAATGTCGAATTATTTCAGGATAGCCATGCTAGAACACAAAATGAAGAAGTTTTATATAGCGAATGGAAAAAATCCCAAAACGAAAAAAATTCACTTAGTGTACAAGTGGATTATCTCCTAAGTCAACTGGAAAGTATGCAAAGAAAATTTACAGATTTAGAGACAAAAGTCACTAAAAAAGATGAGTCTGACATGGACTACATTACTGATGTGGACGATCTGGCAAGAGAAACTGAGTGGATCAGACAAAAAGGAAAAGGTTGGAAAAAACGTCGAATGGATACTTCACTCTCACCACCACAACAAAGCTCGGGCACTGGAGAGCCCTCCAATAAAACTCAAAATGAAGAACCCCCTACTAAGTTTAAAAAGCTCCATTACCTCCACCGATTTTTGTAAATGGCGTAAATAATTTTAATGATATTTATGAAAAATTAAATATCATACAAGGAGTTAAAATAAAAGTTTTAAATAACGAAAATATTAAAATAAATGTACAAGACGCAGACAGCTATCGGCTTGTTACTAAAATGCTTAATGAAATAAAGCATCAATGGCACTCATACGAAAACAAACAAATAAGGCCAATTAGCTGATCTACAAAAACAAGGTTTTAAGGCACTGGAGGCCAGCAACAAACTTAAATGGAGAACAAGACAACCTCTTAACATGTTTATGCTCACATTTAGCCATGATAAAGATATCAACAAAATTTTTGAAATTTCCAGTATCCTTGGGATTGAAGTGGAAATAAAAGCACTTAAAACCTCAAAATTAGTCAGTGCAAAAGATGTCAATCTTATGGACACACGCAAAAATGTTGCGCTAAAGAACCACGTTGCGTAAAATGCACGGGGAAACATCTTACAGTAGAATGCCCCAAACCAAAAGAATCTGAGCCAAAATGCATCCACTGTGGAGGCAAGCATCCTGCTAACTACAGAGGATGCCTTGTTGCTAAAGAAATACAAAAATTGAAATATAAACCTAAGAAACCGAATCTCATACCAAACGTGAGTACAAATAGACAAAACCAACAGACAAGAAACACAGTCACACAAAACTCTGTGACAAGGACATACAGCCAAGTAGCAGCAACAGCTACTATACCTGATATTAATATCAGTAGTAAAAATACTATGGAACAAACACTACAATTAATTTTGTAGAAATTGAACAAACTTGATGAGCGACTAACTAAACTAGAAGGTAGCAATAACGGAGCTACCAATATGCCTCAAAATGGTCAGTAATCTTAGAATCCTAGCTTGGAATGCCAATGGTCTCTTGCAACATCAGCAAGACTTGCAAGTTATTCTAGACATAGAAAAAAATTGACGTCTGTCTTGTGTCAGAAACGCATTTCACTAACCAGTCTCACATTAAATTTAAAGGTTATAAAGTGTATCATACAACTCAACCTAGCAATACTGCACATGGGGGAAGTGCTGTAATAATTAAAGAAAATATATCACACTATGAGGAGATGGGATATAAAACCATAGAGATTGAAGCTACATTAGTAAGTGTAAAAACCAAAACATATACATTAGTCATAAGTGCTGTCTATATACCACCAAGGCACTTACTAAAGAAAAATCAATATCTTAATTTTCTCAGAAAATTAGGAAAACGTTTTATAATTGGAGGTGACTTTAATGCAAAAAATACCTTCTGGGGATTTAGACTGACGAATTCTAAAGGAAAAGAACTTTTGCAAGCTATTAGTGAATATCAATGTTAGCCGATATCAACTGGTAAGCCCACATACTATCCAACGATCCAGGAAAAATTCCAGATCTAATTGATTTTTTTATAGTAAAAAATATATCTTTAAGTTTTGTAGATATAGAAGAAAGTTTTGATTTACACTCAGATCATTCACCTATTATTTTAACTCTTAGTAAAAACATAATAAAGAAAGAAGCAAATATCTCACTAGTTAATAAACTGACTGACTGGATTAGTTTTAAACAAAGTCTGTCAGAAAAAATAATCCTATCAGTACCATTGCAAACGCCAGAACAAATCGATAAAGAAGTTGAATATTTTATTACAAATATTCAACAAGCAGCTTGGGAAAACAGTCCAAAACCAAAGAGAATTTTTAAGGGAAAAAACTATCCAAAGGCAATTAGAGAACTTATATTGGAAAAAAGGAAACTAAGAAGAAAGTGGCAGCAAAGCCGTGATCCTCGGGACAAAACAAATCTCAAAAACATGACGCAGCGCATTAGGCGAGAAATTCTAGTAATAAAAAATGAATCTATTAACCATTTTCTTAATGAACTTACAGATGATAAAAATACCGACTATTCCCTTTGGAAAGCAACCAAAGATTTTAAAAGACCAATTATCCAAATTCCACCCATACGAAAATCTAACAACCAGTGGGCAAGGAGCAACGAAGAAAAAGCAGATATTTTTGCAAGTCATTTAGAAAAAACATTTCAGCCCCACGAAGCACCAGATGAACACTTTCATTTAAATGAACCCCATCAAATCGAAGAGCATATTAAGCTTACATCACCAAAAGAAATATTAACAGAAATCAAAAATATTAATTCGAAAAAAGCCCCAGGGTATGAGCTTATTAACGGGGTAGTCATAAACAACTCCCCAGAAAAGCTATCGTAAAACTATGCAACCTAATTAATGCGTCTTTTAGACTTAGGTATGTACCTAAACTGTGGAAAGTTGCAGAAGTTATCATGATTCCAAAACCGGGAAAACCACTCCATGACGTGTCATCTTACAGGCCAATATCTTTGCTGCCAATTATATCCAAGCTGTATGTAAAATTATTGCTTAAAAGAATAAAACCCATTATAGAAAGACAAGAAATTATTCCGTCTCATCAATTTGGTTTTCGAGACAAGCATTCCACGATAGATCAAGTACACAGAATTACTAATATAATAGAAAAAGCACTAGAAGAGGGAAAAGTTTGTTCTGCAGTTTTTCTAGATGTAGCACAAGCATTTGACAAAGTGTGGCATGAAGGCCTTAATTTTAAATTAAAACGGTTTCTGCCGAAACAATATTCGGATATTTTGGAACCATACATATCTGATAGACATTTTAGAGTAAAACAGGAAGACTCATACTCAAATTTAAGAGAAATTCAAGCCGGCGTGCCCCAGGGTAGCGTACTAGGCCCATATCTATACTTATTATTCACTTGTGATATCCCAAAGCCAGAAAATTGCAACATTTGCCGATGATACTGGTTTATTGACGGTAGAAAAATCTATTGAAAAATGCATAGAAAAATTTCAGGATGCAGTCACCCAAGTTCACAGTTGGACCACAAAGTGGCGAATAAAATTAAATGAAACCAAATCAATTCATGTTGATTTTACAAACAAAAATATAAATCACATACAAATTACAATTAACAACATTCCCGTACCATATTCAAATCAGGCAAAATATCTAGGTATGACACTTGATGCCAAATTGCCCTGGAAAGCACATGTTAAGAAAAAAAAAGAAGAACTTGAGATAAGGTATAGAAAAATGAACTGGCTAATTGGAAGGAAGTCCAATTTAACAATTCATAATAAGTTACTGCTTTATAGACAAATACTGAAACCAGTATGGACATATGGTATTCAACTATGGGGTTGTGCTAAAGAGAGTAACATTCTAGTGTACAGAGATTTCAAAATAAAGTATTAAGAAACATTGTGAATGCACCTTGGCACGTTCGAAATAGTGACCTTCATCGAGATCTAAAAATCGAAACTGTAGCAGAGACTATAAAAAAGTACGCAAAAAGCCATGAAGATAGACTCCATCGGCATGTGAATGTGGAAGCAATTCAGCTTCTAGACAATACTATGCTAGTTCGAAGACTAAAAAGAGTGAAGCCGTTTGAGCTAGTAAACTAAGTGAATTACACATAAAACAAAATAATGCTATAAACACACCACAATTGTGAGTTACAGACTAAACAAAGCGGGGAGAATTGTTGAGTGAACCCTAAGTTTAAATCTGACTTTTCTAGTAAATTAAGTTAAAACAAAATTGCTAATTAGTCTGACTGACTAGATTGTAATACAATAAACACAGTGTGTTTAACAAATAAAAAAAATAAAAAAAAACCCCTTGTATTAAAAAGTTTAATCCCCTTTGTAAATCAACACTTTTAAAATAATTTTTTATAAATCCACCCTATTTACCTTTGTTTAAATTTATTCTCTTATTAGCCCTTGCCTCTAGTACAGCCGGGATTCATATTTGTATGCCTGTTTTCATCCATGGTATAACAAGACACTTGTTGCATCATGGTTTTCATCGGTTGTCCCATGTAAAAACTGTGAGTTAAAATTAGGTTACATTAATACTGCCGGCAGGGACTGTACACAGTTTAATGCACTAGCAAAAGTTTCTGTACTTAATAAGTTTACTATTAAATAAAAAGTATGCGTTTTTACTTCACACTGTAAACCTAAACTTTTTTTCGAAATGATACTTTTAACTATAAATAACTCCTGGTAATTTGTTTAAAAATCCCAAAATAATTTCACTGTTATTACCCTAAAATTCTAATGTAAGACAGCCATATGGCGTATTCCATTGGGAAAATGAGTGCAGCACTGGTGGTGCACTGACACTGGATCGGTGCTGTCAAAAATTTGCCGAGTGCAGTTTCAATGGAACACGCGGAAAATGAAAAATCGCACTCGTGTGGTATGCAACCCAATAACCTCACATTTTTTGTTTTGTTATAAAATGTGAAAATATTTTAAAAATGCCCACCTTATTGAATGCAGGCTTGAGCTCGTATACCAACAGATAGATATTTATGTGTATATCGCGCTTGTTTTTCAAAAAAACCTAAACAGAAGTAGTGTACTTTATGCTCTCAAAATTTGAACAAGGAAGGGAGGATTCGAAACACCTCATATATATATTTCACAAGTTTCTTTCAACTAAACCTAACTTTCCTGCCTTGCGAAATTTGGTCGAAAACATGTTGTTCAAAAACCATTTGTTCGAAAGCAGTAATAATACTTCAATAACATTTTCTTGAAAAGAAAAATTATTCAAAAACATTTCTTAAAATTTTTTTGTTCAAAAAAATTTTCTTTCAAATTATTTTTTTTTCATAAGGAAAATTGTTCAAAAAGGTTTTTGAAGAAAATATTTTTGAACAAATTTCCATTCAACAAGAACATAACCTAACCTAACAGCTAGTTAAGGGTGTTTTAACATGCCATAAAAAAGTAACATTGTGCCTCAGCGCTAATGGGGTTTCGTCCCCGTGTTCTTTTGACAGAATTAAGACTCTTTCAAATTGTTTATGACGAATTCTGCAGTGCACAAAACGAGCCGAAAGTGTTTCTTGAACTAAAAAATATATTTATTTTTTCTTATAATCATAGGGCCCCAGTCAACCAAATCCATACAAATCCACTTATCTGTTTGTGGTTTTCAATAAAGTTTTTGATTTTTGGGGTTTCCGTTCTTATTGTTTGCATTGCACAAAACTGTTCCTCTTCATCTTCATCGCTGCTACTAATTAGCAGCGAAGAAAATAATAAGAAACAGCTCATCACTTTATCTGCACATATTTTTACGTCCCACGAGAATAATAAGAGTTTAAAATTAATGGCGGGAAAAAGTTTTCGGTGCGGCACGAGCCCTCAGAGCCGGTATCAAAAAAACCGCACTCAGTGCAAAACTGAATTCATAAATTCCTCAATGGAAGACGAAAACTGAAAAAGTGCATGTCAATGATATACAAACACCGAACCAGTTGTGCACCAGCGCTGATCTCATTTTCCCAATGGAATGCGCCCATAGAAAAACGACTTCGGTCCCTCTTATATACAGGTGATGTTGCTTCGGTTCAATCCGGTTTCCCACAGCTAAACTGGCGGATTCTCAACGATCAGCTGTTTTAGTTTAGTCCAGTCATTATAGAATTTTAGCTGGCAAAAGGTGGTGTGGTCGCAATTTTGTCGTATATGTTGTTGACATTGGAATCCTAAAAACAAATTTGAGTTTTCGACCTTGGGGCGTGGCCGGCTTCCCCCGCCATCTTGGGATCAGTGTGCACAAAAAGCTTTTTTTTTAATTATGGTTTAGAAAAAAAAGTTTTAAACAAAAGTAGAAGACAATAAAATTTTTTACAAAAATGATTTTGTAAATTTTTTTGTCAGACAAATGGTTTTTGTGTTATGACGCTTAACATTTTGCCGCCATTTTGGATTTTGACGAGTATTTTTTTAGGCGTTTAACTTCGAAACTGCTTATTTTTGAAAAAATCTTTAATAACATAAAATAAAGACTAACCAATAGCGTATAAAATAAGACATCACTGAGTTCTCTGGGTAGTACCCTTGCTGAGATACGAACCCTGAAGTGTTAGCAGTACACCCGTTTCCTATGTATTTCCATAGAATATCGAAAATAAACCGAAATTATTCAGTTTTATGTCATTTTCGCAAATGGTAAGCATTTTTACAGAAAGTGTGTAATTAACTTTATTGTAGAAAATTAAATTATCTTCCAAACGATGTATCACCAAATTGGGCAAAGTCCATGGTAAGCTATTGATTGGCATCCATAAATCGGGGTAATTTCATTCACGAAAAAAAATCGTATTTTTTTAGGTTTTATTCAGTTTTCAAAAAACTAAGCATTTTATGGAAATATTTTAAAGTTGTGTTAAAGCTATTATTGACACTCCAGGGGCTTCCTCATATTGAGGTTATTTTTAAAAATTTTATTTATTTTATTCAATTTTCTTCTAAGCTTTCCAAAAAATCTCTTTTGACTGTATTATGTTGAAAATAAAATTATCTTTAAAACGATATGTGCGTGTTTTTGTTAACGGGGAACATTCAAGGAACATATTATATATAGTTGGAATCATATGGAAAACTTTTTTATTATTAATTTTAAGAAAAAAAGTTATTCTTCATAAAAAGTTCCGCATTATCTAAAACCTAGAATACAGTCATCAAATATCAAATTTTTTCAGTAATATACGAGGTTTGTCAAAAAATCTGAGTTTTGCTCAAGAGTAAAGTACCTTTAAATTTGACAATATTGAAAAATGTGACTAAAAAAAGTTGATCAGAATTAAAAATTACGTTTAAATATGCAAGTATTATTTTTTACTAATCTGAGGGACTGCCTTGCCTAGTTCGCGCGCCGTAACATCTTTTCTGGAAACATTTCAGCCGATATTTGACCTATCTAAAACTCTACTTCGGAATGAACTACGAATCTCAAACTTTGCGCAGTCATTCATGGAGTCAACAACCTCTCCAAGTTTCATGGAATTCCACAAAGTAGTTACGAAATTTCAAAAAACGTCGAAATTGCCACTCACTCACTGACTCACTCATGTATAGATCATCAATATTCTACTGTACTTCCAGACATGCTACAAAGCTGAAATTTCGCAGACTCATAGAACTTATGACCAAACTCCTGGAAAAAATCAAAAAACCCCAAAATCTTAATTTACTTCCCTCCCCTATACATTTAAAGTTATGTAAAAGTAGCATTGCCCACTTCCAGAAAGGCTAGAGAGTTGAGCTTTGGCAGACTGATAGGAACTATGATAAAACTATAGGAAAAAATCAAAAAACCCCAAAATTTTAATTTACTCCCCTATACATTTAAAGCTAGATAGTTGAGCTTTGGCAGACTGATAGGAACTATAATAAAACTATATGAAAAAATTAAAACACCCCAAAATTATAATTTACGTCCCTCCCCTATAAATGTAAAGTTATTTAAAATTAACGCTGCCCACTTCCAGAAACGCTAGAGAGCTAAGCTTTAGCAGGCCGATAAAACTATAGAAAAAAATTAAAATACCCCAAAATTCTAATTTACTTCCCTCCCCTATAAATGTAAAGTTATGTAAAATTAACATTGCCTACTTCCAGACATACTAGAGAGCTGAGCTTTGAAAGACCGATAGTAACTATGATAAAGTTATAGAAAAAAATTAAAACACACCAAAATTCTAATTTACTTCCATCCCCTATTAATGTAAAGTTATGTAAAAGTAAACTGCCCACTTCCAGAAACGCTAGAGAGCTGAACTTTTTAAGACTGAAAGACAATATGTTAAAACTATATGAAAAAATTTAAAAACACCAACATTTTAATTAACTGTCCTCTCCTATAAATGTAAATTTATATGAAACTAACATTGCCCACTTCCAGAAATGCTAGAGAGCTGAGCATTGGAATGCTGATAGAAATTATGATAAAACCATGGGAAAAAATTTAAAAAGTCCGATATTTTTATTTACTCTCCTCCCCTATAAATGTAAAGTTATGTAAAAGTAATATTACCCACTTCCAGAAACGCTAGAGAGCTGAGCATTGGAAGACTGATAGGAACTATGATAAAACTATAGGACAAAATTTAAAAACACGACAATTTTAATTTATTTCCCTCCCTTATACATGTAAAGTTATGTAAAAGTAACATTGTGCACTTTTAGAAACGCTAGAGAGCTGAGCTTAGGAAGGCTGATAGGAACTACGATAAAACCATGGAAAAAAATTGCAAAAGTTTTGAACAATATTCCGCATATTTTACTACTTTAAAAATTAAGTATTATCCAATTCCTTTAAAAAAGAAGTGAAATCATAACAAAAACATTTCATGTAAAAAAAAGCCAAGTACGCGAAAATGGCATTCCGTAAAAAGAATTGAGATAAAAGTAAAGCCAAGTTTTCCAATACAAATTTCAAAATAAAAGGTTCTTACTAGTTTGGAAATATTTTTTTAAACTTGGCTATTACGGCTGTAAATGACTCTTAGGCACAGTGCTAAATTGAACATAAAGAAGTTTGGCTGTAATAACAAAGTTTTAAAAAACATTTCCACACTAGTAAGAACCTTTCATTTTGAAATTTGTATTGGAAAACTTGGCTTTACTTTTATCTCAATTCTTTTTACGGAAAGCCATTTTCGTGTACTTCGCTTTTTTTTACATGAAATGTTTTTGTTATGATATTTTTATTTTTAACCTTTAAGTTTTTCGATGTTTTAATTATGCAATTAAAACGCATAATAGAACGATTAAGTCTATTGAATGAGAGGGTGGATATGTCAAAGCAGTATTAGTGTACATTTAATTTGTTTGTTTCTAATATTAATATGACATGAATATGATTAGTTTTATAACTTAGTATTTGAATGTATTTTATTATTTGCAAAATACGCGTTTTAACTTCGAAATTATTAGAAATCATCAAAAACTAAAAGGCTATCATGTGTTTCATAATCACAAAAAATACATGTTCATTCAAAATAGAAATATTAGTAAAAAACAAAATAATCTGAAGTGTTAATTTAAATTGATGTACTTGCATATTTAAAAGTAATTTTTAATTCTGATCAACTTTTTTTAGTAACATTTAAGCAAAACTCATATTTTTTGACAAACTCGTATACCACCAAAAAAAATTGATATTGATTTGAACTTTTTATGAAGAATAACTTTTTTTCCTAAAATTAATAATAAGAAAGTTTTTCATATGATTCCAACTGAGGGGGACATACTGTATATTTGGTGGTAACTTTTTCTTTTCAATTTAATATTTGGACGCCCCTGGTGTTATAACGGTTACCGGAATGTTACAACTATACACATTGTTCGAAATTGTCTACAATGTAGAGTAAAATGTTTTCTCGGTAAGGCTTGGTTTTAAAAAAAATGGTAAAATACACGTGATTGGTATAAAGCGAAAAATTAATTAGATTGCTGGTTCATAAAATTAGTTTACCAATCACCTGCGAATAATTTAATTAATTATGAAATCTGAACTGAAAATAATTACGAACAGTTGAAGATGCACTTACCCCTGTTTTTGCAGCGTGTTGTTCGTGACGTCTTTCACACAGAAGTGATTTTTCGACAGCAATTGTCATATATCGAAGCGCGCACACCCCCAATGTACAAATTCAACTGGTTGAGTGCGCGAAGATGCAATTGAACATGCTCAGAAAGTAAATTAAAATAAAGTTTTCAATCGCATTCGCCAAAATTCTTAAAGACAAATACGAACGTATAAACGCGAGAAAAATATTAAAATAAAACAAAATTCTTATACCCAAAAGTATATTTACAAAGGCGAGTGAATTTTGGACATTCTGCCCGCCTAAAAATTACATTGATGTAATTTTTAAATGTTTTCAGGTTCAAAGTCCATCGGTAAAGGACATAGCTTTACCAGAGGTCTTTGAAATATTCCTGAGACAGTGCGCACAGTGGCAACACGTGAGATTTGATCTTCACCTGGGTGAAGGGCAATAATTCTACCAAGCTACCATTTTGTCGGTGGTAAATTATCCGACTTTATGTGTACCATAGTACCTATAGCAGGGGCGGGACAAGTGGGTTCCAGCCACTTGGACCGCTGCTGCAGTGTATGTAAATATTCCTTAGAATAACGCGCCCAAAAATCCTGATGTAATCTTTGGATCATCTGCCATCTAGAGAGGCGGTTTAGTTTGATACTGGTTACATCAGGATCGGGTAAACTACAAACAGGTTCTAGAGTCAAAAAATGATTTGGTGTCAACGCAGACAAATCATTGGGGTCGCTAGACAAAGGAGACAATGGTCTAGAATTTAATAGCGCTTCCACTTGTACTAAGACCGTATAAAGCTCTTCGTACGTTAAAATCTGGCTTCCGATAACGCGATACAAATGCGTTTTTACCGCCTTTACTCCACTTTCTGCTAATCCAGAAAAGTGTGGCGCCCCTGGGGGGTGAAAAAACCACTCAATGGATTCCGCGGCTGCCGCTTGTTTAAATATTATCTGTAATTCCTTATTTGCACCCTTAAACGTAGTTCCTTGGTCTGATATTATTTTTGAGACCCTTCCTCGACGTGCCATAAAACGCCTTAAAGCACACAGAAAAGCTTCGCTAGAATAATCCGAAACTAATTCGATATGAAGAGCCTTGGTAGAGAAGCAAACGAATATGCAGATCCAAGCCTTAAGCGTTTTATTTCCGCGAACTTTTCTGCTTAATGATAGGGATATTGGACCCGCATAGTCACAACCGACTACGGTAAAACTTTTGACAGCAGATATGCGTAATTTGGGTAAGTTTCCCATTTTTGGTTCAAAAGGTTTCGGATTAAGTCGCCAACAATTTTTACAGTTAGCGATAACGGTTCTTATCGCCCGCTTAGGAGATAATATCCAGAAATTTTGAAAAATTAAGAACTGTAAAGTTTGCAAACCTGGGTGCAAATAAGATTTATGATAGTGTTCAATGAGGAGCGTAGTTAATCTATGTTGTCGTGGTAAAAGAATCGGGTGTTTCTGGTCATATGAAAGATCAGAATATCGGAGGCGACCTCCAACCCGCAATATATTTTTATTATCAAGAAAAGCGTCTAACTTTCTAAAAGGCTTTGAAATGCGTTTTTTCGCATTAATATTTGAGATTTCTTGAGAAAATGTGACTGTTTGAACATGCCTGATCAGAAAAATAAGAGCGAGATTAAGTTCTGACAGGACTATGGGTCCAGTACGATAAGCAAGATTTCTTTTAAAGCAGATAAAACGATACCAGATAGCGATTATCCTTTGAATTTTAGAAAGCGAAGAATATTTGTTTAAAAGAATATCAAAAAACGTGTTTTCTGTAAATGCGACCAAAGTTATTTTCCTTTCTTCACCAAGAACTTCGTCCGAATCCAATGGTTCAGAATAAATGCTTGGTGGCCAATGCTCATCAGGCATTGAAAGCCAATCTGGACCGCACCACCAAAGGGGCGTATTTAACAATTCTGACGGCAACAAAGTTCTTGTTGCACAGTCTGCGGGATTATCATTTGTGCGTACATGCTGCCATATTGCAGCTGGTAGTTTATTTTGAATTTTCGCAACCCGGTTGGCGACAAATGTTTTGTATCTATAAGGGGGATTTTTAATCCAGCTAAGAGCGATTGTGGAATCTGACCACGCGAAAATTTTAGAAATTTTAATTTTATCTCCTAGAATTTTTAAAATTGCGGAAACAAGATCAACCAGTAAAACAGCGGCTACTAGCTCTAATCTCGGGATTGAAATTGTTTTTACCGGAGCGATTTTTGCTTTAGCAGCAATGAGAAAAGTGCAGATTTTATTATTTTGTAAAACGCGAAAATACGCTATACTAGCGTAAGCTTTTTCTGACGAATCACAGAAAGCGTGAAGTTGACATTCTGTAAAATTATCAATAATAAAACGTCGCGGTAAAGAAAAGTTTTGAATAAGGCCTAACTCAGATTTATATTTTAACCAACGTTGGCGTATAAAGGGGGAAACTTCCTGGTCCCAGTCATATTTTTGTTTCCACAGAAGCTGCAATAGATCTTTGGAGAACAGGCTCAGAGGTGAGAGCCATCCTAGTGGATCAAAGCATCTTGCAATTTCTGACAGAATCGTGCGTTTTGTACATTCTCGTTCCAATGGATCTACGCGATAGGTAAAAATATCTTTACAAGGAATCCATTGTAAGCCTAAAATTTTTATTGTTTCAGATTCTGAATCGAAATTAAACGAGTTTGAGTGCAAGTAAGACTCCGGAAGGTCTTGTAAAAATGACTTATTGTTGCTTGCAAATTTTCTAAGTTCGAACCCACCGTTTCCCAATAGTTCTATAAGTTGATCGCGTAAATTTCTAGCTTCTGAGAGGTTATTTGCATTACAAATTAAATCATCAACGTAAATTGAGGTTTTGAGTACCTCACGAGCTTGAGGAAACTTGTTTCCTTCATCCTGTGCTAATTGAGCAATGACGCGGTTAGCGAGATATGGAGAAGAGCTCAGACCAAAAGTGACCCGTTTAAAACGCATGTCTTTTATGGGCTCGTTGGGAGTGAATCTCCATATTATTCTTTGAAAATCCCTATGAATAGGGGCAATTAAAACTTGTGTAAACATGCTTTTAAGATCACAAGTAAAGACCACAGAAGAAATACGAAAACTGAGAAGTAGAGCAAAAACTTCTTTTTGAAGTTTTGGCCCCGTAAGAAGGGTGTCATTTAGCGAGGGTGAATTTTGATTTGGACGAGACGATCCGTCGAAAACAATTCGAATATTGTCACCCTTGGCTACGCAATGATGGGGTAAGTAAAAAGAGTTTTTATTTATTTCTTCGTCAGGAATAATTTCAAGATAATCATTATATATTCTTGAATAGTATCTGAATATTTTTTATAAATATTAGGATTTAAAATTAAGCGTTTTTCAAGCGAAAAAAATCTTCTTAAAGCCAATGAGCGCGTTGCATGAAAATCAAATTGCGGAGGCGTATTATCTTGGAAAGGTAGTTCTACCATGTATCGCCCTGTTTCGTCTCTACAGTGAGTCTCAACAAAGCTTTTCTCGGCAAGAATATCGGAGGGCGAGCAAAAATTTGCTTTAGGTAGCTCTTCTAATTCCCAAAAGCGTTTTAAAGCGTGGTCTAGCGATAGTGAATCGGTTTCATTTACAGAGCAAAATAAAGCGGTTGAATGTGATTGCGATTTAATTTTATTATTTTTATTTTTTCCCATAATAATATAGCCAAAAATACTATTAAGAAGAATTGGTTTGTTGGGGCCATTATCAATGCGCCCTTCGCGTAAAATATAGGGAAAAATATCAGCGCCCAAAAGAAAATCAATATTAGCGGGTTCTTGGAACGTAGGGTCCGCGAGGGGTACATTTTGAAAATCAGAAGTATCTATATTACCTAAATAAGTGCTAGGAATTTCCGAACACAACTTGGGTAAGATCATAGCGTCGACTGACATGCGTGGTTCCGTTTGATTATACGGTTTGATAATACAAGTTACTCCTCCCTGAGAGGTAACTTCATTCATAGATCCTAATCCTTGAATAGAAAGGGATAAACTATAGCGTGGAAGTGAAAGTTTTTTGAAAAACTTCAAAGAGACGTAACTGCATTCTGAGCCAGAATCAAGAATTATATAGCTTTTTGAAAAATGCCACGAGAATCCATAACCTCGATAATAGCGGTAGATAAAACTGTATTCTGAGCGTGCGAATTGGAGAAGTAATTTAAGGTATTTTGCGAATTTTGAGGTAAATTTTCCATACCTGTTTGTGGCGGTTGCTGAAAAGCGCGAGAGGTTGGCGAATTATTTTGCTGAGGCGAGATATTACCATTAAAAGCAGGCGAATTATTTTGTGAAGAACTTTGCGGGTTATTGTATTGCGAATTATAAAAGGGGGGTCGTACATTAGAATTGTAATTATTTTCAAGATTCGTGCGGTTAGAAGTATGTGGACTGTAATTGTTGTTACTTTTAAAAATATGTAAAAGAGAGTGATGTCTATTAGATTGACAGTAACGACAAACAGACTGCGATTGACATAAAGCTAGGTTATGTTGCCCACTTAAACAATTAGGACACCAGTTGTTGTCTTTAGCTAACTGAAAACGTTCAGAGGAATTTTTATTTTTAAATTCTAAGCATCTGTAAATATTATGGTCACGTGATTGACATAAAAGACAAGATTGATTTGAATTATTTAACTTTGTATTATTATTTCGACTTGCATTACCAAAAAATGCAGAAGTTTGTCTAGGTTTTGACTGATTAGAAGAAAATCTATTTTTTGTGTCTGTTTTTAAAGGTGAAGAAAAATCAGTTTTAGTTGAAAATTCTACCGCTTCTATAGCGTTACATCGTTTTAGTACAAAATTCTTTAAATCGTCAAAAGTAGGAACTTGAGATGGATCATTAAGTTCAAGTTCAAATCGCGTCATGGTCTCCTGATCTAAATGTTTACTGAAATTATAGTATAGCAAAAAAGACCAATCATCTGTGGGAAAACCAAGTACCTTAAGGGCGGAGAGATTTTCACTATATACGTCAACTAGTGTGCGCAATTGTTTTGAATTTTTAGAATTTGTTACGTAAGGAACATTATCCATTGTTTTTAAATGTGAAAAAGCAATAAGCCGTTTGTTATCGTAGCGGTTTTTTAGCGATTCGAGAGCAATTGAATAATTAGCGGCGGCTAAAGGTGTGCATTGCACCAGTGCTAGCGGGGGTCCCTCTAGGGAGTTTAAAAGATGGTTAAATTTCTCTATATTCGAAATATTTGTGTTGTCAACTAGCGCATTAAACATGTCCATAAAATTTCTAAATTGTCTAATATCGCCGGAAAATTTTGGAACTTTCAAATTAGTCAAGTTTGGCGGTCGATTACCACTAGATAGTCCCGAAGCAGAGGATGCGTCGGTTTCGACCTTCAGTGTTGGCTTTTCAAACAGCGCGGTATACTTAGCGTAATTGTAAGATCGTAAGTATTCAAAGTCTTTTCTCACTCCTTCTTCGGTATCAATTTCAAAATCGTCGGTCGCTGACATTAAAGATATAAGATTTTGATGATATTTAGCAAAATCGTTAACCACTTGATCAATTTGAGCGTACATAATTTTAAACTGAAGTTTAGCCGTCTCGTCAGCATCAGAAGCCGAGTCAGCAAAAGTTTTTAATTCTTTCATTTGATTATGACACATTGTGCGAAGGGTCTTATACGATTTAATCTTAGCCGCGGACATGATGATCCTTTATTTAATGCAGATGGGTATAATAAAGAAAAGCAAAACTAAATTTTTAATTATTTTTAGCAATTTAGGGATATTACGCGGTATTTTTAACAATTTAGCCAAATAAAATCAATTTATTAAAATCAATTATTGGTAAAATTATCAATTTATTTAGTGATACTAATAAATAAAAGGGAAAGCGAATTATTAATAATATAATTTTTAATTGAATTTAACCATATTATTTTAGCGAATTAATAAATTTTTATAAATTAAGTAACGGTGAAAATAGCGAATTATTATTTACCTTTGTTAGTTAATAAGAGCGAAAACGAACTATTTATTTATATTTACTAATAAATAAAAGCGAAATATTTTTTAATAGTTAAGGGGAATTGCGCGGTGCGAATTAGCGATAATTAATTAACTTAGCGACATGCAATAGCGAGTTATCTACTAGCGATCCCAATAATTTGTAAATATAGGCAAGTAAGAAGCTTAAATTATAAACCTCTTTACACAATAAATAATACTATGGCACCCATAAAGCTGCAATAAAAGTTCTAAACTAAAGCAGCAGTAATAAAATAAAATGCAGATAGGACCTACTGGTAAGCCTATATCATATGCCGATAAATTACGTGCAATTGTTTATGTATATGTAACCTGCCTAAAACCTACTACTCATTTTAGGAAAGAATGTTAAAGAAAAAACTGGAATGATAAGGTCATATTCAATGACCTTGAATTTATTTCTCCGAAACAAATTACCTATTTATAAATCGTCAAAGACGGAAAACCAAAACACGTTGAAAAATGAAAAAAACCTATTATACTTTTATTATTAGCGAAGCGAATAAAAACTTTCAAACGCGTTCGGCTCGTAGGGCCAAAAATGATTGGTATAAAGCGAAAATTTAATTAGATTGCTGGTTCATAAAATTAGTTTACCAATCACCTGCGAATAATTTAATTAATTATGAAATCTGAACTGAAAATAATTACGAACAGTTGAAGATGCACTTACCCCTGTTTTTGCAGCGTGTTGTTCGTGACGTCTTTCACACAGAAGTGATTTTTCGACAGCAATTGTCATATATCGAAGCGCGCACACCCCCAATGTACAAATTCAACTGGTTGAGTGCGCGAAGATGCAATTGAACATGCTCAGAAAGTAAAATAAAATAAAGTTTTCAATCGCATTCGCCAAAATTCTTAAAGACAAATACGAACGTATAAACGCGAGAAAAATATTAAAATAAAACAAAATTCTTATACCCAAAAGTATATTTACAAAGGCGAGTGAATTTTGGACAACACGTAGACTTTTTTTGTCATTAAAAAGAAATCACTAAACATGCATATATTCTTTGAGCGTTCCCCGTTAACAAAAACCTAGATACATATCGTTATAAAGATTATTTTATTTTTAACGATATAGAGTTAAACAAAATTTATAGGAAGCTTAGTTTTTAAGAAAATTGAATAAAAAAAATAAAACATTTGAAAAAAAATTATTAAAAAAAAATAACCTCAATATGCGGGCGCCCCTGGAGTGTCAATAATAGCTTTAGCACAACTTTATGATACGCTATTCGAAAGAGCATTTTATTTTCTCTAAACAAGGTGTTTTAACATGTTTCCCTGAAATGCTTAGTTTTTTGAAAACTGAATAAAACCTAAAAAACATTTTTTTTTCGTGATCTTAAAAAATAACCCCAATTTATGGATGCCAATTAAGTGCTAACCGTGGACTTGGCCCACTTCGGTGATATATCATTAAACAGATAATTTAATGTACTATTATTAAGTTGATTACACACTTTCTGTAAATTGCGTACCTTTTGAGAAAATGACATAAAACTGAATAATTTCGGTTTATTTTGCATATTTTATGGAAATACATAGGAAACAGGTGTACTACTAACACTTCAGGGTTCGTATTTCAGCAAGGGTACTAGCCAGTGGCGCACCCAGGAATATGTCCTGGGGGGCCCGAGGCCTCTTGGTTGGGGCCGAAGCCTCATGATGTCGAATATTAAGCTATTTTTTGTTTTTTTTTCTGAAATATGTCGAAAATATGTAAAAAAATCTAAGGCTGGGTGCGCCCATGGTACTACCCAGGGAACTCAGTGATATCTCATTTTATAGGTTATTAGTTAGTCTTTATTTTGATTTCACAGATTTTCTCAAAAATAAGCATTAAGCAGTTTCGAATTTAAAGGCCACAAATAATAAAATTGGTCAAAATCCAAAATGACGGCAAATGTTTAGCATCATAAATCGAAAACGATTCGTTTCACAAAAAAAAACGTACAACAGCGTTTTTGTAGAAAACTTTTGTCTAAATCTTTTTTTCTAAAATGTACAGGGACCAAGTAATTAAAAAAAAAATCTTTACGAGCACACTAAATACAAGATAGCGGGGGAGCCCCCCCCCCAAGATCGATTACTAAATTTATTTTACGGCTCGAATTTGAACAACAATATGTCAAAATCGCGACAACGCCTGCTGGAGGTATTTTTTTCGCTCTAATGACTGACCTAGTTGTCCGAACGCTGACGGTCCACGCGCGCGCATTTCCCAAACCAAATGAACTCGAATCGAAACAAATTTTTAACTCTCCAAGACTCACCCGATCTCACTCTTTCTCTCTCTCAGTACAACTAAGACAGACAAAGACAACATCATTTCGGGGGACTTTGGGCGACGATGCGTAAGAAAACTGCGAAGTATCACTTCGTCTGGTTAAAATAAGGAAAGATCGCCTTTATTCTCAAAATTATAAAAAATTTTGGCTACGTCAGTAGACATTCCGCGTTTGAGGACGAAAATAAAGGTAAAATCAACCTCTCTCTCAAGACAATCTTCGGGAGACGCGAGATTTGTGAAAAATGTTTGTTGTGTTTTTGTTAATTTTACTTAAAGAATCCCAATAATCTTCAGGAAAACGATGTAACTGAATTGCTTTTATGACCAAACATCAAAATTTGGTCATACATTTAAAAAACTACAGCTTTTGTATTTTTAAAAACATAAAAACACAATTTTTTTTTGTTAAAATGACATGTTTTGAAGGGCGCGTGAGTTTTTTGGACGTAAAAGTCATGGATTCTACGAAAATATTTCCGCCGCAAGTTTTTTTCATCTCAATATGTATAAAAATAATATTTAAAACCCCCATATAATTACAATAGTTGATAAAAAACCTCACCATTTTTTTCACAACTGGTTAAACACCTATCAACCATTATTATTGTGTTCCTCTTTGTTTATTTTTATTTAAAAATGTTTTCATTTCTTTCTATTCTGACAGATGTAGGGGGCGCCACAATACAGGGACACCATAAGGCATTTTTACTTCTTTTGAACCATATAGGCTAAACTGAAGTTGAAAACTTGTCTAAACAGAGACTTATTGTTTGAGCCTTGCTCAAAGTCTCATCTAGGTTAGTTAGACATGGAACACAAACTGTGCTAATTACCTATTTTCTCCTTCCAAATTACCTTTGTTTTTGTCCCCCCTTTGGGAAAATGTCGGGAAATTTCCCTCTTTTTTAACCTTTTAATTTGTTATGGGGAAAAATTACTCTGTTATTTTAAGTAAACTTTACCTAATTTTAACCAAAAATGTTACTTGGGATATGATTTTAGTTTTCGTGTAGTTCATACTTAATCCTATATTTTTAGCTGCTGCATCCAGTTCCTCCCGCATTTTCACCAGTTCTTCTTTTCTGTCTGTTATTAAGGCAATATCATCAGCATATCTTAGGTGGTTCAAGATATGTCCGTTTACCATGATGTCAATTCCTTCCCAATCTAAGCTTTTAAAAACATCTTCTGGGGCCTGGTTAAATAATTTAGGGGATATTGTGTCACCCTGTCTGACACCTCTTCTTATGCGGATAGATTGGTTCCTTCGTAGATTTTGATTGATGTTGTTGCTTCGCTATATATATTGGCTATTAAGTATGTATATCTGTGATCTATTCGGCTATTAATTAAAGATACTTAAAATCTTTTCGAAGTCTATAAACGCAATATATAGTGGATGTTATATTCGTTGGCTCGTTCTATTAAGATTTTCATGAATAATAAGTCTAACCTGTTAACAGAGCCAAATTGCCTCAGTAAAAAAGTAAGGTTTGGGTGAGTTAATATTTTTTCAATTCTGAACGGTGTAAGCCACAAAAATGAAACTGGACACGCACATCGGCCTTCACGTACCTACTTATTCTTTAACTGTCAAAAAAAGTTTAATATTTTGCAGGAGGCGCATGGGGGCAAAAATATGATTTTAGATTATGTCTTATATCTTCTAAACTATTGCACCTGCACAACTACATCTTATCAAATTTGTAGCTCATACAATTACCCACAGGTCTACCGCATAAAAAAGAACCCGAAGCTGTTAACGAGCCCCGTAGGTAGGCGCACAATTTCTTGTAATTTAAATTAAAATAAAGCTTTATTGACTTATACTCTGCCCTATGTCCGCAAATTTGCACCAAAGAGTTACGGTTGACCTTTTCTTAATTTTGTATACTTAAAATTTTTCCCCCGCGTCCTAGAGACAGGGGCCAACATCTTAAAAAATCCAAAAATGTCAGGTTTTGGGACGTCTTGGGGGGTTTTGGGGGTTTTTGCAGCTAAAACTTAAAAAAACAATATAATTTTATTTTTAGGTTAGATTTTACACATTTTTTATGCATTTCTGTGTCATTCTGGCTTTAGGGCGTCAACTTAGTTAACTTTTAAGAAATTCAAACACGACTACAAGAGGAGAGAAAACAAATTTTTTTTTTTTTTTTTTAGTGGAGGAAGACAATAACCTGTTTGATTTCCTAGAATAAAAAAAGTTGGACCAACAACTGGCCCGGCTATTTTCAGCTAAAATCCATTGTCAAAATGCGGTATTTTGCACACCCAACTACCTCTACCGCCTGCAATATTATTTGTTGGCAGTTTGTAAAATAGCATCTTTAACGAAGGTAAAATTTGTTTTTATTATACCGTTATCTATCATATTATAAAGTAACTTTATACACTAAAGATCAATAACTAAACACCAGCTTTTGATGAAAACGGGCTTAATGTAGCAAAAAGTTATTAGAGAAATCAGGTTGACAGAATGATAAATCATCGCTAGGCGTACGCATATTATATCCAGGTGTTTAATCCGTTAAAAGCGTTATTTGGCAGCACTCACAGACTTTTATATTTTTCGACATGAAAAGAATGAGAAGGTCCGTCGCGTCGATCAAAGCTATACGCTAGCATAACCTAAGTAATATCAATTGATCATTACAAAAAAGCTTTATATTTATAAAAGCTTTATAAAAGTTGATCATAACAAAAAACATTTCATGTAAAAAAAACCCACGTAAGCGAAAAAACTTTGCTATTACAGCCAAACTTCTTTATGTTCAATTTAGCACTGTGCCTAAGAGTCATTTGTAGCCGTAATAGCCAAGTTTAGAAAAAAAGTCAAAACTAGTAAGAACCAGCTCATTTTAAAATTTGCATTGGAGAACTTGGGTTTACTTTTATCTCAATTCTTTTTACGGAATATCATTTTTGCGTACTTGGCTTTTTTACATGAAATGTTTTTTTTTATGATTTTACTCCTTTTTTAAAGGATTTGGATATTATAACTCTATGAAGATCTACGAGTATACGAAGTTCAAGTTTTGAAGCTCATTCCGAAGTAGATTTTTAGACATAAAATATGGGCTGAAATGTTTCAAGAAAATATTGTACAGCAGTTACGCGAACTTGGCCGGGCACTGCCCTCAGATTTGGTGGGTGTCCTTTACTCCATACCTAAAACTATTAATTTGTGATCAATAAAAGATCTCTTCTTTAAGAAATTTGTTTATTCATATAAAATATTAAATTTAACCCGACCGGTTTCCAGCCTAGATTCGTTCTCAAGGGCTTTTCATCCACAAATTTTGCGGGTTTGATAAAACTAGATATTAAGAACTAGTTTCTAGCACATTTTTAAACTAGTATGATAAAACTTCATAATTAACTATTTATAAAACTTATTTGCTATTCCTAGTAGTCACTTCCATAACCAAGGTAATGGTAGTGACTACTAGGAATATGCTTCGAAAGGGGAACTTCAAACAAAAACGTCCTTTAGTAAATTTGCTGTCAATTTTGTGCTATACAATGGTTCTTATATATTCTCTCTGTTGTTATAAAACTTAATTGCTTTATTGAGTAAAAACGCTTTTAAAATGGTTTTGAGAAGGTACTTTTGTATTAGTTAATAACAGTTAACAAAAAAAACGGTTCTGGTTAACAGAGATGGCGGGAGACACTAACAAAGGTGAAATTTTTTTTATACACCTTTTCCGGCTAAAGACTTTCACTTTGTTTTGACGTATGATTTATTTAAAAGAAGCCCTTATGGAAGGCAACCTAAAGCCTTGTTTCCACCTATGCATGCCCACCCTGATTCAAAAAACGCATCACGTGACATGGACATGGATTTGCACTGGTTTTGAATGCAGCGTCACCTGTTGCCTTTTTTGAATCAGGGTGGGCACGCATAAGTGGAAACTGGGTATAAGAGAGCGTCGCGCGGTCATTTTTATTATAATAAACATTAAAGCCTAACCTACAAAACTAGTTGTTAAGAATATAATATATAAAAATTTAGGTAATTGTAAACCATCTTTTTGGAGGGCATTTTAACTGCTAAAAATTTTGTAAATCGAGGGCTAAAGTACGGTAAGGGAGGAAAACTTCGTTTGGTATACCTAGGCCTTCTATTGGTAGACAAATAAAGTTAAACTTTACTATTTTTCAGTTTTTAAATTCATACTAACCAAACCTCGTTACTACTAAAAGTTTTTAGGAAGAACATTAGCTCGTTTTTGGTCTCCCCTGGAAAATTATTTCTTGACAACATACGAGGCACTGTACTTTAGCCCGCAAAATCTTTTTTTAAACCAAAATGTTGATAATCTTTTGCAAAAATAAGGATCATGGTATGTACCTGTATAAATATATATGTATATATATATATATATATATGTCACCATTAGATATTTTTTATTTAATTGAGACACAAGTAAAAGTATTTGTTATATTACTATATAATATTTGAAAACTTAGATTGGGAGGAAATAGGCATCAAAGTACCGTTTAGTGACTTGAGATAGTTTCAAAGTTTAGAACGCTGTAAAATCTTTATTTCTTAAGACAGAACTATGCAAATTACACTAAGTTATGAGTCTTGGCTTGGAGAATCTTATTGGATATTAAATTTTTGCTAAAAGTTTACCATTTTTTTATATAAATTTTTTTGAGAGCATATTTTTGATGTTATCATCAAGCCGGGCGGTCCTTTGATCGACTTGAGATACTTACATTTTTTTATTTATTTTATACTGGGACATTCCATCCAATCAGAATCAATTGCCCAGTTTCGCAAAGTTTGAGCAGAGTTAAAGCATTTTTTTTAACAAACACAAACAACCAAGTACCTAGCCAGGAATCGAACCCGGACCGCCGGTGTGGGAAACAAACATTGCTACCACTACACCACGACGGCGACTGAGAGATACTTAAATAAAAATGTAAAGATTTATTTGCCACGTTGTAGAAAAAAACTTCAAAAACTCACATTTTTCTATATTCCAGTGGCGTGCATTTAAATAATTATGCCTCGAAAACGAAACCGACGACCCCTCAATCTTTTCGGGACAAGTATCATGACCGTTTGGGCCCTAACATATCATAAATACACCTCATTTGACGCATCCCGGTAAACACACTATTCCGTAGACATTTAGTAAACATGTCGTGCATTAAATTATTTTTGTAACTACCCTGAAAACAAGTGAAGGTAATTTTTACCATGCATTTTCAGTTTCCTTTCTTTATATTTAATAAATCTCAGGTATTTTTCCAGTATTTTTTTTATAATTATTTCGGGCCTCTCTGTAGGTATGTGACGCAAATATGTCAAAAATTGATAAAATTCCTAAAAGGACTCCTTTTTCAATTAAATAAGACTAATTTCGGTTTTTTATTTTTATTTGACGTTAAGTTATTACAAAAAAACTACAAAAAGTCACGTTTTTCCATATTTCAGTGGCGCGCATTTAAATAAGTATAGCTCGAAAACTAATTCTATGAACCCCCCAAATGTTTTTTGGAAAACATTTGACCTTCAACATATCTTAAATTCAGCTCATCTGACGCATCCCGGTAAACAATGTATTTAGTGCCTCCACCTTTGTATTGGAGAACTTGGCTTTACTTTTATCTCAATTCTTTTTACGGAATACCATTTTCGTGTACTTAACTTTTTTTTTACATGACATGTTTTTGGTATGATAAAATACTACTTGTCTTTTTAGTGAAAAAGTCTTTGTTTGGCAGACAAACTTTAGACTAAATTACGGCATAAGCGACCGACGTAATATTCTTCAGCGGAAAGCAATTTGCTAATGCACGTGGAATTTGTGCCATGCGAAAAACATTTTTATATTGTTGGATGAGCGCCTAAAGTAAGTAATTTTCTTTTATCAAAATACTATAATATGATATTTTAATTGCTTACAATTTTTCTGAAAAATATCTTCTTTAAAAATAAAAATTAATCAATTTTATAATAAAGCAAAAATACTCTATTCGCTTAGGAAGCGTTCTTAAATTACGTAACGCTAAAATTCAGGATTTTTAACCCCCTCCCCCCCTCGTAACGCATTTTTAAGAAAAACACATTAAAATAACATTGAGTGTAGCGCAAGGCCAAACCCCCCCCCCCCCCACTTGAGCGATACGTAATTTAAGGATAGGCCCTTGGAGGCTTTTTTGATGGTAATGCAAAGTTAACTTTAGGAGTTGGACATCTGTCAAACTTATGCCAAATAAAATATGGCGCCTCAAAAATGAAAAACAGAAAAATATTGAAACATTTACAATTTTATTGTTTTTTCACTGATTTTTTTAAACTCATTTTATTTTAGTTGGATATAGTGCACTTTTATAAAGACAATTAATCATTTGTATTTAAAATTGTTGTTGTCTAAAAAATAAAAACTAATTAATTTTATAATAAAGCAAAAACACTCTATTCATGCCAAATAAAATATGGCGGCTCAAAAATGAAAAACAGAAAATATTGCAAAATTTTTATTATTTTTTAACCGATTTTTACAAACTAATTTTATTTTATTTGGATTATAGTGCACTTTTATAAAAACTATTATTCACTTGCATCTAAAATGTTTCTGTATCTAAAAAAAATATATTCCTCGACATTATGATTTTTTTTCGTGATTTTTAGAGAAACTGCTGATTTTACAAAAAAGATACCAAAAAGGTGTGCGATAAGTTGTACATTACTGTGAGTTTCGTTTTTACCATAAGTCAAAAAGTTTTCGAGTTGTGCTCAAAAACCTACGAAATTGGCATGAGGGTACCCCTAGGATAAATATGTCACCATACAGACCATGAAAGTTTCAAAAATAGAAAAAATGCTTCAAAAATTAAACAGTCCTACCATTCTTAACAATGTAAGTTAATTTTTTACTTTTGTAGTTTATATTCTATGAAATATGACGGTTTAAATGTGTCCGACCTACGATTTTGTTTCACTCTCTAGGAACCTTAAATGCACATTGGTGGAAATCTGTACAAAAAACGACTAAATAATTCGATAAAAAATTTACTGCTTTCTGCAAAAACTAAATTTTTGCTAGTTAAAATCGATTTTTCAAAAATTTGTTCATTTTCAGATTCCATGTTTCTCTATCGTGAGAGAGATATGGGAGCCAATATCTCTGACTTTAACCAACGATTACACAACTTGTACACCGATAGGTAACCCAACTGAATAACAGCAGCGGACAGATGGCTCTGCCGTATATTCATGTAGTTCCAATGATGATATGGCAGAGCCATCTGTGTGCTGCTGTTATTAAGTTTGTTGGGCTGCCCATCTGTGTACAAGTTGTGTAATCATTGCTTTAACTAAGCAACGTACACACACACGAATATTGGATTGCAAGGGACGCGGACCAAAGGCAGAAGCGAAAAAAACACGTGATGCCTTTTTGTTCTGTCTCTCTCATTCTTACAGCGCCAGCGGTCAGCAGAAGAAAACATCTTTCGAGAATCGAAAAAGACGCAGCCTTTTTTATCCTATTAGCGATAATAGAAATAAATTACGGCCCTTTACAAAAGTCTTAGGGAACACCTTTTAGGAGAATACTAGATAAGAGATGCGCGATAATGCAGCATATCCAATTAATCGAAATATGTCTTACGCAATCTTTAAAATAAAAATTACTCAAAATGCTTATTATGAATATTTTTGTTGAATAACTCCCAAAAACTAAACTAAAATTCCAAACACTTTTTTTTTCATATCATCATATTTTAAATAAGTGTTTGGAATTTTGTCTAGGGTAGGCAATGCCTTTCCGCCTGCGTTCTATGCACGCCACTGATTGTCAATCATTTTAACCAAATATTGAAATCAAATATTGCTTTTCATTTGTTAGAGTGTGTTATTTTTAATTTATAACGATTTCATTAATATTGGATCAAAATTAATGTTTATTAAAAATAAAAATGGCTTTAATGAAAATTAGTTTACGCCAGTATACCTATCCTATAACGCAGCTTTATGTTATTCAACTAAATTCAAAATACATTTCGCAAATTACTTTCATTTAGTGTCAGAATTTAAATTTAAACCCGGACAAAATTCACTTTATTTCTCTTCGTTATTTTTTTATTTGATTATAATTATATAAGGCTCTTTTTCATTAAAACTCAGTTTTATATGGATCAAGCTAAAAATGAAACGATCCATGTTACAAAAATGAAACTAAGTTTAAATGGTTTGAAGTAAGTATATTTATGCAGTAGCGTAGCCATTAATTTGTCTTGTGGGAAGGGGGGGACGAGAACCAATGTAGTAGTAGTAGTGGTGGGGAGACCATTTTTGGTCCAGCGCGCCCTTTTCGCAAACTTCGATTTGTCCGTACACCATATACCAAACTGATGCACGTACCCCTTAAGATGCCAGTTTTCTTTCTCTAAGAGGACTTAATTTTGCCTGACACCTCTTTGTCGAGGGCAGGGGGATCTTTATACTGCGTAGCAAGTATACACAGTGGACCCACAATTTTACACCCCTTCCGAAAGGTGGTCCTGCGACATGTTAGACTTGCATCTAAAATCGCCACCGTGCCAGCAGAACTTGGTTATAGACGATAGACTTCTTCCCTTTTTAGCGCAACAGTCGCGGTCGTCGTGAGTTGACTTTTAAGAGATTTTTGCTGACGTCCGTCGTCCTGGTTCCAACTGTAGCAGGCTCCTGGGTTATTAATCCTGGCTCTACGGTTGTTGGCTCCTGGACTACACCTGCTTATATTCTCGATGTACAAGGTCAACTTATGTTCTTGGGTGCATATGTATTGCACACCATTTCGATGTCGACTGTTGAACACTGAACAGGAATTGCGCGGCAGGGCTACGTGACTTTTTTTTTCTTTTTGCGTCGTTGCTTGAGACGCGAACCTGGTATCTTCTGCATGTGAAGCCGACGACCATACCACTGGACTGGACTACCATGCCGCACGAGACCCATGCTATTTTTTGTTTTGTATTCATGAAATATATGCAAAATATCAAAAAAAAATATTTGGTTTGGAGAAGGCTTGAGCCTCGACGGCCTCTTCTTGGGTGTCCCCTTGGTTTATGTGTACTTATACCCGGTCGGCCGGTTTCTCAAACAAGATAACATCGGGTTACCATTTACCCGCGGTTTTATGAGAAGTTAACCAGTTGCCTTTAGTTTTCTCATAAATCACGGACTAACTTAACCCTCGATCCATGCGGAAATTTAACTAGAGGTCAACTCCTTAAGATGGCATAATCAGCGCGTAAGGATTTTGAAATAACTTTTTTATGGGAAAAGTATTTAATATAAAGGGAAACTATAAAATAAAAAAAATTTTCTGCCATTAAGTCTGCGGAGGCGGTGCAGAGTTATATCGAAATAAAAATATTAAATATTGTAGGAAAAAATCTAATTGTAAGCAGCGGAGTAGCGTACCTTAAGGGCCGGGGGGGGGGGGGGGTCAAAGGCTGAAAAGAGCGCCCATAAAAAAATTGGCAACCAAAAATAAAAAGGTCTTCACGCGTTAGTTAGTTTACTCTCTTTTTTCTTAGACAACCGATTTGCCGCCCCGTCGATTAACCGGCCCTGCTACTTAATAAAGCTTAGGGCATCCATGGGGCGCCAGTACCATCGGAGGGCGCTACCCTCGCTATTCTGCTGATTGTAAGGCTTTTGAAATAAAATTTGGGCAGAGTTTTGTTTTGAAAAATTATTTTTTGTACTTTTAAAAAAAGACTTGCACTGCGCATTTAAAACCCCAATAAGATAATCACTAAACATTAGGTAATCTAGGCACGTTTGAGTTTTATTTTTGAAAGAGGATTTAAATGCGTGCTGAGGAATTATTATTTTCTTTACTAACTGTCAAAAGTTTTATAAAAAAATTAAACACTTTTCCCATAAAAGTGTTATTTCAAAACCCTTACACGTTCATTATATGCCATACGGAGAGCTCCCACTTAACGTCTTAATTAGAATGCGAGTTAGTTTAACTCATGGATAACCCGCCATTGATAAACCGGCCTCTATTTATCAAATACTTGGAGTTGCTCGCTTTTCGCTTTTAATATAGAGTAGAGTCCCTGTATGTTGACATATTTGGATATATCCAAATATGTCAACATACAGGGACTCTAATATAGAGTAGGTCAAGTCAAATATATTATAGTTAGACCATCTAGCGCGCTTTTACCAATAACTTAAGCCAACATAATAAGATATATGAACTTCACAGAAGTAAATCTCATCTCATGCATTGTCGAACTCATAGAAATAAAAAAATAAACATAACACTTTTCAAACCCGCGACAAAATGGAAAAAAAAATTGAAATCCGCCAATTTTTCACAGATTAAGCAAGGCAAACTTTGACAGAAACAATTCGAAAGAGGTAGCATTGAACTAAAGTCATGGTAAAACAGTTAAACCATTGAGCTCATTGAGTTCTATAACGCCCTGAAAGGGCGTTAGAGACGGAAAGACAAGGCATTTTTTATTGACCCTATCCAATTTGGTTCCTATGGGCGGGTATTTCTTTTACAATAAAAACAGAGATAGACATTATTGAACATGTGAAACGGACAAAGATAGGGTGATTTTGCATGCTAATAATACCCTAGATATTATATGGGTACTTTTATCTCTTTCACACTGACGGCATAAAAGCGACAGAAAAGCAGCTGGCTACCTTTAAGCCACCTGCCGTATTTTAAGTGATTCTACCTGCTAGTCGGTTTATACAGGGAAAACTGATAGACAATGTTGTCTAAGTACGGAACTGAATTTTTTTGAATTTTGTGCGGGAATATTACAAAAAGAATACTTAAAACGTTTAAAAACAAGTTTAGAAGTAACTATTTGAGTTCAAACATGGTCCGAAATTGTTTTTTGTGCCAAAGAAGAAAAAAAATCCATAAAAAAACAACATTTCATGGGTAAGTCGTCTTGACGGATAGTTTTTGCTAAAACACGAGAAAGTTCAGTAGCGTCACAATAGATAGTTTTTTCTGCGACCGTGCGATTTTACTCTCACACATTTTGATTCAGAAAGTGTCACTTCCCCGCACTTTTTTTTGCATTGCATGAAAATTAACAAAAAGTATTTGATTTTCTTAAAAATGATTTTTTTTTAAATGCTTACATACCGATTTTTATCCAGTTGTTTTTGTTTTTTCGAACCAAACTTTTGACATGTCACGGTCGAGTTTCATACAACTTGATGATTTGTTACACACACTGATCTATGTTTTTATAAATTTCGATAAATTTAATGTTTTTTGCGGACTTTACAGTAATTTTAGGTTAAATTTTGGTCTTTCATCGCGAAAGTATATATTTATTATTATATGACGCCACCGCGATCGGTCTACAGGCCGGTATCATATGTGTATGTCCTTCTAATGTCATTTGACCATCATGCTGTCTTACTTAATAAGCTCACTTAGTTTAATTAATAATTTTGTCCTACATAATATAAAAGAAGAATAGAAACGAACAAAAAATTTGTGACACTTCGATTACCGATTTTCTTTGATTGCGATGGATTAGGGTGACCAGATTACGGTTTATTAGGGTGCTCAGTGCGGAAAAAAAGATTTTGAAATATTTCCCTAAAAAAATTTGAAGACCAAACACTCACGCGCCACTCAATGTTTATGGTCGCATACACTAATCCTAACTCGATTTAACTGGACGATTATGGACAATGGTTACCCCTGGACATAAACCTAACAACTTTTACTATATTTATATATATGGGTGAGGTTGGGTTAGATTAGGTTGGGTTAGGTTGAGTTAGGTTGGGTTAGGTTGTGTTAAGTTGGGTTAGGTTGGGTTAGGTTGGGTTAGGTTGGGTTAGGTTGGGTTAGGTTGGGTTAGGTTGGGTTAGGTTGGGTTAGGTTGCGTTAGGTTGGGTTAGGTTGGGTTAGGTTGGGTTAGGTTGGGTTAGGTTGGGTTAGGTTGGGTTAGGTTGGGTTAGGTTGGGTTAGGTTGGGTTAGGTTGGGTTAGGTTGGGTTAGGTTGGGTTAGGTTGGGTTAGGTTGGGTTAGGTTGGGTTAGGTTGGGTTAGGTTGGGTTAGGTTGGGTTAGGTTGGGTTAGGTTGGGTTAGGTTGGGTTAGGTTGGGTTAGGTTGGGTTAGGTTGGGTTAGGTTGGGTTAGGTTGGGTTAGGTTGGGTTAGGTTGGGTTAGGTTGGGTTAGGTTGGGTTAGGTTGGGTTAGGTTGGGTTAGGTTGGGTTAGGTTGGGTTAGGTTGGGTTAGGTTGGGTTAGGTTGGGTTAGGTTGGGTTAGGTTGGGTTAGGTTGGGTTAGGTTGGGTTAGGTTGGGTTAGGTTGGGTTAGGTTGGGTTAGGTTGGGTTAGGTTGGGTTAGGTTGGGTTAGGTTGGGTTAGGTTGGGTTAGGTTGGGTTAGGTTGGGTTAGGTTGGGTTAGGTTGGGTTAGGTTGGGTTAGGTTGGGTTAGGTTGAGTTAGGTTGGGTTAGGTTGGGTTAGGTTGGGTTAGGTTGGGTTAGGTTGGGTTAGGTTGGGTTAGGTTGGGTTAGGTTGGGTTAGGTTGGGTTAGGTTGGGTTAGGTTGGGTTAGGTTGGGTTAGGTTGGGTTAGGTTGGGTTAGGTTGGGTTAGGTTGGGTTAGGTTGGGTTAGGTTGGGTTAGGTTGGGTTAGGTTGGGTTAGGTTGGGTTAGGTTGGGTTAGGTTGGGTTAGGTTGGGTTAGGTTGGGTTAGGTTGGGTTAGGTTGGGTTAGGTTGGGTTAGGTTGGGTTAGGTTGGGTTAGGTTGGGTTAGGTTGGGTTAGGTTGGGTTAGGTTGGGTTAGGTTGGGTTAGGTTGGGTTAGGTTGGGTTAGGTTGGGTTAGGTTGGGTTAGGTTGGGTTAGGTTGGGTTAGGTTGGGTTAGGTTGGGTTAGGTTGGGTTAGGTTGGGTTAGGTTGGGTTAGGTTGGGTTAGGTTGGGTTAGGTTGGGTTAGGTTGGGTTAGGTTGGGTTAGGTTGGGTTAGGTTGGGTTAGGTTGGGTTAGGTTGGGTTAGGTTGGGTTAGGTTGGGTTAGGTTGGGTTAGGTTGGGTTAGGTTGGGTTAGGTTGGGTTAGGTTGGGTTAGGTTGGGTTAGGTTGGGTTAGGTTGGGTTAGGTTGGGTTAGGTTGGGTTAGGTTGGGTTAGGTTGGGTTAGGTTGGGTTAGGTTGGGTTAGGTTGGGTTAGGTTGGGTTAGGTTGGGTTAGGTTGGGTTAGGTTGGGTTAGGTTGGGTTAGGTTGGGTTAGGTTGGGTTAGGTTGGGTTAGGTTGGGTTAGGTTGGGTTAGGTTGGGTTAGGTTGGGTTAGGTTGGGTTAGGTTGGGTTAGGTTGGGTTAGGTTGGGTTAGGTTGGGTTAGGTTGGGTTAGGTTGGGTTAGGTTGGGTTAGGTTGGGTTAGGTTGGGTTAGGTTGGGTTAGGTTGGGTTAGGTTGGGTTAGGTTGGGTTAGGTTGGGTTAGGTTGGGTTAGGTTGGGTTAGGTTGGGTTAGGTTGGGTTAGGTTGGGTTAGGTTGGGTTAGGTTGGGTTAGGTTGGGTTAGGTTGGGTTAGGTTGGGTTAGGTTGGGTTAGGTTGGGTTAGGTTGGGTTAGGTTGGGTTAGGTTGGGTTAGGTTGGGTTAGGTTGGGTTAGGTTAGGTTGGGTTAGGTTGGGTTAGGTTGGGTTAGGTTGGGTTAGGTTGGGTTAGGTTGGGTTAGGTTGGGTTAGGTTGGGTTAGGTTGGGTTAGGTTGGGTTAGGTTGGGTTAGGTTGGGTTAGGTTGGGTTAGGTTGGGTTAGGTTGGGTTAGGTTGGGTTAGGTTGGGTTAGGTTGGGTTAGGTTGGGTTAGGTTGGGTTAGGTTGGGTTAGGTTGGGTTAGGTTGGGTTAGGTTGGGTTAGGTTGGGTTAGGTTGGGTTAGGTTGGGTTAGGTTGGGTTAGGTTGGGTTAGGTTGGGTTAGGTTGGGTTAGGTTGGGTTAGGTTGGGTTAGGTTGGGTTAGGTTGGGTTAGGTTGGGTTAGGTTGGGTTAGGTTGGGTTAGGTTGGGTTAGGTTGGGTTAGGTTGGGTTAGGTTGGGTTAGGTTGGGTTAGGTTGGGTTAGGTTGGGTTAGGTTGGGTTAGGTTGGGTTAGGTTGGGTTAGGTTGGGTTAGGTTGGGTTAGGTTGGGTTAGGTTGGGTTAGGTTGGGTTAGGTTGGGTTAGGTTGGGTTAGGTTGGGTTAGGTTGGGTTAGGTTGGGTTAGGTTGGGTTAGGTTGGGTTAGGTTGGGTTAGGTTGGGTTAGGTTGGGTTAGGTTGGGTTAGGTTGGGTTAGGTTGGGTTAGGTTGGGTTAGGTTGGGTTAGGTTGGGTTAGGTTGGGTTAGGTTGGGTTAGGTTGGGTTAGGTTGGGTTAGGTTGGGTTAGGTTGGGTTAGGTTGGGTTAGGTTGGGTTAGGTTGGGTTAGGTTGGGTTAGGTTGGGTTAGGTTGGGTTAGGTTGGGTTAGGTTGGGTTAGGTTGGGTTAGGTTGGGTTAGGTTGGGTTAGGTTGGGTTAGGTTGGGTTAGGTTGGGTTAGGTTGGGTTAGGTTGGGTTAGGTTGGGTTAGGTTGGGTTAGGTTGGGTTAGGTTGGGTTAGGTTGGGTTAGGTTGGGTTAGGTTGGGTTAGGTTGGGTTAGGTTGGGTTAGGTTGGGTTAGGTTGGGTTAGGTTGGGTTAGGTTGGGTTAGGTTGGGTTAGGTTGGGTTAGGTTGGGTTAGGTTGGGTTAGGTTGGGTTAGGTTGGGTTAGGTTGGGTTAGGTTGGGTTAGGTTGGGTTAGGTTGGGTTAGGTTGGGTTAGGTTGGGTTAGGTTGGGTTAGGTTGGGTTAGGTTGGGTTAGGTTGGGTTAGGTTGGGTTAGGTTGGGTTAGGTTGGGTTAGGTTGGGTTAGGTTGGGTTAGGTTGGGTTAGGTTGGGTTAGGTTGGGTTAGGTTGGGTTAGGTTGGGTTAGGTTGGGTTAGGTTGGGTTAGGTTGGGTTAGGTTGGGTTAGGTTGGGTTAGGTTGGGTTAGGTTGGGTTAGGTTGGGTTAGGTTGGGTTAGGTTGGGTTAGGTTGGGTTAGGTTGGGTTAGGTTGGGTTAGGTTGGGTTAGGTTGGGTTAGGTTGGGTTAGGTTGGGTTAGGTTGGGTTAGGTTGGGTTAGGTTGGGTTAGGTTGGGTTAGGTTGGGTTAGGTTGGGTTAGGTTGGGTTAGGTTGGGTTAGGTTGGGTTAGGTTGGGTTAGGTTGGGTTAGGTTGGGTTAGGTTGGGTTAGGTTGGGTTAGGTTGGGTTAGGTTGGGTTAGGTTGGGTTAGGTTGGGTTAGGTTGGGTTAGGTTGGGTTAGGTTGGGTTAGGTTGGGTTAGGTTGGGTTAGGTTGGGTTAGGTTGGGTTAGGTTGGGTTAGGTTGGGTTAGGTTGGGTTAGGTTGGGTTAGGTTGGGTTAGGTTGGGTTAGGTTGGGTTAGGTTGGGTTAGGTTGGGTTAGGTTGGGTTAGGTTGGGTTAGGTTGGGTTAGGTTGGGTTAGGTTGGGTTAGGTTGGGTTAGGTTGGGTTGGGTTGGGTTAGGTTGGGTTAGGTTGGGTTAGGTTGGGTTAGGTTGGGTTAGGTTGGGTTAGGTTGGGTTAGGTTGGGTTAGGTTGGGTTAGGTTGGGTTAGGTTGGGTTAGGTTGGGTTAGGTTGGGTTAGGTTGGGTTAGGTTGGGTTAGGTTGGGTTAGGTTGGGTTAGGTTGGGTTAGGTTGGGTTAGGTTGGGTTAGGTTGGGTTAGGTTGGGTTAGGTTGGGTTAGGTGGGTTAGGTTGGTTCAGTTTGATTATGTTCGGTTAGGTTCCGCTAGGATTGTTTAGGTTAGGTTTAGCAATATTCGGTTAGGTTCGGTTTAGTTTAACCAAATCGAAGCGAACCAAACGGTTTGGTTTGGTTGGTTCGACTCGGTTTGGTTCGGTTTGGCTCGGGTAGGTTTGGTTCAGTTTGATTATGTTTGGTTAGGTTCGGCTAGGTTTAATTTGTTTTGGTTAGGTTCAGCCAGATTCGGTCTGGTTTGGTTCGGTTCGTTTCGAATCGGTTCGGTTAGGTTCAGTTTTCTTTGGCTAGGTTTGGTTCAGTTTGATTATGTTTGGTTAGGTTCCGCTAGGTTCAGTTTGTTTCGGTTAGGTTTAGCTACATTCAGTTAGGTAAGGTTTAGTTTAACCAAATCTAACCGAACCAAACCGAACCGTTAGATTCGGTTTGATTTGGTTCATTTCGATACGGATCGGTTCAGTTTGGTTTTGTTCGGTTAGACCTTCGATAAATTTAAAAAAAGTAAATAATTATAAATTTTTAATGTTTTAAGGAATAAAAATTGATATAATGTTCAATTAAACTAATTTTTAATTGTAAAAATGTAGGAATCATAATTTTCTTGATTTTGTTTTGAATTTCATGCTTTTTTAAAAATTGTGCATTTTCATAAAAGGACCAAAAAAACTAACCCGATTTCGATCAGTGACCTTAGTTATTTCAAGTTTTTGTTAACAGCTGATAGACGTCAGGGACCGTTTTGTTTCAGTTTGAAATGAGAAAATGCTTCTTTTGTAGCAATTTGTATGGGTTTTAATGGGGTTTTAAGAATTTTTCAATTTCAATTTTTTTAACAAAATCAACGATTTTCCGCAATTTTTTTTTAGAAATCACTATAAAATGGTCTAAAATTATCATTTTTCAAAAAACTTCGTAGTTATAAGAAAGGTGGTAAAACGTACCAGACCCCTGAAATGTGTTGCAGTCTAGGACAACTGGGCGCCGCCAACTCGGCGCCGCCAACTGGGCGGCAGGCCAACTGGGCGCCGGGCCAACTGGACGCCGAGCCAACTGGGCGCCGGACTAAAATATTTTTTCTTGATAAAATGTGCAGATGAAAAAAAAATTAAAATGGCTGATCCAAAGTGGCGGACTTTCTTATTTATGCATCGATATGTATCGAATATGGAACTTGGCGGTGTTTCAAGTCGCAGAACACTACACCTACCAAATTTCAACACTCGACTTAATAGATGTTGAAATTTTTGTATAAATAACATATTTATTTTGTTTTTTATCTGCACATTTTATCGAAAAAAAATAGTCCGGCGCTGAGTTGGCCCGGCGCCCATTAGGCCCGGCGTGGCGCCCTGTTGGCGGCGCCGAGTTAGCCCGGCGCCAGTTGTCCCATTCCGAATTGAAATTTTTAGTTCCGAAATTTCATCTGACTCGAGCATAACTTGTAGTCCATCCAAGAAGAGAAGAGTTGAAGAAGACCCTTGTTCAAAAAAAGAAAATATTTTACCTGGAAGGTACAACATTTGTAAAGTTCTAAGATGAAAACAATAATTTTAATACATCCACTGCACTAGAAATTCTTTTTACTCTTTTTTTTTACTAAAGAGAATTTTGTAACACAGTATACACAAGTAAGTATTCATGAATTATTTATTATTCAAACAGAAAAATGTTGACAAAAAAATTCTAGTGGAATTCAAAATTTTTATTTTGCGCCGCCACTGCCCTTTTTTATCCAAGACAAGCAAATAGAATATTTTTGCGATGTTGAATATGTGTCCGGACTCACCAAACCGAAATTCTATTTTCATCCCTATCTTGCTCATTAAATTCTTACTTGTATTTGGTCAATTGCGATAAAAGCTTGATATAATGGCATTTTAGGCCCATGCCGGGTCTACACGTAGGGTATGATTGAGCTCGATTAAATTTTGAACTTTTGGCGAAAGCACTGGAGAACTTTGATTGCTTGTTTAACGCGACCTCTATGGGTCATGGCTTCTACTATGCTTGTTCGTCATAGGGGCCTCATACCTACGCAGATTGGAGGAAATGTTAAAAAATTGAAATCCGCCATTTTTTCACAATTAAGACAAGGCCAACTTTGACAGGAATAATTTGAAAGAAGATAGCATTGAACTAAAGTCATGGTAAAACAGTTAAACCATTGAGCTCGATTAAATTTTGAACTATTGGCGAAAGCACTGGAAAACTTTGATTGCTTGCTCAATGCGACCTCTACTGGTCGTGGCTTGTACTAAGCTTGTTCGCCATAGGGACTTCAAGGGGCAAATATAAAAATAGGAAAAAGAACGCTTCTCAAACCGGCGCAGAATGGATTTATTCCCATAAATTGAAATCCGTCATTTTTTCACAGACTGAGCAAGACGAACGCACCAGGGCAAACCGACCCAATTCTTGAACCACTCGGATTTTTTTTCGTATACGAGTAAAACTAGAATTTTGAGTACTCGGAAAAATTGCTCTTCTTAAATGCCACTCGAACGCCATTTCCGTGTACGACTTTTTTTTTCGACTATATTACTTGGCAACGCTGTTTTCGTATAACTTTGGCCAACCTACCGCCGGTATGTCCGCCTAAACTTGCCGCGATGAAGTAAGGTTGACAGTAGATTGACATATTTACGCCTTTGTTTTTGTAATTTTTTTTTAAAAAGTGTTTTATTTTCATTTATCAAAAAAAGAAGCTGTGTTTTATTTTGGTAACGGGAATGATGTGTATCATTGGAAACGGTAGGGGCATCTAACCTCTTTAAAGTGTGGAAATTTGGGGATAAAATTCGCAGTTGAATTTTAAGACTGCTTAAGGAAACAAATAAACTTCATTAGTATTCTGAAGGTTTCTTGTACTTGAGGCTTTGTTTGTAATAAGTGGCCTGTCTTTGACGAACGTTCATACATTCTTGCTTTTGATAAAAATTGTACAAACATTAAGTAACAAAGGGGTTTTTAGGGGAAACATTTGGAGTGTGCATTTTTTTGGTACAATAGAAACAATTATATTTTTTGCTCCCAGTGTTTTTTTCTGAGTTTATTTTTGTGTAGAACAGTTTTGCCTTTTAGGCCGATAAGCATAATAAATGTTTCAAGTAAAAATTGACAAAATTAGTAAACTTTGTTTAAAAAGCCATTTTTTTGTTTAAATTTGAATAATGTTTTCGTTTTATGTCTTTACCCGTCCACTAACCTCACATGACCAGTATATACATTATTTTTGTAGATGTCTTTGTTTTTCAAAAGTTATAAACAAGGACATATATAAAAATCCTGCCAGTAATACGGATTCAGTGAGGTCTGCTGTGGTCCACTCAAAGAAAAAACTGTTTTGTTACAGGTGTCTCAGAGAAGACATGAAAATCATTTCTAAGGTGTGAAGCAGTTTTTGCCTAGCAGTCCTGTTGCAACGATGATCCTACTAGGAATACTAAGGGGTCCACCACCTATTTTTTAATGAAATTTTAGGTTTTACTTAAAATGACACTTACATTTTGTAAAAATCGCAAAAAAATTTAAATAATTTTTTAAAATATTTTTAAAAATATTTTAAACAAGGTGCCTTAAGTGGGGTCATTTCATCTTTAAAAAAAGGCGTATGCTAGTGGACCCCTTTCTGGGGGGTCTGGCCAAAAAAAAAATATGCAAAAAATATTGCCGGTTAAAAATCTTAGTTGACGTGTTTGGATTTTTCAAAAAACTTTAATTCAACTTAAGTTTATTCCAACTGGCTTGTTCTCACACTGTAGTCATATTGCATAGCGTTTTTTAATGCACTTGACAGTAAGAACTTATTATGTACTTTAAAATTTAAATAAAGAAAATTAATGTTTTCATATTTTATATTTATTTTTGGCCAACATAGAAAAAGTAAAGAAAAATAGGGAAACTGGTTGAAGTATAATATTAGTTTTGTTATTTAGATGCAGGGGATTTACCTATTTTTTAATGAAATTTTAGGTTTTACTTAAAATGACACTTACATTTTGTAAAAATCGCAAAAAAATTTAAATAATTTTTTAAAATATTTTTAAAAATATTTTAAACAAGGTGCCTTAAGTGGGGTCATTTCATCTTTAAAAAAAGGCGTATGCTAGTGGACCCCTTTCTGGGGGGTCTGGCCAAAAAAAAAATATGCAAAAAATATTGCCGGTTAAAAATCTTAGTTGACGTGTTTGGATTTTTCAAAAAACTTTAATTCAATTTAAGTTTATTCCAACTGGCTTGTTCTCACACTGTAGTCATATTGCATAGCGTTTTTTAATGCACTTGACAGTAAGAACTTATTATGTACTTTAAAATTTAAATAAAGAAAATTAATGTTTTCATATTTTATATTTATTTTTGGCCAACATAGAAAAAGTAAAGAAAAATAGGGAAACTGGTTGAAGTATAATATTAGTTTTGTTATTTAGATGCAGGGGATTTACCTATTATTTTCCTACATGAAGCAGTTGTGCCCTAATATCATCCAAAAATTAGGCAAAATAAGATAAGGTTGGGGGAATCACGAGGTATAAATGCCCCACAAAATGGTTGATAAAGTGTGTTAAAAGAGACACGAAGAAGACAAAACAATTGCACAATACTAAACTTTTTATTGAAGCTTTTTAATCCCTCCCTCCCGAAAACGCTCATTGAAGGGGAGTGGGTTATCCCTGCGTTACACTTTATGTTAAACTATTTTTCTTTTTTAGATATAAGGAGCTGTTAAAAAAACAATAAAATCACCAAAAAATTCAAATTTTTAACGCAAAAATTCAGAATTTATCACTCCTCCCTCCCAGTTGTAACGCATTTCCAAGAAAAAACAAATTAAGAACACATTGAGTGTCACAAGAGGCTAAATCCTTCTTCCACCTCTTTCCATCCTCAAGCCCTTTTATGGCCATGACGCTTGCCAAATCGCGTCTCTTTTGAGAAGGCCTCCCATTTTTTTTTAAATAAAGCAAAATTAATCACACAAAAAAATATATTAAAGTAAACAAAAATGTTAGGTTAGATTACTTAGATTCGTATGCGGATATTGGGATTCGAGTGGCCTTTACCACTCGACTTTAATTCCGAACGAAAAAGTCGTATACGAGCTGTCAAGAATTCGAATGTTGAATATCCGTATACGTTTCGCCGAATCCGTATACGGATTTTTTTCAAGAATTGGGTCCCAGGCAAGGTTTGACAGACGGCGGCATTGTACATACAAAAAGTCATGGTAACTCATCATATAGATGATTGTGATTCGGTTCCCTGTAAGAGACCACTAGAATTAAGACAGATTTCAAAACCAGGGTGCCTGAAGAAACCTATTTACACTGTATCAACAAAAATAATAGGAGGTACAATAGAGAATTTCAAAAAATAAAGAAAATAAACATATAAAAATTCCAAAACCTTGAGAGTCAACAAAATGATATATATGCTTTACAAAACAGGAAAATTACTTATTTAACTATACTGACACACAAATCCCGGAAGATGTGGAAACAATACTTAGTTTGGGACCAAAATTTAGTCTACCTATAAAAAATCAAAATACTCCTATACCAACAATCATTAAAGACTTGGAATTTTGCATCTCGGGACAAAAAATAAATAATGAGGAAAAACACATATTAAGAGGCCAGACTACCAATATAATAACAAACTTTTACCTAAAAAATGAACACAACAAGCAAAGTAGTCTTGAGAGGAAACTTACAAACACAAAAAAGTTTTTAAGAGAAAATAAGGATTTGATAGTTTGCAGGTCAGATAAGGGAAACTCTACAGTTATAATAAAAAAGGATGAGTATATCAACAAAACAACAGAAATGTTACAAGACCCGAATATTTATGAGCTGACTAACATGGACCCAACGACTCGTTACCAAACGTGGGCTAATAGGTTACTAACAACTTTAAAAAACGAAAATTTAATATCTAAACATGAAGAGGACACACTTAAAACCACAAATAGCATTCCTCCCAAATTATACTGCTTAAGGAAAACTCATAACCTGGCCTTCATCTCAGACCAGTGGTAAGTTGCATAGACTCACCAAGCTATAAAATTGCAAAATACATACATAACCTTTTAAGTCCTTTTACGTCTACTTTTCATTATAATGTAAAGGATTCCTTTCATTTTACAGACCTCATCAAACACAAAACAATACCTAATAATTATGTTTTAATATCTTTGGATGTAGTTAGTCTATTTACAAATATTCCAAAGCAATTGGTAACAGAAATCATAAAAAAAGACTACAGGTTCATATCAAACTACACAGATATCCCAAAAGAGATGTTGTTGGAGATTGTTCAGTTTTGTTTTGAGTCAAGTTATTTTTCTTTCCAAAATAGAATTTATTTACAAAAAGATGGTAGTGCTATGGGAAACCCTAGTTCTGCAATATTAGCTAATATAATTATGAACTATATAATTAATACAGTTCTAAAAAATCTTCCTTTCACCATACCTTTTCTCTTTGTTTTCGTTGATGATACAGTCCTGGCAGCACCTAAAGATACGCTTAACTTTCTACTTCATAGTTTTAATAATATTCACAATTCACTTAAGTTTACTATGGAGGTGGAAAGAGATGGAAAGATATGCTTTTTAGATACTGAACTTCACCATCTTCCAGATGGCTCAATTGCTACAAATTGGTATACAAAACCAACTAGCTCTGGAAGGGTTTTAAATTTCCACTCTAACCACCCCCTCTCAAATAAAATGGGCATTCTAACAGGATTGTTACACAGAGCAACAAAACTCAGTAGTCCAATCTTTCACAACGAAAATATAGAGAAGGTTGAAACAATTTTAAACAACAACAATTATTCCTTAAATTTTATTAACAGAGCCATAAATAAATTCAATAAAAAACCACAACTACCAAAAACAGAAAAAAGATATTTCAAATTTCCATTTATAGATGGCCTTTCTCAACAAATAAATCATTGCCTAAAAAATGCTGACTCAATTTTAGCTTTTTATAATGTTAAATCCACCAACTCATTATTTTCAAAATTAAAGGACTCTACACCTCAAAAAAAAACAGTCAAATTTAATTTACAAAATTCCTTGTGAATGTCAAAAATGTTATGTAGGTCAAACAAAACAATACATAAAAACTAGGTTGCAACAACACAAAAATGATTGCAAAAATGATAAGAGGTATGACTCGGACAGGACTGCGCTTTCCAAGCATCATTTCGAGACGGGACATAATTTTAAGTTTGCTGAAATGTCGGTACATGAAAGGGAACCTAATTTACAAAAAACAAAATCAGTGAAATGATCCATATAAATTTAAAAAACACAGTAAATCTTGGAACAGACACTGATGGTCTGGCTCCTATATATAGTAATATTTTAAATGTCTATAAAAATCAAAAAAAGCTTTAAAAATGTTCCTTATACAATAACACTAATAGTTCCTAGTCTTCAATGTGATTATAATTATATATATTTGTAACTTATTTTAAATTGTATTTTACTTTAATTTAAGAAAAAATTTTTTTACTGTTCATTGTTTTGAATTTGTACCCTGTATTTAATCATTTTACAGCAAAACTAGTTTAACAAAATAATTTTTTAAAAACATTTTAATGATCTCTTAAAATTCAACAATACTAAATATGTTAATGATCACTTTATTTTCCACAAATTAACAAACACACAAGATATTAGGACAAAACCGAGTAGTGTTGATCGCTGGCAACACACAATGATGAAATATGTTGTTTAAGAAACTAAAAACATAAATAAAGACCTATTTTATTTGCCTCCAAATTAAAGGCTATAAAAAATAAATTTGTATATTTTTAAATAAAATAAAAAATTAATGTGCCGCTTTAGTAGACATGAATCTAGTTTGCTGGGATGTTAATAAAGACATCTTAGGGATAAACCTTCAAGTCTAAGTAAGTAAAATTTAAAATGAAAATAACGTTTTTTAGTTAGGGAAGAAAAGAGAAAAAAAAAGAAAATCATTTAAATTTATTTTAGTTTGCCCATCATTCTATTTTGTTTATTAATTGTTCTTCGTAGGGCTTGATAAAGTCTTAATTAAAGACGAAACGTTGCCGGAAGACTAAATGGTTTTTCTTTCCCATCCCTAAAATCATCATATAGAGTCACTGATCTCAATTAAAGATATTTGACAGAGCGTTACTACTTACTTTCCATGGCGACCTCTAGGGGTGGTGGCTTATATTTATAACTCTGGAGCCTGGCGACGCAGTTTTTGTGATCCAGAGATCTTATATGCTCTTTCACTATAACGACCTCTAGGGGTAACTACTTGTACTTGAAATCTGCAAAGAAAATGGCGGCTAACGTTCCGTCGCCCCTATTGTAGGTTGCTCACTAGTGTGTGGGCGAAAGTCTGCTTAACAAATGGGGATTTTCTTTAATACTACGTTACCCAAAAAATTCTTTCTGCAGAAAAGTTTTGCTTGTCCTAAAACTTATTTAACACCAAGGTAGAACACAAAACAAATATTTTGCATAAGAGTGAAGTATCCTTATTTGAAGAGATAGCAAAAAAAGAGCTATGTGCAGATAGAAATTTTTAACTTTCTATGACAACTGAGAGTTTTGAAATTTTTCGAAATTTTTTTAAGGATTTTTCTCTTCTCCATAATAAACATATACATGGCACAAGTATGATTTTTTTGTCAGTATGACAATGTATGCGTAAAGTTAATTCAACAGTCAACGTATTTTTTACATAAAAATGAAATTGAATAATCAAGAAAACGTAAAAATTGGTACTAATTGTACGAAATAATTATCAAACAAACAGGAGGCTGCTGCAGAATTTAATAATAATCATCCTGAAAGACCAAACATCTCTATTGAACCGTGACCACTGTTTTTTGTTTTGTCCTCTGATATAAATAGGTAGACCAATAATAGATCACTGTTGGTGACCGTATGAGTTGAAACTAGTATGATCCGAATAAACTTAGTGGAGGACAAGTTAGAATTTTAAATTTTCTTGCCTTGAACCTCCATTTAGAGATATGGATTACTTCTTCAATCTCTTCAAGAAAACCCAAAGAAAGTATTAGACAAATATCCCGGACTGAATATAACCACACGTTTACAATTCTCTGTATACTGCGCATAGCAACTTTGATCTGTTTGGTGTTAAATAAATTTTAGGACAATCAAAACTTTTCAGCAGAAATAATTTTTTGGATAACGTAGTTTTAAAGAAAATCCTTATGTGTTAAGCAAATTTTCACACACACACTGTAAATGGGGGGTAAACGACTTCTACTCAAAATGTGTGAAAAAATGACGACCAACGTTCCGTCGCCCCTATTTGAGGCTGCGCAGTAGTCGAAGCGAGATTTATTTATTTTTCTATATCTATGGTTTAAGACAGTGGCGCACCCAGAAATATGTCTTGGGGGGGCCCGAAGCATCTTGGGGGGGGGCCGAAACCTCATGAATGCGAATTTTAAGCTATTTTTTTTTTTTTTAAATATGTGGAAAATAAGTAAAAATATTAAGACGTTATTGGTTGCTGGAAGTCATGAGCCTCGTGAAGCACCCCGTCCGAGCGTAACTGTTTCAAATTTAATCGATGGCAAAACATTATGTGAAGCTGTCGCTGTAATGTACTAAAATGAGTTTGTATTTTTCTCTCTTTTCTCTCTCTTTCTCGGATTAAAAATCCTCTGATTTCGTGTATAATATATACGAGGTCAGTTCAGTTAAAGTTATTACTATATAATAATATACCATTTATAATTTTTATATGAAGAAGCAGAGGTATTATGCAATATTAGGAAAACTAATTGAGATCAATAAAAAATATCACAAACTAAAGTGCTTTTCGTTGCTTCTTTCAATTTCAAAGACTCCCTTAATTGCAACTCTGGAAATTATTTTGGCTACCGCAACCTATAGACTCGAATTATATGGCAGGCCAAATAAAACTAAATTAACTTGAATAGGGTAGATCCTCGAATCGACTAAAATATTGCGCGAGTAAATGAGTTTGCTTTTAAAGAATATTTATGCTCATATTGTTCCAAAAACAGGTAGAATTTCATAAAGGAAGTATTAATCGTCGTTTCAAAATAATAGAAACACACTGAAAATAGCTGACATAATTTCCAGCACTTTGACAGTATATGGTTATTTAAGCTTATGTAATAAAACGGGATTTTAATATAAATGGTACTTTTGCCGTTTATAAGTTTTTAAATATGTTTAATTAAATATTGTTTTCGACATCAGCTACCATTAATTATATGCAAGACTAGGTTAAGAACAAGTACAATTTACGGCAACCTAGCGACTCGTTTTTAGGCATGGTTTTTAGGATCGCTCTATATTAATAAAAGTTGTATTAAGCTAATCTGTCCTTTAAGCCACTAACATCAAAATAATTCATATTTTGTAACTGGAAACATATTTACCAAACTATTTTTAATTTTTATAAAACACACTGTAATTTTGATCTGTAACGGATTTCTAAGTCGACGCTTCTCTGGCTTGCGTTGGTGTTGTGTTTCTTTGTCTGGAGCATTTAAAGCACGGCTTATCTCTTTCTCGCCAAGCTCAGGTAGTATTAGAGTTCAAACCAATCAACGCCATCAGTGCCTGCCAGGCAGGATTGTTTTCGCTCAGACAAGAAAATCTTTAGAGCACTTTTTAGTTGGTTTTCGTACTCTTTACTTCTTTTGACCTAAGGGGGGGTTTTTGCTCATCTGGGAAAATATTAAATTTGTCAATTATTTTAGCTTTCTATAATATTATTCTTTTTGTTTTTCGTAACTATTTTGATCTTTACTTTTAGAGTTTATTTGAATTTTAACTTTTGATTATTACTGTTTCCAGTATTTTGAAATATTACTGCTATTTTTTCTGGTTTTTTGAACATCAAATACAAACATTTCATTGCCCTAAAATCGGCATTTTTAATCACTATAATATCCTAAACCTAAACAATTATATTAAATAAATTAAACAGTTGATTGAATAACTTAACCTATTCAATCAACGTATAAGATGTTGATAAATTAATATATTTACAGCAAACATAAAAAAGGTTTCTAAAACCTAAAAGTTTAAAGAGTGTAAATATTAGAATATAAAAGTTTAATAGTAGTAAAATTTGATGTGTTCAATAAATATAAATTTTAAAAGATGAGTACACGTCGACCATAGTCACATAACGAAAATAAAACATTTTTGGGTTTTAATATCTTTTTAAACGAGATAAGGAAGAACTGGGAAACAGTACATTTATGGAAAAAATAAATTCCCTCGAATAAACGGATCTGATTGTTCTATGCTTGTTATTTTCGTCCCTTTTGATAAAAATTACATCATTTTTGTTGGAATTTTTATTACTAACGACCAATAAAATAACTTAAATTACAAAACAGGAACGACTGTTGAATTTTTCACAAATGTCAATAGAAAGGCATGTTCTTAAAAAATTTAAAAAATCACAAAACTGGTTTGATTTTATGTAAAAGATATTTATCATCATGTTTATTCGTTTTTCCTATTCCTGTTATTCTTACAAATAAATACTTTGATTACCAGCGACTATCTTGTTGTGTTCTTAAAGACTTTAATGTCTTTAAGACGAAAATTGGGCGTGGCACTCCTAAAAACTTCCACCTTTGACCGTTGCGCGTGTTTCTAACTACCCTGTCCAAAACCTCGTGGGCCGTCATTGAATGACAGCGCTTTCTATATTGGAGTACCCCTCAGATAGAAAAGCTTTCTAAGTGCTTGGTTCTGTGTCTACTTGTCTGTATGTTTGTAAGAAGAATAATTAAATTTGTTCACGACTCATTATATTTGTACACAGATTTAAAGTGCTAGAAATCGTCATTAACTTTGTAAAATCATAAATACGTAAAGAATTTTAAATAGAGCTAAGGGCCTGTCCTTAAATTACGTAAGGCTCTACGGGGGGAGGGGGGGAGGGGTTTGGCCTTGCGTTACACTCAATGTTTTTTTGATGTGTTTTTTCCTGAAAATGTGTTACGAGGGGTGGGGGAGGTCAAAAATTCTGAATTTTTGCGTAATTTAAGGACGTTCCCCAAAGTTTATAAATGCTCTTATCCCGGCCATCTGATCTAAGTACATTAAAAAAAAAAAGCTATTAGACTAGGAAAGAATGTGTCAAAATAAAGTTATTGTAGTTAAAATAGGGTGATTTAAAACTGAGCGTAAATAAAATCCTTCCGTTCATTAGTAAAACTCTGAAAAATGTTTTTCTTATTTTATACAATAAATAAATTTTTTAATCTTTGAAAAGCTTCGTAAAGAAAAAAGAAAAGAAAAAAGTTATAATAAAAATTTCGATAACCATCAGATCAAGGGCAACTCTCTCTTTAATTAAAAATGTAACAGATCAAAAGTCAAAGCAAAGGAACACAATTACGGAAAATCTTGAAAAATTCGGAAAATAGTGATAAAAATCCATAAAGATATGCAAAACCATAAAAAACAATTAAAATAAGTATGTATTTTACACAAAATGCTCGTTTTAAAATTTCCATAACCAGGGTGACTTCACAGATTGTACTTGAGATGTAATCTTTGTTAAATTTCGAATCAGAGATTTAGAAAAACGTGGTCAAAATCGACATAATGAATCACACGACGGATATTTTATATTTTGCATATAGAAACATAGAGCGTGACACTGATCAAATGTCGTTACTAAAACTTAACCTAAATTCAAAACGTCAGTTCGATACATATAGTTTTATAACTCGATCATGGCATTCTGCTGAGAAAGCTTGAGGAAGCATTTAACTGATAATTTAATCAACCTTTTTTCTTCAATGCTTTCCGAAAGAAAACAATATCATCATTGTTGGAGGTCTTGGCATACTCAGGGGTGCCTCAAGGTTCAATCCTGGGTTCAATTTTGTTCAACTGTATTATTAACGATATTTCCTCTAATTTGGAGGATGACGCAGGCGACAAAAAACAGTGTTGATGACTGCCTTAAATTGCAAGATGTGCTTGATAGAGTGAACGGCTGGTGTATTGAAAATCGCTTGCCTCTGAATCCCTTAAAATGTAATGTAGTATCGTTTGCTCTGAAACGCAACATTATAGACTTCAATTACCAGATTCAAGATATAGCTGTTCCCCGCTCTACTCATTTTAAGGATCTTGGTGTGACATTTGATCAAAGACTCTCGTTTGTACCGCATATTGAAGATATTTTAAGCAAGTGTTACCGAATGCTAGGATTGATATTCAGAAATTCACGTGAATTTAACTCGGTACATAGGGGTCAATTCTTTACATTTCAAAAAATTTGACGAAATTTGAAAAAATGTGACATAATCTGGCGCTTAAGATTTCTCGTTTAAAAGGCACTTTTAAACTTAAAAACTTACCTAAAAGGCCATTTCCCACTTTTTGATAGATGTAGCTTCACGATACAATATATTTTTTTAATTAAAAACGCCTAATTTATTAAAAATTTTTAATTTAAAAATTGTAAATAAATTCAAAGCAGCAAACCATTAACCACACAAACTGAAATGTCAGATTTCGTCACATTTCGTCACATTTCTTTCAAATTTATGAGTCCTATTCGTTTTCTTTATGAGGTCAGCTAAGTTTACTTTCTTCCTTTGTTTTTCACGGTAAAATTAACAAAGAGGGACGAACTGCATGTCGTGGAAGGGTCACTACAAAATTAGCTCTACGCTGTTGCCACCGTTATATTTGAACGGATTTTTAAGGGAATGTCAAATTATTTCTTTAAAATCTCCCAGAAAAATCTGACTAAGTGGGATACTGGTCAAATTATTGAAGTGGTGATTATTTTTTTACTTTTCTTATCAAAACTAGGCACGTATATAGTTTTTTATTCTGGGGGGTCGTCCCATATAGAAACTGCTGTTATTCAGTGACGGCCCATGAGGTTTTGGATAGGGTAATCAGAAATACTTGCTACAGTCGCCGCCGGCGGAAGATTACAGGGGTGCTACGAACAATTTTCGTCTAAAAGACGTTACTGTTGGGTTTATAAGGATAAAAATAAATATTAAAATAAAAATAAATGTAGATTCTATTGGAAACTGTGTGTGCGAATGAAGAAGAATTACAAAATGTTGAAAGTCCAGAATGTCGAAAGCTTGGGTTATTAGATATATTAATAGAAACTAACCTGACCAGATCAGGTGCCTTTTTTTTGTAATATACTTTAATACCTAACCTGACCTGGTTAGGTAAGTACCTATATTTATATACAAGAAGAAACTAACTTGTCTCTTTCACTTAATTTGTGAACAGATCCCTTTCACAAACAAACCTTCTCTTGCAGGCTATTTTACCACAATTTATGGCACGTTTCATTCGACCCTGCCACCAACCCTGGGACCCAATTCTTGAACCACTCGGATTTTTTGTCGTATACGAGTAAAATTCGAATGGTTGTTTCGAGTGCTTGGAAAAATAGCTATTCTTGAATGCCACTCGAACGCCAATTCCGTGTACGACTTTTTTTTCAACTACACTACTTGGCAACGCTGCTTTCGTATAATTTTGACCAAACTAACGCCGGTATGTGCGCCTTAGAGTTGGGCAAAACAGTGATTTTCGACTAACCGGTGAAGTAGCGACAGCGATTTATAAGTAACCAGTGATTTTTAACGGTGATTTCAATCACTGTATAAAATATTTCTATTATTCATTCTTCATTCACTATTTTACCTAGTAAAATATTTCTATATATTTCTAGTATTATTTATTTTACCTAGTATTACGGAGAGCATCCCCTGCGGCTGCGGCTATACAGTTATTTCGGCCGCGAAAAAGGTTACCTAATATTCGGTAGTGCTATTTATGATTTAACCGGCTAGTTGAAAATCACCGTTTTCGTTTGTTACGGTGAAACGCGATTTCACTGCCAAATATGCGTTCGGGTGCGACCAGCGACACGATGACGTCGTGAGACGCGACGTTCCTCAGATACCGGTAATAATATTTACCAATCACTGAATAACTGCTTGTGCAGAATTTCGATAACCGGTAGCGCCAGTGATTTTTGTTTCACTGTTACTGAATCGCAGTGATCGATATATCGCCCATCTCTAGTGCGCCTAAACTTGCCGCGATGAAGTAAGGTTGACAGTAGATTGACATTACATCTTTTGTTTTTGTAATTTTTTTTTTAAAGAGTGATTTATTTTCACGATATGTTTTTTTTAGAACAAGAAGCTGTGTTTTATTTTGGTAACAGCAATGATTGTGTAATCATTGGTACCGGTAAGTACCAAATTATAGTAATGGAAATTTGGGGCCTAGGGGCATCTAACCTCTTTGAAGTGTGGAAATTTGGGGGTAAAATTCGCAGTTGAATTTTGAGACTGCTTAAAAGAAAACATAAACTTCATAAGTATTCTAAAGGGGTCTTGAACTTGAGGCTTTGTTTGTAATAAGTGGCCACTGTTTGACGAACTTGCATACTTCATGCTTTGACAAAAATTGTACAAGTGTTAAGTAACATAGGGGTTTTTACTGAAACATTTGGAGTTTGCATTTTGTCTGTAGTATAGAAACAATTTAATTTTTTGCTCCCAGTGTTTTTTCTCAGTTTCTTTTTGAGTAGAACAGTTTTGCCTTTTAGGCCGATAAGCATAATAAACATTTCAAGTAAAAGTTGACAAAATCAGTAACCTTTGTTCAAAAAACCCATTTTTTTGTTTAAATTTGAATATCTTTACATGTCAATTAACTGCAAAAAAATTTAAAACTGTTGTAGACTAAAGCAGCCCTCATAGGATCAGTATGATTTAATTTGAATATGTACATTATTTTTATAGATGTCTTTGTTTTTCAAAAGTTATAAACAAGGACATATATAAAAATCTTGCCAGTAATACGGATCCAGTGAGGTCTGCTGTGGTACACTCAATGAAAAAACTTTTTGTTACAGGTTTCTCAGAGAAGACATGAAGATCATTTTTGAGGTGTGAAGCAGTCTTTGCCCAGCGGTCCTGTTGCAATGATGATCCTACTAGAAATACTCAGATGCATTTGGTGATCTATTAACTTTTAAAGAACTTTTTTAAATAAATTATAAGTAAAATAAAGTTTATTGTAGTTTTATTGTAAAAAAGATTATACAACTTCTTACATAAAAGCTTATACAGTGAGAACGAGCAAGTTGGAATACATTTTCCAGCAGGTTCAATTAAAAAATTTTTGAATAAACCAAAATCATGCCTACTGAGATTTTTAATGAGCAATATTTTTGATGAATTTTTTTGGACAGAACCCCAGAAAGGGGTCTAGCAAGATAAAACTTGTGGCACCTTGTTGGAAAGCCTATTCAAAAAGAAAAATTGTAGTTCACTTTTTTTTGGAAATCTGTCAAATTAAAAAAAAAACATTTTTTATTAGTTTTTTAACAAACTGCTACAAGTTGAGTCTACCAGTTGCAAAAAAAAATTTGGTATTACTGGACCTCTTGTCAGGGGTCCACCACCTATATTTTAATAAAATTATAGGTTTTACTTTAAATGACACTTATATTCTCTAAAAATTACAAAAAAAATAGAAATAATTTTCTTTTTGTTAATTTAAAAAAATTATTTGATACCCTTTCTAACAAGGTGCCTTAAGTGGGGTCATTCCATCTTAAAAAATAAGTTGTATGCTAGTGGACCCCTTTCTGGGGGTCTGTCCAAAAAATATTCTGTAAAAATATTGCCAGTTCAAAATTTCAGTTAACATGTGTTTGGATTTTATCAAAAAACTTAAATTTAACTGACTAGCAAGTTTATTCCAACTGGCTTGTTCTCACACTGTAGTCATATTGCATAGCGTTTTTTAATGCACTTGACAGTAAGCACTTATTATGTACTTTGAAATGTAAATAAAGAAAAATAATGTTTTTATATTTATTTTTGGCCAACATAGAAAAAGTCAGAAAAAATAGTGAATCTGGTAAAAGTATGAGATTAGGTTTATTATTTACATGCAGGGGATTTTCCTACTTGAAGCCGTTGGGCCCTTATATTATCCAAAAATTAAGCAAAATAAGATAAGGTCTTGTACCCAGGGGGGAATCAAGAGGTATCAATGCCCCACAAAATAGTTGATAAAGTGTGTTAAAAGAGACACAAATAAGACAAAAAAATTGCACAATACTCAAATTTTTATTGAAACTTTTTAATCCCCCAGTCCCTCCCGAAAACGCTCTTTTATATATTTTTCCTTGAAAATGTGTTGCAAAGTTTTTTAATTATTTTTCTTTTTTAGAGCGTTCATTCATAAATTATTAACGCAAAAATTCAGGATTTTTCACTCCCCCCCCCAGTCGTAAGGCATTTCCAAGAAAAAAAGAAATTTTGTCAGAAAAAACTGAGTGTCACAAGAGGCTATCTCCCTTCCACCTCTTTGCGTCCTCAAGCCCTTTTATTGCTAAATCGCGTCTTTTTTCACAAGACCTCCCAGTTTTTTTTAAATAAAGAAAAATTAAGCTAACACCAAAAAATATATTAAAGTAAACAAAAATGTTAGGTTAGATCACTCAGATTCGTATACGGAAATTGAGATTCGAGTGGACTTTACCACTCGACTCTATTTCCGAACGAAAAACTCGTATACGAGCTTTCAAGAATTCGAATGGTGATTATCCGTATACGTTTCGCCGAATCCGTATACGGATTTATTTCAAGAATTGGGTCCCAGAGACAAATTCTCTATGCACCAACCCAACCTCACTTTTTTATTTACCCGCCAACACGAGTCGCCTGTGGTCTGTTTTGTATCATAGTTTTGTATTATTTTGTGGTTTTGTGTCTCGTGTTTTGAAAATGGAACTGGAACTGCCATTATACTGAACTTTCTTGCACATTTCTTACAATCATTAGACAATTACTATTCATTCACAATGTTTTAATAAAGTAGGGACCATATTATGTGTTTAGACAACTTTCATTATACCCAATTTTCTTGTACATTTCTCACATCAGACAATTACTATTTAATCACAATATTTTAATAATGTAGAGTGACCATATGTATTTCAACTATTAGTATTTTTGTTTCTTCGACATTTTGTACTTTCGACATTTTGTGTTTTAATGTTTCGTCCGTCGCCCCTTCAATTGATCGCAAACTTATCATTACCTGTCCATACACGCCCCTTTTCCACAAAAAAAAAGTGTCCAATGGACCGGTTAGGTCACGTTTTCGATCAATTAACCGGAGTTGAATTAACAGGTTAGGATAAGTTTGCCATCAATCGACAAAGGTGAGGTTTGGTTTAATAAAAAAAAATGCAAAATTTGCTTTTTGTATTAGGAAATGCACGAAATGTGATGACATCGAACCTTTTAGAAAAGCTATCGTCCAAAAAAGTCGGCAAAAAATCTTGCACCCTGTCAATTGTGTACCTTTATCAATATTAATGTTAATCCCGGAATAAAATACATAAACAAAATATAACGGGTTTAAAACCTTAGATACTATAATTAAAATATATTGAAATTGAAGAAATAGTTAAAAAGCTAAAGAATAAATTCCAGTGCAAAATTATTTACTCTGTAGGTTCATTGAATAGCTACCTAATTTGAAAAAGTAATAAAAAAAAATAAAATAGTTTTTAAGGTTTTGATTATAACAAATATAATAAGGGTAAAAAAAAATTGAATTTGTTTTTTTTTAAACTTATGAAAATAAAACCAAGTAAAAATTTTCATTAAACTTGCAGACAAAGTGCCTAATTATTTAAATTATTTGGTTTTATTTTTAAAAGAACTATGAATAAAGACAGACAGCCATTTTGATTTTTTTGGCCCAAACTTATTTTGAGCAAAAATAAAAAGGTTTTTTTTGACGGTCCCCAATAGCCTTCCTACCTATGAGTGGCTAAAAAATAAGTCAGCCAAGCATCCTTTTTCATTCAAATTTATTTTAAAATGAAGTTCAAAAACACGACAAAGAAAAACAATTTTTTAGCAGCTGCTCAAATCTTGGATTGATTTTGCAGTCAAGTCAAGTAATATTATTTAAAACACACAAATGTTTATGAATAAAATTATGAGATTTAGAAAACAAAATTTTTTTCCACTCTCCATGCATTTAGGTATAAAAAAATACCTTTAAGATTAAAATTTTTTAGAAAACAAAATACTTAACCAAATTTTAGTTTGAGCATGTTTTCAGCTATTATAAGCAAAAATCTCAAAAATCAGAATCAATTCCGCCGTAAAAAATGCGAATTATCCATATCTCTACTATTATTATCACTACTAAATGTTTGATTACTTTTTATTCCTAAAAATATCGGGGGGATCTCCCCTTAGGCACCACCTTGCACGTTACGTTGTAAGAGTTTTTCGTAAAAATATTTTAACAACATATTTAAAAAGTGAATCCAACTTGTGAACGGTACCTTTGTTGGTTTCACTTGGAAACAATGAATTGGCAACATAGTATTTCGTAACTGACAGTCCCTTGGTGATCTTTGACTGACAGTTGTCAAATTTGCCAGATAGAAAAACCGTTGTATGATGAGGTGCTCGGAAAAATACAATTTATCAAGAACTTGTGGATTATCAGTAGCCGAGTTTCAAGGTAGGTTTTAGATTAAATTTTCCCGCATATTTTAAATTTTTGGGGTTTTCATAATTTCCTAAGTTGGCCCATTACCGTGTGGTGTAAGACGTTTTACACAAAGCTGAAGTGTTGTCAAAATTTACACCTAAATTCTGTTGTTTCAAATTTCGTCAGATTATTTCAAATTTTGAAGAATTGCCCCAATAGTTTCAAAATTTTATACTTTGCATACGTCAGATCAATTTTAAAGTATGGATCGGTAGTCTGGTCACCTTTCTATCAGGCTCACATAGACCATATCGAAAAAATACAGAGAAACTTCATCAAATACATGTCGTACAGAAATGAAGGAGTCTACCCATAAATCAGTTTTCCCAATGATATTCTGTTGGAAAGGTTCTCACTGCAGTCTTTAGAAACTCGATGTAAAATAGCTAAAATTGATTTTATTTTTAAACTTATTCATAATAAGATTGACTCGCATGATCTCTTAAATTACATTAACATTTCTGTGCCCAGGTTTTCAGCTCGTGAGAGGCCCAATTTTTATATTAAGAGATCGAGAACGAACATTGGGATCTATTCACCCATTAACAGAGTTTGTAACTTTTATAATGATGTACAAATCCGGTGTGTTCTATTTAAGTGCAGTAAACAGTCTATAAGAGAATTATGGTTTTATGATGTTTTTACTTTTTTTTACTTACTTGAATCTTATGTTATGTGTGTGTTTTATAGTGTTTTTAGTGTTAATTTGAGATTATTTTAAGATTTTGTAATTAATTTTTATTAACGATTTTATTACTAGATATTAATATTGTTATTTGTTGATACTCCTGTTCCCACTCTGTAAATGGAGCTCTCTGTTGAGAGGGTAAATAAATAAAAAAATAAATAACTACAGTGAAGTTAACAAATCAGGCCTATAATTTTTTACAACTTTCGAAGGGAATTACCTCAACAAAAATACCTTGCCGAGTTGATTTCTGTTTTCGGTAATGAAGCCCCACATCGGTCGACATTTTTTCGTTGGTATGGAGAATTCAAGCGTGGACAGATTAGCCTTGGCGACGATCCAAAGCCAAGTGCAACAAAAACGGCAGTCAAACAGGAAAATATCGAGGCTGTGCGCATGCTCATCACGGAAGATTGACATGTGACATATCGCGAGATTGAGACTTTATTGCGAACTTCAAAGAACTCAATTCAAAAAAATGTGCATAAAGAATTAGGGGTAAGTAGTTTCCTGCTGGATACTGCATCTGTTAACCACAGGACAGAAAGAAGCTAGTGTCAATTGGTGTCAGAAAACTCTAGACCGATTTGAGGCAGGAAACTCAAAAAACGTGTACAGCATTGTTAGTGGTGATGAATCGTGGACTAACTCATATGAACTCGAAAATAAACGCCGGTCATCCATTCTCAAAGTGTATCCAAAAAGTGGGTCATCTAGCCACAATTTCTCGGAAAGATCGAAGGACGGTTACTGCCGATTAGTACATCACTATTTGTTTGCCGAAATTCATCGCTGATCTTCGAAAAACGAACCCCGAACGACGGATCATCCTCCACCAAGATAATGCTTCGCAAAGTTCGCACAAAGCACAAAACGCCAAAATGTTGGATCATGCTCCATACAGTCCCGACCTAAGTCCCAACGATTTCTATACACCGAAAATCATGAATAGACTGGTCAAAGATTTCAATCGCCAGAGTAAGCAGTTGACACTTTCAAGAATGCAATTTTGACAGTACCAACAAACGAGTGGAATTACAGCTTTGACAACTGGTTTGAGCGCATGCAAACTTCAAGAAACAATAAAATCTTTAACAGTTATCTGTATAACAACAAGTATAATAATCTGCCAATGGGAATAAAATCTATGGATAGTGTTGATTCTTTTAAAAGGGTACTTAAAACCACTTGTTTGATGAACTTAGTTTTAACTAGACCCAGGGAAAACTATGATTAACTTTTTACGCGTCTTTTACGTTGGTATTAATAATTAAACTTTAACCTGTTAATATGTGTTAGTTGTGATCGCTTTTAAAAATATGCTTTTTAAAATCAATTTTAAGTAGCTGTTTTTTGTGATTAATTTTAAAATTTTAACTGTCCGTTGATTTTAATTTTTTTTTGTTGTTTTATTTTTGTATCAATTTTAACGTTTAACTTTATTAATTTTTTTCCTGTTTTTATTTAAAAACTATCTGATTTTTCTGTAATTAATTTTATTGTTCTTTCTATATATATTATTTACAAAATTTAACTTTTTAATATCTATATGTTGCAATCAATGTTGACTTTCTGGTTTTTAAAATCAAAGTATTATTTGTAATTAATTTTAAATATCTGTTATTTTGTAATCAAATTTAACGTTTAACCTTGTCTTTTTTCTGTTTTGGTTTTGTTTTAAAATTTATATTTGTGTTTTTTTTTATTCTATTATGAGACCATTGTTTTTAATGGTGCCATGTATTTTAGTTAATTTGTGACTAAATACTTTATTTTTATAAACTTAGATCAATTTCTTTAGATGTTACATTAGCATAACTCTTATTTATAAGTGTTGTAACTCAACTATATACTGTAAACCGTAAATTAGCTTTGCTAAATAAAGGATTTATATACTGATTTATTCCAGCTCTATATGCACACATATCACGTACGTGGTATAAAAATAAAAAATATATTTTTTTTAAATCATAAAGCGAGGAACACAATAGACTCGCCTTAATGTAATTTCTTGTAGGGCATATTTTTAACAAATGAATTATTGATTAGCCTTTTTTACGAAAACGGAAAATCTGCGTTGGCTCTGCTTTTTTGTTCGCTTTTTTGGCTCCGTTTCATACGTATATTTCAGGCGTAAGTTCATTTTTCACCGCCGCCCCGAAAGTCGTTACGCTCGACTTTAGTAGGTGTTTCTAGGTGAATTTAACAAATTGTTTTTTGATTGTGTATTTTGAAGGTGGAACCGTATAATTTAGGCACGTCAGCTTGGGGTGATATGGGTTCGCTGGAAACTAGAAGGTTTAATAGATATTTAAACAATCATTTATTTTCGTGAAAGTCTGCGGAAAACCAGCTCATATATTTCCGAAGAATTTAGTTTACCTGTCGCTAAAGTTTAATTCATTGATAACATCTTTTGAATATATAGACAGTGGCGGCTCGTGACCTGTTAAAGGGGTAGCGCTCCATTATGTTTTGGTAAATTATGTTAAAAATCAAAAGTTGTGTATTGTCCGGCCAGAATAAAATGAGGCGCAAAAGAGATGGCTTCAATTAGCGCTATGTTTCTCTGTCCAGTAGCGTTCTATAATTTTTTAATTCATTATTATTAGTTTCAAAACATTACCCTTCCTTTTGCCGTGCTGCAGTTGGGCAAAAAAAGCTTTCGTCTAAAAAATCACTATATGTTAAATTTTTTGTTTGAAAATGCACTTCTCTGATCAATTACAAACATAATTAATAATAAATCTGCTAGCAAGTTGTCTAACAGATATAATTGGCGAAAATGAAGGAAGACACAATATAAGTTAGATTGTAATTGAAGGTAGGTTGTATAACTCGGACTTTGGCTATACATTTGGCTTTACCCCATAAAATATTATTGCAAAGGCACGTTTACTGATAAAACCTGGCTGGATACCTCATAAAATGCCGCGCACGTCATATAATTTTTAAGATTTTGACGTTTTTTTTGTAAATATTTTTAGATTATTTTCTTTATTGACATAACTCTTCCTACAATGACATTTATACACATTCAGGGACCCAGACTAAATTGTGACATTATTTAAATGGACCTAAATGCTTTTTTATCTCAGAACTTTCACCAAAAAGTTTAATATTTTGTATACTTTTTTTACAACTTTTCATCCGTCTCCAATATTATTTCTAAAAAACATTTTCTTATAAGCATTTCCAAACAAAATTTAGCAGAATCTTTTCGTCACATTATAGCTTTTTGTTCTGCTTCATTTCGAAAAGTGTGACAAGTGTACAGTAAATAAAATGTATATGTTTGTGGCGGATTCGTTTTACAAACAAAACTTTATCTGGGTATTACGCCACTATTAAGGAAAATTTTAATTAAGAAACCAACCACTGCGTTTCTCGTAAAAAAAGAAAAATTACTAATTTGTTAGTGATTTACCACGCAACTTCGACGTTTCGATTTTCTAGAATCGTTCTCAAATATATAATTTTCAAATTATTATTTTATCAGTACTTTACTTTATGTTTGTTATTTATTTATTTGTGACAAATTTTTGAAAGATTATCAAAATATATATATTATTTCAAAATGTTATTATGTCAGTCATTATATACAAATTATTAAGGCGACAAATTCGATTCAGCCAATTTTTTAAGCTTTCTCGTTTTCTATTTCTATTAGAACAAAGATTTGGGCAAAAAACGCGATATCAGTGTTGTTTTCAGACGAAGTTTGCCCCCTTAAGTTTCTTTTTATAATAGTTTTTTTAGATTATTTTAAACTCATTCATGCCAATAGGTATAATTGAAAAACAAATCTTCTTTATTTACATAAATACTTGTTGGTTCTTTAAGTTTGTCTTCTTATCTCTTCATAATATTTCCAAATGTATTATTTTACAAAATTTCATACTAAAATCAGATTTCTTTATACTAGTTTTAACAAAATTAAAATAATAATAATAATGGTGGCGGTATACCCAGATAAAGTTTTGTTAGAAAAGAGCTCCGCGTTAGCGTTCCTGTAGTTATCATTATCACTTAGGACTCTCAAAGAACACCAAAGCACTTAGTAACAGAACAGTAAAAATAACTTTTTTAGAAAACAGATAAATTACGAATAAACAAAAAATAAAAAAGTTGGGTTATAGTAGCCATAGCCATATCAACCCAAACCGATTACTGTGAATTGCAAAATAACTCTTCACAAACAGATTTTTACTGCGGCCTTACGGAAATAAAAAATGATCACCGTGAATCACAATGTAATTTTGAAACCATTCCTGCCAGCGACAGCGACTTAGCTACAACGACAGAAACACAAACAGAGCTTGATGAGAGTGCATTAGAGGACCTTCTATTTATAAGGGCATTTAAAAACATATGGGTTAAAAAGTCAACACAAACCGACACACAAACTGACATATCTCCACATCAGTATGAGAAAAACAAAACAGTATGCAATAATGTAACTCCAAGAAACCCAGGTAGTTCGAGCAAATCCCAACTCCTTATCATATCTAATGTACCGATGGTGGGTAGCATGAAGTCATTCAAGAAAAACATCGACAACTTCAATATAAACAACCAGTTCCTGAAAAGTAGTTCATGTGATGATGTCATACAACGAACACTCAGCTACACAAATAAACTTAAGAAAAATGACAAAGTTATACTATTTATGGGCTCATACAATGCGTCAAAGTATCAGTCTATTTGTACCAGATTAATGAAAAAGCTTGTTGAGCAAACAAAATCTACCCAGTTAATAGTAGTTGGATGTCCCAAAACAACCAACAGACCAGTCCTTAACAACTTCATAGCAAAATTTAATCTAAACTTGAAAAATCTACTTGCTGGCACTTGTGCAACTTATATAGATGCAGCCCAGATAGTACCCTCCCAATGGGCTACTTGGGAAGTGAGCTGGGATATGCACAGCCAAGAAGAACTTATTAAACATATACGCAAGATTTATATTTCAAGTAAACACATAAACGAACATTACAAGCCTGATATCTCCTTACTGCAAGAATTAAGTTATGTCAAGGAAAACGAGGATATGCTTAGAAGGCTAGAAAACCTTAGAAAGCCTAGGATTACAATTCATCAAAATGTGGTAATTAAAAATTCACACTTGCAGAATAAAAAATCTAATGACAATACCCAACAAAACAAAGTAATAGCCCATAAAGTTCCATGCAGCGCAACAATAAAAAATGTCAATGTTCAAACCTCAAATAAACCCAACGAGGCAACTAGCAAACAGTCTGACACCCACTGTTTTTTTCAAAAACCAGAGAACTATGACATAGGATGGTGGCCTCCCCACTCCTCAACGCAGGTCGGAAATTAGAACTTTGTCAAACATAGCCAAGAGTGAATTAAAAGTTACACACTTAAATGTACAATCTATAACGAACAAGACCAATCAGATTGAACTGTTTCTTGAGGGGAATCAGGCAGATGTTGTAAGTATTGTAGAACACTGGTGTCAAAAACACAATCTTGAACATTTTACACCAAAAGCCTTGTAACATCATATGGCAGATCACACCACAAGCATGGAGGTACATCTATATACCTAAAAAATAAGGACATCTACTCAGCTAAACCTTTAGATGTATCTCAGTTTACTACAGAGCTAATATTTGAATGTTGTGCCATGCTAATTAAAGGAAATCATCAGACATATATAGTACTAAGTATCTACAGAACACCTGATGGTGATATTGATTTGTTTTTTAAAGCCGCAGCAGACACTTTGAACTATTGCAACAACATCTCGAAAAATGTAATTCTCTGTGGGGACTTGAATATTGATTATTTATCAAACGACATTAAAAAACAACTTCTCAGTGATTTCTTTTAATGTTATAGTTTAATTGTATTTAGTAACGATCACACTAGGTTAGGTAAAAATAAGAATGGAAACTTAGTAAGAACAAAAATTGATTATTTGGTAGCAAGTTTGGATCCAGCTTCTTGCACTGTTGAGGTCACACAGCCTCATATCGCAGATCACTTGGCAATTTCCCTTAAATTTTCTACTTGTCTAAAACAAGAAACAAATATAATGTTTTCTTATAGCAGAAAATTCTTAACTGCTAATCTTAACGATTTAAACCTTCTTTTAAGAAACGAATCATTTGAAGATGTTCTATTAACAGAAGATATTGACGAGTCATTCAAAAAATTCATGAATACTCTCAAATGAGCAGTTGATGTCGCCTGTCCTCTCAAATAACAAAAATACAAGCCAGTTAAAAATAAGTCTTGGGTAAATCAGGAAATTATCAATTCTAGCCAACATATCAAAAATTTATTTTGGCTTGCAAAAAATACTCGGGATAACTCATTATGGGAACAATATAAACTAGAACAAAAAGAGCATAGAAACCAAGTTAATATGGCAAAAAAAGGGTTCAATGAGGAACATATTTTAAATTCAGAAAATAAACATAAAAAACTTTGGGAATTAATAAAAGGGGAATTTAATAAACAAAATAAAAAAATTCAAATAACGAAATTGCGGAAACATTTGGGAACTTTTTCTCAACTATAACAAAAAAGTGTCTAGAAGACCGCTATCAAACGATTTCTGAAACTTGTACAACGGGTGTTACCTGCCTAAACAATTTGAATTTCTATCCTACTTGCGAGGCTGAGGTATTGGAAACAATAAAAAAGCTAAAAAATAAACATTCAGTAGGAGTGGACAATCTACCAGTAAAAATTATCAAATCAGCATGTTGGAATTTATTAAAGCCACTGACTCACATGATAAATCAGTCATTTATACAGGGTATCTTTCCTGATTTACTTAAGACTGCATCAACAACCCCTATCTACAAGGGAAAAGATGACAATACATTACCCGAAAACTACAGGCCAATAGCAGTACTCAATACAATTTCTAAAATCTATGAAAGCATAAGGGCTAAAAGAATCTGGGGGTTTTTAAACAAAAACAAAATCCTTACTGATTGTCAACATGGATTTAGAAGGGAAAGATCAACTGAGACAGCAACAGTATCTTTTACTGAATTCACTTACAAAAGACTGGACGAGGGTCTACTAGTAGCTGGTATCTTTTTTGATCTCTCCCGAGTATTCGACTCGTTGGACATTGACTTCATGTGCAAGAAGCTACATGTGCTGGGAGTGAGAGGGAAACTATTACAATGGATTTCATCATATCTTAGAAATAGAAAATTCCAGGTAAAAGTAGATAAATTACTATCATCCATCTACTCAAGTGATACTGGTGTACCCCAGGGTTCTGTGCTGGGACCCCTTCTGTTTCTCCTTTATATTAATGATGTGCCGAAACATATTAGAGCAGAATTCCTAGCTATCTTTGCGGATGACACTACAGTAGGGGTTGCAGCCAGAACCCTTGGGGAGTTAGTTAACAAAATTGAAAACCTTGTTAAAGATTTCGAACATTGATGTTGGCAAAATAAATTAATAGTAAATCTGGGAAAAACGGTTTGTATCTTATTTAACAATAGAAAAAACATAACTATTGAAAATTTTGTGGTAAACATGGAAACTAAGACTAGATTTTTGGGTACTATAATTGATAAAAACTTTAAATGGGACCATCAGGTTAGTCATGTTTGTAAAAAAATTAATAGTTCTTTCTATATGATTCTGAGACTTATATCATCATTTTCCATTCAATCTCTGCTTAACATCTACTATTCACATGTATACAGTCATCTCTGTTACAGTATTACTCTATGGGGAAATTCAGTTGCCAGCAAGCGGGTTTTTGTCTTACAAAAAAAATAGTGAGACTTATTTTTAAACCAAGGCACAACCAATCATGTAGACAAGTCTTTAAAGATAACAAAATTGTACCATTACCAAGTCTTTACATCTACAAAATACTTTTATTTATAAAGAACAACCTACAAAACTATAAGATAAATGCTAGCCATCATTGTTATTTGACTAGACATAGTGGAGACCTTTCAATCCCTAAACACAAAACAGCTAAATACAAGCAGTCAACCTCCTTTTCAGGAATTAAGTTGTACCAACACTTGCCAGATAGATTTAGGGAGCTGGAAGGTAATAAATATAAAAATACATTAAAAATGTTTCTTACAGAAAAATCATATTCAACAGATGAATTTTTCAACGACAACCTATAAAAGGCTGCGATTTAACCCTTTTTTTTATATATTATTTATTTATATTTATACATCAATTAAGTTTAAAAATTATGTTAAGTGTAAACTGTATTGTATTGATAAGTGTAAAATTTTGACATGTACATTCATTGTAAAAAATGACAAAAGTACGAATAAAGTAAACTAAACTAAACTAAACTAAACTAAACTAGTGACTATCCCTTACACTCATTTTCAAGGGGGATTAGGAAAACAGGTTTTACAGATAAACTAAGCTGTCGGTCAAAACTGTTTGGTTTTCAGTTTCTCCAACGTCGATCACAAGGATACGAATGATCCCCGTCTGGAGCACGTCCTAACAATCAGGAACAAGTGATCCATGCCAATCCTAGACCGGTTTCGGCCTTTAGGGCCATCATTAGGTGAATGTAAGCGATAGCTCCGTGTAGAGCATAAGTTGTGCGAAACCAACAGAAACAACTACTCCGAAGGAAAATACCCCTACCGGCACTGAATTATACTGATGGTTTGATGCTTTCGTTGGGAACTTGTTAAAACTGTTTGGTTTTCACTCTCTCCAACATCGATCACAAGGATACGAATGATCCCCGTCTGGAACACGTCCTGACAATCAGGAACAAGTGATCCATGCCAATCCACCACCGGTTTCGGCCTTTTGGGTCATCCTCAGGTGAATGTAGGCGATAACTCCGTGTAGAGCATAAGTTGTGTGAAACCAACAGAAACAACTACTCCGAGGGAAAATACCCCTACCGGCATTGAATTTTACTGATGGTTTGATACTTTCGTTGGTCGTTCATAAATTTATTTTGTTATATTTTGAAAAGGGTGACCAGTTTACACACCCTATTGTATTTAACCATTCTTAAAGGGCAGCTTTTTTCCACATCAGAGTTTAGCTTTTTATTCTGCTTCATTTTGAAAAAGGCGACAAGTTTACAGTGTACGTCTGTATTTTGGCAACTATTTCAGCTATATTTCACTACAACTTCAACAAGCTTCTTTTATAAATAATTTATATAAAAGTAGGCATTGGACATTCTAGTTAAAATATTATTTTTTAGAGCAAAAAATACTGGGTGAAAAACAGTCATGCTGATTACCAGGAAAAACGGCTTAATAGTTTTTATAGCAAAAATGTTGCTGTAAAATCTATATTGTACATTCTGTGTTACTTGGGAATCTAGCCTCAAAAATTTTCTCAATATATTTTAGTTTGATTGATTTTCGCTAGGAGCAGCAATCGCATCCTTATTCATATTACAAAACTTAGATGAGTGATTGTCCTAGAGGTGGAGCCGGGGGCACACAATTGTTGAAATAAAGAAAAAAGATTAAAAATGAATTCGTTTTAGATGGAGCACAAAAAAGGACCATTACTAATCCTGCTGACAGAGGTTAAAACTGCACTGCTGCGCTGTCTTTGTAATAACTAGTTGTCGGAAATTTGCGTCTCATTTACATTTGTCTCAAATATCAGTTGCAAGCCATTCGTAAAGTGAATTAGTGCGAAACCCAACTCGATCGAGATTTTAATGAACGACATGCGATGCAGCAGCCAGTCAGAGCACAGTCTATTTCTATAATCTTATCAGTCTCTCCGCTCTTTCTAAAATATATTTTTACCTCTACAATACGTCTGTTTTTGACTCGCACGCACGTAACTAAATACAGTCACATCGTTTTTTTATCAATGAAATAAAAATCGAAAATACAATACATAAATTTTAAGGAATAACATTAAATCAATTGAACAAAGTTGCAAACTTAAAATCAAATAATAACAAAAACAAAACATGAAACAAAAATCTAATGAAATAAATATTTTCGGTCATGGGATATCACCTTTTAAATCTAATAAACACGTACTTAAAAAACGAAGAATTTCCAGAAATACTCAAAGGTTCATATATTACAACTGTACCAAAAGTTAGGAACAGTAAAAGGTATGGTGTACTGAGACGGACAGATAGTTTATGGGATGTTGAAAAGTTATAAGAATGATTTATATGATTTTTAAATTTTATAGAAAGCAACATTTTTGTATAACAACAAACAGGATTTAGGGGTAAACATAATACAGAATTTGCAGTACAATACATTATATAAAAATGAAGAAGATGTTGTGAGAAAAATGATATTATTGTTCAAAAATCCATTTTTTATAAAGTTTTGTAGGAAATTTATTAAAAAACTAAACACATTCTAAAGAAGGTTAAAAAATATTTAGAGTTATTGTATGTGCTAAATAAAGTTTTAAAGTGTAAGATATTTTCAAAGTTCCAAATAGTCAAGGCCAGATTTCTTTGAAACTTTAAGAAACATTTTAAACCCAATATTTCGCTACCTGGATCCGAATATGTCGTATCCGAATATGATGCATATCTTTCTTAACCCCTTATTTGTTTATATTTTGTATGGTCCTTCTAAAAACTATTTCAGAGAATAATAATTTTTACTCAATAAAAATATTTTTACTTGTTTAGAGAATGGTTCTGTTTGAAAAGTTTTGATAAAATTGTTATTTAGTTCAAACACTATATTTAAGCATCCCACTCCCATATAGTTAGGGTCCTGCTGACCCACATGTAGTCTTGAGCACGGCATCTGCAAGACCATAAACCGGGGTATCTTTGTGACTTTGGTATTACTTTGGGACATATTGTATTTTTTCAACATTTGTACCTTAAACAAATATTTACGCAGTAAATATGACAATTTTAGTTCGCAGTCTTATTCATACGATAATAATAAAGAAAATAGTTAAGTTTGGGTAAATTACCTTACTACTGAACTGCAGTAATTTTTTTAACGCAACAGCTGTTTGTGCGCATTTTGCAAAGCTCTGCAAACTTTCTATTGTGCAGCCAAACCGGTCATAGGTACTTTAATTCAGGTAAGTACGTCTTATGTAGTTATATTTTGGCTATGTTTTAATAATATAAGAAAAAAATTATCCACACCTACAAAAAATATATATTTGTTTACATAAAAAATTGTAACATACTGAGGTAACTTTGGTACATGTCGCAAAGTTAGACTGCAAACGTTCGCCGTGTAATCTGATTTAAAAAACGTGGTGTACCAAAGTTACACTGATTGACATTTTCTAATACAGTAGAACCCCGATTATCCGTGCTCCACGGGACCGGACGAGGCACGGATAAGTGAAAAGCACGGATAATCCGAACACTCATTTATTACATGTTACATACATATTATGCATATACACTCAAAATATGACAGAAAAAAAAAGATCCCATAAGTTCAAACTAAGTTTATATATGTATGTATTGCATAAAAAGATAACAGAACAAAAAATATAATTCTACATAAGGTTTTGGTCAAGTGATTTCCGGTATTTCGATAGAACTTCAAAAACACAATTTCGATGATGGGAAATCATTGCAGGGATAATCGGCAGCCCGGATAATCCGCGCACGGATAATCGGGGTTCTACTGTACTTCTGTTTATCATTTTAGAAGCGAGAATGCCCCGCAAGCAACAGCCTCTACTGGGTGCGCGAAACTAGAAAAATTATTCTGTCTGTCTGTGTATATTTGGGCCTTGTTTTAAGTGTTATATCCTTTAAGTTTTCATATGAATTTAAAATACCAAACTCAAGAAATTTTTGTTTACTTATCTTTTTATTTAGCAATAAAAGCTTCTTAAACAAATTATAATCGAAGGCGTTGGTGCAAAAAACGGCCAAGTCCACTTTTGGGTTCAGATAACTCCAAATTTTCAAAAATAATTTTAGGTGTCATTTTTACAAAATCTGAATTTTATACTGGGCCATATTATAACAAGTACCAATAATATCTATATTAGAACCAAAATTTGGGACAGTTGCAAATTTCTTTTCAAATTCAGAAGGTTTTTTTGATTTCCCACAAATTTGAATTTTAGCACTTGGCCGGTTTTTGCACCAAGGTCTTGTTCGTGTTCTTTTTGCCTCTGTTATATATAAAGTATGTAAAGTATGACAAAAGTATGTTTTCTACATGCTTTTTCATTTACATTTTAAAATGCAACTTCTATCTTGGGACCACAGGTCTATAACTTTAAAATATTCATATAAAACGCTAGTGTACCAAAGTTACCTCAAATAGTGGGGTAACATTGGGACACATTTGAGGCCGAATATATCGACTTACAAAATAAATATATAATGTTTTAGTACTATTTCACATTTAATAGTGTTGGTACATTGCCACTCAGTTTTCAAAACCCAGTTATTTTTGCAAAATCAAGTTTCATTTAAGAAAAACATGAAAAACTGTACCAAAGTTACCCCGGTTTACGATAGGTTTTTACTTCTGGCATCATGTTGATTCGCTCGGCATCTTTCAATTATATTTTTAAAAATATTTCCATGATCCTATATTTGCCTAATTGTTCACCCTATAAATTTTGTTTGACCTGCATATATGTGGTATATTGCTTGGATCACTTGGTCCACCGCGGAAACCATTTTATTGATGTGATAAAAGGTTAAATTTTTTTAGATATTTTTCCAAGTATTTTGCTGAAACAGTGTTCAAAAATTTAGTTACTTATGATGTTCTGCCTGCCTCCTCTATTTTTGTATATTCTAAGTATTCTGGATATCTACGCCAGACGTTCTCTTATTGCAAATTTTATTAATTGTAAAATTAATTTCCATAGAGTTAGTTGGAAATAAGTAGAAAGATTTGTCCGTTCTATCCCCAAGTATATCTGCCAAGCCACTATTAGGTTTATTAAATAAGTTTCAAGTTTAAATAAAGTACTGGTAGAAAATATTTGCAATTTTGAACTGGTCGTCCTCAATAGTTTCTGTACAGTGGCATTTTATGCTATATTTAATTTTGTTATGTTCTTTGCTTCCGCGATTTTCGTTATTATTTTCCAACATTCGTTTATATATTTTGCGATATTCTGTTGTTTAATTTTTTTTTTTCATATTTAATTTTTCTACTGTAGGCTCATTTTAGCTTTTTATAACTATTTCAATAATTTTGTAGCCACTTGCTTAGCGCTGACATGTATTTTTTTTTAACATACCCCTTCTTTTGTAGTGTGCTTTGTTATATTTATTATAAAATTATTTTTCGTAATGCAACATACGTCAATATTCATAGGAATCAGCATCACTTCCAAATCGGTCAATGTTCCAGAAAGGCCCTGGATATTATAATATATTATGTTAAACTTCTGTTTATTACTGTTTGGTTTAAAACATTACCGTCTTTGGATTTAATGTCAGCCTGTCTATGCTAAAAACTCCTTTGATTGCGTGGAAAGAAGTATCTATTCACGGTGATTCCTTCTGGCCATAGCATTGGATCGTATATTTTATCATTTTCTTGATATAGTGCACAGATGCGGAAGGCTGACATGCCGTTGCTATTTTTGTTATCCAATTTCTTGTATTCGACTTTGCATGTTAAATTATCTTTTAAAAACTTCTCAATTACTTCTCTTATTGTTCTTGGGTTTAAAACTGTAGTGTAGAACCAGGAATTCCTTTCGGAAACCTGTAGTGGATGGCTACCTTTAGTTTCTGATTGGCCTTTTGTAGCCGATGATGTTTTTCGTACATGTGATTTATGTGTATTTATATTCGGGTCTTTTTGTTTTTTGTCGCTTTGTTGTTGTTCTCCAGCAGGACCAGTTTTTGTATTAAATGCGCGGGTGCTTTGTTTACTTTATTTTTATTTTGTTTACAGTATTTTTAGAATTATTAGTTCTTTTCGATAAACTGCTGTTGCAGTTCTATTTGTTTTCATTATATCGCTAAATGTAGTTTGGCAATTTGTTATTGTGGTGTGCTTACATGTATCATAAAACCGCTTGAAATGTTTGATAGCGTTGATCCTTTTTAGTTGTCGTGTCGACCTAAACTGTAGCACTTGGTAAACTTCATTACATAGGCGATTACAATTAATTGTCACTTCTTTATCCTAAATTTCAGCTTTCTAAGCACAAAATTGGCCAAAGAACTTAAAAATACATTGCTCCAAAAATCTGTAGCACCATACCACAAACCATACAACTTCGTTTAAAAAAGAAATAGAACAATGGATAAACCAAAAGCCAAGAAAGGCGTTTATATAATGATTACATTTTAATTCATGCTCTTAATAATTACAATTATTTAAATATTAAATTGTCCAGCTAGATAGTAAGTAGTAGTAAGTATAATAGTTAAAAAGGTTAACAGTATAGGTAACATCTTAGAAGATTGAACTACTAGAAGCAGCATAACCTCAAACCATAGGCAGGTTTGTTTGAGTAAATGATCTCCAGACATTGTTGTCAAGTCAATTTGAAAACATTCCTGAGCCTTTAATGATACAAACATTTCTTTGTAAATCATAAAAATAATACAAACCCATAATACAGCATTAAACCAGAGAATACTTTTTATATTAAAAATTATTCAATATTCTATTGTAGCAAGTATATTATTTTTTAAATCTCAATAGTAATAATACAAAATCGTGCAGGTATAATACATTTAAAACAATGTGGCAGCTTAAGAACCGGCTGTTTGTTTACATAACAATGCTTAAAATATTTAACTACGCCTATGTTTTGTTTACAGATAAATAAGCTGTTTACTTACTTGTAAAAGGACCGTTTATTTCCTACAGCATTGGATGTTTTACACACCTCGCACTTTTTTACCATATTGACTTTAACGCAAAAAAACAATAAAAAATTACAAAATCACAGGCTTTTTAGCACGGATTAGCTATTAGTCCGCAACCATTCAAAATACAATGAAGGCCATCAACAACAAGTGACAGTACGTCATCGACCACGCCGTTGTTAGCGAGGTTGCGCACTTTTAATTTTTTCGAAAGTTTATTAATTAATATAATTTGACAAAAGTAAAAATATTTTATTGTATTTATCTTGGTAAAACTAGTAAGATAGGCCTTTGCATTTTATATTAAATTTTATATTAAATGAAAATAATGTTAATTTTTAAAGAAAATACCGTTTATTTAATTATGCCTTTTTAGTTATCTTATCACATTATGTAAACGTGGCAATTTAGGTTCTTTTCCCCCCTGGCTCCTTTGTAAATATTAGACTCAATCAATAAGAAAGCATGCTGCTTCTACGGGGTTTAATGTTCGAAGGGTAACATATTTTTTCTAAAATAATTTTTTTCGTTTTAAGCTGATGTAATATGAGATAAATAGTTATATCGCGCATGCATAAGCATTGCTTATTGTTTGTTTGCATGGGAATCAGTTGTAAGTGAGATATTTTTGTTATTTTCTGTATAATATATATTTTTGTTTGCAAATAAATTGATTTTATGATTATTATTTGTTATTATTAGTCAGTGGGGTTTTACGTATAAAAAATAAAAAATCATCTTAGGCAAATCATATTTATATTCATGTATATTTTTTCACAATAAGTGTAATTAGGATATTCAAAATTGGTTTCACAGAGGCAATTGCAAAAATTTTTTTAAGGGGCACCCAATATCGGGGGAACGTTGATATTTTGATACAGCGGCTTCAAAATTCAAAAAGAGGGAGTTGACTAATATGAAAAGTTTTTAGACCAAATACGGAGAGCCTTTTCAGATTCTTTTGCCTTTACCAAAATACTTAATACGAGTATAAGATCTTTTATAAACATTGTAAAAAAATATATTTTAGACTTTTTTGGAATATTGGTACCTCTTCTGTTAAAAATTCTATAAATAGTTTTACGGTCGTCCACTTTTTAAATGTCATCTTAAAATTGACTAAACTCATCTGGAAAGCTCGGAATACCTATTTTAAACCATACGGTGTTGCCAAGAACGCAATTCTTCAATTTGTATTCTACAAAGATAGGAAAAAAATAAAGTTTTTTATTATTATAAAAAAGTGGTGTACCTTTCACCAGTTTCCTCACAGAAATATCATCTATCATTCTATTCATTTTTCCCACATTCCTGTACCATTTTGAAGGAAAATCCTACCTTACCTAAACGACTCGTAATTAGAATTATTGACACTATGGCCGCAGGCAGCAGCCATCTTATAGCGGAGTTTAATAGCTGCAATTGTATGCGCTCATCAACTGACTTAAAAAACTAATCTCGAGAATACGTGCTTATCAAAGTCATCACTTTGCCATTATCCAAATAATTAAAGTCTAAAAAATACATATTTGATTAGTGTGGTTTTCACAGCTGAAAACTTATTTTAAGGTTAGACTACAAAGTCCTCAAAATGGCTTTCATAATCTAGTCTGCACTTTTAGTCATTGAATCAGGGGCCCGAGAATTACCTCAAAGCTAGTGAAACTGGCGGAAAGCAAGTATTATGGGTGCCGGGACACAGAAGTATTCACGGCAATGAAAAAGCTGACGAACTGGCAAGACCAAGAACGTCAGAAAAAAGATTTTGGACTTGAGCCATCCCTGGGGGTACTAAAGTGTACTATAAGGTGCCAGGTCAAACTCTATGTAAGGGGAAAACATAAAAGCCATTGTTTAGAAAGACAGGGGCTAAGACGCAGGAGGGCCTTTATCAACGGCCTGGATGCCAAACTCACAAAAGACCTGCACAGTTACAGTGGGATGCAAATGTGAACCATAATAGAAATCATGACCGGCCATATAGCGGTCAAAGATCACCTAAAGAGGATGGGCCTGTATCAAGGAGACCTAAGCTGTAGACTATGCATATGCAATCAGGAACCGGAAATAGTAGAACATGTAATATACGGTATATGGCGAGGCACGGTATTGCAAAAGGCACTTAATATTTGGGGAGTAGAACTAGACCCAATATTTTAATTTTTTTTATTTATACTGGGACTTTCCATCCAATCAGTGTCAATCGCCCAGTATCGCAAAGTTCGGGGAAGGTTAAAGACCTGTACAAACTTGTTCAAGGAACGAAATTAATGGAGTAGTTAGCCTATGAATCAAGAGGGTGCACAATAAGCCAGTAATGGCTGCACTGCTGTGACTGTGGCTTGCCTAGGCAAGCCGGAAACATAATCGAGGAATTTAAATCGGTAAGAATCCAACACTACCCGCCCTCTCCTAGCAGAGGAGAAATGACTCTTGAAACAAAAAAGAAATGTCCCCGGTCAGTCTTTAGAAATAACGGGAGAAAAAAGGCAATAGAAAAGTTTTCTAATAGGCAATCCTAAAGGTCCTTGACTGCAAGGATAGTTAGATGGAGCTTTAGGGACATCCTGAACACGCTTGAAAGAGCAAGCAAAATGTCACTGATATAAATTGGCGATTCAATTCAATCCTTTATTGTTTATAATGTAAATTTACATATAACAAGAAGTGCGTATCTTACATACATGATATACCCAGTACAAATGAGAAAAGTATTATTTAAAAAATGAAAAAAATAAATTATAAGGCAACAATGTGTCAAAAAAATCAAACAAAAAAAAAACCAAGTAATACTACTACTACTACTATGTCGGTTTAGAACGTTTTTCTACGTTGTCCGACGCCTATTCTCCACCTTTTTCTATCCTGACAGTCATCTTCCGTCAGGTTTTTTTGACTCATTGATTTTTGGATTGACTGTTGCCATTCCAGTTTAGGACGCCCTCTTTTTCTGCGCCCTATTGGTTGCCATTCTAGGACCTGCTTTGGTTATCTTTCGTCGCTCATCATTTCGACACTTTCCATTTTTGCTTTGTATTTTTTTGTTAAGCGACAAGTCTCTATTCCATACAACAGCGTACTTTTCACCATTGTTTCATATATGTTAAATTTTACATTCTTTTTTATCTCTCTGCTCCACAAAATACTGTTAAGGCAACCAATAACCTTTTTTGCTTTTACTATTCATTTTTCCAGTTCTTTACAGTCTGTTCCCATCCTATCAAATGTGACACCCAAGTATACATACTCATTACATGGAGATATTGTTTGTCCATTTTCTAGTTCTAATTCACTTGATTCGTTTCCAATACATAAGTACTGTGTCTTGTCCACGTTCACTGTTAACCGCCACTTTTGGTATTCTTCCGTTAACTTTCTCATCATATCATATGCCAAGTACTTTGCGTTTCCCGTTTTTTAGAGCTACTGCGATATATATTTTAAAAAGAGTTGAAGAAATACAACATCCCTGTCTTAAGCCTTTTGTTACCAGGAATTCTTTTGAAAGTCGATTTCCAATTTTAATTTTAGATTTTCACCCTTTGTATAGTTCTTTTATCGCTTTTATGTATGTATGATTGATATTAGTCTGCTCTAGCACTGTCTATAATTTTTCTACTGGAACGGTATCATATGCTTTTTGTAGGTCCACAAAGGTAACATGAGTCTCTATATTTCTGGCGCTCCTTTTCTCAATTACTTGTTTAAGACAAAAAACATTATCACTATAAGATCTGCCTGCACGAAACCCACTTGGCTCGTCTTCTCCTTGTTCATGAAAATCATTCTCTACTAGATCTCTAAGAATTCTACCGTACAATCTACTTAGAGTACTGGTTACTGAAATTCCTCTGTAATTGTTGCAATCCAGCTTGTTTCCTTTTTTATGTATTGAGGATATGAATGCAATTTTCCAATCATCAGGTACTGGATGTCCGTTTATGCATTGATTGATAATATATGTGAGATTTTCGAGTAGTTTCTCTGATCCATATTTGAGCATTTCAGCATATATTCCCCCAGGCCGCTAGTTTTTCCGGGTTTAAGCTTTTTAATACTATTCCTTAACATTTCTTTTTCGATGATTACTTCCTCTCCATGTACTTCTATGTCTCTCCTCGGAGAGGCTGCCAGATATTCGGGTCTCCTCTCCTGCAACAGTCCCTTATGTTTACTGTTTCTTTTGTTGGCTTTTTTACCATAGAAATTAATTTCCATACTTTAGAACTCTGCCTACGTCCTACGTGTGTATTTATATCGTGGCATTTGCGCTCGAATATTTCATTCTTTTCTGTGCGTATCAAATTTCTTAGCGGTCTTCTGGTATGCCTGTATATTTCTAGGTCTCTTTGCTCTTTAGTACTGAGCCATTTCAAGTATGTGCGTTTTTTCTCCTTGACCGTTTCCTATATTTCTTCCGTCCACCACATCTTATTATTATTTCTATTATCTTGGTATCCAACAGCTTCTTTGCTTGCTTTTTTCAAGCTTTTTACTATGTTTGTATATACCTCTTCAAATGAGTGATCTGCATTTATTAATTTTTCATCTAATCGGTTCTGATACAATCTTTGAGTACTTTCGATTTCTAGACTTCTAAAGTTGTATTTTTTGTGTTCGATGCATTCTAGATTTTCATTTTCTCCAATACTTTCGTCCTTATTTGTTTTTCTTACAGGGAATAATATTTCTGCTTTTTCCAGATGGTGGTCAGATCCACAGGTAACACCACGAAGTGTGCGCACATCATACCACTTTAGTTCCGAGTGTTGTCCACCTATAGCATAATCAATGATTGATCTAAGATTTCTTGTTGGCTGAATCCAGGTATACCGATGAATATCCTTATGTTAAAAAAAACCATTATTTATTTTTAGATTATGGGTTTTACACAATTGTATCAGTCTCAAGCCATTATCATTTGTTACTTCCTCTCCAAATGGTCCTACCACTTTGCTTTGGCTTTGTCTACCAGTTCGACTATTAAAATCGCCAAGCATAATTATTTCTCTGGTATTGCCGATTTTACTGATAGTCTCATGAAGTTGGTCGAAGAACATTTGTTTTATAGCTACGTTTTGTCATTTGATGGTGCGTAGGCTGCTATTATGCTTATATTGTGTTAAAGCATCTTCATGTTAACTCGAAGTAAGTTTTCGTTAATGCACTCGTGGTCTGTAATATTATGTTTGAGGTTTTGTCTTTATTAATAAGGATACCCCTCTGGCTGCTCTCCGTTCTTTTGGGACTCCAGTGAATAAGTGAACAAAGTTACCGACACTACCTGTACCTGTTCCTTTCTTTTTTGTCTCTGTAAGTGTAATAATGTCTATCTTACTATTCTGCACGTCGGTTGCAATAATGTCCAACTTTTGGTTTATTCCCTGTACGTTCTATGTAGCTATATTCATAGTCCTTTGTCTTTGCTTTTTTCGTCTTTGAGAGTTTCCGTCCAGTGCTCAGAGGCTTTGTTTAGGCTTTTTGGTAATATCTTTGTTTTAAAAGTATTAGAGAACCAGTCTAATGCCTCAACCCCCTACTTGGAGGGCCAGGATTTTTTATCAAGGCTTTTCTCCTCTAGCCTATGACGATCCAACGCCATACTGTAAGGCAACAGCTGTATTCTATTATACTATCCCTAAAATAAAGGGTTGCCACCTACGCTATGATCACCGTACCGAGGTCCATCCTCTCCGCCTTTCATACCGATGTGGTCTTCTCCCGTAACCCTGGGAATGGGACCCTAGACAGGTGCTAACTCTCCGGGTCAGAGAGTACCTGGAATCTACATCTGACGAGGTCTACCCCGTACAAGTAATACTTCTTTACAAAAAAGAGACCCAAACGAAGGCACTGCAAGCAATCATTCCTACATAACCATGGCCCTAAATTTTATTATATACATAATGTAGTGCGCTATAGTTTTTGGAGACTAAAAACTACGATTTAATCGAATTCAAGTATGTTGATGTTTTTATCAAAATATCTCATGGGCACAAACAAATGGTGAAATAATACCTCTTCGGCCCCTGAATGTACCTGGTTGACCAAAAACATACTAGACGGTTGCCCGAACTTTTATCCAGTGCTCTGGAATATCTAGATTGCGTATTTAAATAAATAATTAAAATAACGTAAAAAATCGTACCTGCATCCGTATTTTTCCACTGTTGCACTTGTCAGCAGGCGAAATACGGTGTTTCCCACTTAGCAAACACGTTATTATTAATTAGGTTTTTGTAAAATTTTTAATATAAGGTAATTTTAAAAGAATAATGAAATAAACTAAATATTTTTATTGCAACAAAAATAAAAAGTGGCCGGCCGAACCCGTGAACCTCTAATATTCCTGTCTAGCAGTTTGCACATCGGGAATAAATTTGAATGAACTACCAGTATTGCTGCAATTTTTTAATTTTATTTTATCAATTTTTCTACATTTTGATGTTTATTTTGGTAGTAGGAATATTTATTGAACATAACGAAAACATTTTAAGTAAAACTGACCAAGTACGCGAAAATGATATTCAGTAAAAATAATTGAGATCAAAGTATAGCCTTGTTTTTCACTAGCTTTGCTACTATAGCCAAACGTCATTTTTGACCATACTGTGATCTCAATTCTTTTTAGTGAACACAGTTTTCGCAAACTTTTCACAAATTTTTTGAAGGATTTGGATACTATTTAGTTTTTAGGTATTGAAATATGTGGAATAATGTTCAAAACTGACTTTCACGATGCCTATTTTTACAATCGCTTCCAAACTTTTTAAGTTCTCCTTTTGAAATGAATAAATTTATATTTCAATATATGTTACATTGTGCATTAGTAATAGAGGTATTGGTAATTTTGTGTGCCATTGCAATTTTATCCCTGGTGGGTTTGCGAATTTTTTAAATGTTTAATTTGTTACAGAAAGTGTTAGCTTTTTGCTTAAATTTTGCATATCTAATTAGTTTTCTGTTTATATCCATTGTTAACAAATTAAATCTTCAATTACCAAATTGCAAATAATGCAAGGACCTAAAACTATAACTATATAGTGAAATTAAAAAAAGAAAAATAAGAAAAAAGTTTTTCTGTCTTCAGCCGGGTTCCGGGTTCGAGAACTTTTTTTTATTTTTCTTTCTTTAATTTCACTTGTTGTTTATAGTTTTAGGTCCTTGCATTATTTGCAATTTGGTATTTGAGAATTCTATTGGCGATCGCCCATTGCGATCAGAAATTTTAACACACGAAAAAGCGATCTCATGCTTTCACATGTTGATTCTTAACGTCTAATTTGAGTTAGCATACCTTTGACAGTGGGAAAGAAGAATTTAAGAGATCAGTTGGATGACTTGGTCGAGTTAATACCCTGAGAATTTCTCGTTCCTGTATTGAGATGGAAGTTTTCCGAAAATTTATGTGTGGTGTTCGGTAGTTTAATGCTTAGAACGTTTGCGTACAGAGCAGGAGGTACCGGGTTCGAGTCCCCGCCGAAGACAGAAAAACTTTTTCTTATTTTTATTTCTTTAATTTCACTTATTAAATTAAATCTTATTATGGAATGTGAAGGAAAGAGGGTTTCTTTATTCCTTTGAAGATTCCTCCCCTATAAATGTGAAGTTATGTAAAATTAACATTTTCCACTTCCAGAAACGCTGAGCTTTGGAAGACTGATAAGAACTATGATAAAACTATAGGAAAAAAATTAAAAACAGCAAAGTTTTAATTTACTTCCCTCCCCTATAAATGTAAAGATATCTAAAAGTAACACTGTCTACTTCCAGGGACGCTAGAGAGTTGAGCTTTAGAGGGCTAAGGAACTATAATAAAATCATAGGAACAAATTTAAAAACCTTAAAATTTTTAATAAGGCATTGCAAAAGTTTTGACCAATATTCCGCATATTTTACTACTTTAAAACTTAAATATTATTAAAATCCTTTAAAAGATTGGTAAAAAATTTTTTGAAGTCACAAGCTTTTATAAAATGCACTAAAAATTAAAAAATAATTTTCCACCATTCTGATATTATCATAATAATAAAAGCAATGGCCGACTCATGGAAATTTTAACGATGTTACCACGATAAGATATCCGTATCAATTAAATATCACTATTTGCAAGAATCTGTCTAGCAGAAAAATGCAGATGTACCAAACCCACCCAACCCGACCCAAGATACCCCAGTATTTCTCTGACGTAGGTATGGTAATGGCATAATATTGCGACACATCAAACATATCTTTGATGACCTGCTGTGTTGAATATTCTTTAAGTGCTTGGATTACAAATTTAGAATAACTTATGCTTTGATTTGCGGCCATCGCTTTTATTATTATGATAATATCAGAATGGTGGAAAATTATTTTTTAATTTTTAGTGCATTTTATAAAAGCTTGTGACTTAAAAAAAATTTTTACCAATTTATTTTCTACTTTTTAGTCTCAGCTATATTATAATGAAATCGCTGATCGTGAGTTGTTTGGAAACTCATTTTTTTATTGGGGTGGGGGAGGGTGGGGGTAGAGGTAGAAATATATTTTTTGTTTGGGCTGTATTGCCATCGGACCTTTATGCATATACCAAATTTAATAAAAGTCATTTGAAGTGAAGTGTGTCAAAAACGCATTTTTCTATGGAAGGGGGTGGGGATAGGGGTGGTAGGACATTTTTTTTCTTATTGTTTTATTATCATCGGACCACTATATGTATACCAAATTGCATCCAAATCGGATAATGGGAAGGGTGTCAAAAACGCATTTTCTATGGAAGGGGGTGGGGGTAGGGGTGAGAGGATATTTTTTTCTTAGTATTGTATTGTCATCGGATCACTATATGTATACCAAATTTCATCCAAATCGGATAACGGAAAGTGTGTCAAAAACAAATTTTTCTATGGAAGGGGCTGTGGGTAGGGGTGGGAGGATATTTTTTTCTTATTGTTGTATTATTATCGTGCCGCTATGTGTATACCAAATTTTATCCAAATCAGATAACGGGAAGTGTGTCAAAAACACATTTTTCTATAGAAGCGGGTAGGGGTAGGGGTGGGAGGGTATTTTTTTCTTAATGTTGTATTGTCATGGGACCACTATGTGTGTACCAAATTTCATCCAAATCGGATAATGGGAAGTTTGTCAAAAACTCTTCACAAGATTTGATAGATAGTTAGTTAGATAGTTAGTTAGACAGAACATCTGAAGCTAAATAAAAGCTTGTAATAAAAAGGAGTGAAATCATAACAAAAACATTTCATGTAAAAAAAGCCAAGTATGCGAAAATGATATTTTAAACTTAACTATTACGGCTGCAAATGACTCTTAGGCGCAGTGCTAAATTGAACATAAAGAAGTTTGGCTGTAATAGCAAAGTTAAAAAAAAAAACATTTTCAATCTAGTAGGAACCTTTCATTTTAAACTTTGTATTGGAAAACTTGGCTTTACTTTTATGTCAATTCTTTTTACAAAATATAATTTTCCCGTACTTGGCTTTTTTTTACATGAAATGTTTTTTTATATAATAATATATATATATATATATATATATATATATATATATATATATATATATATATATATATACTCGACCGTTGTATCTTGTGACATCCAGCAAAAAGTCGGTTTTTGTGAGATCCACTTTAAAACCTGCTGTTATCCAAAAATAAAAATGTAATAAAAAATTAAATGTAATAAAAAATATTTTATTTTTAATTCCATAAAAATATTTGTATAAACTCATAAATTTAGAAAAAAAAATTTTCATATCTTTGTGGCGTCCATTGTATATACAAAAAATTTTGACGTTGTAACATCCCTAAATATTTGTGTTAACATGTGACATCCAGCAATGTTGCCAATGTTTCATAAAAATAACGGATGTAAGAAGTACCTCTATAAAAATAAGAAATAGACACTGGATGTCACGAGGAAACAAATAACAAATAAAATATACAAACACGTTATGGATGTCAGAAATGTGTGCAAAAATGTTACAGGTATATGTATGCAAATAAGAAAAATATACACTGGATGTCACGGGGAAGAAAATAACAAATAAAATATACAAGCACGTTATTGATGTCATAATAGGCTTACAAGATGAATATACGGCAAGGACTAAAAAATATACTCTGCTAATATATGGGCACCTAAGCTCACACTAGATACTTTAATTATAGTGTACGTGTAAGCTAATATTGTCACGACGATATTTGTGACAAGTGGTATCTCTACCATATATGTCACAAGGTTTGTTATTTCGTGCCCTTATGATTGAGGGATTTAGGGGAATATGAAAATTAAGTATAAAGAATCCACATTTATACATGAATTTTATATAAGAAAACAGATTAACGGGAATATAGGTTATTGCTATAAATAATTAAATAATGTAAAAAGAGGGATGCTGGCTGGAGAGAGTTGACCTAGGGGCCATAAGGAATAGACCTTATAAGCCGTAGAGAGTTGGCCCTATGGGCCATAAAGCGTAACCACCATAGTGAGGTTTTACTTAGGTATGTTAAGTAGGGACCACATTATTTCAGTGGTGTACTGGGTTCGTAGGGACCACGTATTTCAGTGGTATACTGGGTGTGTTTAGTAGGGACCACGTATTTTAGTGGCATACTCACTTGCTAGAGTGATGCCGGTCTATTATCCAGCATCGGCTTTTATAGACGAAATTGCAAGCTCAGCAATATTGGTTATTGCTCTAGTAAAATTTTCCGAATTTAAACTTATTTATGACAGTATAACTAAAAACTGTAATATATTTTATTCAACTCCAGACTCAAATACCTTTCGTTTGATACCACACAAGCCATGTTTTGACCTAAACTCTAATTTTTTTTCGTTTAATACCACACAAGCCATATTTTCATTTAAACTCTAATTTTTGACATGTACCCCCACCCTTTTTTAAAAGTAAATTAAAATGTATTTTGTTTAACTGCAGAATCAATAACCTTTCGTTCGATATCACACACGCAATATTTTCACATAAACTCCAATTTTTAAAATCTACCCCCACCCTTTTATTTGGCTTGCGTTAGGTGGATTTTGTTCATTTTTAAATGGGACCATCTCGACCCAAGACCCAGCCTAGGTACCAAATTTCATTCAAATCGGGCAATTTGACGTTAAAAAAACTCGTCAGATTAAATTTTATCTGACTAGATTTAAAAATTCCTATTCAACTTAACTTTAGTTAAATTTAGTTGAAAAATAATGAGCCTATTATTAATTATTGTACCCTATATTCACAGTTTGTAGGTCAAATTAGATAAAAGTTGTCCGTTTTTGTATATAACTCCCATTATCTTTTTGGACTCTTCAGTTTTTGTCAGTCCCAATTTTACTTTCCTAGTTCGTGCAGCAAAAGCTAGGAAAGGTATTATGTTCGACTGATTTTTTTTTAAGATAACTTAGAAATATTTTGTGACATTTGTTTGTTTGGTATGTATGTTTATCCGGTTCGGTTCGGTTCTTCGGACTTTTGAAAAACCTGTAGCTGCACATTAAAATCGGCTTACTATATCGAAATGGCTTTTCTGCCTTTTACCTTGATAGATTAATTTTTTAACTTACGTACAGCCATCTGAAAAACGCAGTAGATCTGGGTGTTTTTTTTTCAAATCATATTTTTAATCAATTTCTGAAAACTACGTTACCAGAATAAAAACTGTGGGGAAATAACAAGTTTTAAATAAAATTTTTCGTATTTTGTAATTGACACGCTTTTATTAGCTTCCCCTGTATGTTTGTAGGTAGGTATATGTTTGTAACTGACTCCTTTGGACTAGATTTTGACCTACTTTAAACGAACAGATTTAATTTAATGGTACGTTCGAAATAGTGACCTTCATCGAGATCTAAAAATCGAAACTGTAGCAGAGACTATAAAAAAGTACGCAAAAAGCCATGAAGATAGACTCCATCGGCATGTGAATGTGGAAGCAATTCAGCTTCTAGACAATACTATGCTAGTTCGACGACTAAAAAGAGTGAAGCCGTTTGAGCTAGTAAACTAAGTGAATTACACATAAAACAAAATAATGCTATAAACACAACACAATTGTGAGTTACAGACTAAACAAAGCGGGGAGAACTGTTGAGTGAACCCTAAGTTTAAATCTGACTTTTCTAGTAAATTAAGTTAAAACAAAATTGCTAATTAGTCTTACTGACTAGATTGTAATAAAAAAAAACACAGTGTGTTTGACAAATAAAAATAAAAATAAAAAAAAAAGATTTAATTTAAACTTTGTACACTTATCAAGAACCGGTGACAACGCCAAGATTAATAATTTCGCAGACATTTTTCATATATTTTTCATATATATGAGGCCTCGCTCCCCTCCCCACAAGAAATATTCCTTATTAAGTTTTCTCATTATCCTGATCAGGATAATTTATTTTTTTATTACTAGTATTATTGTGAAAATAAATCATCGGTATACTGGCAACATACACCAAGTCAAAAATTTAGTTTTGAGAAAATCGCATTTTAAGAAGTTTTGAAATTAGTACATTTGATTTGGTTAAGAAACTCCTGAATTTTACATGATTTATGCATTGAATATTGGAGAACGTATGTAAGTACCTATGTAAAAATTTATTTTTTGAAAAATTTTGTAATATTTTATAGATTTTGTGAAGTCTGCGATTTAATGTATTTTTTAAATTTGGTTGTAACGGCCAGGTTTCACCATGGCTCAATAACTAAAAAAAAAAATGACTTTGGGTGTATTTTGCCAGTATACCGACGTAATAGTATATTCCAAGATGGCCGATAGTGATAAGTGCAATAAATGCCGTCGTGTTTTTGCGTCAAATTCAAACTCAATAGAGTGTAGTTTGTGTAATTTTTGGTTCCACAGAGGTTGTACAGGCCTAAGTGTTACTAATTTTAATAAATTAGTAGCTACTGCACGTAAAACTGGTTCCCAAAGCTGGATTTGCGATAAATGTGAAGCAGCTAAGGTAAGGTGTCGGGCATCTTTGTTATCTGTTACGGATGACCTGAGTGAGTTGGAGAAGGTCAACCGATCAAGCTGCACCAAGCAACAGCCCAGCGAAGTTGTCGAAGGCATAGATAGCGTTCACAAACAGCCGTCTACGAGACAAACCAATGCGGATGTACGTGCGTCGCACTCAGTCACGGGCTTGTCGTCAAATGTGGGAAGCCACCTTAAGGCGTCTAGTTGCAGCCAACTTCAGTTCGAGTCGCTGACTGAAACCGCTGATTTTTCAAAATTGGGTCAAAAAATTCAAGATCGGTTGGTAAATAAACAAGACATTGAAATGTCTGATATTGTTTTAATAATCTTGAATATTTTTAACTCAATAAATGAACAAAACAAGAAGTTAACATGCCTTTTAAAAGAAATCAAGGTGCTAAAATCGTGTGAAACCAGTGCTAGTGTGGCTGACCTTCAATCTGAGGTTCAAGTACTCAAAAATAAACTGGAACTCCTTAAATCCCATAGGGTAAGTGGTAATACTAACCTACCCTCTCCCACCCGTATAGAAGGAGATACTCAAACTGAAATCTATAGCGAAATGCAGGACAGGGCAAATAGGTCGAAAAATGTGCTCTTTTATAACACACCCGAAAGCACATCTGATGACTCAAAAATAAGAATTGAGCATGATAGAAAAATAATTTTAGAGGTTTTCTTGAAAATAGGAGTTACATGCAATCATTTCAAAGCTTTTAGGTTGGGTCAAAGCAATACTAGGGGTCCCAGACCGCTCAAAATCATTTTATTTGATAATTTATTAGCATCATGTGTTCTCAAAAACAGGCCACTGCTAACTAACAGCCATATCCAAATTAGAGCTGACTTAACAAAATTGCAGCGTTTTCAGGTTAAAAAGGCACATGAGGAGTTGGAAGAAAGGTCAACGAATGAACAAAACCTGCATATACAGTATTTTAAAGTCGTTCAACAGAAAAACAAAAGTAAATCTAGTCCAAAAAACTAAAAATTTACTATCAAAATATTGGTGGGGTGCGCACTAAGCTAAATGAGTTGCGGAATGAAGTTAATAGTTGTAGTTATGATGACTACTCTGACAGTGAATTGGGTTTTAATGATTTTATTGTTTTTCGTCAAGATCGGAGTAAGTCTAAGACTGGTAAAACAAGGGGAGGGGGTACTCTAATAGCCATTCGTAGGAACATTAAGGCTCATGTTATACATATAAGTGATTCCACCTTGGAGCATGTTTTTGTGAATGTTGCCTACGGTAATAAACAGCCTATTTTTGGTGCAGTCTATATTCCTCCAGCCTCTCCTATCTCGGTCTATGAAGAGTTTTCATCCTCAATGCCTGATACACTCTCTGGATGCCTAAATTGCAATATTATTATTTGTGGGGATTTTAATTTGCCTAGGGTCGTGTGGGTTAATTCGGAGAGTGGTCTTTGTGTCGAAAGTGTTGAGTCAATCACATCAGCTAATCTGCTGTGTGCTTGCTGTAATTATTTTAACCTAAAACAGGTTAATCATATTCCCAATGCCTTTGGTGATTTTTTAGACCTTATTTTTTCAAGTGTACCTGAGTGCAAAATCTCTTATGCACTAGAAAACCTTTCTAATGTTACACAGCGCCACCCTGCCTATGAAATTTGCTTTTCTGTTAACTGTGATGTGGGTCTTAAGTACGATATTTTTTACTATGATTTTAAAAACTGTGATTTTGCCGCAATTAATGATTACTTATCTAGTATTCCTTGGGAGTCTGCACTCGATTCAACTGATATAAATGAATGTGTTGATTATTTTTATAGTACTATTTATTCTGCTTTTGAAATATTTGTGCCAGTAAAACGATATAAATCTACTAACTTTCCATCTTGGTTTAGTCGTAAATTACAGCAACTGATTATCCAGAAAAAAAAGGCACATTGTAAATTCAAAGGATCTGGCAACAATGTCGATTTTTTGAGGTTTTCAGAACTGCGTGACAAATGCAAAATCCTGCGTAATGGTTGTTATGAATCTTATTTAGAGAAAGTTAATCAGGATGTTGCACAAAATCCACGTTTATTCTGGAAACATGTAAATAATCTGAGAAAATCGAGTGCATACCCCAGTTCTATGTACCTTAACAATGAGACTGCAGATAATGGTCAGGACATTGTCAACTTATTTGCAAAGCAATTTTCCTCAATATATCAAGAACATCAAGGTGAAGTACCCAACTATTCCTTTAAATTTAATTTTGACCTAAGTTCAATTAATCTTTCAATATCAGAGATATTTGAAGGCATACTGAGTCTCCAAACCAAGTTCTCCCATGGTCCGGATGGTGTTCCATCCTTTTTTCTACAAAAATGTGTGTTCGCTCTGAGTAAACCTCTTCATCATTTATTCAATCTGTCTTTATCCAGTGGGACTTTTCCTGATTATTGGAAAATGAGTTTTTTAACACCAATTTATAAGTCTGGTGACAAGGTTGATGTCATGAATTATCGTGGAATTAGTATTCAGTCTGTGATCCCAAAGTTACTAGACAAACTTTTTTGTAAACACTTTACTTGGCACTGCCAGAGTGTTCTCAGCGATCAGCAGCATGGGTTTACTCAGGGTAGATCAACAGTGACCAACTTGCTTACCTACCAGAAGGACCTGTTAGCTGCCTTTGAGAGGTCTGTGCAGCTGGACAGCATATACACGGACTTTTCGAAGGCGTTCGACAGGGTAAGTCACACGCACATTGTTGCCAAGCTCAGGGCGATGGGACTTGGTGCGACTCTGAGTGATTTTTGTCATAGCTTTTTGACGGGGCGGACCCAACAGGTTAGGATGAGCAACTATATCTCCAATAATATTTTTGTGCACTCTAGTGTTCCACAGGGATCGCACATTGGTCCCGTTTTTTTTAATTTATTTATTTTGGATCTTGCAGATGTGATTGTTCATTCTGATCATTTGGCGTTTGCGGACGATTTTAAGCTGTATAAAATGATTGAGTCGTACCTCGATACACAGTTGCTTCAGAGTGATCTTAATAGTGTTGTAGGATGGTGTAATGATAATGGTTTGGAGCTTAATGTTAAAAAATGTATGTCCATTTCTTTTGGTCGTGGGAACAATCAAATACAAAACCAGTATTCTATTAACAATTTACCATTAAAAAATGTGCCTTCTATAAAAGATTTAGGGGTTATTTTTGAGTTAGTTAACCTTTGTCTCTCATTTTGAGGATGTTAAAAATAGGGCTATGCGAAACCTTGGCTTCATCACGCGTAATAGTGCACACTTATCACCACAATGTTTCAGGCTTCTTTACTGCTCTCTTGTGCGCTCTGTGTTGGAATATGCATCTATAGTGTGGTCTCCATATTATAAATGTCATATTGATAATTTGGAATCTGTACAGAAAACATTTTTAAGGTCTTTGGCATTTAGAGCAAACATAAATATTTAAAATGATTTTTGTATAAACTATAACATTGTGGCTGAAACATTCAACATTGAAAGCTTGGAGACTAGAAGGACATGTCTTGATGTCTTGACTCTTTACAAAATTTTAAATGGTTTATTTTACTGTCCTTCGATTCTTCAATTAATATATTTCAACACCAACCAACGAAGGGCCAATTCACCAATGTTTCGTATTCCATATCATCATGCTAACTATGGATTTTTCTCCCCGGTTACTCGCACATTAAGATTTTATAATACACATTGTCTTGACCCTTTTTCGTGCAGTCTTCATAGCTTTAAAACAAGACTGAAATCATTAAGTAATTAAGTCTAGTTATATAGTAATACTGTTAATTTTAAAATTTTACACAAGTTTACCAATTTTTAAATTTTATAACTTGTTTTGTTTTTTTTGTTTTTGTTATTTGTGACCATCTTGGTTTTTCTACTATAGTATTTTTTCTGTAATTTTTGTAAAATGGCTCTGCCGTCGAAATAAATAAATAAATAAATAAATAAATAAATAAATAAATAAATAAATAAATAAATAAATAAATAAATAAATAAATAAATAAATAAATAAATAAATAAATAAATAAATAAATAAATAAATAAATAAATAAATAAATAAATAAATAAATAAATAAATAAATAAATAAATAAATAAATAAATAAATAAATAAATAAATAAATAAATAAATAAATAAATAAATAAATAAATAAATAAATAAATAAATAAATAAATAAATAAATAAATAAATAAATAAATAAATAAATAAATAAATAAATAAATAAATAAATAAATAAATAAATAAATAAATAAATAAATAAATAAATAAATAAATAAATAAATAAATAAATAAATAAATAAATAAATAAATAAATAAATAAATAAATAAATAAATAAATAAATAAATAAATAAATAAATAAATAAATAAATAAATAAATAAATAAATAAATAAATAAATAAATAAATAAATAAATAAATAAATAAATAAATAAATAATATAGTTAATTAAAAAACACGATTTCACAGCACATTAAACTAAAAAGTAAAAAATAAATATTGTTAAAAAAACTAAAAAACACGCTTCAAACTAAAAACTAAAAAGTTAAAAATAATTCTTAATATTAGTTGAAAACAATAATGAACGAAAAATACTAGTATTATTGTGAAAAAAACGTCGGGCTCTCGATATACAAAGAAAATATGGCAAGCACAAAGCGCCCCACGATTTAAGCTCACACTACAACTATACTATAGTAGTGTGAGCTATGGTGATCCTAATTTTCTCGAGAAAAAAAAAGTTGCTCCGATTTCAAAATTTTTTATATATCTTTGCGTTTTAGATGTCTGTCTGTCTGTCTGTCTGTCTGTCTGTCTGTCTGTCTGTCTGTCTGTCTGTCTGTCTGTCTGTCTGTCTGTCTGTCTGTCTGTCTGTCTGTCTGTCTGTCTGTCTGTCTGTCTGTCTGTCTGTCTGTCTGTCTGTCTGTCTGTCTGTCTGTCTGTCTGTCTGTCTGTCTGTCTGTCTGTCTGTCTGTCTGTCTGTCTGTCTGTCTGTCTGTCTGTCTGTCTGTCTGTCTGTCTGTCTGTCTGTCTGTCTGTCTGTCTGTCTGTCTGTCTGTCTGTCTGTCTGTCTGTCTGTCTGTCTGTCTGTCTGTCTGTCTGTCTGTCTGTCTGTCTGTCTGTCTGTCTGTCTGTCTGTCTGTCTGTCTGTCTGTCTGTCTGTCTGTCTGTCTGTCTGTCTGTCTGTCTGTCTGTCTGTCTGTCTGTCTGTCTGTCTGTCTGTCTGTCTGTCTGTCTGTCTGTCTGTCTGTCTGTCTGTCTGTCTGTCTGTCTGTCTGTCTGTCTGTCTGTCTGTCTGTCTGTCTGTCTGTCTGTCTGTCTGTCTGTCTGTCTGTCTGTCTGTCTGTCTGTCTGTCTGTCTGTCTGTCTGTCTGTCTGTCTGTCTGTCTGTCTGTCTGTCTGTCTGTCTGTCTGTCTGTCTGTCTGTCTGTCTGTCTGTCTGTCTGTCTGTCTGTCTGTCTGTCTGTCTGTCTGTCTGTCTGTCTGTCTGTCTGTCTGTCTGTCTGTCTGTCTGTCTGTCTGTCTGTCTGTCTGTCTGTCTGTCTGTCTGTCTGTCTGTCTGTCTGTCTGTCTGTCTGTCTGTCTGTCTGTCTGTCTGTCTGTCTGTCTGTCTGTCTGTCTGTCTGTCTGTCTGTCTGTCTGTCTGTCTGTCTGTCTGTCTGTCTGTCTGTCTGTCTGTCTGTCTGTCTGTCTGTCTGTCTGTCTGTCTGTCTGTCTGTCTGTCTGTCTGTCTGTCTGTCTGTCTGTCTGTCTGTCTGTCTGTCTGTCTGTCTGTCTGTCTGTCTGTCTGTCTGTCTGTCTGTCTGTCTGTCTGTCTGTCTGTCTGTCTGTCTGTCTGTCTGTCTGTCTGTCTGTCTGTCTGTCTGTCTGTCTGTCTGTCTGTCTGTCTGTCTGTCTGTCTGTCTGTCTGTCTGTCTGTCTGTCTGTCTGTCTGTCTGTCTGTCTGTCTGTCTGTCTGTCTGTCTGTCTGTCTGTCTGTCTGTCTGTCTGTCTGTCTGTCTGTCTGTCTGTCTGTCTGTCTGTCTGTCTGTCTGTCTGTCTGTCTGTCTGTCTGTCTGTCTGTCTGTCTGTCTGTCTGTCTGTCTGTCTGTCTGTCTGTCTGTCTGTCTGTCTGTCTGTCTGTCTGTCTGTCTGTCTGTCTGTCTGTCTGTCTGTCTGTCTGTCTGTCTGTCTGTCTGTCTGTCTGTCTGTCTGTCTGTCTGTCTGTCTGTCTGTCTGTCTGTCTGTCTGTCTGTCTGTCTGTCTGTCTGTCTGTCTGTCTGTCTGTCTGTCTGTCTGTCTGTCTGTCTGTCTGTCTGTCTGTCTGTCTGTCTGTCTGTCTGTCTGTCTGTCTGTCTGTCTGTCTGTCTGTCTGTCTGTCTGTCTGTCTGTCTGTCTGTCTGTCTGTCTGTCTGTCTGTCTGTCTGTCTGTCTGTCTGTCTGTCTGTCTGTCTGTCTGTCTGTCTGTCTGTCTGTCTGTCTGTCTGTCTGTCTGTCTGTCTGTCTGTCTGTCTGTCTGTCTGTCTGTCTGTCTGTCTGTCTGTCTGTCTGTCTGTCTGTCTGTCTGTCTGTCTGTCTGTCTGTCTGTCTGTCTGTCTGTCTGTCTGTCTGTCTGTCTGTCTGTCTGTCTGTCTGTCTGTCTGTCTGTCTGTCTGTCTGTCTGTCTGTCTGTCTGTCTGTCTGTCTGTCTGTCTGTCTGTCTGTCTGTCTGTCTGTCTGTCTGTCTGTCTGTCTGTCTGTCTGTCTGTCTGTCTGTCTGTCTGTCTGTCTGTCTGTCTGTCTGTCTGTCTGTCTGTCTGTCTGTCTGTCTGTCTGTCTGTCTGTCTGTCTGTCTGTCTGTCTGTCTGTCTGTCTGTCTGTCTGTCTGTCTGTCTGTCTGTCTGTCTGTCTGTCTGTCTGTCTGTCTGTCTGTCTGTCTGTCTGTCTGTCTGTCTGTCTGTCTGTCTGTCTGTCTGTCTGTCTGTCTGTCTGTCTGTCTGTCTGTCTGTCTGTCTGTCTGTCTGTCTGTCTGTCTGTCTGTCTGTCTGTCTGTCTGTCTGTCTGTCTGTCTGTCTGTCTGTCTGTCTGTCTGTCTGTCTGTCTGTCTGTCTGTCTGTCTGTCTGTCTGTCTGTCTGTCTGTCTGTCTGTCTGTCTGTCTGTCTGTCTGTCTGTCTGTCTGTCTGTCTGTCTGTCTGTCTGTCTGTCTGTCTGTCTGTCTGTCTGTCTGTCTGTCTGTCTGTCTGTCTGTCTGTCTGTCTGTCTGTCTGTCTGTCTGTCTGTCTGTCTGTCTGTCTGTCTGTCTGTCTGTCTGTCTGTCTGTCTGTCTGTCTGTCTGTCTGTCTGTCTGTCTGTCTGTCTGTCTGTCTGTCTGTCTGTCTGTCTGTCTGTCTGTCTGTCTGTCTGTCTGTCTGTCTGTCTGTCTGTCTGTCTGTCTGTCTGTCTGTCTGTCTGTCTGTCTGTCTGTCTGTCTGTCTGTCTGTCTGTCTGTCTGTCTGTCTGTCTGTCTGTCTGTCTGTCTGTCTGTCTGTCTGTCTGTCTGTCTGTCTGTCTGTCTGTCTGTCTGTCTGTCTGTCTGTCTGTCTGTCTGTCTGTCTGTCTGTCTGTCTGTCTGTCTGTCTGTCTGTCTGTCTGTCTGTCTGTCTGTCTGTCTGTCTGTCTGTCTGTCTGTCTGTCTGTCTGTCTGTCTGTCTGTCTGTCTGTCTGTCTGTCTGTCTGTCTGTCTGTCTGTCTGTCTGTCTGTCTGTCTGTCTGTCTGTCTGTCTGTCTGTCTGTCTGTCTGTCTGTCTGTCTGTCTGTCTGTCTGTCTGTCTGTCTGTCTGTCTGTCTGTCTGTCTGTCTGTCTGTCTGTCTGTCTGTCTGTCTGTCTGTCTGTCTGTCTGTCTGTCTGTCTGTCTGTCTGTCTGTCTGTCTGTCTGTCTGTCTGTCTGTCTGTCTGTCTGTCTGTCTGTCTGTCTGTCTGTCTGTCTGTCTGTCTGTCTGTCTGTCTGTCTGTCTGTCTGTCTGTCTGTCTGTCTGTCTGTCTGTCTGTCTGTCTGTCTGTCTGTCTGTCTGTCTGTCTGTCTGTCTGTCTGTCTGTCTGTCTGTCTGTCTGTCTGTCTGTCTGTCTGTCTGTCTGTCTGTCTGTCTGTCTGTCTGTCTGTCTGTCTGTCTGTCTGTCTGTCTGTCTGTCTGTCTGTCTGTCTGTCTGTCTGTCTGTCTGTCTGTCTGTCTGTCTGTCTGTCTGTCTGTCTGTCTGTCTGTCTGTCTGTCTGTCTGTCTGTCTGTCTGTCTGTCTGTCTGTCTGTCTGTCTGTCTGTCTGTCTGTCTGTCTGTCTGTCTGTCTGTCTGTCTGTCTGTCTGTCTGTCTGTCTGTCTGTCTGTCTGTCTGTCTGTCTGTCTGTCTGTCTGTCTGTCTGTCTGTCTGTCTGTCTGTCTGTCTGTCTGTCTGTCTGTCTGTCTGTCTGTCTGTCTGTCTGTCTGTCTGTCTGTCTGTCTGTCTGTCTGTCTGTCTGTCTGTCTGTCTGTCTGTCTGTCTGTCTGTCTGTCTGTCTGTCTGTCTGTCTGTCTGTCTGTCTGTCTGTCTGTCTGTCTGTCTGTCTGTCTGTCTGTCTGTCTGTCTGTCTGTCTGTCTGTCTGTCTGTCTGTCTGTCTGTCTGTCTGTCTGTCTGTCTGTCTGTCTGTCTGTCTGTCTGTCTGTCTGTCTGTCTGTCTGTCTGTCTGTCTGTCTGTCTGTCTGTCTGTCTGTCTGTCTGTCTGTCTGTCTGTCTGTCTGTCTGTCTGTCTGTCTGTCTGTCTGTCTGTCTGTCTGTCTGTCTGTCTGTCTGTCTGTCTGTCTGTCTGTCTGTCTGTCTGTCTGTCTGTCTGTCTGTCTGTCTGTCTGTCTGTCTGTCTGTCTGTCTGTCTGTCTGTCTGTCTGTCTGTCTGTCTGTCTGTCTGTCTGTCTGTCTGTCTGTCTGTCTGTCTGTCTGTCTGTCTGTCTGTCTGTCTGTCTGTCTGTCTGTCTGTCTGTCTGTCTGTCTGTCTGTCTGTCTGTCTGTCTGTCTGTCTGTCTGTCTGTCTGTCTGTCTGTCTGTCTGTCTGTCTGTCTGTCTGTCTGTCTGTCTGTCTGTCTGTCTGTCTGTCTGTCTGTCTGTCTGTCTGTCTGTCTGTCTGTCTGTCTGTCTGTCTGTCTGTCTGTCTGTCTGTCTGTCTGTCTGTCTGTCTGTCTGTCTGTCTGTCTGTCTGTCTGTCTGTCTGTCTGTCTGTCTGTCTGTCTGTCTGTCTGTCTGTCTGTCTGTCTGTCTGTCTGTCTGTCTGTCTGTCTGTCTGTCTGTCTGTCTGTCTGTCTGTCTGTCTGTCTGTCTGTCTGTCTGTCTGTCTGTCTGTCTGTCTGTCTGTCTGTCTGTCTGTCTGTCTGTCTGTCTGTCTGTCTGTCTGTCTGTCTGTCTGTCTGTCTGTCTGTCTGTCTGTCTGTCTGTCTGTCTGTCTGTCTGTCTGTCTGTCTGTCTGTCTGTCTGTCTGTCTGTCTGTCTGTCTGTCTGTCTGTCTGTCTGTCTGTCTGTCTGTCTGTCTGTCTGTCTGTCTGTCTGTCTGTCTGTCTGTCTGTCTGTCTGTCTGTCTGTCTGTCTGTCTGTCTGTCTGTCTGTCTGTCTGTCTGTCTGTCTGTCTGTCTGTCTGTCTGTCTGTCTGTCTGTCTGTCTGTCTGTCTGTCTGTCTGTCTGTCTGTCTGTCTGTCTGTCTGTCTGTCTGTCTGTCTGTCTGTCTGTCTGTCTGTCTGTCTGTCTGTCTGTCTGTCTGTCTGTCTGTCTGTCTGTCTGTCTGTCTGTCTGTCTGTCTGTCTGTCTGTCTGTCTGTCTGTCTGTCTGTCTGTCTGTCTGTCTGTCTGTCTGTCTGTCTGTCTGTCTGTCTGTCTGTCTGTCTGTCTGTCTGTCTGTCTGTCTGTCTGTCTGTCTGTCTGTCTGTCTGTCTGTCTGTCTGTCTGTCTGTCTGTCTGTCTGTCTGTCTGTCTGTCTGTCTGTCTGTCTGTCTGTCTGTCTGTCTGTCTGTCTGTCTGTCTGTCTGTCTGTCTGTCTGTCTGTCTGTCTGTCTGTCTGTCTGTCTGTCTGTCTGTCTGTCTGTCTGTCTGTCTGTCTGTCTGTCTGTCTGTCTGTCTGTCTGTCTGTCTGTCTGTCTGTCTGTCTGTCTGTCTGTCTGTCTGTCTGTCTGTCTGTCTGTCTGTCTGTCTGTCTGTCTGTCTGTCTGTCTGTCTGTCTGTCTGTCTGTCTGTCTGTCTGTCTGTCTGTCTGTCTGTCTGTCTGTCTGTCTGTCTGTCTGTCTGTCTGTCTGTCTGTCTGTCTGTCTGTCTGTCTGTCTGTCTGTCTGTCTGTCTGTCTGTCTGTCTGTCTGTCTGTCTGTCTGTCTGTCTGTCTGTCTGTCTGTCTGTCTGTCTGTCTGTCTGTCTGTCTGTCTGTCTGTCTGTCTGTCTGTCTGTCTGTCTGTCTGTCTGTCTGTCTGTCTGTCTGTCTGTCTGTCTGTCTGTCTGTCTGTCTGTCTGTCTGTCTGTCTGTCTGTCTGTCTGTCTGTCTGTCTGTCTGTCTGTCTGTCTGTCTGTCTGTCTGTCTGTCTGTCTGTCTGTCTGTCTGTCTGTCTGTCTGTCTGTCTGTCTGTCTGTCTGTCTGTCTGTCTGTCTGTCTGTCTGTCTGTCTGTCTGTCTGTCTGTCTGTCTGTCTGTCTGTCTGTCTGTCTGTCTGTCTGTCTGTCTGTCTGTCTGTCTGTCTGTCTGTCTGTCTGTCTGTCTGTCTGTCTGTCTGTCTGTCTGTCTGTCTGTCTGTCTGTCTGTCTGTCTGTCTGTCTGTCTGTCTGTCTGTCTGTCTGTCTGTCTGTCTGTCTGTCTGTCTGTCTGTCTGTCTGTCTGTCTGTCTGTCTGTCTGTCTGTCTGTCTGTCTGTCTGTCTGTCTGTCTGTCTGTCTGTCTGTCTGTCTGTCTGTCTGTCTGTCTGTCTGTCTGTCTGTCTGTCTGTCTGTCTGTCTGTCTGTCTGTCTGTCTGTCTGTCTGTCTGTCTGTCTGTCTGTCTGTCTGTCTGTCTGTCTGTCTGTCTGTCTGTCTGTCTGTCTGTCTGTCTGTCTGTCTGTCTGTCTGTCTGTCTGTCTGTCTGTCTGTCTGTCTGTCTGTCTGTCTGTCTGTCTGTCTGTCTGTCTGTCTGTCTGTCTGTCTGTCTGTCTGTCTGTCTGTCTGTCTGTCTGTCTGTCTGTCTGTCTGTCTGTCTGTCTGTCTGTCTGTCTGTCTGTCTGTCTGTCTGTCTGTCTGTCTGTCTGTCTGTCTGTCTGTCTGTCTGTCTGTCTGTCTGTCTGTCTGTCTGTCTGTCTGTCTGTCTGTCTGTCTGTCTGTCTGTCTGTCTGTCTGTCTGTCTGTCTGTCTGTCTGTCTGTCTGTCTGTCTGTCTGTCTGTCTGTCTGTCTGTCTGTCTGTCTGTCTGTCTGTCTGTCTGTCTGTCTGTCTGTCTGTCTGTCTGTCTGTCTGTCTGTCTGTCTGTCTGTCTGTCTGTCTGTCTGTCTGTCTGTCTGTCTGTCTGTCTGTCTGTCTGTCTGTCTGTCTGTCTGTCTGTCTGTCTGTCTGTCTGTCTGTCTGTCTGTCTGTCTGTCTGTCTGTCTGTCTGTCTGTCTGTCTGTCTGTCTGTCTGTCTGTCTGTCTGTCTGTCTGTCTGTCTGTCTGTCTGTCTGTCTGTCTGTCTGTCTGTCTGTCTGTCTGTCTGTCTGTCTGTCTGTCTGTCTGTCTGTCTGTCTGTCTGTCTGTCTGTCTGTCTGTCTGTCTGTCTGTCTGTCTGTCTGTCTGTCTGTCTGTCTGTCTGTCTGTCTGTCTGTCTGTCTGTCTGTCTGTCTGTCTGTCTGTCTGTCTGTCTGTCTGTCTGTCTGTCTGTCTGTCTGTCTGTCTGTCTGTCTGTCTGTCTGTCTGTCTGTCTGTCTGTCTGTCTGTCTGTCTGTCTGTCTGTCTGTCTGTCTGTCTGTCTGTCTGTCTGTCTGTCTGTCTGTCTGTCTGTCTGTCTGTCTGTCTGTCTGTCTGTCTGTCTGTCTGTCTGTCTGTCTGTCTGTCTGTCTGTCTGTCTGTCTGTCTGTCTGTCTGTCTGTCTGTCTGTCTGTCTGTCTGTCTGTCTGTCTGTCTGTCTGTCTGTCTGTCTGTCTGTCTGTCTGTCTGTCTGTCTGTCTGTCTGTCTGTCTGTCTGTCTGTCTGTCTGTCTGTCTGTCTGTCTGTCTGTCTGTCTGTCTGTCTGTCTGTCTGTCTGTCTGTCTGTCTGTCCTATCTGATCGACAGATGGCAGCAAGTTAAAATTAATGGTCACCTATCTAATCCATTCACAGTAACATCTGGCGTTCCCCAAGGGTCGCACCTGGGACCCCCTTTTTTTCATCCTCTTTATTAATGACCTTGGCGAATTACTCTCTTGTCATTTCCTAATGTTTGCTGACGATTTAAAACTTTTTATTAAAATCACGTCACTAAGAGATATTTTGCAGCTACAAAGAGATATTGACATTGTCTTCTCATGGTGCCAGGCCAATGATATGTCTTTAAATCCAGATAAATGCAAATTTTTAAGATTTAGCCGGCTAACCGTAAAATTGCCAGCTCAGTATTCTATTGATAACATTATTCTCGAGGAAGTTACAGTCATCAAAGATTTAGGTGTTTACCTGGATAGTGAACTGTCCTTCCACACCCATTATGAGAATATTATCAATAAGGCGAACCGTATGCTAGGGTTCATCAAAAGAACATGTAAGGACTTTACAAATGTTTTTGCATTGAAAACACTGTATATTTCATATTGTAGGTCAATACTTGAATTTTCTAATATTATTTGGTGTCCTTATAATCAAATCCACATAGACAGATTAAATAATGTCCAAAACAAATTTCTAAAGTTTGCATGCTACACTCTTTCAAAAACTGGCACACATCTTACAAGAGACTTAACTCAGTCCTACCTTAATCTGAACAGTTTGTCCAGCAGAAGAGAGTATTACGATGTGTGCTTTGTATATAAAATTTTTAACAACATTACTAAGAGTCCTGAATGTTTAGAAACTCTTAAAATACATGTTCCAGCTTATCACACTCGTAACCAGTCTCTTCTACATGTGCCATACTGTAGAGCATTCTACTTGCTCCATTGTCCAGTAAACCGAATATCAAACACTGCTAATAAACATTACTCTAAACTTGATTATTTTAATTTTTCAAACTTAGAAAAATTTAAATCAGCTGCAAAAAAATTTGTTCTTACATAAAATTGTTTGGTGATTTATTATTGCTCATTGCTTGTGCAATAATAAGTTAGGATTTTAAACAACTGTATTTAATTTAATTTACTTGAAAATGTACCTTATACGTTGATTAAATAAATAAATAAATAAATAAAATAAAGTCTGTCTGTCTGTCTGTCTGTCTGTCTGTCTGTCTGTCTGTCTGTCTGTCTGTCTGTCTGTCTGTCTGTCTGTCTGTCTGTCTGTCTGTCTGTCTGTCTGTCTGTCTGTCTGTCTGTCTGTCTGTCTGTCTGTCTGTCTGTCTGTCTGTCTGTTTGTGTGTTTGTTTGTCTGTCTGTCTGTTTGTATGTCTGTCTGTCTGTCTGTCTGTTTGTCTGTCTGTCTGTCTGTCTGAACCTTTCATTTTGAAATTTGTATTGGAGAACTTGGCTTTACTTTTATCTCAATTCTTTTTACGGAATGCCATTTTCGCGTACTTGGCTTTTTTTTACATAAAATGTTTTTGTTATGATTTCACTTCTTTTTTAAAGGAATTGGATAATACTTAATTTTTAAAGTAGTAAAATATGCGGAATATTGTTCAAAATTTTTGCAATTTTTGCAATTTTTGAGGTTTTTTAATTTTTTTCCATGGTTTTATCGTAGTTCCTATCAGCCATCCAAAGCTCAGCTCTCTAGCGTTTCTGAAAGTGCACAATGTTACTTTTACATGTATAGGGGAGGGACATAAATTAAAATTGTCGTGTTTTTAAATTTTGTCCTATAGTTTTAGCATAGTTCCTATCAGTCTTCCAATGTCCAGCTCTCTAGCGTTTCTGGAAGTGGTTAATGTTTCTTTTACATAACTTTACATTTATAGGGGAGGAGAGTAAATGAAAATATTGAACTTTTTACATTTTTTCCCATGGTTTCATCATAATTTCTATCAGCATTCCAATGCTCAGCTCTTTAGCGTTTCTGGAAGTGGGTAATGTTAGTTTTATATAAATTTACATTTATAGGAGAGGGAAGTAAATCAAAATGTTGGAGTTTTTAAATTTTTTCATATAGTTTTATCATATTGTCTTTCAGCCTTAAAAAGTTCAGCTCTCTAGCGTTTCTGGAAGTGGGCAGTGTTACTTTTACATAATTTTACATTTATAGGGAAAGGAAGTAAATTAGAATTTTGGGGTGTTTTTCTATAACTTTATCATAGTTACTATCGGTCTTCCAAAGCTCAGCTCTCTAGCATGTCTGGAAGTAGGCAATGTTACTTTTACTTAACTTTACATTTATAGGGGATGGAAGTAAATTAGAATATTGGGGTGTTTTAATTTTTTCCTATAGTTTTATCATAGTTCCTATCAGTCTGCCAAAGCTCAACTCTCTAGCATTTCTGGAAGTGGACAATGCTTCTTTTACATTACTTTAAATGTATAGGGAAGGGGAGTAAATTAAAATTTTGGGGTTTTTTGATTTTCTCCTATAGTTTTATCATAGTCCTTATCAGTCTGCCAAAGCTCAACTCTCTAGCATTTCTGGAAGTGGGCGATGCTACTTTTACATAATTTTAAATGTATAGGGGAGGGGAGTAAATTAAAATTTTGAGGTTTTATGATTTTTTCCAGGGGTTTGGTCATAATTTCTAACAGTCTGCCAAATTTCAGCTTTGTAGTGTCTGGAAGTACAGTAGAATATTGATGATCTATACATGAGTGAGTGAGTGGCAATTTCGACGTTTTTTGAAATTTCGTAACTACTTTACAACTTTATGGAATTCCATGAAACTTGTAGGGGTTGTTAACTCTATGGAGATCTACGACTGTGCAAAGTTTGTATTCGTAGCTCATTTCGAACTAGAGTTTTAGGTAGGTCAAATATCGGCTGAAATATTTTAAGAAAATATGGTTACGGCGCGCGAACTTGGCGAGGCACTGCCGTGCCTTCAGATCTACTTACCTTTAAATTTAATAAACTTTGATTAAAAACAAAAAAAACACTTTGCCGGAACAGCTTTTGCTCGATTTCTACGCGGGGTCACAAATAAAACGAAAACATAATTATGTAAGTGTGGATGTCACAGAGAGACGAATTTAATTCGAAGTATACATACTCAACTCACCCCAGGGCTGGCCGATTGCGGACCGGCCGTTTGCAAAAATAGAATACCTACAGGGGCGCCGACTACGGGGGTAGTAAGGGGCTAGGTCACTCATCGTCAAGCAAGCTTTACAGGTAGCGAAGCCTAACTCTGATTTTATATTTTTTCGTTATAATTTTTGACATGTTTTTCTCGGTTTCGCATTGGCGGCTCGTTGTTATTTTAAAAATGTGCTTTTTAATTCTAATTACATAAATATATATAGTTTAGGTACCTTCATACTGTGTAAAGCAACATCTTCAAAATAAAACAGAACCGCCCATACGAAACCGAGGAAAACATGTCAAAAATAATAACCAAAAAATAGAAAGCTTGACTTTTGCTTCCCTTCCTATAAAGCTTGCCTTTACGATGAGTGTCCTTAGCTAGGGCACCTCCAACTGCCTCCAAGACGTAAACAGGGAGGTGCGAAGCACTCCCAAGCATAGTCACATAGAAACTGATTACTAATCGGCTTTGCTCGGTACACAAAAATGGCCGATATTCCATTAAAATCTATGACTACAATACCTAGATTTAAAAAAAACAGTCTAGATAATCTGGACTAGGTACTTACCTATGTTCAGCGAATTTTTGATAAATTATGTAGCTCTATACTTAGCTGGATATGTTTTATTTACTGACGCGGGCGCTACTTTGGCAGAATTAAGGCCCTTAATTATTATGCAAATAATATAAAATAAAAATATAAGATTTTCATTATTCAGCCTAGCAATTTATTCCCATTTTCTTTTCTTTTATATCTATAACTTTTTTCCAAATCGGCTAACGCATATGTACTCTTTTTAGGTACCTAAATTATTCTTCTGAATTTTTCTTATGTGTGCTACTCCTTGAAAATAAATATATAAACATATTAGAGCCGCAATTAGGGGGGGCGTATAAATCGATTTTAACGAAATTTGGCACAGATGAAGGTCCGATGACAATACAATATTCTGAAAAAAATTTGGGGGATAGGGGATGGATGAGGGGTGTAAAGGGGATAAATTCATAACAACCAAAATAGATACGAACATGCGGTTTTTAGATTTATCATTTGAACTATTGACAATAAAACTTTATGAACAAAAACGGGGGGTAGGTAAGGAGGTAAAGGAGATGAAGGTGGTAAATTCAGAACTTTGTTATAAAAGCAGATAAAAACTTGCGGTTTTCTTATGTATCATTTGATTTCGTAACATTATACAATTTGGTAAACAACATAGGTAGTTTGGACCGAACCAAAACATTTTGAACGATTTTTTTGACAAATTGTTAATTAATTAATTTTTAATTTAATTTAATTCAAAATAAATTTTATGTCAATGGCTGAAAGCTCGTCATGTGACATTCTTTTAGATATTTAATACCTACATATCATATTCTTTTTACTTTAAATATTTTTATGTTTTTTAAGAGCCATAACACATTTAAAATACATTTAAGCAAACATACCAAAATTAAAAGCTATTTTATAAATAACTAGCCAAGTAATAACTGGCTTCGTCAGTTAGCCTGAATTGAATGCGCCCCTAAAAAAATGCCTTAAACAGACGAAAACTCATGAAACATATACCTATTCCAAATTTAAATAAAATCGGTTAAGCAGTTTCTGAACTCTTTTCCTTTACAGGGTGGGCCAAAAAAACCTGGACATTTTTTTTATTATAACTTTTGAACTATACAATCGATAATAATGGGACAAACTGCACTTGCCAAAGATTTAATCAGAGTTTTGACTAATTTATCATTTTTTGTCAGACATCTGAAAATCCAAGATGACGGACGAAATTAAAATGTACCTTTCAAAGATGCTCGTTTATTCTTGTGTTGCGAATATATTCTAATTATTTTTTTCAGTTAGTAAGAAAGCTGCGTTCTTACCAGGCACGAGAAGGTACGATTCAGCAAAATTGGTTTAGTGGTTCTATAAAAAAATATTTTTGTTCAGCCATTGTTTTGCATATTATACGATTGCTTGCCAATCATGTCTGCATTTATTTACTTATAAATTCATTACTACTGAACCGATGTTAGTGGAAATAAACAACATGCTGGTGAGAATTGATTGCTTTTTTAAGATCATGATGAAAGTTATCGCCATCTTAAATTTTAAGATGGCGGATAGATTTATTCTTGATTCTTTAAAATGGCGTGTTTATTCTTATTTTCTGAAAATGTTTTAGATTTTTTTTAATCTATGAAAAAGCACTACTTTTTCCCCACACAACGAGGTAAAAATTATTAAAATCAGTGTGATGGTTCTCAAAATATCTATTTTTGTTTCAACCATTGTTTTAGTGATTATACGATTGTATTGCCAATCCTGTCTGCATTAATTTTCTTATAGATTCTACCAATTTTAGTGAAACACAAAATCGTGGTAAGAATTGATTGCTCTTTAAAGATTATAATCGAAATTTGCCGCCATCTTAGAATTTAAGATGCCGGACAGAAATTGCCAATGCAATCGCATAACTTGTAAAACAATTGGACAAAATCAGATTTTGTGAGAACCACTTCGCCGATTTTATTAAATTGTACTTTATTAAGCGGAAGAAAAGTAGTACTTTCCAATAAATTAATAAAAAAAACTAAAACATTTTCGAAAAATAAGAATAAAAGTGCCTCTTTGAAGGATCAAGTATGGTTCTGCTTAACATCTTAACTTTTAGGATGGCGGCAAATTCGATTATAACCTTGAAAGCACAATCAATTCTCACCATCATTTTTCTTATTTCACTAAAATCGGTTTGGTAATAATGAGTTTATAAGGAAATGAATGCAGACAGGGTTGGCAATGCAATCGTATAATCTGTAACACAATGACTAAAACAGAAATAGGCTTTTTGAGAACCAATACACCGATTTTGCTCATTTGTACCTCGTTGTGCGCGGAAAAAGTAGTGCTTTTCTATAAATTAAAAAAAAATCTAAAATATTTCCAGAAAATAAGAATAAACCCACCATTTTTACGAATTTAATAATTTTTAAGAACTTAAATTTTAAGATGGCGATAAATTTTAATCATGATCTTTAAAAAACAATCAATTCTCACCAGGATGTTTTTTATTTCATCAAAGTCAAAGGTTCAGTAGTAATAAATTTGTAAGGAAATAAATGCAGACATGATTGGCAAGGCAATCGTATAATTTTCAAAACAATGGTTGAAACAAAAATATTTTTTTTAGAACCATCAAACCGATTTTGCTGATTCACACCTTATGCGTGGCAAGAACGCAGCTTTTCTACTAATTTAAAAAAAATAATTCAAACGTGTTCGCAACATAAGAATAAACCAGCATCTTTAAAGGGTACATTTTAATATTGTCCGCCATCTTGGATTTTAAGATCGCTGACAAATAATTATAATTAGTCAAAACTCTGATTAATTCTCTGCCAAGCGCAGTTTGTCCCATTAAAATCGATGGAATAGTTCAAAAGTTATAATGAAAAAAAATTGTCTCTTTTTTGTTGGCCCACATGGTATATATATTGATTTATAAGAATTCTAATTTAATTCAGCAGATTTTTTTTTGTAAAAAAATCACTGAATAGAGTTAAAAAGATACTATTATAAATCAGTACGTTTTGACGTAGCTAGATTAAAATTTAGCGCTCTTTTTACTCATCTGACTTTAACTACGTGGTAACAAGGAGGACGGAGATAGCAATTCACAAATAGTATCAAGTCCCTATCCAAGTTCGTTAGTTAATTCACTTTTGCTCTGAGGTACATGAAGAAATATTTATTTATATTTTATATTTATGTTCCTAAGCTAGCTAACATTATTTATTATGCTAACATTTTTAAATATTTTTACAAAGATGCAAGTCAAGTGAATCGCTGGACCACATAGCAACAGCCGCCCCAAAATAAAAAATAAACCAAATTTAATTAATAAAATAGGCATAATGCAAAGTTGTCGCTTTGTCGGATGTTACAAGTGCGTGCAATTAAGATGAAAATATACATTGGATGTTACAGAGTGATGAATATCAATTGGATGGATTCTTGAATATACTCGCGCCAATATACACGGAAATTTTGGCGTCAAAATTTTTTTAAAATTTTGCTGAATTCTTCATCAGACACATGGTATGCCATGGCATCCATTTAATTTAGGTACACCCGGGCCCTCCCCATCAGGACTGTACCAAAAACATGGAAAAACGTTGTGACATCCGAATATGGATGTCACGGCGTCGAAGGATGTCACAAGATATCTAAAATTTTTACGCCTGGATGTCACAACGATCAGCGGATATCTATATATATAAATGTTATATAAATAATATGCCTTAGTAAAAAAGAAAGGTGGGGATTATGAAATAATAAATCTTGGCTTTTTATTCCTTGTTGAATTTTTTTTTTCTTTCGTTTTTGAAATTTATTATTTTGGCAGATACAATCACAACTTCTTAATCAGTGGCGCAAATATGTATACATATACCTTTTTTACATATTTCATAAATAAAAAACATAAAATAGCATAAAATACGGCGTCATGGGGTCTCAGCCCCCCAAAACTGTCTCAGGCCCACCTCGAAACTTTTTTCTATATACGCCACCTCAAACCATAATGCTGACAGGGTCACATGTAATATTTTTAGTTATTAATCTTTTACAGTTTGGAATAGGGATAAATAAAGGGTACAACGTTGTCAACTGTTTGATTTTATTAAAGGTATGGCAATAATCATTAATAGTTTACAGAAACGGAATAGTTGATATTATGAATATTAAATCAAACAAAGTAATTAAATAGGAATTGAGGCAAAGTAAGGATGGTACACTAGCACACTACCACCATTATTTACTAAAAAGTCTACAGTGAAAGTGAAGGTTTAACTAATTTTTCCCGTGAATGCAATAGTTTTTAATATTTATATGAATTGTTCATAAATACCTTGCGATATGGGTCATCTTTTTTCATTGTAACAAAGACATTATTTCCACACAAAGGTTATAAATAAATAAAAATAATAAAATATTTTGGTTTAAAAATGGTAGCCATATTTAAACCTCTAAACGTCACTAGGAAATGTCGAATAAAAACGTTGTCAGCTGTCCGCTACAAATTTACATGTTAATTTTTTAGACAAGTTAGCGACGATTAAACCGACGGTCGATTGTTTTGGTGAATGTGTAATTGAAAAGGGATTCTAATATATCTTGTTTACAGTATTTAAATATTGATAGGTATTTAATATGGTAATGCATCTACAGATATAGTTATTTATGTATTATTTAGCTTTGAATATTTTTGTATATAAGTTTTTTTGTCAATCATGGATTATTTCTATTGTTTTTCGAACTTTAAACCACCCCTCCGGGGTGGTACTATAATTTGAGACTATTTTTAACGGGAATCCTACGACTGCTCGGACTAAATTTTCAAAAAATGACATTTCGTTACAAAATTTTTCTAAAGTTAATTTGAATTTATATGAGATGAAACTCACTGATCATATTGCATATTAGGGTGAACCAAATCTTTGCAGTTATTTGATCTGTGAGGATTAAAAAAATACACTTAAACCGGTCGGTATCAACAGTGGCGCACCCAGGAATATGTCTTGGGGGGGGAGGCCTCTTGGGAGGGGGGGGGGCGAAGCCTCATGATGTCGAATATTAAGCTATTTTTTGTGTTTTTTTCTGAAATATGTCGAACAGATATAAAATAATCTAAGGCTTGGGGGGGCCGGGTGCGCCCATGGTATCAAGTCTATAGACTTGATACTTAAATCCGGTCTAAATGCTAAGTCTTAAGGTCTTAGTAAATACTGGTGCACATGTTTAACTAAAATAGTGCGGCAAACAAAAACCCATTAACGTATTAACCGGAGGAGACTGGGAAATAAACAAAAAAATCGGCCGTCTAGATAAACAAACTTGTTTTAAAAAACGTACTTCTGCAGTAAAGAACTCATCGACTATTTTTGTTTGGTCCATAGAAACTCTATTTCCTTTCTCTTTAAGAATCACCAAAATTATCCGATCTTTCCTTTACTTTTATTTCTTTTTTAAACCAATGCAAGGGAAAAGGACGAAACTGTTCTTCTTACAAACCCTTACCAGATTAATTATACACCTCCAAATATGGATGTATAATGAGCGGTGATCACTTTAACTTGTGTTTCCTGCATTTATTTTGCTACTCCTTCGTTTTCCTTTATTAAACCAGTGCGAGAGAAAAAAACAAAACTATTCTCGATTACAGTCCCTCACTAAAACAAAGAATTATTTTGTTCCTCTTTTGTTAAACCGATGCGAGAAAAAGAGACAAAACTATTCTTGATTAGAAGGTTCGGTTCGGTTCGGTTCGGTTCGGTTCGGTTCGGTCCCTTTGGACCCATTAGTATTTTGTAAAGGGTCAAGCGACGTTTCTGACCTGTCCTTTACGGTTCGGAATTGTTTTCTTGTTTTTTCTTAAAATATATTTTCGATCTGGACTCAAAATTAATCTTAAAAGACTTTAAAATGGTGTGGGAGTGTATTTTGTGCTAAAATCTCGACCATCTTAATCCAGAAGTTTCGTTTTACAAGTAAGTTAAATAACTTGTTTGACCTTCAAAACAAGACCAGTGCCGTAGAAATCAATATAAAATCAGAAAAAAATATTAGGCTATAAAAATAATTATTTATTTGTAAAAAGTGTCTAAACATAAGTTTAGTTAAAAATGTACAGGGTGTCCCAAGTTTTGGGGTTTTGATACTTTTAACTGAACTACGAGCCTTGATTTTCAACAGATAAGGTAAAAAAGGTATCTTATTAATATGGAAAGTAATTTTTTTACGTATGCCTTTTTTATTTAACCGTTTTTTTTTGTGTAAACAGTTTTTTTAGATTTGGATCGGGGCAATTTTTTAGGTTGGGTTAGTCCTTTTTACCTACTCTGAATTTTTCAGGTTGTCTGACCTAAAATAAAATACACCAAGCTAAAAGCATCCTAATCAAACATCTAAAAAGTGTAAAGACGAGGTCTCTACATGCAGATTTGTTTTTAACCCTATAAAATGTCAGCAAAGTTTTTTATTCAAAAAATTTAAAAACAATAAACTATAGTTACCTACTTATTTTTTTCATTGTTAAATAAAATCCATTTCTAAGGATGTTTGTTATAACCCAAAAATTGATTGCAATTTATTTAAAAACGAAAAGTAAATTTCGGCCCTGGTATCTAAATAACCCTATTTTTTACATCATTTATAAAATATTTTTTGTTCTTTATTTTTAACTATAAGCGAGAAGATATAAATATATGTTTTTTTATTTAACTCATTTTAAATGTTAAATAAAAAAAGGTTTTTTTCAAAATAGTATCAGCATTAAGTGATGTGTCAAAAAATAAAACTGGCAAATAAAATTAATTTTTTTAAACGAAAATGATATTTTGTTCAAATTGCATTGCAAAAATATTCTGTTTAAAAGACAATTTGATTTGACATTTTTTTCAAAAATTACTTTTTTAAATGACATTTTGTTCAAATGGCGTTTTGGTTGAAAACAGTTTGTTTTAAAACATCTTTTTCAAAAACATTTTGTTCAAACATCCACCTGATAAAAAAACTTTTGGTTTGTTGAAAAATTAGTTTTTCGAATGACATTTTGTCGAATGGGGTTTTCTTTCGAAAACATTTTTTTAAAAACATATTATTTTCGAATGACTTTTTATTCAAACATTTTGTTTGAATGTCAATCTGATTAAAAACATTTTGTTAAAAAATATCTTTGAAAGCAGGGTTTGTATGACATTTTGTTCAAATGGCAGAAAGCATTGAATTTAAATAATATAATGTTCAAATTTTTTAGTTTCAAAAATATTTTGTTCCAATGACGATCTGATGGTACATTTTTTATGAAAATATCTTTTTTATATTATATTTTTTTGAAAAACATTTTAACACATTTTGTTCAACATTTTTAAATGAGAATCTGTTCAACTGTGTTTTTAAAACATTTTGTTCCAATGATAATCTGACCGAAACCATTTTGTTTGAAAACATCTTTTTTAAGTGACATTTTGTTCGAGTTGCATTTTTTTTTTAAACATTTTGTTTGAGAATCTGATAGAAAAATTTTGTTCAAAAATTGCTTAAATTCATATGACATTTTGTCAAATTGTTTTGTTCAAAAATATCTTTTTTGAATTTTGTTTTAAAGCAGTGTGATTGATTGGCATTTTTTTCGGAAACATTGTGATCGATATTATAATGATCTCTTTTTTGAAAACATTTTTAATTTCTTGAAATGGATACGGTTGCGATCAATTGATTAGAGTTCAGTGTGGTTAGGTTAACAGGTTAGGATCAATTGATAAAGGTACCACCACAGTATAGTACCACCGATTGCGACCTCTCAAAATGTCATTCAAAAAAGATGTTTTTGAACAAATTGTTTAAAAAAAATGTCAATTGAATAAAACATCATTCGAAAAAGATGTTTTTGAAAAAACTATAATAAAGCAATTACCACAGAACAGAAATTGATATGTTGAATTTTTTTCCAGTTTCTTTTCTAATGAAACTGCTGATGAAAACCGAGATGGTAGTACGTCGGATTAAGTGTCGCATTAACTTTTCTCAAAATAACTCGCTATAAAAAAGAGTTGTTTTTTAGGCACATATTTTTTGTAGGTTTTTGTTGACACACCTTTAATTTTACTAAAAGGGACAAAACCACCGTCGTAGGAGGCTGTAAATACAAATATATTTGCAAGAAATTTTAAATTCAGGGAAAATTGAAAAATGTAGCATAACCAAAAAACTATTTTAGTTCTGGCCATGGTTACTATCCTAATTAAAACAATTGGGTAAAAGTAACCCCACTGATGGGGTGCATCTTAGTAAATCCCCAAAGTAAGCAAATTGTCTCCCCATCAAAGCAATAAATCGAGGGCTTTTTCAAAAAAAGTCCAAAATATCCTTATCCAAATAGAGCTCTGTTACTTTTTTACAATATTACTACCAATTTTTCATAAAAAAAGGAACTAAAATTATATTTACTTTTTTATATACAAAAGAAAAGTAGGCACTACACATAGTATCTAGCTTTAAAATTGTAATAATGGGTTGATCTAATTGTCGCTAGGAAAAAGAGAACCTTTAATACCGTGTTCGGCTGCTGGAGTCGACTTCACAATTCTCGGTGAGTGCCCCGGTTCGAAAATCAAGTGGGCTCTCAAGTTTTTATTAGAGCCTGACTCCTATTTTTAATGTACGACTTCTGTATTTGAGAACATAATCTCAACAATGCTATTAATGTAAATTTTTATTGTCAATGGGTATCTATTCAGCTGTAAACTAAATTAAATTGCTTGTTTTAATAAGTTAGGTATTTACTTTTAATAAATAAATATTTTGTCGCCGTCACTGGTAAATCGACCGACCATAAAGAATAAACATATGTCTGCTGTGTGTCGCACAGCGTTGCCATCGTCATTTTTTTAATGCAAAAACTCCTTATACCGCGTGAACAAGTGCACATCTAGGGGGCTTAATATCCATAAGAGGACAAAAAACCGATAGCAAAAAAAGTATATGTATTAATAAGAGACCGCGATAGGTCCGATTCCCGTAGAAAGCGTTCCAGCGTTGCCAAAGCTAACCTTGATAAATTACTACAGTCGCAGGTGGTCGCAGACGTCGCACAGTGGAACGATCTTATGGGAACAGAGGGACATGAGGTTTTTTACTTGAAACTTTTAATCTAGAAAAGCTAGAAATGAGTTTTTTACACAGTTATATTGTACAAAGAGCAAAGTCTTAAATATTTAAAAAAATAGTTACTTTACATGATTTAAACCATATACAGAGTGACCCAAATATATAGTGCGTTTTACAAAAACCTATTTTTTTTATATGCATATAACTTTGCTTAAATGTCATCAAAATTTTTGTCTTTAATTTTTTGGAAAGAAGGAGCTTTCAATTTTATTATAAAAACATATTTTTTTATAAAACAGTAAAAAACTAGACAGGGTGTTCAACAAAAATGAGTCTTGACAATTGCTTTTTACTCAAATATTTTTGTAGAATTTTCATAATTTTAGTCATTTTTGAAAAAGCCACTAGGTATTTCAACTTTAAAAAATTGTCACTTCCGACATTTCGATTACTGGAAAGAAAAGGGTTACAACTCAAAAATTTTTATTTTTTAGTTTCTTCTCTATTATCTATTTTTAAAACTAAAATATCTCTATATTCCAGACTATTTATCGATTATTAATAAAAAATAAAACATATGTTATGTACATCTGTAACTAAGTACTAAGTAATATTTAGTTTAAAAAAGTTTAAATTGCTTCTCCTGTAAAATATAAGTTTTTCAGTTGTAACGCTTTTCTTCCCAGTGATCGATTTCATAAAAAATTAAGATGGCTGACAAATTTAGCTATAAGCTATTAAAAAAATATATTTTTGTATTTAGGCAGCTAAAAATATACATCTGATTTGCTAACCATTTTGAAAATAAATTACCGAGGCAAATAAACATTAAAAAATCAAGTATGTCACTATGGCTATCTTGGTAACTATAAGAACTACAAAGTTGGTCAAATAAAAAAATTTGAAAATACCAAATTGAAGAACGTCAAAAACACAAAAAAAATGTTCCTTACGATTTTTTTTTAAAATTACACTTTTTGAGATATGTGATAAAATAGTTTTGAGCAATTTTTCCAAAAACCCACGTAGCTAGGTACAAAATATATTTTTTCTTAATGTGAAACCAGATTTTTAATATCCCCCAAAAACTGTACATTTTATCTTATTTGACCAACCTTGTAGTTTTTATAGTTACCGAGATAGCAATAGTGGCCCATAGCACGGCAATTGGGATACCCTATATAATACAGTGCCCGCGTTAAAGTTTGCACCATATGACTACTATGTCTATTTTAAGATAATTTTGTGAAAAAAAATTGGTAAAATTTCTAAAATAAAAAAAATTGCTTTGAATTAAAAAAATATATACCTAGTTAAAAATGGAAAAAAAAGTTACAAAAACATTTTAAAAATATTTTTTCTTCCATATAGTTATAAATTTACCGTATGCTACATATTTTATAAATACTTTTAGGATGAGTTTTTAAAAACTCAAAGGGGTAACCATTTCTTATTTTCCTTCACAAACCATGACTCGACTCTATAGGATTTGTTACACTTCCAATATAATTTTGCGCAAAAATTTTTGATTTTTTCTATCTTTAAATGTAAATGTTCAATATTAGCAAGCTCTTTTACTTTTTAATGGCTTTTGTGCCATTTTTGAATCCCTTATTGGCATCCTTTAACATTAGAAATAAGTTTCGATTTGTTTTAATCAAATTCATATTGGATCCAGTTTTCTAAATAAAAATTGTCGTTGTTATGATAACAATAAAATAAGGTATTCAATATTTTCTTACCACAAAAATCTTAAAATGAGTCCACACATAAGAATTTTAAGTAATTTAGAAATTAAAAAGCACTAGTAAAACTTTTTGACAACTCGAATGCGCTTTTTATAATGAAATGCCAAAAAATTACGCTTTGCCCATACGCTCAACTTTTGTTAATTCCATAGCCATCTTGGTAAGCAGATCATAGCAGATAAATGTTATATTTTCGTGATCGTAATACTCCAGAAATTATATTGAGTTACTGGTAAATCGAATCCTGTCGAATCTCAAATTTTGTAAATACAAAAACTTAGATGTTGATATATTTTTACCTAAATTGTTCATTTTATTATTATATTTCTGATAAAAAAGACGACTTATTTGTGTAAAAATGTCAACAAACCATTAATCAGTATTAGACAATCATATAACAAAAATATTTACTAGAGTCAACATTTTACACTAGATTTTTTTTTATATTTACTTTTCATTGGCATTTCATTTAAATAGTAGTAAAATTTGTAATTAGACACACTTGTGGCCAAAATTTGTCGCATAAAGATATCACCCAAAATTACAATGAAATTATAATAAATGGACTTCTTTCTAAATAATTGTGTGAATTTAATTTTAAAAATATAAAGAAAATGTTTTGGTCTATGTCTCTGATATTATACTAAACCGTTCCTCTGTGCGTCGGGGGCGGACTACCTAAAATATTTGTTTGGGCAAGAATTATTAATTGCCTTAATTTTTAGTCCACCACACAAAAGGACTATTAAAAACGTGAAAATTTTATTTTATTAATGTTTTGAAATGTGAGTTATTTCTTCCTTAAACACCTAATTCGGCGAATAAAATAAAGTGCTGTCTGAATACACGGGTTCTTAATGGAATTGGATTTTGGTTAAAAAGAAATTGTTAAAACTATTAGTTAACCAATTTTATTTTAAAACTCCACGAGTTTTTGGTCGACATTAGATTTTTGTTAAAAAGAAAGGGTTAAAAGTATTAATTAACCAATTTTACTTTAAAGCTATTAGTTACGTAACTTTACGTGTCGTATTTAAAAATAAGTTTTGGAGGCCCGAGATCTCATGCCGTATTTTATGCTATTTTATGTTCGTATTCAAGAAATGTGAAAAATATCTAAAAAAAGCTTATTAGCCTTGAGGGGCCTCTAAATACGCCACTGCTTGTTGTATTGATTTTTGTTTAAAAATGTGTCCTTTTGTATTTAAAACATTTTTGACTGTGGCGCATTTCGCTCTTTGACAAAAAGCAGTTCTAGAAAGATAAAAAATGTCCAACTGTTTACCGTGAAAAGATTTTTGCTACCTGCGGCGAATTTTTCCGATTTGAAATTTTTTTCTGTGGGTTTTCATTTTTATCTATTTTCGCCTGAAAGTATTTAAAGTAATTGTTGGACATTTTGCGTTCAACGCATTTACTCATAAAATTTCTGCTAGTTTTTTCAAAGTTTCGTTTGTGGTTTAAGAGGCACGACTAGGTACTCATAATTTTGATATTTGTCTAGAAACGGTACAATGAGCTCAGCGAACCTACTTTTGGGGCTTCATACTACCTTTGCCACCCCTCCCCCTCGACTTCCACGCCTCTTGCGACCCCTACCCACGCTGCATCACTGCACTGTGGTCCACCATTACCTTTGTTATGGTTATAATAGTTAGCTTACCTGTAGATTGGTAAACTGTGGTAAGTGGTTAAGTAAACACAATTCTGCTTGTTTTTAAAAGTAAGTGAATTATTTACTTTAATGAACATGCAGAACTTTAAGGTATTATTCTGGTTGTGTATCACCCTGTTTAATAAATGGACTTACATAAAACTGACTTTAAATGATCTTTCCTGAACCGACTAGCGGCTTATCCTTATTTTTGCTAAACTGGCAACGTTGGTTTTACGCTTTTGTGTTCTCCCATGCAATCCTTATTACCCATACAAAAATCTTACTCCTAAATAGAAGGCTTTATACCTTTTCCCCGTTAACAAAAACCCACTAGATGTATATCGTCTTAAAGATAATTTTATTTTTAACAAAATAGAGTAAAACAAGATTTTTTAGAGAGTTAGGTTTTAAGAAAACGTTATAATTAAATACTTTCTGAGCAATTCGAGATCTTTTGGCTAGAAGATGAGAACAAACGGGTCACGGGACTTCTTAGTTTTATTTCTAGTGGTTAGAAATGTGTGTTACAATGTGAAATTTTAATGTATCTGTAATTGGCCATTGAAATAAATAAAATAAATAAAGAAAATTAAATAAAACCAATCAAAAATTAAAAACAAATTAATTAGGAAAAAATTACCTTAATAAGCGGACGCCCTTAGAGTTTCAATAATAGCTTTAAAACAACTTTGTGATACGCCGCCACCATTTAAAACAACATTTTATTTTTTCTAAAACAGGTACTGCAACATTTTTCCCTAAAGAGCTTAGTTTTCATGAAAACTGAATAAACCCTAAAAAAATATGATTTTTTGTAGTGTTCCTAAAAAGTAATCCCAATTTATGGATGCCATGTCAGTGCCAACCGCGGAATTCAGGTCTTATATCGTTTAGAAAATATTTTATTTTTCTACAATAAAGTTGGTTACACAGTTTCTGTAAAATGCTTACCTTTTGAGAAAATGACATAAAAATTAATAATTTCGGTTCGTATCTCTGAAAAAGTACTACCCAGAGACATATTATTTTATAGGCTATTAGCTGCAAGGGCGATTCTAGAACAAAAGTCTGGAGGGGGGGGGGGGGGTAATGGTGAAACTGTGACCGTAAATAAACCAACAGGAAGAAAGCCAATAGGAAATATTCGCACAGGAAAAAACGATACACAGAAAAAGCGCACGCGTAGTAAAGCGCGCAGAGAAAAAAGCGCACCTAGTAAAACAGCGCACAGGGAAATCAAAACAAAGAAAGTTTTGACCTATATAAAAATCACATTGAAATAAATGTACCTACTGTTACCTGTTAATTGATCATTTAAGTTTGGTCACAAAAATAGGGTTGGATACTTCGCTCGAATTTCCTGGAATTTGTGAAAATTTTCTAGTTTTGTAAAGCTAAAACCAACGATAAATCAAATTCAACAAATCAATTCTTAGCAATCCCATAGGGCAATTTTCTCGAGATACAGAGCATCAAAGTTGTATATTAAAACAAGAGCAATAAGTGGAGATAAAAATATAAAAAAAAATTATGCGGTTAATTTTTTCAAGAGAAACTATTTTTTTGGAACAAACTTGTATAATACAATATTAAATGCAGGGTTTTTCTTGATACTTTTTGTTAATAAAAATAAGTCTCTACGGAGGCAAAAATCTTTTATTTTTTAGATATTTATTTTTTATGCATTTGTGGAAGTTATTTTGACAGCATATATCTCCTTAACTTATAATTTTATTTAAAAAGGAAATAATAAAATATTTGCAAAATTACTATTGACGCCGCCAAACAAATATACAATCAAAGAATAAAAAACAAGTTGCGGAATTGTCCAAGTAGTTCTAGGTCCTTTTGGTTTCTTGCAAAAGCTGTTGGATCAAACTTTACCAAGTCATCCATACCACCATTTACAGATAAAAATATTCACTTAGCCACAACATCAGAGGAAAAAACCAATATGCTGGCCAACATGTTTTCCTCCAACTCAAACCTAACAGTGCCAAATGGAAAAACTCCACCGTTCATTGAAAGGGTCTCCTACAGTATGCCAGAGGTACCCTTTTGTCAAAGAGAAATACGAAAATCCCTTAAAAAGTTGGATACAAACAAAGCAATGGGTCCACATAGCATTCCCGCGATGGTACTCAAAAATTGTGCTAACGAACTCACCCCAACTTTCGCTAAATTATTCAATTTATCTTATAGGCAAGGAGTATAGAAGGAGTATAGAAGGCAAGGAGTATAGAAGGCTTGTCAGGTATCTCTAATCATGGAAGTCTGCCGCAATATAACCCATTCCAAAGAAAGGAAAAAAGACAGATCCGTTAAACTATAGACCAATTGCTCTACTTCCGGTGATATCAAAAGTTATGGAAAGAGTTGTGAACAATCACCTAACCAAGTACTTGGAGAAGTACAAAATTATCAACGACAAGCAATACGGATTTCGAAAATATAAGTCAACTGGCGATGTACTTACATACGTCACTCACTTATGGCAAAAAGCCATTGAGTTACGGGGTGAAACAAGAACAATTGCCTTAGATATATCTAAAGTCTCGCATAAAAATCTGCTCAACAAGCTAAAAGCAATGGGATTGTCGCCGAAACTTTGCACTTGGTTTGAAAGTTACCTTAAGGTTAGATCCACTTATGTTGCACTGGATGGCCAGAACTCCAACTCTTGCCAAATAAATGCTGGTGTGGCACAGGGAGCAATCCTTTCGCCAATGGTCAGAACTCCAACTCTTACCATATAAATGCTGGTGTGGCACAGGGAGCAATCCTGTCGCCAACACTTTTTCTGATTTACATAAACCTTATAGATAAAACAGTAAATCCACTTTATTGCTTTGCAGATGAAGATGATGGCAATGTAGTCTCCTCACTCATACCACCCACATGTCTCTCCGCACGTGAATTCCATCATCTTAGACTAACTCAAATATCACAGAAAAATAACGACCTGGAGATAATAGAGGACTGGGGCAACAACCTTGTACAGTTCAACGCGCAGAAAACCCAAGCAGCCCTGTTTTCAAAAAAGACCAGCACCGATGAGCCAAACATCATGCTATCTGGAAGTGCTGTCACATTGCAGAGCCAGTTGAACATCTTAGGAGTCACTGCCAACATGTCTTGGCACAGTCACGTGGCAGATATAGCTAAAAGGGCGTCCCAAAAGCACACATGTCGCCTTTCTTAAATTCGTGTAGAAAAGGCGCGAACCTAATGCGATTTTGACGTTGACAAAAATCTACTTAGAAAGATTCGGCCTGCGCACTGATAGTTCGGTAAGCATTCCCGAGATGGCACTAATTCCATAATTTTTACAGGTTTTTTCACAAAAAAATACCCGCGCTGTTGCTACCTCCCGGTATAACTTTTTATACGTCAAACTTTTCAAATTTATCAAGTTTTTATGTTTGTCAATTTTTTTTGGCATTCATAAATGTTTGTTTTTTAAATTTCTTGCGTATTTTAAGTAAGATCTTTATTTGAAAATGGCTCCAACGTGTTACGTACTCAATTGCCTTTTTAAAATTAAACCTTTTCATAGATTCCCGATAAATTTTTAGGTAAGTAATGTGCTTTAAGTATGTATACAGTGATATAAGCTTGTTCTTTTAGTAATATTTTTTATGAAAAACACTTTAATTACTTTCAGCTCCGCAAAAAATGGGTGAATGCCGTTGCACAGGAAAACGCCCCTTATAGACTTATAGAAAATATAGATATCTAGTTCATAAATTAATTAAATTAAGGTGAAATTATTGAACTAAATAAAAAAACTGTTATTGGTATACCGACAGTCAGATACTTTAGTTAAACATTCGTTAAATGACTAGCATGTTCATAAATTAACATTGATTTATTTATCTTCTAACTTAAATGCCTAACCTATCCCCAAATAAAATATATTACAGTTAAAAAAAGCCTGACTGGTGGAATACTGAACATAGCTAAATAAAAAATAAATGTGTTGTTATTGGGTTGTTTTTTATGTATTTCGTTGAAATGATTATCTCAAATATTTTAAAGACTTTTTGATACAAGTAGTATACTACCGAACATAGCAAAATAATATATAAATGCGTATTATTGAGGCATTCTTTATTAAATTCGCCAAAATGAACTTCTTAAATATTTTAAATAGTAGTTTTTAATATAATCCAAATATATGGAATATAAATAATATTTAAGTTATATTAAAAATATTTTCAAATCCCTTAGTATTTTTTAAATAAAATTAAATAAAACACCCGTGCGCAATTTTCGAAAATGTTTGTAGCGCCATCTTTGGACTGCTTACCCAAACTTATGTACGCTCGACACACTGTATATAATAATAATACAATTTTGAGTCGCCCATCTTAATAATATATATTATAATCTATAATCTTTGGATATAATCTATAATCTTTGGAAACATTGCTGTTTTGATTTTATAATAATGGCGTTATTACAATGCCGTTTTTAACAATATTATTTTTTATAACTTTAATTAATGACCTATTAGGATTGTTTTCATATATGAAATAAACGTTTGTTTTTTGTAGCTTTTGAAATCAGCTTTTTTTTTCTCACGCGTTTTTACGTGTTAATCACGTGATTGTGCTATGTGGGCAGTGGCTCTCCCGTATCTCTGCGTATGCGACCGGATACGTAGCGGTCAAAGTAATCGTTTAAAAAGTATAAATTTTGCAATTTTGCACTAAGGCAGTAATAAAATATTTATTAAAACGATAAACGCATTTTGTGTCGATATAATTTTAAGCTTGGTGAAACAAACTAGAGTTTGCTTTTAAGAACAGTATAATATTAAAGTAAAAACGGCTGAGACGTTGAATTTGTGACAATATCAGATGGCGATGAAATATAGCGACGTTTAAATCTTGCCTGGATCGTTTAGCTCTCGTAACTTGCTCGAAGCGATTTTTTTGCTTTTCGTACGGTTTCCTTTCTGTAGACTAGGTTGAGTTGTTTGTCCCAAGAATTTGTAACTAGACTTAATAAAATTTGTGTCTTTAAAACCACCTACCGGTGGATGATAAACCCATACAGCCACGGTACTTACTAAGTACGTACCTGGGACGTAACTCTCGAAAGAACGTCACGTCACTGGGACATACAAGTACGTACTGGAACGTACTATGTACGTACCGAGGACGTACATTTTCCAACCACATGTACGTCCCCGCTACGGCCCATGTACCATGTACCATGTACGTCTTATGAACGTTCATTTTAGGTACGTACATTTTACGTTCCATGAGGAACCAAAACTAGATGTAAAACAACCGAAGTACGTATCATGGACGTACATTTTGGGTACGCATATTTTACGTCCCATATGGGACCAAAATGGGATGTGAAATTCGTCGAAGGTATTTTTGTAGGAACGTCTTTGGGACGTAAAATTCCCTGCAGTTGTAAACCCGGGGAAATAGGTTTGCACTTGGAACAGGTGCAACAAAGGGTTCATTCAACATTCAACATTAGTCCATTGATAGTCCACCAACCTTTGAAGTTTCGAAGCTTGTCATATTTTTTTTTATTTGGGTATAGGTTTTTATTTAAGTCTCTAAAGTTGACGATGAAGTATATTGAATGTCGCAACATCTAGTGGCAAAGTAAGCAAGCAAGTAGGGCATCCCTAGATACCTACGTCCAATTTACGTACCTGTAGTTTACGTACTATGTACGTACACATTTTTACGTCTATAGTACCTACCTAATTCATCCCGGGACCTACGGACGTAAAATGACCGCAAAATGTACGTCCCTGTGACGTAGATGGCTGTATGGGAAAGAGTCATAAGAAGAACAACCCTTTCTTCTAAGCATTTTTTACGCCTTGAAACAAAATTTCGGGCTTCCAGTGTTGTTATTTATTTTAAGGACGACGTTTCGATTACAGGTATCTCTAACCATTTTCAAGTGTAAACTAAACAATCCAGGCCAGGCTACTACTTATACTACTTAGTGTGCAGTCAGATGTCACGCCACTCTGCCTTTTATAGACAATGATTGTGTAGAAACAAAATTTCGGACTTACATTGTCTTTATTTATGTTAAACACGACGTACAGTGCGGACAAAAATAGGGTTTTTGGCCAATAATCAATATCTTTGTTGTTTTTCAAAAAAGTTAATTTTTTTGTAGGGTATGTGATAAAGTGTAGTCTAAAGGTTAAAATAAGTAAAACTTTTTAAAATATATATATGTCATTTTATTTAAAATATTTAAAAAATCAATTAAAGTAATTCAGTTTAACCTACAGTTACGTTAAAAATAAAAATCAATTTACTTTTGTGTTAGATATTAAACAAAAATAATTTTTTTTATTCGGATTCATGGGCGTAGTTAGGAAGGCTTGGGGGCCTTCCAGAAAAATTAAATTAGCAACCTTAAAATAATTATTTTTACCATACACACACACACACACACACACACACTGCAACCTAAGTTTCTTTGTTCTTAAAGATGATTCTAAGAAAGCCGTTTTAGGCCGTCCACGACTCGGTCCGGGTACGGCCTCTGTTTCCAAATCTGTATTTTTTTATTTTTCTGAATCCGTTTTATAACAAAATTTCTCAGATATAATATATCTTTGTTTAACCATTCGAAATAACGGTTTTGAAAATAAATTTTGTTTTGTCCCGATAGCTTCCAATTGAGACCGAGACTTTTGCAAAAATTTAATGATGCCTTATTTAGAATTTGGTTATTTTTGTCAGAACATTCTTCTAAAATATTTAACGCCTTCAGATTTTCGTGAGAGGCCACTCATTTAACAAGTCTGAATATTTTATGCTTATGCGTTATAAAAGTAAAAAAAAGTGATAAAATAGTATATTATCTTCTTAGGGACTTACGTGGCACCTTTATCCCGAGAAGAAAAAATTGTATGTAGCTACAGTTTGCCGAGTGCTCAAATGATACTTAAGTCACTTTTGGGCCCCGTTTTTATTAAAATTATTTTGCAAGAAAAACAGACTTCCCATTTTTACGTTTTATCTTTAAACGTCACTTTTTATTAAAAAGCGCACTTTTGATCTCCAAAGTGCAAAAAAACTATTTTTTTATTAAATATTCGCCCCACACAAACCAGAATAATTTTTGGCATATATATTTTAAGACTGATAGCAGTATTTTTATAATTTTATTGACTACCTTAAATTATTGGTTTTGTGCGTCCCATTGACAAAAAACGGCCAGTACGATATGCGATTCTAAAATATTTAATTTTCCATTTTGCTCACAGTACTATATGGCGACTTAGTACCATAAATATTTTGGGAATTTTTTAAAAATTTATTATCACCTATACCCACTCGCCATCACCGAATAATAAGCCCCATATCTTCTCCAGATTTAGTGCCATTTTTGACACCATTTAAGATATATGCCAGACCTTGCAAATCTTTGCAATTTTTCATAACCTTAATAAAATTTAAAAAAATATTTTTTTTGTAAGCATAACAGTTTTAGTTAAATTATTTTAAAAGCCAGACGTCAATTTGACAAAATTTTATTTAAACAAATGGCGTAAATATATATCACTGTAATACTTAAAAAAAAAAAATTATATTTGAATGCAGAACCAGTAAAATTAATTTTGTGATAGGTATTTTATACGATTTTTTTGAACCTGTTTTAAAATAACGACTTTAACTATTTATTTTGTTCACTTTCGCAAGTGTGACTAAAAAATAGGTTATCATTACAGATAAACTGGACATTTATCTATACTTTTGCAATATTAAAACTTTTAAAATGTAACCTCAGTTTTTCGAATATTGCCCACAGGAGTCCGCACTGTGCGACGCTGACGTTTCGATTAGTAAGCATCTCTAATCGTTTTCGAGTGTAAACTAAACACTATAGGCTGCTACCTATAGTACTTTAGTGTGCAAAACACTTGTTTCCTTAAGGAGGGATTTCCATAATGTTTGATATGTCCGTGCGTGGTTGACTGAAAACTTCTTTATTCTGCATTATAAATGCAGCTTCAATAAACTTTCGTTTTCGCCTATGCGACTCCTTATTCAAAACTTTAGCTTCTGACCACTGAATCGTGTGATCATTTGACCATGCTGTGATCTGCCAAACCGGATATTTCAGTGTCCCGTGTTACTCTAACCAGAAGAGGGTGTTTCGTTTTATCTACATATGATTTGCCACATTCCTTATTATTTGAGGGATTTTCTGGTTTTGTTTTCGTTACAAAACTCCTTATCGTATTTCCCGATGAAAATACTGTTTTTATATTATAGTGTTTGGCTATTCGTGTTATGTTTTCTGAAATGAAACATGTGGAATATTAATAGCACCCAACAGATTATCATTTTGAGAATTTGCTACATTTGGTTTGTTTTTAATTTTAGAGATCGTTGAGCTTATTACTCTCTCGGAATAACTATTCTGTTGTGTGTGCTATTTAATGTTGTTAATTTCTCTTGTTAATTCTTTTTTATTACTACAAATATTTGGTAAATGCACTCCTTATTATTTAAGGGAATTTCTGATTTTGTTTTAGTTACAAAATTCCTTGTTGATATTTGATAAATTTATGTAAGCAAAGTTAACTTGTGCAATAAAAGTTAGTTGTATTTGTTATAGATTGTTTTTAGCATCAATTTTATCATATGATGGAATTTAGGTCAAAACTAGTTCAGGTAAGCACTATGTCGGAATTAGAAATTACCGATCTCTAACTTTCTTTCTTTACTAAAAAAATATAGTTAGATTTAAATTATTAAAATAGAATAGAATGTTTAACCAAACGTCCAAATTTTCAGCACAAGTAAAAATAATTCAATATATCAACACATAGAACATTGTATCACGGATCACGTTTTGTTAGGTGATCCGTGATTGTATATCATCTCAAAAGTCAGTCCATGAATACTAAGGGGCTTAAGGTGACGGAATTCCGGTCGACTACGGTAACTCTGATCGAGTGTCTCCCGGCGTTCTTTTGTTTCCTAATATGTGGACAAGAATGGTATAAAATTTTACACTGGTAATCGGGAGTAAATTTTTACATTAAAATCACGGACTAACTTTACAAAAACTAACACCTCCATAATTGAATCTGTTTATTTTGTTAAAACACACAATACACCATATTGAAAATGTTTGAAAACTGAACATTATACTCTAACAATAAGCTTAACATCAAATTAAAGCCAAAATTCGTTTTCATTAATAATTTTATTTAAATACCCGATATTTTAGTTAGATGTTATTAAAAATAAGTACTATAATGTGCATTTTTAATACCAACGTTGTTTTTACCAATATTAAATATAGCAAAACACAATAAGTAACCTAACTGTTTTTGGATTGAGTATTGCCATTCTAGGACCTACTTTGGTTATCTTTCGTCGTTCATCCGTTGTACATGGTTGTACCATATCAGTTGTCTTTTAGTGATGACATCTAACATAGAGTAACTACAGCAAATTAGAGGACATTTGCAATGGGTAATCAAAGGAATTTCAATAAAATCGCCTGAAATTTAGATAATTTGTATGTGTTAAAGCCTACATCATGTGACAAAATGGCGTCTGAAGACCGCCATGTTGATTCCTGTTTAAAAAAATATAGCCTATAGCACCTTCGGGATCAGTGGCAATTCAACGACACCTTTTTTTGTCAAAATCGGTTCAGGCGTTTAGCCTCTAGCGTGACACAAATATATTTACATACATACATACAACAGTCGAAAAACATTACCCTTCCTTTCACCGTGCTGCAGTTGGTTAAAAAGATGGGAAAAAACTGCTATATCAGAACTGAATGAATCAAAAAATTTTAAAAACATCGAAATTAAAAAAAAAATTATTCTGCCGACGAACCGGCCGAAGTAGCTTGACTGATTACAAATTTCGCCGAGGTAGTACCGCGCGACTAGTTTGACAGGCGCATCACGCGTTCTAAACATTTGCGTTTCTTGAGCATTCACACACGCATTTAGGCACTCGCGATTGGAGCGAACGCTCTAAAACTGCGTTACTCAACTCTACGTGTGAACGCCGCTAAAGTCTGTGTCTATCCTGGTAAGTTAGGATTAGTTAAGACGTACAAGTGAATAGGGTTTAGGAGATCAGTCCCGCTCCTGATATTGCCTCTCAGCTCACGGGTTTTCGCCTCGAAATCTGGGGTAATATTAACTCGCTCGGGGTCAACACGTAAAATCAATTTATGTGTGCCGTTAAATAAGATGGTATCTCAATGTCGAGGCATTAGCGCGGTCGGGATTTTCAGAGAGGTGAAAATTGCACCGTTTTATTTTTACCATTTATTTTCAAGATTGAAAGAACTTTATTTTTAAAATGGTAGATATTTCGCGCAACGGTTTTAGTTTTTCTAGTCAGAATATCATCGCGTCCATTTAAGTGAATTTATCAATAAAAATAAGCAAATTTATCAAAGTTATGCTTTTATCGTCTTGCCTTTAGTATGTGTACAGGTTGTCCCAGATAAAACATGATGAGTTCGGACACAGTAAGACATACAGATTTCGTTAAATGAGAAAAACGTTGCGCTATTCCAGGCCCAATGAAATGCCGTATCGAAAAAAAAAATCTACAGGGGGTTTCAAAATATTAAGCGAAAACTAAAAGTTCTGTTACGTGAAAAACTGAAATATATCCACCATCTTGTTAACAAATCTTATAAAATTTTGTAGTTTTTATAACCAGCTACGTCCAATCGAATGACTTTAATAAATTTTTCCTATGCCCTTCAGTTTTTTTGTAACTTTAGCCTACTAATAATAATTAGCTATTGCATAACGGTCTGGGGTGCAGCTTTCAAAAGTATATTAAAACTTTGTTTAAAGTAGCAAAAGTTTTAAAAATTAATCAACTGTATGTTAAATCTGTTGTAAGAAGTTATAAAAAACCACAATATTTGCAATATATCAATTATCTTAAAAATACCAGAAGTACTACGCAATAGTAGTACCTAGAGGCCCTCGATACATTTGACAATTGTTTTAAACCAATTGTCAAATGTATCGAGGGCCTCTAGTAGTCCCTATGACTACGTTTACAAGGTACCAAAGATCTTTGAAAATTACCATACCAATAATTTTTAATATGTAATAAGTTTAAAAACAAGCCATTTATTAAAATTAGGCATAGTCTGAATGACTGGCCATTTAGGAACAATATAGACTGGTTTTCACACTAAAATTTTACTAATAAGAAGCTACATAAATTTATAATGAAAGAGTTTGAGTTAGATCGGATAGTAAACTGTATTGATATTATATCGGTATCTATTGCTAAACAAGTTGTGACAAATGGTGAACACACATATGTGCAGTCCACCATCTTGTCAGATATATATATATATATATATATATATATATATATATATATATATATATATATATATATACAGGGTGTCCCAGACCACCCGTCTACCCCTTTTAAAATCTAGGAAATTACATTTTTTGTTAAAACAAAAAGTTGTAACTACCGACTGGAGTTCACTCTATCGTTTGATGGTATTTTTGACATTCTGCTCCAACCGGAAGTGTACTAAAATAAGTAAGTTAGGTTTTTTTAAATTAGACATGCATACGGACTCTAGGATTGGTTCAAACTTTTATTGTTAGGTAGTTTGTCTTTTTTGTTTGTAGCGTTTTGCGAATACCCAGAAGAGTCCTTTAATTTGTTGCAAAAATACGTAAATGTCAAAAAAAAACATAACATATGGGCATAGACGAATGACAGAGATAGACCAGACACTTACACGGTGGGACTATTATTACTCAATTGGTGCAGTATACCGGGGTGCCGTGGAAAAACTAGCGCCTCTCCAACTTTGTATTCCGTACTAAACATTTACAGGGGGATTTGAAACAATATAACGCTTGCGCAGTTTGTCTCTAAGCTACTAGGGTGGCTTTTGAAATTATTGTATACCGGATGCTCATAGCCATCAATGCAATCGTTCTCCAATCAAGCTACATCTTATAAAATGGTGTTTTGAAAAGTTTTTATCAAACTAAATTTTAACACGAAAAAACCCATTCTACTCGTCAATTAAATACATAATGTTAAATTTAAACTTTGCGCGCTGATAAGAATGAGTTATTTTGTGTCAACGCTCAATTTGCCTAAAAACAGTCTTTAAACACCAATTAGTAAGGAAGCTTAATTAAATAATTTTTTTATTAATGGCTACTAGCAACAATAAAAAGGAAGGTTGAATTTTTTTAAATTAAATCTAAGGATTAGAAGTTTGTTTCTCATTGATTTAGGTACATAAATTTCCTTGAGAGGATAATTTTCTAGTAAAAAAAAGGCTCTTTGACGAATATTCTGCAGTAAATTCCTTTTTTTTCAACCGACCAGAAAACATACACTTTCTGTACATTTTTTTGTACAGAAAGTTTCATTTTACAGTGCGGGTTTAGTTCAGATTCTTTCCGGTCTCCAAAGTGATCTTTATTTTTAATTTTCCGGTCTCTTGTTCTCTTTCCGGTCCCTATTTCAGTCAAATTAGCCATGACTTTGTGATGACAGCTTATAAAAATTGTTTTGTTTTGACAGCTTTGACATTTAAAATAAATCAATATGGCTGCCTTTTAAATAAAAAACTTGTGTTTAAAAAGAGATATTTAAAAAAATAATAAGTAAATTATGGACTTGGACATGAATGAAGAATTAAATCCGGAAGAAATAATTGAAGCAGCATCAAAGGTAACTTTCGACTTGCTACCAGAAAAATCCAAAGAGAGATATACTAGAAATTATGATGTATTCCTTAATTGGTGTCACACAAACAAAGTTAAATCAATTGATGAAAATGTCCTAGTGGCATATTTTGCCGAAAAATCAGCCACATTGAAGTCCAATAGTTTATGGAGTTTATTTTCAACAATAAAAACTTGCTTATCATTAAGGAGAAATATTGATATTAGTCGCTACTACAAGCTAATTGCATTTTTAAAGAAAAAGTCTGCAGGATATAAGCCTAAAAAGGCCAGAGTTTTCAGTGGAGAAGAAATTAATAAATTTTTGGAAGAAGCAAGGGATGAGGAAGTTTTAATGCTCAAAGTAAGTAAAATACAAACAAACCTAATTATTCTCCTTGCTATTTTTGTTATAAAAACGTGTGTTTCAATCCCAACAACTGCACTGTAACTTTTAACCAAATTTTAAAATTTTATTAGCTTCAATTAACAATTTTTTCTGTAAAAACAAAAAACAATTCTATTTATTAATTTTCATTCAATAACCTAACTAAAATAATCATAACATAACACAAGGACTACCAAGCTAAGCAATGATGCCAATTTGTTTTATATAGATTCTTTGGAACCAAATAAAAAACTCAAATTGGAATTCAATTACAACTATTATTTATTACAAACAAAAGATTCATACAAATTTTGCCATTTAAATTACAAAAAAAAACATACAACACAGATTTTTTTGTTTTACCATCTTTATTTTTATCAAAAAATAATATAAAAAATGTATACTTTAACTAATTACTTAAATAATAGTGGAAAAAGTATTTTTAAAACTATCTAGGTTAGTACTAGCACAGCCTACCTAGGTAGGCTGTGGTACTAGGTATCCGATTGTTTAATAACTTAGCATTCTTAATGATAAAAATAATAAAATCCGGCAACGCTCGACTGCGGCTAGTGAAAAGAACAAGACGAGGAAAAATACCAGTTTTTATTACGGATCGGTTGCATATGGGACTGTTCACAAATTGTAAAGTTAGCAAAAATTTTAAATTTACTTTTTGATTTTAGGTTGTAACGATCATGGCCATTTCGGGAGCAATGAGGAGGGAAGAAATTACTAAATTAACCCTAAAAGACGTCACTGAGAAAGAAGACATGATAATAGTCAATATACCAAACACTAAAACAAATGTTTCAAGAACTTTCGTAATTCTTGGTGAAAGAAATTTGAAGTTATTTAAAAAATACAAAAATCTAAGGCCCCCAAATGTTCCGCATGAAAGATTCTTTTTATTTTACTCTCAAGGAAAATGTAGAAAGCAGCCAGTAGGTCTTCATGGCGTAGGAGGGGCACCTGCCAAAATCGCCAAATTTCTACAGCTTAAAAATCCACAAGAATTCACCGGACACACATTCAGGCGCACCGCTGCCACACTCCTAATAGAAGGCGGTGGAGACATATTAAACCTTAAAAATTTGGGCGGCTGGCATTCAAACTCTGTTGCTGAAGGATATATTGAGCACTCACTGAGACAAAAAGTTGATAATGCTAAAAAAATTGGAGCAGGTGCAGGCGGGAGCTTCCCAGTAGCAGCCAGCAATGGAAGTTCAACCAGAGATTTTACTACATCTAATGTGTCTGATGCTCAAAATAATATGTTGTCAAACATTTCAGAAACAATAAATATACAGCAGAGAAATTCACCAAAAATTGAAAATACTTCGGCTGCAAATATAAATATCCAAAATGTGCATAACTGCATTTTTAATATTTATACTCAAGAGAAAAAGTAATGATGCATTAAAATTGTTTGAATTTTATATTAGGTACATATAGGTAACTTACATATAAAATGGTTACTATAGTTATATAGGTAGTTGCGTATAAGAATTGTTCCTAATTGTAGCATAAATATTGTTTAAATATAAGTAGTCAAACATATACTTACTCTAGCTTTTGAGTAAGACAGACAGCTGTGCTTCATTATGTCGGTTAAAAAAAAATATACGTACGATACACGACCGGAAACTGACTTTACAGGTCTCCGCAGGTTTACAGGTCTCGCCTGCGGCTCGCCCTGTAAATTTCCTGTGTCGACCTGTAAAGTCCTTATTTCCGGTCTAGTAACGTAAATACCTATTTTATTAGTGCATAGAACACATTAACTTAATTATTACAATGCTTTATACATATAGGTTATTTTTCTATCAACGGAAACTTTTTTAATTTTTTTAATTTAATTTTTAAAATTAATAATTAATTGTTTTTGAATGAAAAATATAAACTAATGAATTTGGTAAAGGATCAAGCACACCTCTTATGGGATTTCTGTACTCCGTCAAACTTCATGAAATTTTGGTATGTTGTAGACTGAACCTTTCTTATCAAAAGTTTTTGGGGGCCCAACTCAAATTAATGACCAGTTTTTGAAATACAGGGTGTTGAAAGTGATAATGTCCAAGAAGCATAATGACCCTTTAGACGGCATTTCCAAACATAAGCGAAATGTTACTATTACATGTATTTACGATTTATTTATTATTGTTAATCTGTGCTTTTAAAACCGTATCTACAGGGTGTTTAAGTAAATATTATTCAAAAGTGTTAATGAGAAACAAGCGTTATTGGGCCCAACCTAAATTAATTACCATTGTTGAAAGTGATAATGTCCAAGAAGCATTATAGCTTTTTAGAAGTATTTTGCAAATATATACGCAATGTTACTATTACACACATTTATTATTTTTTATCTGTGCCTTTAAAACATTATATACAGAGTGTTTAAGTAAATATTACTCGAAGGTTTTATTGAGAAACAAGCTTTAGTATGTTGTAGATTGAAACTTGATGATCAGATGTTCTTATGATGGGCCCACATAAATTAATTTCCAGTTTTTGAAATACAGTGTTGAAAGTAATAATGTTCAAAAAGCATAATAGCTCTTTAGACGGAGTTTCCAAACATATACGAAATGTTACTATTACATATAGAGAGAGTGGTTATTAGTTTTTTAATGGTTCTTGACTTATTAAGTATTTAATACAGGGTGTTTCGGCAAATATCATTTTTTAAATAATCTTAAAACATATTTAAGCGTTTTGTACATCTGTACCGTGCCCTGTAAAAAGCTATAAAGCTTGTTTCTCAGTAAAAAGTTTGACTAATATTTCTTTAAACACCCTGTGGATAATGTTTTAAAGGTATAGATAAAAAATAATAAATAAATCGTAAAAATATGTAACAGTGACATTCCGTAAGTGTTTGGAAAATCCGTCTAAAAATAATGCACCCTGTATTTTATAAACTGGACATTAATTTAAGGTGGACCCATAAGAACTTTTGATACGAAAGGTTCAATCTAAAACACACTAACGCTTGTTTCTCGTTATCACTTTCGAATAATATTTACTTAAACACCCTGGAGAGAACGTTTTAAAGGTACAGTACATATAATAGTAACATTGCGCATATGTTTGAAAAAGCCGTCTAAAGACCCATTATGCTTCTTGGACATTATCACTTTCAACACCCTGTATTTTAAAAACTGGTCATTATTTTAAGGTGGGCCCATTAGAACTTTTGTTAAGGAAGGTTCAGTCTACAACATACCAAAATTTCATGAAATTTGACGGATTACAGAAATCCCATTAGAGGTGTGCCTGATCCTTTTATGTATGTGATATAAAAATGTATTTAAATTAAACATTAATATATATATATATATATATATATATATATATATATATATATATATATATATATATATATATATATATATATATATATATATATATATATATATATATATATATATATATATTTATATTGTAAGCTTTTTAAATTAAAGTACAGCTGCAATGTCGTTAATGGAATATTGCTTGTTGTTTATTTAATTATACAGAATCCGGCATGATGATCTCCCATATTTTGCACCCCCACTGTGCCCGAATCACTGAGAGAGCTTAGCGTAGTCGGTTGGTAGCTCGCGCCTTGCCATTTTCTTGCCATCGTGCCTTCGTTATCGAAACATTTATTAAAAGTAATAAACGTAATCTGTGATTACGACGCAAAGAACTTTTCGTGTTCACTTCGCACTTGGTAGACATGCTTTCGTTCCAGATCCTTTGTGGATACCTAAACACTAACCCCGAACTATTGACGAATTGAAAGCAGCAATACGTTAAGGAATTACAGGAATATCGATTTTAAGTTACTGTAGGAGTGAAACTTTCAGAAATCAGCTTCGAATGTGTATCGAAAAAAATGGCCGCCACATGGACTCTGTAAATTTCAAAACTTAATAAAAACAAATGGTATAGAATAGAGTTTCACTAAAAAAAATATCTAAATAGCATTTACAATGGCGTATTTAATGTGGGAGATCATTATGCCGGACCCTGTATATAAATATAGTGAAGTAAACTATGTTTTTCCAAGCGCGGATTTGAGGGGGGTAACGTGGTACTTACTCCCCTAGAATAAAAAATATGCACTTTTTGTTAATAGTTAAATTAAAAACAGGAAAGTTACCCCCCTCTCCCCTTGAAAAAAATGTTAATAAAAAAATATCGTCGATTATAACCCTTCCCCCCCCCCCCTTGATTTTGACCTAGATCCGCGCTTGTTTTCTAAATAATAAAATCTAAACTAAACATTTTAAACTCTGTCCTGGTTCAAAGTGTCCATCACACACTATATATTTAACGTAAATTTCGTCTTGCCTCAAAGTTAGCCAGTTTTTAGGCCGAAGTATCTCATCAAATAGCTTGGGGTTCCGTTTGGGAAAGCGATGGCGCTTGCTAACGTAGTCTTCGCACCCACCAACACAACATTGTTTTCTTTTCAATTTTTTAAGCGATGGATCGCCCCCATCAAGACGCGCAAAATACCGATTGGTCCTAATTTAGCAAAAAACATCATAAAAATAAGGTAAAAAGTCGAAAAATAACGAAAAACTGCATCCACAAACAAAAAATGTTAAATGAAATTACATCACCGTCATATTTTTATCCATTTCGCCAAAGTCAATGTCAGTCATAATCAAAAACAAATTGTCAAAATATACCAAGAGTAGCGGTTAATATATATTGCGACAGCACAGAACTCTGTCCATAATATTTTTATACCAGGGGCACAGTAAACTAATTATTTATAGTAAGGAAAGCACCCCGGTATTTTCATAATAGTGTTATACATACCCCCTGTATACATTAGTGCGGAATACGAAGTTCGAGAGGCGCTGATTACAGACCGTCACCCCTTGTATAAAAATATTATGGACAGAGTTCTGCGCTGTCGCAATATATATTAACCGCTACTCTTGGTATATTTTGACAATTTGTTTTTGATTATGACTGACATTGACTTTAGCAAAATAGATAAAAATATGTAATTTAATTTTCCATTTTTCGTTTGTGGATGCAATTTTTCGTTATTTTTCGACTTTTTACCTTAATTTTTATGGTGTGTTTTGCTAAATTATGACCAATCGGTATTTTGTGCGTTTTGATGGGGGCGATCCATCGCTTAAGAAATTGAAAAGAAAACAATGTTGTGTTGGTGGGTGCGAAGACTATGTTAGCAAGCGCCATTGCCTTCCCAAACGAAACCATTGGATGAGTGGCTAAAAATATTTCGCCCTAAAAACTGGCTAACTTTGAAGAAAGACGAAATTTAAGTTAAATATATAGTGTGCGATTTGAACCAGGACAGAGTTTAAAATGTTTAGTTTTAAATTTTAATATTTAGAAAACAAGCGCGGATCTAGGTCAAAATCAAAGGGGGGAAGGGTTATAATCGACGATATTTTTTTATTAAACTTTTTTCAAGGGGGGAGTTATTACCACGTTACCCCACCTCGAATCCGCGCTTGGAAAAACATAGTTTATTTCACTATATTTATATACAGGTCCGGCATAATGATCTCCCACATTAAAAAAGCCATTGTAAATGCTATTTAGATTTTTTTTTCTACTGAAACTCTATTCTATACCATTGGTTTTTATTAAGTTTTGAAATTTACAAAGTCCATGTGGCGGCCATTTTTTTCGATACACATTTAAAGCTGATTTCTCAAAGTTTCACTCGTACAGTAGCTTAAAAGCGATATACTTTACTTTAATTTAAAAAGCTTACGTAACATTTTTTTTAACACCCAAATATAATATAATAATGTTTAATTTAAATACATTTGTACACAGTGGCATATAACGGGATGGGGGCGGGGGGGCCGGGCCTCCCACGAAGCTAAGATTTTTTTTAGATATTTTCTACCTATTTCATGAATACAAACATAAAAGCGCATAAAATACGACCTTATGAGGTCTCGGCCGCCCTCGAAACTGTCTCGGGCCCCCCCGAAACTTGTTCCTATATACGCCACTGTTTGTACATCACATAGCTAAAAGAATCAGGCACACTTCTAATGGGATTTCTGTAATCCGTCAAACTCCATGAAGTTTTGGTATGTTGTAGATTGTACCTTTCTTATCAAAAGTTCTCAGGGGCCCAACTCAAATTAATGACCAGTTATTGAAATACAGGGTGTTGAAAGTGATAATGTCCAAGAAGCATAATGGCTCTTTAGACAGCTTTGCCAAACATATGCGCAATGTTACTATTGCATGTATTTACGATTTATTAATTTCTTTTAATCTATATCTTTAAAACCGTATAGGGTGTTTAAGTAAATATTATTCGAAAGTGTTAATGAGAAACAAGCATTATTGTGTTTTAGGTTGAACCTTTTGTATCAAAAGTTCTTATGGGCCCAACTCAAATTAATGACCAGTTTTTGAAATACAGGGTGTTAAAAGTGATAATGTCCAAGAAGCATAATGGCTCTTTAGACGGCTTTTCCAAACATATGCGCAATGTTACTATTACATGTATTTACGATTTATTTATTATTTTTAATCTGTACCTTTAAAACATTCTCTACAGGCTGTTTAAGTAAATATTATTCGAAAGTGATAATGAGAAACAAGCGTTAGTGTGTTTTAGATTGAATCTTTCGTATATAAAGTTTTATGGGCCCAACTTAAATTAATGTCCAGTTTATAAAATAGAGGGTGTTAAAAGCAATAATGTCCAAGACGAATTATCTTTAGACGGATTTTCCAAACACTTATGCAATTTTACTGTTTCATATATTTACGATTTATTTATTATTTTTAATCTGTACCAATAAAAAATTATCCACAGGGTGTTTTAATAAATATTAGTCAAAATTTTTACTGAGAAACAAGCATTATAGCTTTTTACAGGGCACGGTACAGATGTACAAAACGCTTAAATATTTTTTAATATTATTTAAATTACATTTGCCGAAACACCCTGTATTAAATACATAATAAGTCAAGAACCATTAAAAAACTAATAACTACTCTCTCTATATGTAATAGTAGCATTTCGTATATGTTTGGAAACTCCGTCTAAAGAGCTATTATGCTTTTTGAACATTATTACTCAACACTCTGTATTTCAAAAACTGGAAATTAATTTACGTGGGCCCATCATAAGAACATCTGATCATCAACTTTCAGTCTACATTCTCAATAAAACCTTCGAGTAATATTTACTTAAACACCCTGTATATAATGTTTTACGGGTACAGATAAAAATAAAGAATAAATCGTAAATGTGTGTAATAGTAACATTGCGTATATATTTGCAAAACACTTCTAAAAAGCTATAATGCTTCTTGGACATTATCACTTTCAACACCTTGTATTTTAAAAATTAGTAATTAATATAGGTTGGGCCCATAAGAACTTTTAATACAAAAGGTTCAACCTAAAACACAATACCGCTTGTTTCTCATTAACACTTTCGAATAATATTTACTTAAACACCCTATACGGTTTTAAAGATATAGATTAAAAGAAATTAATAAATCGTAAATACATGCAATAGTAACATTGCGCATATGTTTGGCAAACCTGTCTAAAGAGCCATTATGCTTCTTGGACATTATCACTTTCAACACCCTGTATTTCAATAACTGGCCATTAATTTGAGTTGGGCCCCTGAGAACTTAGAAATAAGAAAGGTTCAGTCTACAACAAACCAAAATTTCGTGAAGTTTGACGGAGTACGGAAATCATAAGTGCATTGCATAAGTTTATATTGTTCATTAAAAAACAGTTAAAAAAGTTTCCGTTGATAGAAAAATACTATATTTGCATTATATTATGTGTAAAGCATTGTAATAATTAAGTTAATGTATTCTATGCACTAATAAAAAGGAATTTTCTGCAGAATATTCGTCAAAGAGCCTTTTTTTACTAGAAAATTATCCTCTCAAGGAAATTTATGTACCTATATCAATGGAAAACAAACTTTTAAACCTTAGATTTAATTTAAAAAAATTCAACTTTCCTTTTTATTGTTGCTAGTAGCCATTAATAAAAAAATTCTTTGATTGAGCATCCCTACTAATTGGTGTTTATAGAGTGTTTTTAGGCACATTGAGTGTTGACACAAAATAACTCATTCTTATCAGCGCGCAAAGTTTAAATTTACCACTATGTATTTAATTGACGAGTAGAATGGATTTTTTGGTGTTAAAATTCAATTTGATAAAAACTTTTCAAAACACCATATTATAAGATGTAGCTTGATTGGAAAACGATTGCATTGATGGCTATGAGCATCCGGTATACAATAAATTGAAAAGCCACCCTGTAGTTTAGAGACAATCTGCGCAAGCGTTATATTGTTTCAAATCCCCCTGTAAATGTCTAGTACGGAATACGAAGTTAGAGAGGCGCTGGTTTTTGCAAGGCACCCCGGTATACTGCGCCAATTGAGTAATAAAACTCCCACCGTGTAAGTGTCTGGTCTATCTCTGTCATTCGTCTATGACCAGGGGTGACGGTTAGGGTCACTGCATCACGAAGACGTAGTGTCTTCTTAGGGTAGCGACACGACAGCTAAATATTTTTGGTTATATGACGAATCTGACACTGTCAGGAGCGTAGCTTTTTTTGCATTTAAAAAATAAAATGGTTTACAAATGTTACGTAAATAACTGTCCGTCACACTCGGTATATATATTTAGACTGTCCAAATAAACAAACCATTCAAATAATGCTTTTCAGATTGTCGATTAAAAACTATGTCTTTTATGATTTTAATATTTATTAGAAAAGAAGAAATCAAAAATTATTTGACATTTTATAAAATATAGAAAACTATTGTTGGATTTATTCTAGTGCATAAAAGTGTACGTTTAATCCCTTTTTTCATGGACTTAGGTGAATAAAAGTAATTGCTTTAAAACTATAAAGGCAAAATATAGGTTTTTTGGATCATATTTTTATTTTATTAAAATACAAAAAACAAAAAAGCTATCATGATACAGGATAACGGTTATTCTGTTGCTTCCAGCTTGGCAGAAGTTTACTGTATTTTGCTGATGACTTGGTTGGTTTCGATTATTAGTATTGTGTCCTTTGGCATAGCTTTCATAAAAAGGAACCATTTAACTTTCTTGACTTCTCCAGGGTGAAAAACAGGAATACCTTTTCGGTGAAATTTTCGATATTTTTTTTATTGCATCGTTTTCGGTACTCTGAAAGCTGCTTTCTTTGGCGGCCTTTTCAATGTCCATCTCAAAGTAGGAATAGCCTTTATTCTTTGATCCCTCGTTTATTCCATCTTTAAGAAATTTAATTCGAATTTTTTCTCAACTAAACCTATTTAGTTTGTTATAAAATAAATATTATTTTTTGCACATTTTTTTCTATATTTGTTAGCGTCTGAGTGACTTTTGTTTAATATCTACCATAGCAACGCGCCCAAAGCTCACCAAAAAAATGAAAACTATCACTGCCCGCTGTATTATCATATACCGGGGGTTGACATGCTAAAACTAGAGTACCGGAGTAGGTGGCTTAATATTTATTTATTTTATGATTATTATTATTTTTAGTATATAAACATTGGCATTAAAGTCCCTTTTAATCAAGCTTCAAAATTCTTGCCGCGGGATTAAAAGTAAACACTGTAATCCCCAGGTTTGTAATATACCTAGTATTATTTTATAACGGTGTCCAAAAAACAGCGGGCGGCACATAAAAGGTCGAAAGTACAAAAGATCTAAAATACAAAAGGTCGGAAGTAAAAAAGGTCGGGAACATAAGGTTTAAAATACAAAACGTCGAAAATACAAAAGATCGAAAATACAAAAAATCGAAAGTACAAAAGGTCGAAAATATAAAAGGTCGAAAGTACAAAAGATTGAAAATACAAAAAGTCGAAAATACAAAAGGTCGAAAATAAAAACGGTCGAAAAACAAAAGATTGAAAAACAAAAGGTCCCAACGAAAGATCGAAAGTTGCTATTTTGTAATGATTGCCAAAAAAAGGCTATACTACAGACACACAGGCATACACACACACACACACACAAAATATAACCTTTGTCAATTGCTCGCAAACGTATCCTAACCGGTCCAGATATCCCCTGACCTTTTTCCACCAAAAAAAATGTCCCCAAGTCACAGGTTTGCGGTCAATTGAGAAAGGTTAGAATAACACCGTTTTCAACCTCCCAAAATGAGGACCGGAAAGCTAACTTAGGGACATAATTTTTCGAAAATATGTTTCGGATGGTTTGGTTCGGTTGGGTTTTATACCTTCTAGGTTCCCGGGAAAGAAGTCACGGAAGTTTTTTTTACAAGAATGTTAAAAAAAGACCCCTTAGTTGAACTATATAAGTTAAGTTTGGCAACTATAAAAGTTAAGTTTGGCAAGCGAGGTCTAGAATTTTTTTAGAAAAATTTGTTTTGCCTGTTTTGAACAAATTTCCAATTGAAGAAAATGTTTTTGAACAAATTTCCGTTCAAAGAAAACGTTTTGAAACAATTTTCCGTTTGAAGAAAACGTTTTTGGAGAATGTTTCGTTCGCAGAAAATGTTTTTGGATAATTTTTCGTTCGAACCAAAAAATCGAAAACATGAGAGCTATTTCTTAGGATGATGTCTAAAAGCATACATATGTAGTAAACTTTTTTATCATATTTTTTTATTTTAAATATAAATAAATTTAATATATTAATATCCAGATAGTGCCAGATACCGAAAAAAGCAATAAAATACTTAAAACCTACCTTAAAAGTTATTTTTATATCTTTTTTTTTTTAATTTAAGTCAGTAGCTCTATAAAACATATGTTTGAATCAGTGAAATTAATTTGACATTTATGAACAAGACTTTGTCCGTGTCACGTACAGGACAAGAAAAATATGTATTTGGGTTATTCAAGATCATATTTGATCCCAAATCTAAAGAACTTAAAAATGTAAAATACAAAAATAAAAGTTTTGAAATATTGTTTAAAATATCATGTTTTTGTACACAGGAATATGAATTTAGAAACTATAGCAACGATACAAAAAAGACAAAATTTAGAGTAATCCGACAGAAATGATATTTTTTTTATCATTGTAGGTAATTACCATAACGAATATTATACCTAATAGTAAAAGTATATGCATTAAATTGTTTTATAGTTTTTTAAAATATAAGTATTGTCTTTTAATTTTTAAAAAAATATTTTACATACTGTGGGTACTCTAAAAATTCTGAGATCGCTTTACAAACTTCTAGAAAAATTGTAGGTACTCTAAAAATCCGAGCCTAATTTACAAAATTGTAGAAAATTGCGTGTAGGTACTCTAATTATTCCGAGGTAAGTTGACGAGTCGCCCATGGAAATTCCGAGGCAGGTCACGTGGGCTTGTCGCTACCCATGAAGACGCCAGGCTTCCAGGATGCAGTGACCCTAGTGACGGTCTGTAAATAGCGCCTCTCGAACTTCGTATTCCGAACTAATGTATACAGGGAGTATGTATAACAGTATTATGACAAGACCGCGGTGCTTTCCTTACTATAAATAATTAGTTTACTGTGCATATGGGTTTTATGCGGACCTTATCCATGTTAAAATGTAAAGGTCATTTAGGGGTCGAAAATGACGTTTCAGAAAAAAATTTCTCGTACAAAACTTAAATTTTTTTTTGCGTAGAATCCGAATCCGTTACAAAAGTATGCATGTCTAATTTAAAAAAACCTAACCTAACTTAATCTAACACACTTCGGGTTGGAGCAGAATGTCAAAAAGACCATCAAATGATAGATCGTACTCCAGTTGTCAGTATTAACTTTTTGTTTTACCAAAAAATGTAATTTCCTAGAATTTAAAAGGGGTGGACGGGTGGTCTGGGACACCCTGTATATTTGTATAAGAGCTATAGAACTTTTTAAAAAACATAAATTGAATTGAATTGTTATTTCTCATGGGTGCCACATTGGATTTATACGTTATTCGATATAAAAGGTCTGTACAAAATCTAAGCACATATTCCTGAGGTCAAAATAAGTTGATTTAATGTAAATTACCTTAGTCCAAAATTGCTCCGTTTCAGAGATACAGGGTGGTGAATTTAAAAATTAAATTTTTAAATTAAAAAATTTCATGAGCGAAATTGCCGAAAAACAACAAACTTAAATAAAGCTTTGAGAACAATAGTCAGTAGAAAACTGGCCGTTGCTGACATTTTGCAAGTGTAAAACACTCTAGTGAAATAGTCTTTCAAAATAATTTCAGTATTCCGTTGCGGCATCGAACACTAAAAACGGAAATATCTCAAAAACGACTTACTTTAGCGCATGTTAACAAGAGTACAGAGATTAGTAGATTCAGGAAAATATTTTCTTAACAAAAAAAGTTAAAAGTTATAGTCATTTTAAACTATAAAAAGAGCATTGTAAACCGCCCTCTAACGGCCACAGTGAAAAGGTATCCATATTTTTCGCATCCCAAAAAACCCCCGAGTACCAATTTTTAAAGTAATGCGTTAAGAAATGTTCATACATTTTAAGACAATCGATTTTTAATTTTTAAATTTACCACCCTGTATCTCTGAAACGGAGCAATTTCGGACTAAGGTAAGTTGCTTTAAATCGACTTATTTTGACCTCACGAATATGTGTTAAGATTTTGTACAGACCTTTTAGAGACACCCTGTATAACAAGCCTATCTCTGGGTGATATGAAAAGTGAATTTATTAAAAAACAGTTTTTCACTTATTTGGCTAAGAAACAATTTTTTTGATGACATCATCAGTGGACAAACGGTATGTATTTTAAAAAATCGAAGTAGGGATGGTAATATTAGAAAACGTGATAACATTAAATATTTTCACACTAAATCAAAGGACGAACTACAGATTTGAGAACCATTTTATTTTTCTATGCTCGAAAAATCAGGAAATTTGCTATCTTGATAAGGGTATTGTCTGGACGCAGGACATTTTGCTAAAAATCAGGACAGTCCTGAGAAATCAGGACGGGTTGGCAACTCTACTTCTACCCAATGAAACACAGGTAACTTTGTCCAGTATTTTTTATAATGTTATTATTAAATCTTTTTCTAGCCGAGAATAGCCAACACAGGCTATTCTCAGGAACTAGGTCCGGGCAGGTTTTGGTCAGTTTCACTACCACTGCTAGTAGCACTATCACTTAGTAGGACGCGTACGACGTAAAGGTGTGGCACAGAACAGAATATCGATTATCGTTTTCGGTGAATACCCGACATACTCTCAACCAGGCGCGAGGTTGCAATTTTCGATTAGGAAACACGATCCAACGATGCCAAATACCGGGTTGCAATTTTTTCGCGGCACTTCTTTGTGACGTAAGCCGAATTGTCGTCTGATTACTTTGTTATTTGTAGTGCATAGTTACCTCTATAATTAATTTTTAAGTATAATTTCTTTTTATCTCTGTAAGCTGAAAAGCATGAGATTTTGCGATAAAATAATGATAGCATGAGATTTGTTTCAAAAACATGAGATCTCACGCAAAAGCATGAGGTCTGGCATCACTGCGTACACCCCCAAAATTTCGAACAAACTATAATAGTATTGCAATATTATACGGTGAAGTAGAAAAAATGGTACATTTTCAAAGCCATTAAATAACGTTGACAACATTCAAAAATGTTTTTATTTTTTTTTTGTCTGCGCGACAAATTACAACTTTTTTTTATTATAAGGACCCCGGCTAAGTAGGTTTGATCAAATATACAGACTTTTCTATTTTATGTGCCGATGCCGCGCCGGTGCAAATATTACCTACAACCATATAAGGTAAGAAAAATATCTTAAAATACTACTCTGATGACCCATTTATGCTCTGAGGATAATTATGAACCTAGATGTAAAGATTTTAGACATAATTTATTTATAGTGCAAAAATTTTCAAAAATATTAAAATAGTTCACAAATAATAAATGATCTTCACGTTTTAAATATTTTGATAATTTTTAAAGTTTCTATGAATTCAATAAAAAAACTTCATATATTCTCAAAATTCTAAAAAAATTTAAAAAGTTTTTAAAATTCTAAAAAAATTCAAATATTTTGAAAATTCTACATTTTTTTTTAAATTTACATTTTATACATGGTGTCCCATAACTTAGGAGCCATAGTGCAGCAGGTGAAGGTATTTCTGATAAAAAGTTTATATAACTTGGGGGTCAATCAAAACTCCGTTTTTAAGATATATGATTATTAAAGTCAGTGGAGTGGGGGAAAAAGGTTTTACAAAATATTTAAATTTTTTACAGTCAAATGAATACACTATAATTGTTGTTTCAAAAATGTATTAATTCCTTTTTTGATAAAATTACAAGTTAAGAAGATAGGCTGTCAAAATAACCTCCACAAATTTATAAAAAATAGAAACCTTTAAGAAAAATTAATTTTTGCTTACCTATTTTTTAAAATAATTTCAATAATATTTTATTAATATGTCTCTCTAAAGACCTATTTTTACTAACAATAATATCAAGGAAACATTGCGTTTAATATGACATAAAAGTTTGTTCCAAAAAAATAGTTTTTCCTGAAAAAAATTGACCACATAATTCTGTGTGTTAATATTCATTTGCACTTTTCAGAATAATTTTTTTTCGTCATGTGCCTAATCAGAACTGTACAGAGAATCAGCTTTAGTGATTTTTTTTGTGTTTTCACGTTTTTTACACTCAAAAAATAACTTTTTTCGAAATTTTCTGATGCGGAATAACTAACATTTGCAAAAAATACATGCCTGCAAAAGGCAATATCTTAAGTTAAACCCTTTTGTTAGTATATCTATCGGGATAATTCTGAATACGTTTGAAGGTATCTCAAATTATCTCTTTAAAAATGAACATATTGGCAAATATGAGGGCACGGCAGTGCCTCGCCAAGTTCGCGCAACTGCTCTATCATCTTTTCTTGAAACTTTTGAGCCCATATTTGACGTATCTAAACCTCTACTTGGGAATGAGATGCAAATCTCAAATCTTGCACAGTCGTAGATATTCATAGCGCTAACAACCCCTCCATTGTTTCATCGACTCCTATAAAGTAGTAAACTAGTTACGAAATTTCAAAAAAGTCGAAATTGCCACTCACCCACTAACTCACTCATCATAAAAATTCTACTGTACTACCAGACAAAGCTGAAATTTGGCAGACTGATAGAAATTGTGACCAAATCCCTGGAAATATCAAGAAACCTCAAAATTTCAATCTACTCTCCTCCCCTATACATGTAAGGTTATGTAAAAGTAACATTGTCCACTTCCAGAAACACTACAGAGCTGAGCTTTGGCAGACTGATATGGACCTATAATAAAACTATAGGAAAAAATTTTAAAACCCCAAAGTTATAATTTACTTTTCTTTCCTATAAATGTAAAGCAATGTAAAAGTAGCATTGGCCACTTCTAGAAATGCTAGAGAGCTGAGCTTTGGAAGGCCGATAGAAACTATGATAAAACTATAGAAAACATTTTTTAAACACCAACATTTTAATTTACTTCCCTCCCCTATACATGTAAAGTTATGTAAAAGTAACATTGTCCACTTCCAGAAACGCTAGAGAGCAGAGCTAGGAACTATTATAAAACGTTGGGAAAAAATTAAAAAACCTCAGAATTTTAAATAAGGCATCACAATAGTTTTGAACAATATTCCATATATTTTACTACTTTAAAAATGAAGTAAGAAATAGTATTCCGTAAGAAGAATTGAGATAAAAGTAAAGACAAGTTCTCCAATACAAATTTTAAAATGAAGGATTCTTACTAGTTTGGAAATGTTTTTGTAAACTTGGTTGTTACGACTGCAAATGCCTCTTAGGCTCAGTACTAAATTGAAAATGAAGAAGTTTGGCTGTAAAGGCAAAGTTTAAAAAACCATTTTCAAACTAGTAAGTACCTTTAATTTTGAAATTTGTAGAAGAAGTTGGCTTTACTTTTATATCAATTCTTTTTCCGAAATACTATTTTCCCGTACCTGGCTTTTTTTGTATGAAATGTTTTTGTTATTATATAATATAATACAAAAGTCTATTTTAGAAAAGAAAAAGAAATGCGAGTTAGATATTGTTTGTAAATATATTACAGTAATGTCCGAATATAGTGAACTCGAAGATTGAACGGAAACTGGTTCGCTATATCCGAGGTTTACTATAAGAAGACTATTGTATACCTAAGTAAACATTTTTTTGCGTATTTTGAACGGGGTTTGCTATAAACGAGTGTTTATTATAAACGGGTTCGCTACATGCGAACTTCACTGTATTTGTAATTAAAAACCAAATCTTATAAGTAAATAAATTGATACATGACAGATCTGATACCTTCCTAGCTAGCCTATTACCTTCGAGTGAAGCCATGATATATCAGCCTTAAAAACAGTTTTTTGTAAATATTTCAGAAACCAAAGCTCCTGCAAAGTTTTTAGTTATAACGCAGATTATTGTGCAAAATGAAATCTACTACATTCCGAAAATCGCATTAATAAGGTGCTCCGTTAAATAGTTATTAATTTTTATCAAAGGATTTTACCTGAAAATTTTATGAAAATCAGTTTGGCGGTTTAGGAGCTATCGTGTTACGGGCAGACACACACAGGTCAAAAAACACCCAAATAACACATTTTTGGCGTTATTGCAAAAAATAAAAAATTTCGTCCAAAATAATACTTTCTCTACCTATTGCTGCGCGGGCTAGAAAGGTAAAACCTTCGCTAAGGTAAATTCACCCATTAACGGCGTACTTAAGGAAGTTTTGAGTTTAGACTTAAAAATAAGATATAAGAAAAATTTTTTAATATGACTTTTGTGTTTTGTAAGAAACTATGTTAAGTTCTTTATTTCCTCCTGTCCAAAAAAACATTATTACATTTGTCAATTTTTTTAAAAATATTTTTTAATAAAAGTCATTTTTTTCTTTTACCGGCGCATCTTAAAATGCATAATTTTAATACCGGCCAGCGCAGTGCTTATCTTATTCCAGCGTAAATAAATAAATCTAATTTTTTACTTAAATTAGGAATAATTTTTAATTTTAAATAAAAATATTTTATTAAAAACGAAAGGGAGATTTGTATTTACAAGTAAACTAAATTAAAAAACAAATTTATTTGCATTACAGTAAAAAAATACGTGTTTTTTGTTATTACCTACCTGAGTCAATGACACATTGTGAAAGACAAATAATAGAAAAAGTGACTAGATCTATTTTATTTTTGAAAAAATCCTTAAGGGAGGACTTTCACTAACCTGGGTGACTTTGAAACTGAAGCAATCAATGGCACGTCCTGACACGACTGAGAAGGTTGCCCAATTAGGTTGATCAGCAAATTTGTTAACAAAAAAGTGGCGCCTCGTTCTAATATGAGGTGCCAAATTTAAATAAAACACAGTTGAAATTAGAAAAAAGAATTACGCCGGTAAAACCTTAGGGTTTTGTATACACCGTTAATGGGTGAATTTATCTTAAATGGGATTTGCCATTTAAAATTTTTTGTGTTGAAACTGTATACATCTGTCAGATATAAAATCTGTAGCTCATTGGAAAGTAGTCGAAAAAACTCTGTCGCGGCGCGCGGCCGCGAGTTGCCTCGGCGGCAATGTGCCCGGTGGATAATTGGGTCAACAAAGTCAGTCAGTGTCGGCCAATTGTTCTAGAGTCTGGCCAGAAGGTGTATTCTGTGTGTCAAAAAATGTATTGCAGACAGCGACTTGTTTTTGGACAGATTTTCAGGAATCGCTTCGAATTTTTATAAATGTTGTATTTGGCTAATCTGTCCTTGATTTTGTACCTGGAAACAAACTTCAAAAACGAAGTTCACTTTTCTAACACTCAGTGACTTGTAACGGATTTCGATAGGCGCATTTCTAGTTTAAGCTGGCAGGCGCGTGCCAAAGTGTATGGCAACCTTTAGAGAGCAACCAAATGTTAAAAATTTCAAACATTTTTCAGCTTTCTGATAAATTAAATAATCTGCTAGTAAAAGGTTAAAGGTAAATTATGTGGTGCAAAATAAACTGAGGTATGAGAAACTGACAGGGCAAGTCAGTAAATTGCTAATTAGCTAATTGCATTTGGGTTTTTGAAAAAGCGAATTGATTCCACAGACATGCTTTTGTGAGCAGATAGTTCCTATTATACAGGGTGTTTTAAAATTCCAAACATAATTTTAATGTTAATTTCCTTGAGTGATATCAAGATAAAAAGTTCATATAAACGTAGGTCCACAAACACTTAGTTTTCGAGATAGAGGGTGATAAAATTTTGTTTTTTTATAGCTCTTACAGTTTTTGAGATATTTAGCTCAAATTTTGCATGTGTATTTAGTTATAGGCACTACACTATTAGGCATGCCGTGTAAGTTTTATTTAATTTGTTTATTTTGATATAACGGCCATACCACATTGGAGCATTTATTGTTTTATGATAGCAGCCTTTGATGCAACAGCGATTTTCTCTAAAACGGTTAGAGATGCAAAAAAATTGCAAGAAACAAAAAAGTTTGCAAATGAAAAAGGAATTTTATGGGGATTTTATTTCTTCTATTAATCTACCTACTTCTGGCTACCAGTGGCTTACAACGAAAAAAAATCCAGGGGAAAAGGCGACATGACCCCTGAAAAAGTATCACTCTGTAGATTTGTACTACTATTTGGCATGTCTAAAACTATAGTGCCTATAGTTATATTATAATATACGTGCCAAATTTGAACAAAATATCTCAAAAACTGCACGATCTATATACAAGAAACCAAAAAGAAAATGAAATTTTAACACTCTGTATCTCAAAAACAAGGCGTTTGAGGACCTATGTTTATATGAAAATTTTGTCTTCAAATCACTTAAGGAATCCAGCCCTAAAATTATATAACTGAATTTTGAAACACCCTGTATATAATAACAGGCACACGTAGGTATGCACATTTAAATATAGGTAGAGGAAAGGGGGCAAAAAGGGATACGGGGGTAAAACGGGATACCGCAGCTTTAACTAAACTGCGCAAGAATAAAACCTTTTATATCAGATATTTTATCACCATGACTGGTTCAACTCCCGGCAATATGATTGGTGCCGTTTATTGAAAAAATAGCTTTTACGGGCTTTTCAAATTTTGTTTACATTGAACAATTGGTGGTGGGTTAATGTGGTATTCATAATTAAACGGGGTGCCAGTAAAATTAGCCTTTTACTGTGTATGATTTTGTTTGAATTTAATTGGTGGATTGAGTCAAAACTGGGTATCTTGTTGTACCTAGTGTGCCTATACCCCATTTTGCATCAATTTTTTTTTTTTTTCTATTTGATACTCACAATCACTAAAGGTTATATTTTATATTGTGTTTGCAAGAAATGAGCGCGAAATTCGTGTAGAAGAGTCGATAGCGATGACTACGTCGCTTTAATTCTTTATAAATTTTGTAAATACTACATTTACGTATCAAAAATATATTTTTTATTACAACCTTTCATTTTCTAAATAAGTATTTTAAACTTAGTATTTTAATAAATAAAACTTGTCTTTAGAAAATAAAAAAAACGGTTTATTTTAAAACGAATGATTTTCTTAAATATTTTTTTATTACTCACAGTAACTATTGACTTTAGAATTTTGTTCATTACATAAGAAAAAACGTTTGTTGCCTAGTTACTCTAGAAAAAGAGAAAAACTGTTGGACATAAGTTGTTTTTGCAAGAAAGAAAAAGTTAATACAAAGAAAACTTATAGGGACATTATGTGCTTTTTGCGAAAAAATACAATTTTTAACTGCTTATATCTTGGCACTTGTGGTGCTTTTGCAGAATCTTATTTCATGGTCTTAAAGCCATCCATTTTTTCGACTAGATGACGCCAATAACTCATTTTCGTCAAATTTGGATTTATGCGGTTTTTGTAAAACACGCCTCAATTGATTCTAAATTACACAACCGCCCCGCCCGGTTTGTCACATATTGTTATCCCATTTTACCCCGTATGCGGAGCAAATTCAACTTTTTACAAAAATAAAAATAGAAGCATGATGGAGTTCTAAATCGCTTAAACTGAAAATTAAAACATAAAGATAACACACCTAGCCAACTTAAATCCAAATGACGAACGCAATGGAGATCATTTAATAGGTGAAATAAGCCTATAAAATTAAGTATCCCATTTTGCTCCCTTTCCCCTATGTACAATTTAATTAAACATTAGTTTAGTTGGAATGACTGCAAATAAATTGGTTGTTATATTTATTCATGTCAAATAACAGTTGATGCAGGGGCGCAAACGAAATCATCAAGATTAAGCGCTAACTGACCGTACCCCACTAAACACAAAAACATTTTATTGACGTCAAAATAATGTATAAGTTAAAAACATAACGTTAGGTTGGATGTTAGTTCTAACGTCATATTCATAGTGAAAAAGAAGCTTAATAACCCGTTTTCTGACGTTAGATAAATAATCTTATGTTTTATAACGTTTTTTTAAAGTGTTTTTCGAACGTTAAAAAAATATTGATTTTTCACTGTGAAAAAGAAATGTTTTTCTAACATTGAAAAGTAAATCTTTTTTACCAATGAAAAAATATTTTTTTTTCAAATATCTCTAAAGATAAGGTAACATAAATAATGTAAACAAAATTCTTCTATTTTGGAAACGCAGGGCAGCAACAGTCCGTTGAGGTTTTCGTGAACTCGACACTCAGTAAAGGCAATTCGGCTCGTAGCTTCTGAAAATAAAATTTAAAATTTGATGTAAACAATAATTTTGTAGTAACTGCCTCGCTACGAGGCCAAACAATTCATGCTCAAGTGAATACAATGCAAACAATTTCAAGGCGCGTATTCATGAATACAAACGAAACATTCGGTTGGTCCCGCTGCGAGGCTTGCGAGGTAGCAGTTTACTAAACCTCGCCTATGTAACATTTATTTATCAATAAAGACAATTTATTATTATTATATAATTCTGCCTCAAATGAATACGCGGCTTAAGGTCCGGCGGCTTATCGTCCGCGGTGCATTGTCACATTCCCTGTCTGATTACCTATAGGTATGCGATATTTCATACAAAACCATTTTTTTTTCTTTTGTTTACTTTTTCTTACCTGATTTTGTGGTGCTTCATTTAGATCACTGCACACACATTTGTTGTTCTTTAACTATACCAACTTTCGCACACAACTGGAGTAATATTCCGATCCAAATATGTATTCACTATCAATATTCAATTGTGCTTTAAATTTGCCAGGTTGTTTCTGCAAAATGCAAATATTTCAACCAAAATTACAAAAAGCGTCTTTGCTACCGACTCGTATCAACTCGCAGCGAAACGCAACTAATACTATAGAGGGCGCTGCCATCGCACCCGCTATAGTATATATTTTTTTAATGTTTAAAAAACAAAACATTTATTAGCTTCATATACCTTAAATTCAACGTTAGAAGTGAGATCTAGGAAAACATTATAAAAATAACCATGTATTAATGGTATTATTTTTAATGTTAATGAAATTATGATTTTTTTAATGCTGGTTTATTAAGAAATGTATTTTCGGTAATGCTTTTACATGAAATTTTCGTTAGGCTTTTCTACATGTTTTTTTAATGTCAAAAGTACTTAATTTTAACACAAATTTATGTTAGAAAAAAAACATTTTTTTATTCAACATTTATTTAATGTTTTTTACGATTTTGTGCTTAGTGGGAAATGAGTCAGTAAAAATTTCAGACTCGGTTCTTTTGAAACTATACAACGCTTTTTTATTTGATACCATTTTTTACAAAAATGTTTAGTCTGCGGTACCTTTTTTCCTTAAATTATTTTATTTTTATGAAACTTTCGCTTGCCCCATGTTTTATCTTTTTACCAAAAATTTTCTACTGTTGCACCAATTTCTTTGAAAATAATTAATTATTCTCAAATTTTCACCTGCGGCGCTATTATTTTCGTCATTTCTGCAAAATGTTTTTATCAACGCGATTTTTTTCAAAATTTATTTAAATTTTAAACATTTTTGCCTGCCGCGAAATTGTTTTAAATTTTTCAGTATTTTTTTATATTTTAATTATTTTTTTCTGTGGCGCCATATTTCACGAAAAGAACTTAATTTTTCAAAAATTTTTATTATATTTAATAAACACATTTAAACCTGCCTGCGGCGCAATTTTTGTAAATTTCAAAAAAAATATATCAAGCTATTGGTTCCTTTATCTAAGGGTGTATTAAATTATCTGACAGCCCGTTCTGTAGTAGTATTTTTCGAATTTTCTAGGTAATTAACCTAAGGCTTAAGCATAAGCGCACCCAGTGGCCTTGCCCCCCCCCCCAATAGATATTCCCAGGTGCGCCACTGGCTTATGCTCCCCTAAAATGGCCTTGCCAATTGCACCCATAAGTTGAAGGGTGACTGAAAAAGTATCAGAAATATTTTTAAAAAGATTAGTGAAATCATTATATTATGTCGGACAAGAATATTGCATTAAAAATCTAAAGACTGGACATACTTAATCACAAGGCGAAAATGTGTAAGCCCGAGCGTAGGTCTCCTCAAAGTTTCGTGTGTTGTATACTTACTAGATTCTAGCGGCTGCTTTTAATCTTTGAAGGATTGAAAAGTATTATTTTAATACCTCAAACAGGCATACTTTTAATCTCAAAAGTGCATAAAACGAATTCTAGTTCCTAGGCTGCAGAAAAAAATAATGGATCTATTACGGATCTGATACCTTCCTAGCTAGCCAATTAGCAGACTTTAAGTGAAGCCATGATAAATCAGCCTTGAAAACAGTTTTTTGTAAATATCTCTGAAACGAAGTCTCCTACGAAATTTTACGTTATAACACAAATTATTAAGCAAAACGCAGTCTACAATCTGCTCTGTTAAAAAGTTTGCAATTTTTAAATGTCAAAAAGCTGTCAGTAGCACTATTTTACTTGAAAATTTCATGAGAATCGGTTCAGCGGGAGTTATCGTGTTAAGCCTAGTGTCCACCTACGACTTTCTCGCACTGATAAAAACGAATCCTTAAATTAACGGCAAATGCATTTACCTCAAACGCTAGGTTCATTTGATATATGCCAAATGAATGGGGTTTTTGTAATGAACTTAAAATTTTGTGGTAAAATCGGCTTATTTATTTGATAGAAATGCTTAAATAGTTGCGTGACTGGGTAAGGCATTTTTTGTAAATTATAAGGATTTTGTCCTAAAAGCATTGCTCAATTGTTTCATAACTTATACATTTCAATGAATTTGCTAAAAGTGAATCAGCTGTTATAATCAAATGAGACGATTTTGTCCTAGAGCCACAAGATTTTGGTTCGGCCGAATATTACTTTTAAAAGATAACCAATTCTTTTATAAGAATAGCTTTATAAAAATGTACTTTTATGCAAAATTACGTATTTTCTTTATCTCAGACCACAGAAGCTTTTTCCAAATTTCAGAGGGTTTTGAGTCAAAGTCATCGGTTGCTTATGTAAAAAGCTCTGTTCATTTAGTACCGGATGATTCATCATGTCTTTGCAGCCCCCTTAATTCCTTTTTTATTATAACTACACAGAAAGTGTAAATATAAAAGTTGCTTAGTTTTTTTACAAAGTTTAAGAAAATTAAAATAAAATTTTAATAAATTAAGTAGAAACTAGATTAGTTCATAATAATATGTTGCCGGCTAAAAATAAAATTAATAAAGTAGTTATTTTTGAAATTAGATAAGAATTTAGTAAAAAAACAAAAGGATATTTTCATCGAAATATAAAAGTATTTTTTAAATTTGGTAAAAAACTAAACAACTTTAATTTTTATCTTTGTTGTGCAGTTCTAATACAAAAGGAGTTAGAGGAGTGTTAAACTATGGTGAGAATCACGTAATGGTTATCCTGTAAAAAAGGTTATTTCTTAAATTAAAAAAAATATTTTAAAAAACTTATGTAAAAAATGACGGATTTGATACTTTCCTAGCGCATAAACACACTTCAAGTGAACTCCATGCTATATCAGTCTTATGAACAGTTTTTTGTAAATATCTGAGAAACGAAATATGTTCCGCATGTTAATGCGAGGCCCCGTTAAAAAAATTAGCATTATTAAAATTTTTGAACCGTCAATTAGACTTAATGGATATTGATCAAAATGTAATCAGCTCGTTACCATATCGACCACTATTTTTCATGAAAATCTCATAAATATTGGTCCAGTGGTTCCGGAGCTCTCACACGGACAGACGTCACGACGAGATTGCTAAGATAGGTCCAAATACACCCAAATGACATATTTTCTGCATTACCTCCATTTTTTTTTCGTCGAAAACAATACCTTCTCTAGCCATTACTGCGCAAGCTAGGAAGGTAAAAATGGTATGGAATGGTGTCCCAAAAAATACATATTTTAAGTAAAATATGTTTTATTAAAATGTTAAAAAAAAGTATGAAAACATTTTGGTTAAATTATTTCTATTAAAATGTTTAAAAAAAGTACGGAAACATTTTGGTTAATTAACCCGAACACTACAACAAGGAATACATTCATTCTTGTCCTTAAACTAAAACTTTTAATATATTTTCAAAAAATTCGCTATAAAAATTGAAAGTTAACAAAATTTTAAAAAACGTATTTTTACCTAAGGTAAAGCATAAACTAATTTGCTTAATCTATGGTTAAAGTTAAATTTTAATTTGTTTTTATTGTGGTATCTACATGCAGTTGGATCAATTGTAGGTAAACACGCCCTTTAATTGTTTTATTTATATTATAGAACGATAATATTAAAATCTTAAAATGTTATGAATTAACAAACACTGATTTTTCACTAGTTCAAAAATTTTATTTGTTTTATGTTGTTTATTTTTTATATGGGATATCTTAAGTAATTTAACATTTTTAAAATGCTCGAAAAAAATGTCGTTTCAAAAACTCATATACGTAATACAGTAGTGTTCTACTTTTACCTTTTTATATCTCAAAAACGGAATAATCAAAGACTGATTTCTTAGGAACAGGAAGGCCTATAAAAGTATATATTTTTTTAAACATTAGAGTTTTCAGAGATTTTGAGAACGTAAAAGCATACAGGTTTTCGATTAATATAAGTAATTTTTATACATCTGACTTTTTATAATGTATTCTTTACATTTTTAAAATTTCCAAAAAATGTACTTTCTAAAAATACTATACGTTACCCTTTCAAAAATATATAATTTAATGTTCCATTTTTGAAAAATTTAAACGCCGATATATCTTGAAAATGGCAAGAGATCGAACCCGACTATATTTTAATTTATAAAATATTCACTGTTTGTTTTGTCTTTCTATGATACAAAATAAGAGAGTTAGAGGGGGTGTCCACATATAGTGTATCCAACTGTAAATATAGTAGCAAAATGCGACAACTTTCAAATAACTAAAACTAAATATACCGTATGTCTAGCTAAGTTGGAGCCATATGGAAAACTTTTTTATTATTACCTTTAGGAAAAAAGTTGTTCTTTATTCTCCGGAACCGCTGCAATTCAAGCTGCAATTTGATTATCTTATCCTCCAGCCTGTAAAAAAGTGTAAAATACAGACATTTGTTTCACGAGTAAACAAGATGATTGGACTGTTGCAGGTGAAATTATAGAACCTGCATGCTTAGGCGCAGCGATTGGGTCGGAGTCCCCCACGCGAGATTTTTGTTTATCATTTGATACATTTAGCATATTAAAAGAAAAATATATATACTGAAAAATTTTTGTCCACGCCATGTTTTTTTAAATAATCTCTATGGTTGTTTTCAAACTTTCGTCTGTGGTGCATTTTATTTAAGTACAAATGCATATGTTGCTGTTTAAAAATTTTGCTTGCTGCGCATTTTTTTAGAAAATTTAAATTTTTCTTCTTCTAATATTTTTAAATAAAATACCTATATGTAATTTAAATTCCTAAATTTTGTGCAAACCTGAGTCTGACCCCCCGCCCCCAAGTTCTGGCTCTGCCATTGCCTGCATCAGACTTCATATCAAGAAATGTTTGACTTTCTTTGTACAAAGTTTCTAAACTTACATATTATTTAAAAATGAAATGAAACGTATTTATTAGTTTTTAATGAATTGCGTATGGTTTTATATTAAATGCTTATGGTTTTCAGGTATATCTAAAGGTTGGAAATCGAAAGAATCTTTCTTTAAAGAATGTTTTATTACTTTGTGATGAATTGCCTATAGTTTCATAATAAATGCGTATGATTTTTCCAGTAGCTAAAGGTTGCCAGCCAAAAGAATCTTTCTTTTAAGAAATTTTTATTAGTTATTGATGATTGCCTATGGTTTCGTAACAAATGCAACGGCTTCAAAAATGGCATGATGGGCACGCTTAGGGAATATTTTCTGAAATTCTTTTATATACCCACAAAAATCTTGTTTTTTCTTTTCTAAAGACTATAAAAGAGGCATCAATCGTAACTAACGCTATGTTTTTAAAAGAAAATTCATGTTCGAATGATTAAACACACATTAAAAGTTTTTAAATAAAATTACTCTTAAGAATACCATGGGGGTAACAGCTGACCCAAAATTTGTACATGTATTGCCAGTAATATACAACAAAGTTAGAATGACTTGTTTCCCCCTCGAATAATACTCTAGTGTGTTAGAATGATAACGTTAGTCTAAAGGGGTTATATTAATAGTATGCAGAATTGTTTCTTACCTTTGAATTTGGGCCATAAATGGGATTTTTCTAAAAGCTTTTGTAACTCCATGATACTCGTCGAAATGCTATTTCAATTTTCGCACAAACAACAAAGCCCAGCCATCAATATATAGCCTTATTTTTCTGTGAGAACAGCGGCTTAACCCTACCCGTGTAAAAGCTCCTAGCAAACTAACGCCTTCGTGATCTTGTCCCGCTGACCTACTTGGAATATGCGAACCTCGGAAGCCCAAATTCTACGACCTTGTAACAAGTTCATAAAAAATTGATTTAAGTACAGGAAATAGAATTAAATTCAGGGTGTTTTAGGCAAAACCCACACTTTTTTACCAAAAGTATAAAGGGCTAAAAGAATAAAAAATTTACATCAAATTCATAGATAGTTTTTTAACAAAAGCCATTCTTTAAATTTAAATGTAATTAATTTGATGCAAGAAAAAATAGGCCAAATCCGCGGTTCATTTGTCAAAAATCGGTTTTTTTTTCAGTGCGTGCGTGCCCGCGCACGCGTCACATGACTCTCATAACATTTTATATTGAGATCATGTGACGCGTGAGCTGGCGCCCACGAGTAAGTCATAGGTGGGCACCGGGTCTAACGGACAGAAATCCACATACACACACACAGACAGATATCACGACATTATTGCTAAGATAGGTCAAAATACACCCAATAAGCCATTTTCGGCGTTATTTTAAACAAATTTTGTTCGTCGAAAATAATACCTTCTCGCGGACTAGGAAGGTAAAAATGATTGCACAAGATGTTCGTTTTTAAGTAAGGGGCAACCAAAAAGTTAATCACGATTTGTCAATCAACGGCAAGCGGAGAGTGACGAGAAAACTCTTTTTTAAGGGGGGTTTTCAGCTGGGAAAATGTAAACTTTGTCATTTATTTTAACTTCATATAAAATGTTACTTTTTCATAATTTTGAGCTTAACTTTTGTTGTTGATTTTAATGTTAAAACTTTTTATTATTATTGTGTACGAAGTAATGGGGCTTAAGCGCCGGTTGATACGCAAAGATGGATTCAGGGTGGCTTGAGCGCAGATCTATAAATTTTAATCTTGATTTTTTAGGAAAAAATCATGTTTTAGGGGTCAATATTTAGTAGTTCTGGGGGTACTTCAGCCCCTCAAGCCCCCCACCCCCATGCGTACGCCACTGAAAATATTGTTTCTTTTTCTAATTTTATTAACATTAAATACAAACCATTATATGCCCTAAAATCGGAATTTTTTATCATTATATTATCTTAAAAATAAACAGTAGTATTAAGTAAATTAACCAGTTGATTCAATAACTTTATTCAATGAACGTTTAAAAATTTTCAAATAAATATATTACAACAAATTTCAGAAAGGTTTCTAAAACCATAATGTAAAATGTTTCAAAGAAGAAAATTAATCAGGTAAAGTTCTTTCATTTCAAAAAGCCACCAAAAAGACATAATAAAATTTGAAGTGTGAAACCCATTAAGGAATTTTAAACAAATAAAAGAAAATATGGGCCAAACTGGGAACTGTTTATAGTATATAGTCAAGTAAAATAAAACGTTTTATAAAAGTTGCTGCTTAATGCGTATAATAATCATTAATAGATAGGTACTATACTATGTAGCTTGCTCCTGTAATATGTGTAATACGTTCGTATATTCTGGAACGATTTCCGTAATTTTCTACTGAGGGTTGCGTATACATATCAAGAATGATATCTTGAGTTTTCCTCGTACAATGTAAAAGTTTTGCCTTGCCCCTTGGATATTTTTACCTTCCTAGCCCGCGTAGGAATGGCTAGAGAGAAGGTATTATTTTCCACGTTGAGATAACGCCAAAAATGTGTTATTTTGATGTATTTTGACCTATCCTAGCAATATCGTCGTGATGTCTGTCTGTGTGGGTATATATTATTTCTGTCCGTAACACGATAGCTCCTAAACCGCTGAACGGATTTTCATAAAATTTTCGGATAAAATAGTGTTCGATACTCTATGATACGAGCTGGTTAGATTTTGGTCAAAATCCATTAGTCTTAATGACAGTTTTTTGACAATTAAACTTTTTAACGGAGCATCGTCTCAATACACTGTTTTCAAAATGTAGTGGAATATATTTTCTTCAATAGTTCGTCTTATTACCAAAAACTTCGTAGAAGCTTTAGCTTCTGAGATATTTACAAAAAACTGTTTTCAAGGCTAATATATTATCATGGGTTTACTTGAAGTGAGATAAGAGGCTAGCTAGGAAGGTGTCAGTTCCGTCATGGATCCATTTATTTTTTAGGGTTAAGGTTTGGTTCCTGTAAAACTGCAGACTCTAATAGTACCACTACTTCTTCACTCCTCCTTGGTCCTCAAATCGTCTCCAAAAATTTGTTTGTGTGCGCCAGTATTAATATCACTTATTAGGTCCTCACTTAATTAAAAATAACACTACATAAAAACAAACTAAAATGTACAGGTTTATAATTCTTATTATTCACAATAATAATGAAAATGTCACAATAATAATAATATCCGTAATATAAACTAACCGCTAACAATTTTAAAATGAGTTTAACCCTGTATTAAAGAATGCAGGTGGTACCTTTCGAAAGCCTTTGGTATATTTCGGGAAGGGATTAGGTACTTATAGAATGGTATAAGGTATGTTCGAAATTTTAACTTTAAAGAATGATGTATACCTAGCCGTGCTTAAAACACAGAAATTCTTTCCAAAATTTAAAAATAAATTTTCAATTTTTGCACAGACTCTTGCAAATCCCAAAACGGTGATTAAGGGTGGCACGCGCCAGTTTTTTGTGATATTTTTTTGTGGCTTTTTGAAATGACAGAACTATATGTATGATTTTCCTCCTGTTTATATAATTGGAAAACACACTTATATGTAATAGTTTAGCATTAGTAGTAGTAGTAGTACTTCCTCCAAAAACCGCCATAGTCCCTTTCGAAATCTTAATAAATAATAAAGTTAATCATGTTTAAGTTTTTGCACAAATTGGTACAATGGAACATTAAAGCCTTGACTTCTCGATTTGACAGTACCACTGATAAAGCGCTCGCCTGTTACATAATAGACACTTATTGGAATAAAACCTGACCTTATTTTAAAATCGACCAGATTTACATATAAAAACCAGCTGCTTTGCTTCAAAATTCGGCCTTTGTGTATTTAAAACCCGGATTTATTAGTGTCGGTATTTACTAAATGGAAGTTAGCGACTGTATTATTAAATTTGGCTTTCGTATGTCAATTTTGATAGGCCAGCTGTTAGTTTTCTTTGTGAATGTGTCAGAATAAAGTTGACTCTAAAATAAAGTCAGGTTTTATTCCAATAAGTCCCTATTATCTAAGAACGGAGTTAATAAACTGCCTAGCTATTTATCTCTCTTACTTTAATGTACGCTCATTCTTACAAAGAAAATCTTAACATACAAAAAAAAAACAATAAAAAATTACTTTTAGCTTCAAATCGTTTTATCTGGGCGGTTGTTTTTAGATTAACGGTATTAGCTTGCAACCTGATAGGTATTCCTTTAAGCATGAAAATTTAATTGGAAAATTTCATTGGAGCCCAATAATAAAGCCGCCCTTGTTGTGACAGGCATTGTTGTGTTCGTTAGAGAATTGGCAAGGCTTGCAGCAGGGATGTTAAGCCACGTGTGTGCTGTTGACTTTTAGTTTTATTTGAAAACAGGCTTTTTGACCTTGTTGTTAGGACAGTCACAGTGTAGGTGTAGGTATCTTACAGCGGATTCACTCTCGAGTTTTATTTTTTTTTTGACAATCCGGTCTCCCGCTGTTTCAGCGGTTTACGAGGGTTAATCGTGTGGTAGTCAAAACTTTAGGACGTTTTTATGCATACGGGGTATTTACGAAAAGTAACTGGGGTTCTTTAATTGCAAAATTAAACAGATTTTTATTTTTTACAATTTTACATAAATCTACATTTCTTAGTGAAATTTATTATTTATACATGCAGGTGATCTTGAGAAATTAGGTTTTAAAAACATAAACTAACCTTTTCAAGTTTATGCGTTAGGTTTTCGTCTAGGATTGTAGTAATAAATGGTAGTTTTCAGCTTTTTTGGACTTTTATTTTAAATTTCTAATTCAACAGCCAACGTTTTTTAAAGAATATTGTGACCTGTCATTTTATTTTGCTATATGTTTATATTTTTTAGGAAAAAAAATGTAAACAATTTTATAGACTTTTTTATTAATTTTTATATTGTAACCTTTTTAACTTATATAAATAATTTTTATTTTATTTTAATATTTTAAATCTTATTGTTGTTATTAATTACACTACTTACGTTCTTTGTGTTTTTTAGCCCTGAGGATGACGCGAAAGGCGTCGAAACGTTGGCTGTTGAATTATAAATTTAAAATAAAAGTCCAAAAAAGCTGAAATCTACCTTTTATTACTCCTCAAGTTTACCTATTTTAATTATATAAATTATTTAGTTTTTTAGAATTATCAAATATTATATTTTATCACTTGTAACGAACGATAACAATGTTCCTATTATAAAAAGAAAAGATTTATCTTAATAACGCAGATTCAACATTTGATAGTTGTTCTCACTATAACTACTTAAGTTTACTGTACCCTAAGCCTTCTTGGTCATTGCAGGGAGTGATGCTGCTCCCTGGCAGTAAACTTGTTACTTTAGTCCCGCTGCTTAACCAAGCCGAGTTAAGCAAGCGTAATTGTCAAGCATAGCTTGCACATTGGTCCTTCGAACCGTGTTGGAAAATTGGTCTCTGTTGAGTTTTTGAACGAACTTTTCAGTTTTAGAACTATTTATGATAAGATTTCTAATGGATTTATAATATAAACATTGTTATTACATTATCAAACTTGATGTAAATATAAAATCTTAACTTAAATGATTTATTAAGTCGTGAGTTTTTTTAACTGGAGGAACAAGTTTTATACACATTTCTTAAATGTTTACTTTATTAAGTAAAACAAATTAATTAGGAAATTTCGTTTTTATTCTTATCTTTTTAAAATTTTCCCACTTTTTTAATGTCGCCTTATCCTCCGTACATTTTTAAAATACAAAGAAACAGTGTTTGACAAAAAAATCGTGAAGGAATTTTTTTTGCATTTTTAACGGTCTTCTATTTGGTCTTTTCTAAAAAAATGTACTACGACTGGTTTTCGAGATATTACTATTAACTTACTTTTTTTAGATATGGACCTGTATTTTTTATTCTATTTTTTAAAATAACTTTTTTTATGATTTTAACGATGTATCACATGTCCATTTTTATTTGTATTTTAATGCTAAAAAAATGTTATTTAAGTGTTTTGGCACTTTTTGCGTTTTATCATAGGTGGCTTGGACAGCAAAAAAAACAATTGCTTATAAAAACCTATGATGCGTAATACATCTGTAAAATTTAGTTTGGCAGCGTATTTCAATAATGAAAAATTAGATGTGTTTAATAAAAAAAACTGTTTACTAACTTTTAAAACATTTAAACTTTTTACTGATTAATTAAATTAAACTTATTTAAAAATATTTATTTTTATTTTAACACGTTTTTTCAAAATAAAACAGCTTGTTAACGGCTCACCGTTAGTTTAGTTTTAAGTTAATTTAGAATTACTTATTTTCTATCTTTTAGTTTACTTTTTCCGCATTTTTCTCGTTCAAGGTAAATGAGGAAGTTTTCATTTATTTTGAATACATTTTCACTGTAAATCAACGCGTTATGGATTTAAATATCCCGCGTAAACAGTTGAGAAAGCTCACTCATGCGCGCAGTAGCAAAAAGCCACGCATTGCCCGAAACTCAGCACTCCGCAAGACTTTGCATCCGCCATTGCACGAACTTAAAACCCGCAAAATCCGCGCCATTACGGCAATTTACCATTAATTAAATCATTTTACCGTTGTAAATAGTGAACATTTAGTTATAGGCTTAGATTAGAGACATTGATGTGTTCCAGCAACGACCTACAAGGGCCCTTGAAAGAGAATTGAAGAGAAAAACAGGTGAGTGGACTCAACTGTACGCCGACATTTTTTATATTTGGGATCTTTGTGACTTTGTCACTGGTCCATTCGAATCAGCACCTTACAATCTACCAAACTTTTACATGGCAACTTCGGCCGGTTATTGTTGCATGGCCTCTTAGGCCCAACGCATTTTATTAAAAATAGTGTAAATTTCCTCATAACCCTTGTTATTTTAGGTTAATTTGCAATTTAATGTTTGTCACACGTGATCCACATTAAATATTCCCATATATAAAAACCATTATTAGCAAGATGTGCAAAAAACCTTATTTCATTTCTTATCAGTAAAATAAATAAATTCAAGGTCACTCGATACGCAAATTTCTTTTCATCAACCTTTTATTTTCATCTTATCAATTTCATCATATTTCATCTTTTTCAAGGTCACCCGATGCGCTGAAATGTGCTTATCTCTTTACTTTGTCTCAGAATAAATAAAGTATATAGACGTGTCGCTATTTGTTGCCATCCATTTAATTTATTATTTTAAATTAAGTACGCTTATTTAAGATGTCTTCAAACGCAAATAAATTAAAACAATATAAGGCCATGTACGTCTATCAAATAGTTAATCTCAAAACATTTGCTCAAACTGCTCATACAAGTGAGCAGGCAAAACTTCAATTTGAGATGTGTTATTCAAGCTTTAATGAGATAAAGAGACGGTTCAATCAGTATCACGTCAACAACAACCTTAGCAAGCGTTATGGATGGTGAGGACCTTGAGGACGAGGAACGAATCCGCAAGGACTTTGAAAATGATGCCTCGCAAGTGTATGCTCTGCACAGCATTGTATGCCCTGATCAGCAGGCCACCGCACGTTTGCCTCAACACCCTGCCAAGCCTTCTGCTAAGTTAAACCCGCTTAAAATCCCCAAATTTTCGGGAGATCTAAAACAGTTCCGCCATTTTTACGAGATTTTTTCTTTAGTCGTTGACCAAGACGACGACCGCACCGATGTAGAAAAATACTCGCACCTCATGGAGGCCCTAGAAGGGCCCGCAAAAACCGTGGTTCAAACTATATCCGCGTCTGCGCAGAACTATAGAGCCGCTCTAGATGCGCTCCTAGAGAGATATGATCGACCCTGTCTTATCGCGTTCGCTCACTTGCAAGCTCTAGATAACGCACCCGTAGTTACAAACTCAAATAACTTAAAAATTTTACGCTCGCTTATGGATATTTTAATGAAAAAGTATGCAATTGCCTATTCATAACTGCGATTTTTTGTTATTTTACATGCTTTCAAAACATTTAAATGACGACCTGTTAACTAAATTCGAGATTCAAAACACGCAACCGCAGGATAAGTCATTTCCAAAATATGATGATTTAAAGAATTTCATTTTAAATCACTGCCACGCTCTTGAAACGGTAGAATTTTCAACCTCGTTAAAAAATTCGAAGCCTTCTAGCAGTTCTTATTCTAAGCCTGACTTTAAAAATAAAAATATTTTCCAAAACAAACCTCGTCAAAGTCAAGGCAATACGTTTTTTGGCAATGTTGAGAAAAACAGTACACAAAGAGCCTGTATCTGCTGCCGATCAGCTGATCACAACATTTACAGGTGTCCTTTATTTCAATCTAAACCCCCCCAAGATCGCTTAAATTTCGTTTACGCTAAAAAACTATGTTTAAATTGCATTTCAGATAAACATCTGCTAGAGAGCTGCCGCTCTCAAACATCATGTAGATCATGCCATTTTAGGCATCATTCGCTTTTATGTACCCGCGATAATAATAGTTATAATAATAGTAATAGTTTTAACCCCGCTTTCAGTGCCCCTGCGCACACCGCTTCTCCTATGCAAAATATACATTATGCCAATCAGGCACTTGCTAGTTTTTCGCGAAACTATACCGCAGTAGAAAATAATAACGCTCAATCTCAATACCTACCGCAGCAATCGCACGCCACTGGCAACTTCCTTGCTACGTCGGTCCCGCACACAGTGGGAATGCCACAGCTTACCACTAGTTCACCGCAGAGCTTTTCCCCACAAATAAATAAAAATTATTCAACGCAGTACAGTGGCGTACCGTCAAAAATGCAACACGCTCCAAATAATTGTTCGCTTATGTCCTCACCGCAACAAAATCAAGTTGCACCGCTGCAACAAATGCAAGTTACACCGCCGCAACAAATGCAAGTTGCATCCCCGCAAAATCCACAAAATCCAGCGTAACCAAATTTTTGTGGAATCGCCGCGTCTACCTCTAATGTTCTTCTGTCAACTGCTATCGTGGAAATCCAAGATAGGTTTGGAACCTACCACAAGGCTCGTGCAATCATTGATAGCGGTTCAGAAATGAACTATATATCGCAAAACTGTTGTAAAAGGTTACAACTACCGCATTTTCAATCTTCTTTAACCATTCAAGGTTTAAATCAAATGCAAGACACCTCTGCGCAAGGTGGAGTTTCTTGTTGCATTAAACCCGCTGGGGCACCAGGCCCTATATTAAGTCTGGATGCATACATTTTACCGAAATTATGCCCAGATATGCCGCCTAGAAAATTAGAACCCTCGCGTTGGCGCCATATTGTCAACTTAAACCTCGCTGATCCTAATTACTTTATTCCAGGCCCAGTAGACCTGCTACTTGGCGCCGAAATATTCGCACAGATTATACTCGTCGGCCGTGTTTCTGGCAAAACAGATCAACCGGTCGCCGTAAATTCTATTTTTGGATATCTCTTGTTAGGCAAATGCTCTAGCAAGAACTCCATAAAAAATACCGCAACCTCTTTATTTTGTTAAACACAAATCCCGCTCTTATCAAATCTAAATCAATCGCTCACTCGCTTTTGGGTAATAGAGGAGATTCCCAAGAAAAATTTCATTTCACCAGAAAATGAATTATGCGAAAAAATATTTGTGGATAGCCACAAACGCGACGCCACTGGTCGCTTCATAGTGAAGCTTCCATTCAAAAATAATATCACACCGATATTTGATATCACGCAGTCACGCTCGCTCGCAACAAAACGTTTTTTATCACTAGAAAACCGTTTACATGCGAATAAAGATTTGAAACTCGAATATTCAAAAATAATTCAAGATTATTTAAAGAATGGGTTCCTTAAACCTGTTCCAGAATATTTAAAATTTCAAAACGGTTTTATCATACCACATCACGCTGTTGTTAAACCAGGAAAGGTTCGAATATTCCTGGACGGTAGTATTAAAATTAAATTAGGCTACCCCTCGCTAAATGATACGCTCCTGACCGGTCAAAAACTTCGACGTGCGACATTCGCTCCATGTTCACAATGATAAAGGTAGCTGAACAGCATCAAACATTTCAAAGAATATTGTGGAGAAACTCTCGCGACGAACAAATCCAAGAATACATGTTTGAAAGAGTCATTTTTGGGTTGTCTAGTTCTCCATTTCTCTTTAATAGAACCATACTTCAACTAGCTCACGTTGAACACGAAAAATACCCGCTCGGCTCACAAATTTTAGAGCAATCAGTTTATATAGATGACTGTTGCTGTAGCTTTAATTCCCTTCAAGAAGCTAAAACTGCTCGCGATCAGCTAGTTTCCATCCTTAAAATGGGTGGTTTCAAGTTAGGTAAATGGTCTAATAACACAAAAGAGTTACTTTCTGACATTCATTCGTATGATCCAAGATATGCTAAAAAACGCTGCCGATTCTCTATCCATAGAGTGGCATTTTCAACCCCCTTCTGCCACTCATTTTTCTGGTTTGGTAGAAGCGGGAGTCAAGTCAGTCAAAACGCATTTAAAAAGAGTCATAGGAGATCAAATTTTAAGTTTCGAAGAATTCTATACCGTTCTTGTACAAATTGAAGGCTTATTAAACAGCCGTCCGCTTACTCCTATGAGTTCAGATCCGAACGATTTTTCTGTTCTCACTCCGGGACATTTTTTAACTTTAGAAAATATATCCGCGTTGCCTGACCCAGATTTGTCCCATTTGAAGTTAAATCGACTTAGCAGATCGCAGTTGCTGCAGAGGCTGCATCAGGACTTCTAGTCAAGATGGCGTACAGAGTACTTGCATACACTTCAGCAAAAGACGAAATGGCTGGAACCCAATTTGTCTTTGCCAGGAATTGGTACTTTATGCATTGTCAAGCAAGATAATGTACCCCCTTCTAAATGGATTCTTTCTCGAATCATAGATCTTCACCCAGGTGATGATAATGTTGTCCGCGTTGCAGCTATACGTACAGCGGATGGCACCAAAATGAAACGGCCTTTGGTAAAGTTATGTCCTTTACCAAATGTTTAAATTTCTTAATAAAAGGTCAAAATTGCCCTTTTAGGGGGCCGGAATGTTAACGGCTCACCGTTAGTTTAGTTTTAGGTTAATTTAGAATTACTTATTTTCTATCTTTTAGTTTACTTTTTCCGCATTTTTCTCGTTCAAGGTAAATAAGGAAGTTTTCATTTATTTTGAATACATTTTCTCTGTAAATGAACGCGTTATGGATTTAAATATCCCGCGTAAACAGTTGAGAAAGGTCACGCATGCGCGCAGTAGCAAAAAGCCGCGCATTGCCCGAAACTCAGCACTCCGCAAGACTTCGCATCCGCCATTGCACGAAGCCGTGTTAAAACCCGCAAAACCCGCGCCATTACGGCAATTTACCATTAATTAAATCATTTTACCGCTGTAAATAGTGAACATTTAGTTATAGACTTAGATTAGAGACATTCGAATCAGCACCTTACAATCTACCAAACTTTTACACAGCTTACTTATCCAAATGCTGAAAATGTGCACAATTTTGTTGCAAGCAGAGGTGCGCCCTTTTTGTTATTTTATTTTGGATTTTGCTTAGAATCCTAAGGTTGATTTCATTACAGGCTTGCCTTATTTATTATGAAGTAGGTCCTTCAAATCTCGAGGGCCAGTTTTATAAACATTATCTTTGATAAGACCCGATATGGAAAAATCCAGAGGAGTAATGTCCGGTGACCTGGGGGGCCAACGTATTGGTCCTCTATTTCCGATCCACTGATTTGGTTTGAAATTATTCAAAAACCTGGTACAACGACGATCTCTGTGGCCGGGTGCACCATCGTGCCGGTAGTACTTAAAATTCGCGCGAACATCTAAAGGCAGATCATCCAAAAAATCTTTTAATGAATTTGTCAGAAAATTGTAATAGGTTAATCGGTATAAACATTATACCGAATCTTTCTTGAAATGCCGTTTCTCTTTAAAAATGCTCATTTTCTTGTGTCCACCGATAATGCAAGTTCTCCATCCATTATTTCAAAAACGGCTTTCATCGGACCATACATTTTTTTGAAAATTTGGGTAAATACTGGGAAATATACCGGAGGTATATGTAGGAATTTCCTTTTTGTGTACAAAAATTGACGATCGAGTCACCCCTTGGTATAGACCGAATGATTTTGCGTATTTTTTCACTCTCTAATAAAAAACTGATTTTATAACATTTGGGGCCCTATATCTAGCGAAAGGATTTTGGCGGAGAATATGTGGGGATGTATCCTGGATGCTAAGGAATAATTATACAAAAATTCAGCTTGCAGCTATTTTTTTCCAGGTGAATTCCTAATATGACTGGGATCTAAATTTCTATCCAGCTCCAATCAAGGGGTGTTGCGAAGCGTGTTACGGGTGAAAAAGACTAATGATAGGAGTGACCACACTGTAAGATACCTACACTGTGATACAGTCTCCCAATTTATGTTCATATAGACGTGGATAAAATCCAGATTTTAAAATCTATGCATATGGGAGTACCGTTTAGATTGTTAAAAAAATTTGTACATAATTAATTGTTTAACTAAAAAATTAAATCATTTAGAATATAATGTAGCTTTTTTAACAAAAATATAGTCGGGGAGTCAGCTCCAATGGAATAAGGAAAAAATAGTTTTTTTTGTCGGCGTCGCATTAATATAGGTGGGCGTCGCGACATTTTAAAGGTTCAGTTTTTGTAAAAAATCTCAAAACCGGTAATACATAGGACAATTTTGTTTTCACTTTAGTGCAGCTAGTATATAGTCAGGAATGTAATTTACCCTTGACTGTACCACTGTACGAAACCAGCTTAGAAAAACGAAACATGGTTTTGCAGAGATAAGAAAGTGGTTCCGCCTCCCTCGAAAATGGTAAACATTTGGTTGCCGCCTACCACACAGCAGATGGTTGATGGGAGAAAAAACTAATAAAAAGTAAAGAGTGGAAGTTGTAATGGTTAAGCGTAGGGATACATCAAGTAAAGAGATGGTTTTCCCTTCAAAGTGATTGGCTCTGGAAAAACTGTGAGATTAGAAAGTGTTGTCTATAAAATGTCATTTTATCTCTGTTTTCGTTTAGATTTTCTTGTTTAGCTCATTAGCTAGAGAGTAAAGTAAATTTTAGGATTATCAGCAACGTTACTGACTTGGTTCCTCCAAGCTCTTCCAAGAGGGGATAATGGATTACTTAGGTCCAACCTATCGTTTATAAAAGCCCAAACTTTAAGGAGACAAGTTGGTAGTCACATTCTAAGTTTTACGTCCATAAAGTTAGCAGTGCAAGGTCAGCAGTGCAAGGATTTTTTCATTCCAAAATTTAAGGCTCATTTCAGACTAATTAAATGCTCTATTTCCAAAGGAGGAGGCACTAAATACATTGTTTACCGGGACGCCTCAGATGAGCTGAATTTGAGATATGTTGAAGGCCAAACATTCCTGATATTTTTACCAAAAAAAATTGGGGGGGTCATAGGATTCGTTTTCGAGCTATACTTATTTAAATACGCGCCACTGAAATATGGAAAAATATGACCTTTTGTCGTTTTTTTGTAATAACTTATGGCCAAATAAAAACAAACAAATTATATTAGTCTTATTTTATTGACAAAAGGGTCCTTTTAGAAATTTTATCAATATTTAACATATAGTTTGCGTCACATACCCACAGAGTGACTGAAAATAATTTAAAAAAAATACAGGAAAATTACCTGAGATTTATTACGTATAAAGAAAGGGAACTAAAAATGCATAGTCAAAATTAACTTCACTTGCTTTCATGTGAGTCGTTTTAACTATTCTAGAGTGATGTTTGCATAATGGGTTATTTTATAAGTTAACAGAGTATTAAAAAAAAAATTAATTCAACGCATGACATATTTACTAATTGTCTACGAAATAGTGTGTTTACTGGGATGCGTCAAATGAGGTGAATTTAAGATATGTTTGAGCCTAAACCGTCCGGATGCTTGGTAAAAAAAAATTGGGTGGTCATCGGTTTCGTTTTCGAGCTATAATTATTTAAATGCGCGCCAATGGATTATGGTAAAATGTAAGATTTTGTAGTTTTTTGTTATAACTTCTCGTGAAAGAAAAATAAAAAACCAATATGAATTATATTTTGTTAAAAAAAAAAGATTCTTTTTAAGTATGTTCTCATTTTTTGACATATAGTTTTCATCATATATCTACATAGTGGCTCAAACTCTGAATAATTGGAATACAATAATAATAATAGACTTAATGGGTATTTCAAACATTTTTGAAATTCGCATAACATGTGTACTGATATGGAATAGTGTGTGGAAAATGTTTACTGGGATGCGTCAGATGATCTGAAATTGAGATATGTTAGAGCCTAAACCGTCGTAATACTTGTTTCAAGAAAAAGTGGGTGGTGATCGGTTTTGTTTTCGAGTTATACTTATTTAATGCTATAATATAGGAAATGTGGGGACAAAAAGACAAAAAGGGGTCTACTAACCCCGGGGGTGTTAGCTCCCGCCAAATTTCGCGGTTGTTTTTAAATTTTAAAACCACACAATTGGATGAAGGAGAGTACATTTTTCGCGCATTTGACATGCGCACCAAGAATCAGAGAGATCCTTTCTACCGCCTCGAGAAAAATGGCGTGTAAATTACTTTCTCCAACCATTACAAATTTCTACACTTGAAAGTGCTCGATTTTGGTGTACTGAAGCATAGAACTGGAAACTTCAGCCCTTCAGCTACGTGGTGCCATCATTAGATCCAATCAGGGGCCCCTGGAACGTGGAGAAATTGGCTGCAAACTGGTGAGTACTTTGTTTCTGATTTTCGTTGTGTATATTATTATATTTCATATCAATATATTTATTTGTTCGCGCTTTAATTTAATAAAATATATACAGTCCACTGCAGTTATCGTGTTTCTAACTGCGGGCATACAAAAAGTGTTCCTTTGAACCAAATAAGTAAATTAAATCCATTCGACGGTATTTTAGGGCAGCCATTTTCGCATATTCTCCGCGACCACACGGCCTTGAATTTTGCCAATCGTATTGAACCGTAGATTTTCGTTCGACCTTCGGTTTTTCGGCGCAATTCACCTGTTTTCGGTCCGCTGCTATGGTAACGCAGGGTCTACCGCGTGGTCATTTCAGTAAACAAAATCGGGGATCAATCAAAACAAACAAACAACATTTCTGTGATTAGATTTGTTCCATACTATTTCGATATTTAAAACAATTTTCATCAATTGCGATAAATTAGTGCATGTTTTCGACAATTCGTAATTTTTTCTATTTCAGAAGCATTAATTTAGCGTTAATTGTATATTTACCGACAATTTCGTCATTTCAAAGGTAAAATCATATCTATCAAAAAAGCCGTGCAAAAACGCAAGGGTTTTTTATCTGCGATCACCGAGTGTTATGTGTTTTCACAAACCGCGGCAACGGACGCAAAAGCGAGAAACGAGTTTCGCATACGCTACAACAGCGACACAAGTGGGCTGATTCGTCCCCAAATATCAAATTAAATGATTTGGTTATCATATCGAGTGATCACACCCAATCACCTTTGAAATGACGGTCAAGTGCGTGTAGCGACGGTACGAACGGCTACCGGTGTTTACAAGCGGCTAGTTGTAAAACTGTGCCTTTTGCCGAATTAAAACTAATTTTCATTTTTCTACCTATTACCGGGTATTACAATAGGTTTTTCTTTATTTTTATTTTTTTGAATTTTTGTTTGTTTGTTTTGCATTTTTCGGGTTTTCGTTATCTCTAAATAAACACGCTACTTATCTGTTTTTCATTCATTTATATTTATCGGTCGATCATTTTTCTTATATCTATATCTGTCCGGCTGATATTCTAAAATTGTGTATTTTGGAGGGCAGTTATGTTAGCTCCCGCTAAATTTCGCGGTTGTTTTTAAATTTTAAAACCACACAATTGGATGAAGGAAAGTACATTTTTCGCGCATTTGACATGCGCACCAAGAATCAGAGAGATCCTTTCTACCGCCTCGAGAAAAATGGCGTGTTAATTACTTTCTCCAACTATTACAAATTTCTACACTTGAAAGTGCTCGATTTTGGTGTACTAAAGCATAGAACTGGAAACTTCAGCCCTTCAGCTACGTGGTGCCATCATTAGATCCAATCAGGGGCCCCTGGAACGTGGAGAAATTGGCTGCAAACTGGTGAGTACTTTGTTTCTGATTTCCGTTGTGTGGGTACCAGCAATTAACCTATGGACCTTTAATTATTTCGTGATTTCATATCAATATATTTATGTTTGTTCGCGCTTTCATTTAATAAAATATATATAGTCCACTGCAGTTATCGTTTTTCTAACTGCGGGCATACAGGGGGTTCTGCCAACAATTTTCAGAAAGATAGCCTGTGAACAAACTTAATTGATAAAAGTTTAAATATCAACTTTTTATCCCTATAAAGAGATAGAAGTTGTTTCATTCATAAGAGTATAGCTCAAAAACGAAACCGATGACCCCCCCCCCAATATTTTTGAGCAAGTTTCAGGATGGCTTGTGCTCTAACATATCTCAAATTCACCTAATCTGACGCATCCCGTTAAGCACACTATTCCGCTATACAGTTAGTACACCTATTATTTGTTTAATTTAAAAAATGTTTGATTTACCCTTAAGGTTTACTACACTGATAAAAACGAATCTTTAAACTAACGGCAAATGCATTTACCTCAAACGCTAGATTCATTTGATATATGCCAAATGAATGGGGTTTTTGTAATGAACTTACGAAAATTTTGTAGTAAAATCGGCTTATTTCTTTGATAGAAATGCTTAAATAGTTGCGTAACTGGATAAGGCGTTTTTCGTAAATTATAAGGATTTTGCCCTAAAAGCATGGATCAATTGTTTCATAACTTATACCTTTCAATGAATTTGCTAAAAGTAAATCAGCTGTTATAATCAAATGAGACGATTTTGTCCTACAGCCACAAGATTTTGGTTCGGCCGAATATTACTTTTAAAAGATAACCAATTCTTTTATATGAATAGCTTTATAAAAATGTGCTTTTATGCAAAATTACGTATTTTCTTTATCTCAGACCACAGAAGCTTTTTCCAAATTTTAGAGGGTTTTGAGTCAAAGTCATCGGTAGCTTATGTAAAAAGCTCTGTTCATTTCATTTATACCGGGTGATTTATCATGTTTTAACAGCCCCCTTAATTCCTTTTTTACTATAACTACACAGAAAGTGTAAATATAAAAGTTGCTTAATTTTTTACAAAATTTAGGAAAATTTAAATGAAATTTTACTAAACTAAGTATACACTAGGTTAGTGTATGTTAATATGTTAAACAGAGATAGATTATTTTATCTGTTATTTAAAAAGAAAATTATTAAAGTGGGTATTTTTAAAATCAGATAAATTAAAAAAAAAACCAAAAGGAGATTTCCATTGAAATAAAAAAATTTTTTTAAATGTTTTTGTAAAAAATAAACAACTTTTACTTTTATATTTTGTGTGCAGCTCTAATACAAAATGAGTTAGGGGAGTGTTAAACTATGGAGAGAATCACGTAATGGTCATCCTGTAAAAAAGGTTATTTTTAAATAAAAAGAAAACATTTTTAAAAATATAACAAAAAAAATGGGCCCATGACGGATGTGATACGTTCCTAGCCCATTAGCACACTCCTAGTGAACTCCAAGCTATATCAGCCTTTAAAACAATTTTTTGTAAATATCTTAGAAAGAAGTTTTTGGTTATAACCTCGGTTATAACACAAATTATTTTAAAAAATACGTTTTACTATTCTTTGTTTGAAACTCGTAGACAATGATTGTGTAAAAATAAAATTTCGGACTTCCATTGTCTTTATTTATTTTAAAAAACGACGTTTCGGTTAGTAAGTATCTCTAACCGTTATCAAGTGTAAACTGTAACGAGCTGAATAGATTTTGGTCAATGTCCATTACATTTAATGTTTTTACACTTAATAACGGTTAGAGATACTTACTAACCGAAACGTCGTGTTTTAAAATAAATAAAGACAATGGAAGTCCGAAATTTTATTTCTACGTTTTACTATATTCCGAAAATCGCATATTGATGAGAGGCTTGGTTAAAAAGTTAGCATTTTTACAATTTCAACTGTCGAAAATGTAATGGACATTGACCAAAATCTATTCAGCTCGTTACAGTATCCAACACTAGTTTTCATGAAAATCTCATTGAATGGGTCCAGCGGTTCCGGAGCTATCGCCGGACAGACATACATACATACAAACACACCCACACACGGACAAGCATCACGACGAGATTGTTAAGATAGGTCCAAATACACCCAAATGAAATATTTTCTGCATTACCTTTTTTTTCGTCGAAAACGATACCTTCTCTAGTCATTGCTGCGCCGGCTAGGAAAGTAAAAATAGTATGGTATAGTTTCCCAAAAAAAAGTATTTTTTTAAGTAAGTTATTTTTATTAAAATGGTAAAAAAAGTATAAAATCATTTTGGTTAACCAACCCGAACACTACAACTAAAAATCTACAGTATGTCTAGCTAACTTGAAACCATATGGAAACTTTTTTATTATTAACATCAGATATCAAATCTTTTAAGTCGTATACGAGGTTTGTCAAAAAATATGAATTTTGATCATAATCTTAATTTTTGAAAATATCGAAAATTGTTATTAAGAAAAGTTGATCAGAACGAAAAACTCGGTTTAAATATGCAATTACAACGAAAATTTAATTGAAAATTAAAACACATATAAATGGTGGTGGTATTTACTTTTCAATTTATAATATGGAAAAATTAGTAAAAAATAAGCAAACATATTATTTCTTTTTATAAATGGGTGTAATTGCATATTTAAATGTGGTTTTCAGTTCTGATCAACTTTTCTTACTACCTATTTTGGATATTGTCAAAAAAAGGTAGTTTGCCCCTGTGCAAAATTCATAATTTTTGATAAAAATCATATACGACTAAAAAAATTTGATATCTGATGATTGTATTTTAGGTTTTGGAACTTGCAGAACTTTTTATGAAAACAATTTTATTTCCTAAAATGAATAATAAAAAAGTTTTCCATATGGTTTCAACTTAGCTAGACATATGAGTACTGTATAAGAAAACTAGGTACCAAAGATTTTAAGAAGTATTATTAGGTATTTTTTAACAAAATATCGTTTCCTTATGCAGGTATTTGCATGCTCTTAAACTTTTTATTGACTAAAAAACCACCTTCTACGTTTTAAGTCAGGTACATAATACACCTATTATGAATTTGTTTTTAAATTATTATTAATAAAAAAGTAGAAACGGTGAACTAAACTTAATATCTTTTAATAAATAATGTTAAAAATTTAAGTTATTTAAATTTTATAATTGGAATTTATTTAGGTTTAGTGTAGTATTAGGTCGATTTATCTTAAGGTTGTATTCTTAGTCTAGGTTTTAGTTGCGTTGTCTGTGGCTTGCGGTCGCGGTAGTGCGGGAACTTTCCGGACGTCGAAGGCTGCCGGAAAGTTCGAGAGAGATGGACGATCCTATATATAGGGCCGGGGTCGCGCACCAGGCAGTCAGTCACAGATGGTCGTGAGATATTAACACGAAGTTAATAGACCGATTATAGTGGTGAAATATTAGTAAGTTTAAGTGCGTGTTTTTGTACATAATTTGTGGAAATAAATTGACGTATCGTTTTCAACAATTGCGAGTTTTAATTTGTCGTTGTGAACCCGTAACAATTGGTGTCAGAAGTGAGGTTAAAAGAAATAAATAGTGCAAAGACTATCCTTACATATTACCACCGGATAGGACAATTGGACAGAAAAACAGTAAGTGATTTTTCCAGAATATTCGAAGAAGTTCGATATTGTTTTATTCAAAAACTAAAAGAGATATTTAAGAACCGACTTCTACATTAACTTTACAATCCAAAAATTGATAATTAGAGAGATTTTCTAGAATATTCTATAACATTCTACGACGTTCTATTAAAAAACTAGAAGAGATATACAAATACCGACTTCGACATTAGATTAGTAATTTTAAAAGTAAGAATCAGAAAGAATTTCTAGGACATTCCATCACTTTCTACGACGCTCTAATCGAAAACCAGAAGAAATATCCAAAAAGAGACTTCGACATTAGCTTAGTAATTTCAAAAGTAAGAACTAAAAAGAATTTCTAGAAGATTCCATAACATTCTACGACGTTCTATTCAAAAACTAGAAGAGATATACAAATACCGATTTCGACATTAGTTTAGTTATTTAGAAATAATTTCTAGAAGATTCCATAACATTCTACGACGTTCTATTCAAAAACTAGAAGAGATACACAAATACCGACTTCGACAGTAGCTTAGTTATTTTAAAAGTAAGAATTAGAAATTATTTCTAGAATATTCCATAACATTCTACGACGGTTTATTCGAGAACCAAAAGAGATAATCAAAAAGTGACTTCTACATTTGCCTAGTAGCAGAAAGAGTAGCATTTACCAGTATATTCCAGAATATTCCATTAGGTTCTATTTAAGAATTGGAAGAGATATTGAAAAACCGACTTCGACATTCGCTTTATAGCCCTAAAATAGACGTTTTAAGTGATTTATCAGAAAGTTGATGCTTACTAGACAAGGATCGGCAAAGATGGAAGATCTAACTAAAATGATGCAGGCTCTAGCAGCTCAAATGGCTCAAAACCAGGGCGATATGAAACACACCATGAACGATATGAAACAGACATTTCAGCAAAGCTTAGATGGCATTCAAGAAAACTTCGATCAAATAAAGAGCAACTCCGAACAGCTGAGAGAAGAGTTCAAGAGTGCAACCGAAGATCTTAAGGAAGAAATAACTCAAAGAATGCATAGTGTGGAACAAAAGGTACAAAATAAATTGCAGAATGTAGAAGAAAAGGTACAAAATGTTGAGGAAAAGGTACAAAATGTTGAAGAAAAAGTGGAGACCAAACTACAGAATGTTAGGGAAGAAGTTTTTCAAACCATAGAAGAAAAATTCCAGGACATGTCAAAACAGTTTATACAGCTTCAGATAGAACACAACAAAATAAAAGCTCAAGGATGTGTTGTAAATTCCAACCAAAACATTAAGCCTCCAAATTTTGATGGTACGTCTTCCTGGTCTACATACAAACAACAGTTTGAAGCTGCCGCTGCTGCAAATGGTTGGGATGATGAAGAAAAAGCTAGAGCTTTGTTAGTAGCACTACGAGAACCTGCTCTGGGACTTTTACGGTCCATTCCAGTCGAACAAAAACAGAATTATAATGCTTTAGTGGCAGCGTTAGAAAGAAGGTATGGAGACGAACACTTGCGAAATTTACATTGGTCAGAATTAAATATTCGTCAACAAAGACCAGGAGAATCATTGCAAGAGTATGAAGCAGATATCAGGAGGCTGATGTATTTAGCTTACCCAGAAATGCCAGAAAATTACAGAGATCCCTTCACGGTAGATCGCTTTATTAACGGATTACGAGACACGGACTTAGCAAAGTTACTTCGTCGAAAACGCTTCCATAACAGCAGTGAAGTGTTGATTCGAGCCCTTGAAATTGAATCATCAAATAATATGTCCAGGCCAAAAGTAAGAGCTGTTTCAATTCAGGAGGGAGAAGAAATGAGCAATGGACATGAGGTCAACTCAAAAACGCTAAACCAAATGTTTCAATCACTGATAGAGAAGATTGACTTTTTGAAAGAAAGCAGACGATCCCCTCCAAATGTAAAGTGTTTCAGATGCGGACGTACAGGGCATATTCAACGCGATTATCGCGTCCAAATAAGGTCTCGCTCGCCATCTAGCGGGACAGAGTACCGAAGAAGAGATCAGGAAAACTAAAACTAGTCAACGCAGAGGGGCGGGTGTTGGCTAATGGGAATACAGCCCCCAAAATTTACTCTATTAAGAGCCTAAAACATACTGCTGACAGTCTTAACATCGACGGACTCATTAATGGGAGAAAAGTTAATATAACAGTAGACACTGGTGCTGCCATATCATTGCTTAAGTTCAAAATTGCAACGAGATATAAAATTCGACCAATAGAAAAGAAAATAACACTTAAGACTGTGACTGGAGAATCCGCCGACGTGTTGGGGCAGACAGATATAGACCTACAGCTGGGAAGATTGAAGATTCGCCACACTGTATTGGTTGCCGAAATAGAAGACGAATTTATTTTGGGAATGGACTTGATAAGTAAACATGGATTTGCGTTTGATAATAAACTTAATACCCTAAGATTTGGGAATGAAGAGTTCATTTTGTCAAATAGTCACTTCAATAAAGAACCAATAAAGGTCGTGGCAGTATGCACAACAAGACTAGTCGGTAACAGTGAGACCATAATTTTTGGGAGGCTGGAAAGTAAAACATCAAGCTGCGTCGGACTCATAAGCCAACAAAACACACCTAACACCTACCTCGTTGCAAAATCACTAGTTAAAACCGATAAAGACATCCCGATTAGAGTCGCCAATATTTTCCCAAATAGTGTTAAAATTAATAAGGGGGAGGTGGTAGCATTATTTGAACCAGTACAGAAAGTAACAAGATGTGAAGAGCCAACTTCCGAGGATACAAGCAAGTTACCAATGGAGGTACTTCAGCAATTTGAGTCAACTTGGCAACATCTCACTCCAGAAGAATATAGTAAAGCGAGAGAGTTTATAGACGAACAAAGTAATATCTTCGAAACTAGGAGTAGTTCGGGACGCACAAACCTTATTCAACATGCTATCAACACTGGCGATGCCCAACCGATAAGACAACCCCCAAGAAGACTACCAATGGCCAAGCAAGAAGAAGTTCACAATCTCATTAATAAAATGCTCAGTGACGGTGTTATTGAAGAGTCATCAAGTCCTTAGTCATCTCCTGTGGTGTTGGTCACTAAAAAGGATGGAAGTACTAGATTTTGTGTCGACTACAGGAAACTTAACGATGTGACCAAGAAAGATAGTTACCCACTGCCAAGAATAGACGACACATTAACAACGTTGGCAGGATCATATTGGTTTTCTACTCTTGACCTGAAAAGTGGGTATTGGCAAGTAGGAATCTTTGACAGAGATAAAGAGAAGACTGCATTCTCTGCTGGAAGTGGACTTTATCAGTTTAATGTGATGCCATTTGGCCTGTGCAATGCCCCAGCTACATTTGAAAGACTAATGAAAGTCGTCCTACGAGGCCTTACTTGGAAAACCTGCCTAGTCTATTTGGATGATGTCATAGTAATGGGGAAATCATTTCAAGAACATCTAGATAATTTACGAGAAGTATTCTCAAGAATCAGGAACGCAAATCTTAAATTAAACTCAAAGAAATGTTTTCTGTTCCAAGAAAAAGTTGAGTTCCTGGGTCACGTCGTTTCCCGAGAAGGCATCCATACCGACGAAAAGAAGCTACAAGCAATAAAAGAATGGCCTCAACCTCGTGACAAACATGAATTGAGAAGCTTTTTGGGTCTGTGTACATACTACAGACGATTTGTAGAAGGATTCGCCAAAATAGCGTCTCCGTTACATAGACTTACAGAAGATAAAGCTTCTTACAAATGGAATACCGAATGTGACCAAGCATTTAGAAGACTAAAAGCAGCATTATGTTCTAGTCCGATTCTTGCATATCCCATTCCAAAAGGAAAATTCATATTAGATACTGATGCGAGCAACGATGGCATAGGAGCAGTACTCTCCCAAGTACAAGATGGAGAAGAACGGGTCATCGAATTTTTCAGCAAGAAGCTATCCAAACCAGAGAGAAATTATTGTGTTAGTAGAAAGGAGCTCCTAGCCATAGTTAAATCCGTAGATCACTTTCACAAATATCTCTACGGACAAGAGTTTCTGATTAGAACGGATCATGCTGCGTTACAGTGGCTCATGAAAATGAAACAACCTGAGGGGCAAGTCGCGAGATGGATAGAAAAGCTACAACAATACCATTATCAAATTAAGCACCGAGCAGGAAGGGTGCATAATAATGCAGATGCATTGTCCAGAAGACCTTGCCCCGAGGATTGTAAACATTGCAGGAAAATTGACCAGAAAGAAGGAATTACCTACGTGCGCCAGATAAAGTTAGAACCAGATGAAGAATGGATGTCGGCTTCGATTAGAACCACACAACTTAACGACAAAGATGTAGGACCTATCTTGCGATTGAAAGAAGAGAACAAGCCACGATCATCATGGCAAGATATCGCAAACCAAGGGGTGATATTCAAATCACTGTGGGCACAATGGGATTCACTGATAGTAGAAGAAAACATCCTTAAACGTGCCTGGGAAAGTGCCGATGGCCTTACTGTGATTAATCAAGTAGTGGTTCCTAGGAGCATGGTAGACAATATAATGGCCGAATGCCATGGTGGAAAATCAGGCGCGCACCTAGGCATAAATAAAACCATGGACAAAATTCGAAACCGATTTTATTGGGTCAATTACTTTCAAGATGTGAAAAACTGGTGCCGCCGATGTTCGACTTGTGCAAACAGCCAAGGTCCCAAAACAAGGTCCAGAGGTCAAATGAAACAATATAACGTAGGTCTGCCATTCGAACGCATTGCTATTGATGTGGCCGGACCATTTCCAGAAACTAAAAAGGGCAACAAATACATCCTTGTTGTCATGGATTATTTTAGCAAATGGCCAGAAGTTTTTGCTTTGCCTAACCAAGAGGCCGCTACAGTTGCAGAAGTTCTGGTAAATGATGTTTTCAGCCGATTTGGCATTCCTTTGGAACTACATTCAGATCAAGGAAGAAACTTTGAATCAAAGCTCTTCCAGAATCTCTGTGACCTTTTAGGAATACATAAAACACGGACTACTGCTTTGCATCCGCAGTCAGATGGCATGGTTGAAAGATTTAATAAAACAATAGAGGAACATCTTTGCAAAGTTGTTGATGAGCACCAAACAGATTGGGACCAATATATTCCATTGTTTTTGATGGCCTATAGAACTGCCATTCACAATACGACAGGAGCTACTCCATCTAGTATCCTGTTTGGTAGAGAACTGCGTTTACCATGTGATATCATGTTTGGTTCACCTGAAGAAGCGCACTTAGAGGTTAATGACTATGTCGAACGTTTAAGGCAAAAGCTGCACGATATCAATGAAGTGGTTAGAGAGCGAATAGAAATAGCCAGTGACCGCATGAAAGCGAGATATGACCTGAAAGCAAACTCTTCAGGGTTCAAAGAGAATGATCAAGTCTGGCTATACAATCCTCAACGCAAGAAAGGAAGATCACCTAAGTTGACACCACCATGGGAAGGGCCTTATAAAGTTGTTAAGAGAATTAATGATGTAGTCTACCGAATCCAGAGAAGCCCGAAGTCCAAGATGAAAGTTGTTCATCTATACAGACTAAAACCTTACCTGGGAAATGTTGATCGAGACGATCAAACCTGAAGAGGAGGATAGTGTTACAAATTTAAGTTATTTAAATTTTATAATTGGAATTTATTTAGGTTTAGTGTAGTATTAGGTCGATTTATCTTAAGGTTGTATTCTTAGTCTAGGTTTTAGTTGCGTTGTCTGTGGCTTGCGGTCGCGGTAGTGCGGGAACTTTCCGGACGTCGAAGGCTGCCGGAAAGTTCGAGAGAGATGGACGATCCTATATATAGGGCCGGGGTCGCGCACCAGGCAGTCAGTCACAGATGGTCGTGAGATATTAACACGAAGTTAATAGACCGATTATAGTGGTGAAATATTAGTAAGTTTAAGTGCGTGTTTTTGTACATAATTTGTGGAAATAAATTGACGTATCGTTTTCAACAATTGCGAGTTTTAATTTGTCGTTGTGAACCCGTAACAATAATATCACTTTTTGTGAGAAAATATAAGACACTAATAAAGTTTTTACAAATATTATTAGGTATATCTTAATAAAACGAGAATTTTTTTTTAAAATTTGGTTTAATATATACAGGATGATCTGGCAGAAAGGTAAAACAAATCTCGCTGGTAAATGTTTTTTTTTAATGTTTTTTTATTTTTTATTTTTTTAAAAACATTTTTTTCAAAAACAAAATATAGCTATCAGATAAAATAAAAATATTTTATTGCTCTTGCAAAAAAAATAGTGTTTTTTCTTGTAATAAGAGCGAGCTTATAATTTCTGTGCCCTACAAATGCTGTGAGTATTTTTATACCATGCCTGTAGAGCTAATCACTTCGATCGTTCAATTGTTTGGAAAAGTTGAGTTTTGAAAAAAAAAAATTTTTAAGTTTTAAAAAACATTTTGAGTTTATCAAAAAATTTTATTTAAAAAAAATGCTTTTAGAAAAATGTGCTTTTTAAAAAAAATATTTTTCAAAATAAATATTTTTTAAAAAAAGTTTGAATAAGTTTGAGTACAGTAGCGTATATAAGGGGGGGCCTGGGGGCCCCGAATCTAAGATTTTTGTAGATATTTTCCACATATTTCATGAATACAAACATAAAATAGCATGAAATACGGCCTCATGAGGCCTCGGGCCCCCCCTGAAACTGTCTCGGCCCCCCCCCCGAAACTTTTTTCTATATACGCCACTGGCTGAGTATGTATACCTACAATAATATTTTTAGATTCATTGTAGGTAGTAGTAGGTTTCCTATTTCAATAAACAATTTCAAAATTTAATTTAATTTTAAATGTGAAAAAATTTGAGTCTCCAGTTTGTCCATGGATCGGTTCAGTACTTACTTCATTTTCTTCACCTAATGACAAAATGAGGCGTTTTAGTCTTGTTTTGTCACCCATCGTACCGCAGATTTCGTCCATCTGTTAATAGTTCAGGCTCATCGATTTTTTGTCCTGTAAAAGAAAAAAAATGCCTAGGTATCTCTATTATAGAACTTATGGTTTTTAGGTAGGGTTGACTTTCTTGATAAAATTAACAAAATTCAAGAAATTTTTTATTTAGAAAACAGTTTCAAAAAATCAAACCGAACCAAGACCACCCCCCCCCCCTGAGATTTTTGTTTGTCAATAAATATATATATATATATATATATATATATATATATATATATATATATATATATATATATATATTAAAAAACTTTTGATTGTGGCTGTTTTTACAACAACCGAACCAGACAGGAAAGAAATGAACCAAACCGAACCGAACCCCCCCCCCCCCCCCCCCCGACAGGAAATAATATGAGTCGCCCTTGCCTTGATGTCTTAATATTTTTAATTAAGTATACATGTAATTTCAAAACCAATATTTTGTACTAATCTTAGTCGGCCCCCCCAAGCTCTAGCTGTGCCATTGCATGCATCATTTATATATTGTATAAAAAATTCTCTAGTTCTGTTTGGACAAGTAACTAACCTATGACAAAATAATTTACCCTTACCAATCCTTAAATTTACACTTACAAAAAATTAAGTTTTTTTAATGTTATTAATTAATTAAAAAATTAATGTATTTAATAATTTAGTAAGGATATTTAAAAAAAAATTATGAAAGAAAAACTGTATTTTACCTTTAGATATTAATTCGTCTTAAACAAAATTATTTTACTAACTAACTAGGTAACTCGAACATTTTATTATATCTTCTTTTCTCTTTTCTTAGTTCATAATCACACTGTAATTTTTATGTTTTAAGGTTATAGGCCCGGAACTGTAGTCACAGTTCTGTGACTATACGTTAAGTATTTGCTTTGTCAATAAAAAATATATTTTTTTGGACAATAAAGCTTATTTGATTTAATTTATAAATGCTACACGCCAAATGCATCTTTCTCTTTTAAAAGTACTTATAAGTTTCTAATGAATTACCTATGGTTTTATAATAAATGCTTATGGTTTTCGGTAAGCTAAAGCTTGGAAAACAAAAGAATCTTTCTTTTAAAAATGTTTTATTACTTTGTGATGAATTGCCTATGGTTTCATAATAAATGCCTATGGTTTTTCCAGTAGGTAAAGGTTGCAAGCCAAAAGAATCTTTCTTTTTAAGAAATTTTTATTAGTTATTGATGATTGCCTGTGGTTTTGTCAAAAATGCATATGATTTTCAAGTAAGTAGTGAGGAACAAACGACGCCGTCAAAAATGGCCACGCTTAGAAAATTAAATGTTAGACGGATTAGACACACATTAAAAGTGTTTAAATAAAATTACTCTAATAATACCAAGGGGGTAACAGATGACCCAAAATTTGTACATGTCTTACTGCTAGTAATGCCACTGTGGTCTTTTTTATACAGAATGCCAAAATGACTGTTTCCCCCTCGAATAATACTCTAGTAATTTAAAACTATAACAATAATCTGAACAGTATAACATATAAATAATGCAGAATTGTTTCTTACCTTCAAATTTTGGGCCATAAATGGCCCAAACGAGCTTTTTCTAGAGGCTTTTGTAATTTTAACTTCACTGTCATGTTCTACCAAGCCTCGGAACTAATGCCGGCTGCAACCACCTGACGCGACTCAAGGCTACGCTGCAACTAATCGTGTGTGACCGACTGACCCACTTGCAAAATCCGAACCTTTCCGGAGCCAAACTCTTCTGAGGCCAAAATCAATGACCTTGTAACAAATTCATCAAAAATTGATTTAAGTTCTAGGAATAAAATTCACATCAGAGCGTTTTAGGTAAAACCCACACTTTTTTACCAAAAGTATAAAGGGCTAAAAGAATAAAAAATTTATATCAAATTAATAGATAATTTTGTGACAAAAGCCATTCTTTAATTTTAAATGTAATTAATTTGATGCAAGAAAAAATAAGCCAAATCCGCGGTTCATTTGTCAAAAATCGGGTTTTTTTTCAGTGTACATAAACCATTATGTATGTAAATGTTACTTTACAATAAGTACAACCACTCACATTGAAGCAAATGAATTTATTTTGGCTATGCATTTTTAATTTCATCCATTAGGTATATTTAACAAATCCCAGTTATTATTCCTGTATTTCTGTTATTCATATTTTGAGCCACTCTGTAGATATGTGACGAAAACTAAGCAAAAATTGAAAACATACTTAAAAAGAGTTTTTTTTCAACTAAATAAAATTAATATTGGTTTTTTATTTCTATTTGACGAGAAGTTATAGCAAAAGCACTACAAAAATTCACATTTTTCTTTCTTCCAGTGGCGGATTTAAATAATTACAGCTCGAAAACGAAACCGATGACCCCCAATTTCTTTGAGACGAGTATTTAGACGGCTTGGGCCCTAACATATCAAAAATTCACCTTATTTAACGCATCCCGGTAAACACACTATTCCGTAGACAAATAGTAAACGTGTCATGCGTTGATTTTTTTTTTTTTAAATACTCTGTAAGCTTATTACATAACCTATTATGCAAACATCACTCTAGAATAGTTAAAGCGACTCACATGAACGCAAGTGAAGTTAATTTTGACCATGCATTTTTAGTTTCCTTTCTTTATATTTAATAAATCTCAGGTATTTTTCCTGTATTTTTTTATTATTATTTTGAGCCACTCTGTGGGTATGTGACGGAAACTATATGTCAAAAATTGATAAAATTCTTAAAAGAACTCTTATACCGATAAAGTAAAGCTAATATCAGTTTTTAATTTTTATTTGGCGATAAGTTATTACAAAAAAACTACAAATGGTCATATTTTCCCATATTTCAGTGGCGCACATTTAAATAAGTATAGCTCGAAAACGAATCCTATGACCCCCCTAATTTTTTTTGGTAAAAATATCAGGAAGGTTTGTCCTTCAACATATTTCAAATTCAGCTCATCTGACGCGTCCCGGTATACAAGGTATTTAGTGCCTCCTCCTTTTGTAATTTTAGAGATATTACTTGCACTGCCAGCTCCCTATAGGAGTTAGCAGTGCAGCATGTCCAGAGCGATGAACTGATAAATTCTACGATACTATAATTATCTATGAATTAAAGACTAATTAAAAGGTCCATTCCGAAATTAAATGCTCCCCCTCCATTTTTTATTTAAAAAAAATCAAAATCTGCACTGCTAACTTTACGCCTAGCAATTTATGGTCCCTGAGTGCTCCATTCCGGAATTAAATGCTACCCCTTCTTTTTTGATTTTTCAAAAAATCAAAATCTGCACTGCTAACTTTACGCATTGCGGTTTAGGGCCCCTGATGGCGAAACATATGAATTTGAGGTGGAAGCAACCTCGTCATATTAAAGGCTAATTAAATGCTCCATTCCGGAATTACATTCTCCCACCCCCCCCCCCCCTTGTTTTGATTTTTTAAAGTCTGCTAACTTTACGCATTGCAATTTAAGCCTAATTTTTCTGCGCCCAGACGCCCAACTTTCTGGTGCCTAAAAACCCAGCGCCCAATCGGCAGAGCCTAATCGGCGCGTATTGGTTGGATAGGTTAAGTAAGTTAAGGTAAAGCTGGGCTCTCAAAAGTCCCACCGTCAAATTTGCTGGCATTCAAAATTCCCGGCGTCCAAAAGTCACGTATCGGACTCAATGGCCCTCGCGGATCATCAGTAGCTAGTGATCGGTCTAATTTGAAACAAGCCTAAATGGTGTTGGATGAAGAGTGTGAAATTGGTGACATAGTGACTCTAACAAATGAATCAACATAAAAATATCGTGAATTGAGGAGAAATTGGGACTGGCAACTTAGAAACGAATAGGTTGAGGTTGAGGTTAGAGCAGTTGGATATGTCATGGGGTTTACATTTACTTTACTTGCGTCTAGCCGTCCAACTGGAGGATCGGGCGAAAATTCACGAAGGTAGATGAAGCAAGCAAGCCCGCGAAAATTTTAGGCGGGATTTTTAAAATTAAAATTGTCCTGTCCTTGTTTTGGGAGGTTGAAATTGGTGTTAAACCAATCTGAAACCAAACCTAACCTTGGTCAATTGATAAGAAACATATCCTAACGTAGGCGTGTCTGGACAGGTTAGGATACGTTGTCGAATAATTTATCAAGGTTAGGTTACCACCGATTTCGACCTCTCAAAACAGGACAGGGAAGCTAATTTAAAAAATATTTAAAAAACATAATATGTTTTTAAAAAAATTAAAAAAATGATTTAAAAAAAACTCGTTGGTATAAATCGCCATACGTAAAGTTAGCAGTGCAGATTTTGATTTTTTTAAAAATCAAAAAAGAAGGGGAAGCATTTAATTCCGGAATGGAGCATTTAATTAGCCTTTAATATGACGAGGTTGGTTCCACCTCAAATTCATATGTTTCACCATCTGGGGCCCTAAATGGCCATGCGTAAAGTAAGCAGTGTAGATTTTGACTTTTTTTAAAAATCAAAAAAAGAGGGGAAGCATTTAGTTCCGGATTGGAGCATTTCATTAGCCTTTAATATGACGAAGTTGGTTCCACCTCAAATTCATATGTTTCACTAGCAGGGGCCCTTAATCGCCATGCGTAAAGTTAGCAGTGCAGATTTTGATTTTTTTTAAATCAAAAAAGGAGGGGGAGCATTTAATTTCGGAATGGAGCATTTACTTTGCCTTTAATATAACGAGGTTGGTTCCACCTTCAATTCATATGTTTCGTCATCAGGAGCCCCGAATCGCTATGCGTAAAGTTAGCAGTGCAGATTTTGATTTAAAAAAAAAGTTGCACTCTTTTGGACTGTCCGATAGACTTTTGGAACTGTCTGCATCCTATCTATCAGATAGAAAACAATATATTGAATATAAGGGAGAGGAATCAAGGGCATTTTTTGTAAAATCTGGTTTACCTCAAGGATCTAATCTTGGCCCTCTATTCTTTTTGCTATTGATAGAGGATCTGCCAGGGGTCGTCCAGGACTCCCAGTGTGCCTTGTTTGCTGATGACTTTAAATTATATGCAAAATGATCTTAATAAAGTCTATGAATGGTCCCTGGCAAACCGCCTGTCATTTAATATTGAAAAATGCTAAAGTATGTCAATAACAAAGAAAAACAAAACAATTACTTTTCAATATAAAATAAATAATAAAAATCTAAATAAAAAAACAGAATGCAAAGATCTAGGAGTAACATTCGATGACCGACTAAGCTTTGAACAACATACGATTAATATTGTAAATAGAGCTTACAGAATGTTAGGTTTTATAATTAGAAATTCATTTAGATTTACTATGATATTGACACTACTAATAGTTCAATGAATAGAGGCCAAAATAGGGGGATTACCCTACAAAAGGTCCGGTAGTTCTGAATTTTGGATATGTTGTTAAGCTCAGGAGGGTGGTTAAAAATCTGAGTTTTCGTCACCCCCACCCCTGTGCTCCCTCCGCCATCTTAAAAAAAACCATCAAAAATTGGCACTTTTTTTAGTTTTTTGCCTTTAATATCGTTCCAGTACACTAAATCGCAAAAGAGTTATTTGATGAGATTTTTTAGAGGATATAATTATCTACAGTAGTAACGGAGCTAGGTAATTTCCAAAAATGACTAAAATTACGTGCTTTTCAGATTTTTTCTACATTAGACGGCATAAGCTCCGAAATACTTTGTTCTAGGGTAAAAGTTCTAAGAAAATATCTTGTAGAGAATTTTATCGGCTACAAAATCCATTCTTTAAATGTATTTTTACTTATTGTAATGGAGTGGGTGTAACTTTTTACTTAAAGTAAGTAAGTTAAAAAATAATCATTTTTTAAAATTTAGTGCTTTAAACGGCACGTTTTTTATTTATTTTGATTTTTTTGTGTAAATTTAGTGATGTACAAAAAGGTAAGAGAGCTTAGTGGTCAAACACCTACTTAAACTAACCACCTCTTCAAAAACCCCCACAGATCCCCCAAAATCTAACATTTGAGTTTTCTCAAATTTTCTCAAAAATTACGCTTCTAAAAGAAAAATGTGTAATATACTTTATTGTAGACAATAAAATTTACTTTTGAAAGAGGTACAACTCGATGGGGGTCAATTATTTATAAACTTTTCAACGGCGTCCATTAATTGAAGTAATTTAAAAAAGTAAAAAAATATCCATGTTTTTTCCATGATTTATTGGATTTTTTTTTAAACCAAGGTTTATAGAACAAAATGTTTTATACATTATTGTAGCAAATAAAATTTCCTTTAAAATGCTGTACAAGAAAGTCGGATAGGTTTCATGGTTATAAATTCGGAGGCGCCCGTAAACTTAACCAATTTTAAAAAATCACAAATTAAAATATTTTTGTTACAAGTTTTATCTAATTTTTTCAAAAACTAAGCCTAATTTCAAAAATGATATGATGCACTTTATTGACAGTAAAATTCTCTTTTCAACGGTGTATAACTCGATGGGGTTTGACTTACAACGAACCCGCCAGCGACGTCCGTAAATGGGAGCCATTTAATTAATTTTTTTTAAAAATATGTTTTGCACAGGTTTTATTTGATTTTCTGAAAACCATACCCTTTATCAAAAAAATAGTTTTTGACTTCATTGTAGATAATAAAATTTCCTTTTGACCCCTTAGCTCTCTTATCTTTTTGTACGTCACTAAATTTACACAAAAAAATAAAAATAAGTAAAAAACGTGCCGTTTAAAGCAGTAAATTGAAAAAAAATATTATTTTCTAACTTACTTACTTTAAGTTAAAAGTTACTCCCACTCCATTACAATACTTAAAAATACATTTAAAGAATTGATTTTGTAGCTGATAAAATTCTCTACAAGATATGTCCTTAGTACTTTTACCCTAGAACAAAGTATTTCGGAGCTTATGCCGTCTAAAGTAGAAAAAATCTGAAAATTTGCCCAAGCACGTGATTTTAGTCATTTTTGGAAATTACCTAGCTCGTTGCTACTACTCGCAGAACAACCATGGTACCATCCAATTGTAGACAATTACATCCTCTAAAAAATTTCATATAACTCTTTTTGCGATTTAGTGTACTGGAACGAAGTTACAGGCAAAAAACTACAAAAAGTGCCAATTTTTGATGGTTTTTTCAAAATGGCGGAGGAAGCACAGGGGATGATGAAAACTCAGATTTTTAACTACCCTTTCAACCTTAATAACATATCCAAAATTCAGCACTACCGGACCTTTTGTAGGGTAAAACTCCTCTATTCATTGTACTATAATGTTTTATAATTCTTTTGTGCGCAGCATATTGAAATTTGCTGGAATAATTTGGTCACCATTCTATATAACTTACAAAAATGCTATAGAAAAGGTTTAAAAAAAGTTTTTAAGATTTTTGTATTACAAAAAACATGGTGAATATACATACAATCTTAGCTATAAAACCTCTCTTACTGAATTTCAATTTAGATCTTTGGAGTTTAGACAGTTTTATTTCTTTAAAAATTACTTTGTAATAAAATAGACAATCCTCATTTACTGTCAAAAATAAGTTTTAATTGTAACCTTTATTTAATCATAAGAAAAAGAAACATTTTTTTTATCCGAAACCTTGAAATAACTTATTATACCGAATGTGTTCTCTCGGAAATTTACTTGATTTAAGCTTCTTTACTATAAACAATTTAAAAATATTTAGAATAAAAGTGGAAAATGAACTAATTTCATTGGAAGAAGATATCTTTTAGTTTAGTGTGTTATCAAAATTACCACCGCCCGGTCCGCGCGCCGGCCGGTTTATGAGTAAAAACATTAGGTACATTATGTGCAATGTGCAAAGGAGTTCTCTTGACTTTTTTTTGGACTTTTTTATATTATTATACATTTATTTCAAGAATGGCTATTAAGTTAGTAAATTCTTGTAATCGGAATTGGTAATTGGTAATTGGTAATTGGAACTTGTTCTGTAGATTACACAATAAAATAAAATAAATAACTCGCCAGGCGTAAAGTTAGCAGTGCAGATTTTGATTTTTTTAAAAATCAAAAATGGAGGGGAAACATTTAATTCTGGAATGGAGCTTTTAATTAGCCTTTAATATGATGAGGTTGGTCCCACCTTAAATCCATATGTTTCGTCATCAGGGTCCCCAAATCGCCATGCTTAAAGTGCAGATTTTGACATTTTTTAAATCAAAAAAAAGGGGGAGCATTTAATTCCTGAATGGAGCATTTAATGAGCCTTTAAGATGACGAGGTTGGTTCCACCTTCAATACATATGTTTCGCCATCAGGGGCTTAAATCGCCATGCGTAAAGTTAGCAGTGCAGATTTTGATTTTTTTAAAATCAAGAAAGGGGGGGGGAGAATGTAATTCCGGAATGGAGTATTTAATTAGCCTTTCATTCATAGATAAACATTGTATTATAGTTTGTATGGATTTGCCGCTCCGGATATCCTGCACTGCTAAGTCCCTTAAAACAAAACTACTTGCGTAATAAGTATGGGAATAGAGCATTTAATCAGCCCTTAACTTATGGATTATTATAGTATCGTAGAATTCATCAGTTCATCGCTCTAGACATACTGCACTGTTAACTCATATAGGGGTTGGCAGTGCAAGTAATATCTCTAAAATTACAAGAGCCTTAAATTTGGGAATAGAGCATTTAATTAGCCTGAAATGAGCCTTAAATTTTGGCATGAAAAAATCCATGCACCGCTGACCTTGCACTGCTAACTTTATGGACGTCTAAGTTTTGTTGAATTAAACTAAAACCTCTAAACTTATTACCAGTAAAAAAACATAAGATTTTTCTATTTGAATAATATTTTGCAGTTTGTTATTATGGTAAGTTAAAGTTTTTATTTTAATATTTTGGGTCTTGTTTGTTATAGGTCATAAAAAAAGTCTTGTAACAATTTTAGTTTTAATTTTTATTCATTAAAGTTTGTAACGTTTTTAAATCTGTTTTATATTTATTTTATACACAAAAGAGATCTACTACGGTGCCCTCGTTTAACGGTTTGATTTAAAACAAAATCGTACCCGACAATATCTTCCTTTCTATCATTGTACTACGCAACAAATATTTGGACGTTTTTTTAAACAGTTTAAAAATATGATTTTTACCAATACGACGAAAGCTGTAATTTGAAGAGAAAAATAGTTTAGTAGTTTTTTGTAGAGCCTTTACCTTTCAACCGATGTACGCTTTAGGTTCCTAGAGGATGCCCTAAGGTATAAAAAATAATCGAAAAAATATTGGTGCAAAATTGTAGGTCGGCCATATTTAAACAGTCATATTTGACAGAATATAAACTACAAAAAATAAAAAATTAGCTTACATTATTTAGAATGGTGAAGCCCATTGATTTGTATAAGGCCCTGAAAGTGCCTTAACGGTATAGAAGTCAATGGTAAAGCCTAATTTTTGAAGCATGAAAAGAAAAATTATTTTCTTTCAGATACAGATATATTAAAAATGCAAGTCATTAATAGTTTTTATAAAAGTGCACTATAATCCAAATAAAATAAAATTAGTTTGAAAAAATCTTAACTACATAAAAGTTGGTTTTATTGTGGCTAATAATTTTTTTTCCATTTGGCATTTTTCGTTTACAGGGAACGAGTCTCGTGTGCGTTCTTATATTGTCACGTAGAGTGTCATTTTAAAACCCACTCGGAAAGCAGTTATGCGGAAACTGGGGTAGAGCTGAGCTGCTTTTTGCTAAACGCCCCCTTTTAATAAAATAATAGGCCAACAGTTACAGTCGCTACCTTTCTGCCTCCACACTCGCAATTTTAATGGCGTATAAGTAGGCAGAACGGACGTGATCATATTACCGGATACGGAATATCGCCTATAAAGTTGGCTTTTCATGTTTTTCGCCTTTTAGCAAGCATTAGGGCGAGAATTTTAATTACTTGCTAGAAAAATGATTTATAACTTTTTAATTACCTTTACTGGCAAAAACGTTTACCTATTTATAATACTAACCAGGAACACTGATATAGATAATCAGATAATCCAGTAAGAATCAAAGATACGTTAAAAACATTTAAATAGCTTTTTATAAGAAACTTGATTTTTTTGTTTATGTGTATCTAGAAGTGCTAAAGTGAGATCTAGGAATAAGATTTTAATAAAAATGTTCTTCGACCAACTTGATGAGACTATCACTAACATCGGCAATACCAGGGAAATAATTATGCTTGGCGATTTTAATAGTCGAACTGGTAGGCAAATCCAAAGCAAAGTGGTAGGACCATTTGAAGAGTATGTAACCAATGATGGCTTGAGACTGACGCAATTGTGTGAAACCCAAAATCTAAAACAAATAATGGTTTTTTTAAACATAAGGAAATTTATCGATATACCTGGATTCAGCCAACAAGATCAATCATTGACTATGCTATAGGTGGACAACACTCAGAACTAAAGTGGTATGATGTGCGAACACTTCGTGGTGTTACCTTTGGATCTGACCACCATCTGGTAAAAGCAAAAATATTATTCCCTGTAAGAAAAACGAATAGAGATGAAAGTATTGGAGAAAGTGAAAACCTAGAATACATCGAAGATACAACTTTAGAAATCTAGAAATCGAAAGTACACAAAGATTGTATCAGAAACGATTAGATGAAAAAAATACAGGAAATGGTCAAGGAGAAAAAACGCACATACTTGAAATGGCTCAGTACGAGCAAAGAGACCTAGAAATCTAAAGGGAAACCAGAAGACAGCTAAGAAATTTGATATGCAAAAAAAAAAAGAAATGTTTGAGCGCAAATACCACGATATAAATACACACCTAGGAGGTAGGCAGAGTTCTGAATTTTGGAAATTTATTTCTACGGTAAAAAACCCAACAAAAGAAAAAGTAAACATTCAGATCATCAAACCAGAACAATGGACAGAACACTACAAGAGATTGCTGCAGGAAACAAGACCCGAATATCTGTCAGCTTCTCCGAGAAGTACATGGAGAGGAAGTAATTATCGAAAAAGAAATGATAAAAATAGTATTAAAAATCTTAAATCCGGAAAAGCTAGCGGACCTGGGGGAATATACTACAAAAAAATCTCACATATTTATCAATAAATGCATAAACGGACATCCAGTACCTGATGATTGGAAAATAGCATGCATATTCTCAATACATAAAAAAGGAAACTAGCTGGATTGTAACAACTACAGAGGAATTTCAGTAACCAGTACTCTAATTAGATTGTACAGTAGGATTTTTAGAAACCTAATAGAGAACGATTTTCATGACCAAAAAGAAGAAATAGGTTTCGTGCAGGCAGATCTTGTAGTGATAATGTTTTTGTCTTAAAAAAGAAATTGAGAAAAGGAGTGCCAGAATTATAGAGACCCATGCTACCTTTGTGGACCTAAAAAAAGCATATGATACCGCTCCAGTAGAAAAATTATGGACAGTGTTAGAACAAACTAATATCAATCATACATATATAAAGGCGATAAAAGAACTATACAAAGGGTCAAAATATAAAATTAAAATTGGAAATCGACCTTTAAAAAAATTCCTGCTAACAAAAGGCTTAAGACAGGGATGTTGTATCTCTCCAACTCTTTTTAAAATATATATCGCAGTAGCTCTAAAAAACTGGAAACTTAAAGTACACGGCCTGGGAATATAACTTAACGACCGATTTACCATATACACAATACAGTTTGCTGACGACCAACTAATTGTAGCTAATTATAAAGAAGGCATGGAGTATATGATGAGAAAATTAACGGAAGAATACCAAAAGTGGGGGTTAACAGTGAACGTGGACAAGACACAGTACTTATGTTTTGGAAACGAATCAAGTGAGTTAGAACCAGACAATGGAGAAACAATATCTCCATGCAATGAGTATGTATACTTGGGTGTCACATTTGATAACACAGGAACAGACTGTAAAGAACTCGAAAAAAGAATAGTAAAAGCAAAAAAGGTTATTGGTTGGCTTAAAAAAGAATGTAAAATTTAACATATATGAAACAATGGTAAAAAGCACGCGTTTGTATGGAATAGAGACTTGTCGCGCAACAGAAAAATACAAAGCAAAAGTGGAAAGTGTCGAAATGGATGCAATAAGAAGATCAAGAATATTTAGAACAGATCATATAACAAATGAGATCATAAAAGAAAGAATGGGAATCGAAGGAATCATAACGGATGACATCACTACAAGACAACTGATAGGGTACGGCCATGTACAACGGATGAACGACGAAAGATTACAAAAGGCCAAAACCACATAATATTAGTTGGCCCAAAGAAGATAAAAATAATATTGTATTATTTCCATATGCCCATAGACGGCCGTGACAAAGTACCGTCAAATTCCTTTGGCACAGTTAAAAGAGACCAGCAACATATTAATAGGCAAATTTTTTTATTTATAATGTCTTTTTTTTGTTTCAACTGACGTACCATGCGCTAAGTGTTAGGACACAACGAGTTAAAAAAAACGTTTGTACAGGTGTTTATCATGTACCCCTTCACACAAACCGCAGATACTTTGGCAACTGTTTTAGTTTTGACATGCAGGGGTGGATGAACCATATGAAAAAATAAATAATTCCCGGTGGGCCGGTGGCTTATGGGCCGGTATGGGCCGTTGACTCATGGGCCGGTCCTCTATGGGTTGGTCCGTTCTGAGCCGGTACCTTATGGGCCGTTACCGGTCACGGGCAAAAAAATAAGCATCAACTACTTAGATTAAACTAGCAACCAACGATAAGCGTATGAGTATTAGTGACTACATAAATAATTGATTCCGTATAATCGTGATGGTGTTGATATTTCTTAAAAAGAGTGCCTTTGCGGTGGTATGATAGAAGAAGAACAAGGTTGCATGCCTGATTTTAAACAAACTATTATTTTTATTACCGGCTGATGAAAGACTAACTAAAATATGAACATTTGTGTCCCAGCCAAAAGAAAAAATACCAACATAAGCAATCCCAGACAGCACACTTGGTCCCAGGGACGTCCACTAGTTACGTACATTTTACGTCGGGACTTCTCGGGACCAATAAGGTACGGCACTAGTTACATACAAATGTGTATGTACATAATAGGTACACGTACATTTTACATACATTTTACGTCGGTAATTCTCGGGACCAATAAAATACGTACTGTGGACGTGCAAATGTGTACGCACATGGTAAATACACTAGTAACGTATATAGTACGTACAAGTATGTACGTACATAGTACAAACACTAGGTAAGTATATAGTACGTACATTTTACGTTCATTTTAGAAATGCACTCCCAAACATTTATCAACGGATTTTGCTTATAGACGGCGTAAACTAGTTAACATTTAACAGCATTGTTGGAGATATATTAGTTAAATATTAAATCAAGCAAAACAAACTTCAAACCTAACGAGACTTCGAGCCTCGAGGTAAAATTGGACAATACACTCTAAAGTAGGAATATTCAGGAAGTCAGAATGGTTTTAAATGGTACCTAGTCCTAATCCTTCACTATCTTTATTTTAATTTGATTTCCTATGTACGTACAATGTACGTCTAGGGTACGTATATTTTAGGTACTGTATACGTACCATGTACGTCTGGAGTATGTACATTTTACGTTTAATTGGACGTTCTATGTACGTACCTAGTACGAGTTTTTTTACGTACATAGTACTTACATTCGTCCCAAATACGTCGAATCTACGTATATAGTACGTAATTTAGTACGTCCATAGTACGTACAAAGCGAAGGAAAATAATGGGTAAAGTTAAGTCCCTACGACGTACATGTGGACGTAATTCCAAAAATGTACGTACTATGTACGTTTAAATTTTTACTTTTAGAGTTTAATAAAAATTAAAAGTATTCTCCGAAACCAGCTTTGAGTTTATCATAGCTTAGGTAAAAAAGTTTTTAATTATAATATATAAGCTTAATGAAGTTATAAAAAATAGGCCTATTATTATGAGAAATAGTAAAAGAATATACTTATCAGATTTTATTTAAAAGTATTAAAATAAATGTTTTTGTGTGAGACTACGTAAAAATACAGTTGTAATATTTTCCTTATAAGTTTAACCGTATAAAATATTTACTTTTCTCGCGATACACACAAAAAATATTGCAAGGCTATTAAAATATAATATATATATAAATATAATATCAACCTTCTTAGCGCCCCCACAACGTCAACCTCTGTAAAACCGGTTACGCTGGCTCTGGAACGAAATAGCGATGTACAAAATAGCAAGTATTAAAATAGCGGTATCGAAATAGCGACATTAAAAATAGCGATGTAATTAAAAAGCGACTATCAAAAAAGCGATGTAACAAAATGGCGACTATCAAAATAGCGATATTTCGGTTCCGTTTTGGCATATAGTTCGACTAAAGGGTTTCTTTCTACGAAATTAAAAAAAAAACTTTCCTGACTTCTTTCCCGGGATCCTAGACGGGTGAGTCCGAACCGAACCGAACCGAACTGAACTGAACTGAACCGAACCGAACCGAACCGAACCGAACCGAACCGAACCGAACCGAACCGAACCGAACCGAACCGAACCGACCCGAACCGAACCGAACCGAACCGAACCGAACCGAACCGAACCGAACCGAACCGAACCGAACCGAACCGAACCGAACCGAACCGAACCGAACCGAACCGAACCGAACCGAACCGAACCGAACCGAACCGAACCGAACCGAACCAAACCGAACCGAACCGAACCGAACCGAACCGAACCGAACCGAACCGAACCGAACCGAACCAAACCAAACCGAACCGAACCGAACCGAAAAATCTTCAGACTTCTTTTTCGGAATCTTAGAGAGTATGAATCCGAACCGAACCGAATTCAGTTCAGATCGACTCGGTTCGGCTTCACACCCTCTAGGATCCCAGAAAAGAATCAGGGAAGTTTTTTTTTTAAATAAGCTGGTCTAGTCAAAATACCGCAGGATAAAATAGCACATTTCGGTTCATTTGGATTGGTTTGATTCGATTCGGTTTGGTTTAATTCGGTATTTTGATACATCGCTATTCTGATACATCGCGATTTTGATACATCGCTATCTTGATACATCGCTATGTAGATTGTCGCTATTTCGGTTGTCGCTATTTTGATTTATCGCTATTTTGATTTTTAGCGGTATGTATAAAATGTAAGTGCAGTCGCTTTATTTCGAGCTTTAGGGATGATCCCAGTTGAGTTTATTATTAATATTTAATTCTCAAAAGAAACGGTGATGTTTTGAATCAAGAAAATATGCAAATCATTTTAATATGAGACAATATCACAGCTAGCATCACTAGCGCAAACAAGGCCGACCATTAAGCCAGGCCCCTTCCCAGACCCTAAAATTAGGAATTAAAAATTACCTATAAAAATAGTAAATTTGAAATGTCTACTTAACGCACCTATGTTAGGTGCACCGACAGATTTTCTGGGTGCACCACAGCTAGCATTATCTTAATTTGAAATGATTTGTCCTGCTCAAGAAAATTAACATTTCCATAATAAAGATCCTTTTTGATTGCATAATTTTCTGATGGAATTCCTCCATTAAATAATGTTTCAAGTAACGTTATTATTTTCAGAATGGCCTCTCTCCAGGTAAAACAATACATTTCAGATACCTAACTCAAATATTGGAAAACTGTTTCTCGCTTAAACATTCTTATGAGGGCCCTTAAAAATCCTTGACCCGGGGCCTCAAACCTATGCTACGCCTGCCGCTGACACTTATTTAAATAAGTAGAGACCCTGTATGATGACAGATTTTAAAGGAATAGGGACGCGATTAACCGATAAACCCATCAGTCACTGAAACTCATATTTTTGGTTATGCTATTTTCTTGTCAAGTTCATTGGCGTTTTACAACAGTAATTTTGTTTTTCAGTCGTAAAAAAAAACAATCACGTTTGTCCATCACTCCCGGTATATGTTTTGTCAGAAATCGTTTATTTTTATTTTCCGACGCCTATGAATTAACAAGGATGGAAGGTGCGTTTCTCTCTAAAGAATGCTAAAGTATATGGAACCGATAATTCGCTCATTTGTTTTTGGCTTTGATAAGTTTGTCGCGTATCTATTTCTTTAAAATATCCATACATATAGGGTCTCTATTAGACCAGGCAAATTACACTTTGAGAGCAAGAAAATTATTAACAGGACTTGAAGCATTGGAAATCGTAGAGCGGCAAAAAACAAAGTAAAAAAAAATAAATGCGTGAGCAGGGGCGTTGCGGGTTAGGTTTGGCGGGGTTAAAAGGGGCAGGGAATCGTATTATTGAGATTTCCGGCGAAAGCTGACGTCGGCGAAAAAAGTGACATACAGAAAAGGCATAGGCTATGAAAATATCTACAACTTTTGTAAATGTCATTTTTTACATAACCTCAAAATGTTCGTGAAAAATTAAAAAAACCGTATTTTTTTTTTATTTTTTGTTTTTTATTTTTTATTTTTGCAAAAATAATGTCAGTTTAACAAAACTTGGTAAGAGTAGAGCTCTTTGGGTGCTAAATGTCTACAATATTTTACAAATAAAAAAATTAAGAAGTTTCTAAGATATTTGGTTTTTCCTTTCAAAATCGCTTTATTTCTAAATGAAATTTCTCCTTCAGAAAATCATCGTATCCGGTTCTGCTGGTACTCAGTTTTTGGCAATGAGATACTTTTTGGTGAATTAAAAAAAGATAATATGCGTCATTTAAATACTTATCCAAAAAATAGAAAAACCTTTAAAAAAAATTCACAATATTTTTTTAAGTTATTGGAGTTATTTTATAAGTTTTAAAACATTTTTTAAAACTGACTAGATTACTTAATTCCACGCAAGATAAATGGCTATTATTATGGCATTATTATTTTTTGCCTTAAATTACATGGTAATTCCGCTGGCCTATATAGGTAAGTAGGTATAAACAAATATACGGAGTCAAGCTAAACAAAACCGTTTAAAAGAATCTGAATAACTCAATGTATAAAGATCATTTCTAGGCGAAAAACATTTTAAATTATTTGAAAAGTATATTATTAACATCACATAGTGTCTAAAACCTTAAATATGTTGGCAATAAATCATCAGTTAATACAACTTCCAAAACAATCCATAGACGGTATTGAAATAAGCTTTAAAGTACCGTTTTACAGGCGTCGGGCCTTAAAGTACCTCTTTAAACCATAAAACGCGGAAGTTAAAAAATCCTTTAACGTCGATTCGTGACGAAAAATATTTATGTGGAATATTGTAGGAAATATTTTATTTAAAGAACGTATTATCGGAATTACCTATACCATTTAAAACACATCGGCGCACAGTGTGTCGAGGTATAGGAAACGAGGGACATTCATTTTAAAATCAAATACCATATTTAAAAGACAAAAGGCAAGAATTTAATAAAAATGGCATATGTCAAAAATCCAATATGACGGAATAGCAAAACTAAAAAATGGAATCTAATACAAAAAAAATCCATTACAAACCAGAGTAACTATGTGGAATTGCGGCAAAATTGTTGTGGAATTATGGCGGAGTATGTATGAAAGTATTTGCTTAGCGTGGATTACTACGGTTTTTTTAAACAAAACAAAATATAGTATATTCACCTCTAGGTTAAACTAGCGCCAAAGAATTTGAATTTTATAGGTAAGTTAAGGTGATATTTATAGAAACTCCAATTTGGGAACCTTATATTAAGAAGTACTTTGCTTCTAAATTTATGGTTTTTTAAATATTTTTAAAACCTTTTTTTAAAACTTTTTCCAAGCATTTCGGAGACTAAGGCTCCCACAAATTGAAACTCTATTACAAAATTTTAGTCTGAATAACGCATATGGATAACTACTTTAGTTTCCAAGTTACGATTTTTTAAATATTTTAACCCTCCTACCCGCCTTAACCCCCACCACCTAACCCATAATTTAATAGGTTCACGGCCTGACGATAATAAACTTTGCTACCAAATTTGGTTAAAATCAGAATGAGTTACCTACTGCTACTATGTCGGTTTAGAACGTTTTTCTACGTTGTCCGACGCCTATTCTCCACCTCCTTCGATCCTGACAATCATACTCTGTCAGATTCTTTTGACTCATTGATCTTTGGATTGACTGTTGCCATTCTAGTTTAGGACGCCCTCTTTTTCTGCGCCCTATTGGTTGCCATTCTAGGACCTGCTTTGGTAATCTTTCGTCGTTCATCCGTTGTACATGGCCGTACCATATCAGTTGCCTTTTAGTGATGTCATCCGTTATGCTTCCCTCGATTCCCATTCTTTCTTTTATGATCCTATATCTTATGTGATCTATTCTAGATATTCTCATTGATCTTCTTATTGCATCCATTTCGACACGAAACGAATATTTTTCGTGACATCTGGTAATAACTCAAAAACTGTTTAACCAAAAATAACAAAATTTGATAGGATGGTGAAGAAATAGTTAATTAACTCTGAGCATAGAAAATAATATTTTGACACACAGATGGTCTTGAATAAATCCAACACCAAAGATAATAAAGAAAATTCTAATAGAACGTGTGTTATTAAGTTTATTCATGTAATTGTCATGAACTAAGTAATACAGAGTGACTACAAAAAATATATTTTTTTTATTTTTGGTAATAAATTTCGTTACAATTAAAATAGAGCTCTGCAGATTTATATTAACATTTTTACTATTAGAAAAATACTGTTTTTACCCGTTCCCCTCACTTCCCCTACGACCTAACCTACAATATATACCCTTGAAGTTTAAAATATACCAGTGATTGAATAAATTTATTTAATTCAAATAAATAAGAAACTTTTTAAATTAACTTTATGGATTCTGTATGGCAACAATATTGGAAATCAGCTTAAAATATATTATATTAAAATTTAAAACTAAAGAATTACACCGGGTGACGCATAAAACACATTTCAATTGCTGTGATTATTTCTCACCTTCGCGAGCAGATAGAACTTCTAGAAGTAGAAGATCGACTTTAAATGTACAGGTGCCACTGGCATGTTCAAATATTAGAAAAATACAAAAACATGACAACTAATATTTTCAACAAGCAATATTTTTGGCAAAAATTTTTTTGAGGTAATAAGTAGAACCTACTTGTGGCACCTTTTTCAAAAGCTTTTTATGAAAGAAAAATACATCTTTTTTTACATCTGTCAAGCAATGGGTCAAAAGATTAAAGATAAATAGTTTTTACCGAGGGGTGGCTCGATCGTCAATTTTTGTACACCAAAAGAAAATACCTACGATAATTCCCGGTATATTTCCCAGTATTTGCGAAAATTTCCAAGGTATTTCCTTGTATTTCCGGTATTTCCCGTAGCCTGTCTGTACACCCTAAGGAAATACCAAGAAATTAGTTTGAAAGAAAATTCTTTCATAGCTGTCAAAGTGACAGGTGTGTAATTTTTTATTAAAAAATTATTTTGAATATTACCCATCACTAAAAACGCTAAAAAGTAATTTCTAGTCAAGATCTAGCAGTTCTAGTGCCACTTCCCTGCAATAAATGTGATGCGCAGAAGAATTTTAAAAATATTTTTAAAATTATTAGTACATATGAAAATCTAATACAGATGCTTAACTTTTTTTCCTAGCCCAAAAAATTAAAAAAAAAAACAAAAATAATAATACTTGGTACTTGTTAACTTCAAAGACCTGCAGACTGACAGGATCTAAACGCATCTTTATTTATTACCAAAAAATAGTCTAATATCCCTAGAGTATTGTAAACATAAAACTTCACGACAATTTTTATAATTTTGTATTACAAAAAATTCACCAAATTTTTTATTCTTGTTTATACATTTTGCAGGTTTCTCTTATAAAAAAACTAAAACTAAATCTAAAATCACCAGAAATTTTTTTGCAAATGTGTCTAATTATTTCTTTAAAATTCTCGAGTTGGCTTGGGAAGAAATGTCCAATACCTATATATCGCTGCTTTGCTTTGACAGTGGCACATAAAAAAATGCGATTTTGCGTTTTCTGTTTTGCGTGACCCTTATAATTTTCATAAAATATTGTTACCACAAAATTTTCTTTATTGTCTATTTCAAGCATGGGTAAGTTATTGATTTATTTATTTACAGCAAAAAAACTATATAAATATTTGCCTTTGCCGCTATTTTTCAAAAGCGTTTCCTGAAGATTATCATATTCAGTTATGCCACTATCAAAGCAAGGCAGCGATATGGATTCGTTCCACTATACGGCGTTGAAATGTGCCTCTTTGCGTCTCGTGTTTAAATGGCAAGTTAGGCGCGTACGAGTACCTATGCAAAGACGACGCCTAATTCGATTACGTGAGTCGTGACACAAAATATCTTCTCTAAATTTCTGTGATATTCATTTTCCTCAGCACATCTTTCTGCGAATTAATTCTTATAGTTATCAGACTGGTATAATTTTACCGTTGAGAGGCTTATCGTCAAAAATCCTGTCCCGTGGGATAGTTGTCGAAGATTTTATAAAACTGCCTTAAATCTATTGGTAATAGATCACACAATTGTAAGTCACCGGGTGTTTACCTCAATTATAACTCTCGGTTAATTAGTTTCACAGAAAAACTGTCAATTGGTCGAATTTTGGTAAAATGCAATTATCAAACCAAATTTTATCTGTCACGTTTTGTTTCCAAGATATAGCACAAAGTTATATTTTTTCTTACGGAATAATATATTTTTTATTTAATTTTCGAAATCGGCATCACATTTCCCTTAAAATGATTTATTGATTTTTTTTTATATTTTGTATTTTGTATTTTTTATTATTTGCATTTCCTTTATTTTTTATCATATACTATTTTGACCGAGGGGTAGCTCGGTATTTCTTTTTGGTGTACAGACAGGCTAGGGGAAATACAGGAAATACCTGGAAATACGAGGAAGGAATTGGAAAATACTAGGAAATACAATTTGGCCGAATACTGGAAAATATACCAGGAAATATCGTAGGTATTGCCATTTGGTGTACAAAAATTTACGATCGAGCCACCCCTTGATTTTGATGCAGTTATTAAAAAAAAATTATATAAAATATATGTACTGAGAATAAAATAAAATATAATAAATAAACAAAAAGAAAACATAGAGTGTGATACTTCGTTTTAAAGGCAATTTCGGCCTTATTTTAAAACTTAAATAAAAGAAGAGTTATTCTAGTTTAGTTTGACAACTGCATTAAGCTTTAAAAACCCTACAAACAAGCCATTTACACCAAACATTAATTCAAAAAGTAAAAAAATTAAAAGCCACCGTAGTCAAATAACGGGTTGATATATCAAAATGTGGTTTTTACTAAAAATCTTGTCTTCAGATTTGAAGCTCGGCTAGTTTCCCGCTATCTTCCCTAGAACTACCCTTTCTCACTTAAAAGTGCCCAGTTTGAATCACCCTGTACATTACTTGGCACATCATTAAAACTTGTGTACCTATATATTTTTGTGCCTGCATAAAGCATTCCGAATATACAGGGCTCGCCTTCGAACGTTTAGCCTTTATGAAAAGCGTATAACAAAGGATGAACTTATGGAAAGCAAGAAGTCAGTGAGGGATCAAATACGCACATATTCAGGAGCGTTTGCCGCTGTGACTCAAAATTCATTAATAGTTTTTTATTACTAAACAGGAGCAATCAAATTAAGATTTCTACTTTTAAAAGCCGAAGAAATAGTCATTATTATTTATTTCGTTATTTTAGCTTTAATCAGGAAACATTAAATCGAGAAAAATTCAATTTTTTTATAATTTTTTCTTACACATTAACCTTGCGCTTTTATTAAAGTCGCGCTTAAATGCCGCTCAAGTGTTCGATCTCCTGGCGGCGGCTCACGAAGTCAAGTTGCTAAAAGTCACCATACACTATCCAGGAAACAGAATAGGGGATAACATTTTTGGGGGTAGGGATGTACGACAGCCCTAAACCTCTTGCCCCTCTACTGGTTTCAGTCTGCAGAAAAAAATGTTTGTCACGTTTTACTACTACTTTTAAAATTCTATTTTTGCCCCTTAAATGGAGGGGCCATTCCTCTTGAAAAAAAAAACAATAAGTTGAAATGCGGTGTTATGGTAATTGCAACTATTTAAGTTTTTAAAATAACTGAAAAATTATTTTACAATTATAATGAAATTACAAAAATGCAATTGAATTACTAAAGTGATTGTAGTATTTGTAAAAAGCTATTTTGTTTTTATTATTTAAAGCAATCCACCTTTCGTACTGAATTTAAGGAGTAAGTTCGGAATGTAGTACGAAGGAAGAGGGCTCCTAAATTAAGCATTTTCACATTTTGTAAATTATGAAAAAGTGACAAAATAAATAAAAAAGTAATTGTCAGCTACTTTTTTTTTATTTTGCAAGTAGGAAATTTATAATTAATTAATTTTTTTGTTGTAATTAATTACACAGTTTTCTAAGTACATTCCTGTAAAATAATTTTCAATTCAATTTAATTCAGTTTATTAATTGCCAGTCTGATTACAAGTATAATAGTTACTTTTCAAAGTATTGGTTTCTAACTCTGGCTGAGTATAAATCGGAACACATAAAGACCAAGAAATTTGTTATCCATAAAGTTGAATTTGTGGAATATTTTGTTTGTGCGTATAGTAACCTCCTTTAACATTTTTGCCATGTTAGAAAGCTCTACCTGTACACTCAATTACGGAATCGTAGTATTGATTATTAGTCATACAGTTCAAATGATATCTAAGAGATGGCGCTACAGCAATTAAAATCAAGGGGTTTTAAGGATTTTATGCATCGCCGTGTTTGGGCTACTCAGCCGGTAAGAGTAACGTCATTAGATCGCGAAAAGAAAACCATTTTCTTGAATTGCTAACTTGACAACAGCGCTAAACTATTTATAACTTAGTGCCATTTATTTAAATAGCGATCTTACTTCAGTTCACATATTTTTCAATGGCCAAACGATCGTTGACGAACCCTGTACAAGTACAAGTTATAAACGTGTATTTTCCGGTTTGGTTCGAGCTGACGCCTCTATCGGCTGCGTGAACCGCACAATTGCCATCACCAGCTCTCAGTCCGAAATAGATGAATAAATTACCATTACTAACATTCTCCCCTTTATATAAAATTATACGAGCCACTTTCCGCGTGCTCTTATTAGCATAATAGCGAGGTGCTGAAAATCCCTCTGTAATTGTTTGAACTTACTAAAGAACAATTTCCGTCTCGCGGCATCGGGTCTAATTACATATTTTCCCTAATTTTTAAGAAAATATCAAAACTGTCTGTTTTTAGAATGACACCCGATTTAATTTGATTCTCAGCAAGCCTGGACGTAAAAAAACGTTAAAAAAAATGGATTTTTTTACTCAATTTTGTATTATTTTATACATTGTGTGACTGGGTAGGCAACACTAAGAAATCGTTTTAGGGTCAAAATCATGGAGGTGGAGAATTTGAGTTGTTGAGAACTTACTTAGTTTTAAGCTGTAGTAAATTACAGTTTTCTCGTTATTTTCAGATTGTTATACTTAAAACTTATCTCCAAATTTCATAATCATTTTAATTAAATACATCCCTGATTTAATTTTGTTCTTTTTATACCCGATAAATCATTAGCGGAACGCGTCCAAACTCAATAAGAAAAGTTCAAATGGACACAAAACATATTAAAATCAATTAAGTTTAACAATCTATATTTTAAACTCTAATTAGAACCAGTAAGTTAACAAAGCATAAAATGCAACTTCAAAGGGGTAAAGTTAACGACGGACACCGGTGTTTCGGAAAAAGGCATTTTCATCCTCAGCATGGCTTGCCTGACTACAGTAATCAAATTGACTACAAGATACAAGGTAAACAAAAATAATGAAAAAATAGGTGAAGCCTATTTTTAATTTAACGAGTGAAACGACAGCGAACAAAGCAAACTAAGTCCATGGCGGGACGAGGACAAAAATGCCTTTTTCCGAAACACCGGTGTCCGTGGTTGACTTTACCCCTTTGAAATTGCCTTTTATACTTTGTTGACTCATTGTTTTCGATTCGGAACCGACACTTTGGAGACGGTGATAGCATGATCTGGTTGAACTGTGACGAAATGTCTTTCTTCCTTATAAACCGGTGGACGTTTTTGTCCCGCCATGGGCTTAGTTTCCTTGGTTCGCTGTCGTTTCACTCGCTGAATGAAAAATAGTTTTTACCTATTTTTTCATTCTTTTTGATTTACCTAGAATCAGTAAGGTTTATGAATTCCCACATGGCTCACAATAAATTTTAAGTAAACGTTAATTTTACTTATTAATAAAATTGTTCGACCAAGCAATCATCATTTGAGGAACAGATACATAAAATATTAAAATGTTTTTATAGTCAGATGCTGCTGTACTAGGTTTTTCCATCGCAACTTCGAACAGGTTGTCAACCCTTAGTTGATTGTTGGAATTAAATATTAAATTAAAGCGGTAAGCAAATTTTCTTTTCAATACCTAAGTAGGGTACATAAATGTTTGTTATTGTTATATTAAATAATCAAGGCGTCTATAAAACAACCTCAAAACTATTTTGTTTTACATTATAGTTTAAAATATCAAAGATAATAATAGCGGAAACTTCATTTTGGGAACGGTAATTTTTGGAACGTTCTCGGATGTGACGAACGTAAATAGACCTTATTTTATCAAGCGTTTATTTAAGTTTACTTGTAAGTTTGTAATAAATATATGAATTCAATTTTGACAAACTTCTACATATTGGATCAACTACAAAAAAAAATATGTTAATTTATAAAAATATTATAAAATATTTGAAATTTCCTTTTTTAATTTTGGATTTTTTTTTAAAATATATATTTTTAGCTCACACATATACTATACTATAGTAGTGTGAGCTATGGTGATCCTAATTTTTTCGAGAAAAAAAAAGTTGCTCCGATTTCAAAAATTTTTGCGCCGTCTGTCTGTCTGTCTGTCTGTCTGTCTGTCTGTCTGTCTGTCTGTCTGTCTGTCTGTCTGTCTGTCTGTCTGTATGTCTGTCTGTCTGTCTGTCTGTCTGTATGTCTGTAACGACCAACGCGCATAACTCAAAAACCGCTTGGCCGATTTTAATGAAATTTGGTACCTAGGCTGGGTCTTGGGTCGAGATGGTCCCATTTAAAAATGAATAAAATCCACCGAACAGAAACCAAATAAAAGGGCGGGGGTAGATTTCAAAAATTAGAGTTTATGTGAAAATATGGCGTGTGTGATATCAAACGAAAGGTAATTGAGTCTGCAGTTAAACAAAATACATTTTAATTTATTTAAAAAAAAAAGGGTGGGGGTATATTTTAAAAATTAGAGTTTAAGTGAAAATATGGCGTGTGTGATATCAAACGAAAGGTAATTGAGTCCCGAGTTTAACAAAATACATTTTAGTTTTTTGTTTTTTTAAGGGTGGGGGTAGATTTCAAAAATTTGAGTTTAAGTCAAAACATGGCTTGTGTGGTATCAAACAAAAGGTAATTTAGTCTGGAGTTAAATAAAATATATTTCAGTTTTTAGTTATATTAGCTCACACGTACACTATAACTATAGTACCTAGTGTGAGCTTAGGGGCCCATATATTGGCAGAGTATTTTTTTTTGATTTTTTAAAATGTTTATATATATCTAGATAATGAATAAGCTAAATGGTAATTTGATGTTAACAAGATGTCTTACTTTAGTAAAAATTTAAAAGAATCACCTTTAATATTTTGGGAACAAAATAGTTGTTTAGCGAATGGTCAATAAAAATCATTGCATATTTTGAAATATATATGAACATTAAAATAACAGTAACGCACCCAGGAATATGTCTTGGGGGGGGCCCGAGGCCTCATAATGTCGTATTTCATGCTATTTTTTGTGTCTATTTATGAAATATGTGGAAAATATATACAAAAATCATAGGCTTGGGGGGGGCGGGCCCCGGGGCCCTCCCCCTGGGTGCGCCCTTGAAAATAATGTGCCATTAAAGTCAAATATATCAATAAAACACGTTGGGTAATTTCTCTCACTGATAATACAATACATATCAGGTTTTGCTAAATTAATGGAATTAAAGTACTTTTAAAGAAAGTTTAGTATTATTTTTAAAGTTCTAAAAAATGTTCCCCCAATGACATTTTTTTTGAGCGTAGTCTATTATTTTTTAAATAATTTGAAAAATGTACTGTTCTATGCTCTGTCCGGTTATAAATTAATAAATGGTTGACTCAACATTTAAGCGTAAAAATCTTTGGTAAAGCAAGTCAAACTTTTAATAATTTTTAAAATGAAATTTCCCACTTCGATGATTTTGACACTTAAAAATACACTTATCTGGCACTGGTTCTGAAGAGCGGTATTTAAAACGGCGCCATGTAAAACAGCGACATCTAATAAAAACGAAAAATTAAAACAGAGACATTTAAAAGAGCGATATTCAAAAAAGCGACAATTCAAAAGAGCGACATTTAAAAGAGCGGCAATACAAAACAGTGAATTCTAAAACAGCGATTTTTTAAAAATCAATATTAGGCATTAAAAAAAGCGACCCCCGGTATATCAGTAAACCCTAAGTGTCTGGATCCATTTCAGTCAAAAATCTATTTTAAATTTTTAAGTTGATTTTGTTTTTTTATACAGAGGATCAAAAAATTTGGTTCGGTTTTATTATTTTCTTGGTTACTTATAAAGGGTTAGAACCTCGGTTAGAAAAGGATTTGTAAAATATTTTTAATAGGTCAAAATACACCCATGTAAAACATTCTTGCCGTTATCGCAAAAAAAAATCGTCGAAAATAATACCTTCTCTAGCCATTGCTGCACGAGATAGGAAGGAAACAATATTTAATAAATTTAAAACTAAATGAGTTATAATTTCTTTAAATGGTAAAAGCCTTTTCGTACACCCTTTACATCCGTATTGGTTTAAACTTTAGTAAAATGCATAAGCAGTCACGACGCCAGAGTTTTCAGTTAGGGTGGGGGGAGGAAGGGAGTCCAAACATATTTAAGCAGGAGCACGTTTGTTATATGAAAGCTTCAGGTTCCGATACTTTTTTGCGCTATTTTTGCAGTTTGGTTTTTTTCATTTTACGTTTAAGTTCTGTTCATGTAACCAAAGTATGGGGACCATCACGCGCAGAACTTCATAAATAAGTGACCTATCTAACCAAAATAGCGCCAAAGAAGAATTTATTTTTGTGAAAAAAATTGTTTCGGTACCTTAGATTTTTTTACATATATTCCACATATTTCATTAAAAAAACACAAAAAATAGCTTAAAATTCCACATCATGAGGCTATAGAGGCGTCGGGCCCCCCAAGACATATTCCTGGGTGCGCTACTGATAAATAAGAACTTTCATACCTTTACTTGGTGCTTGCTTTCCTTTCATACCCTGACGTTAGAACCCTCTCGTTTCAAAAGCTAGCAGTACTCCGCCAACATGCTTGCATTTCACTTCCCTGAAAACCTCTTTTCCAACTTAGCGATGTCTTGATGAAACCGTTCCCCATATTCATCTGAGACGGCTCCTAAATTTTCAGGAAAGGAGTCCAGATGCGAGTGAAGGAAGCTCACTTTAAGGGACATGTTACATCCCATGGCCTTTTACGCTAAGAGCAATTCCTCGACCTGAGCGACATAATCATCACTTTTATGGTTACCCAAAAAGTTCTTACACACCTTTTGGAATACAAACGGGCCTGTCGAGTTCTGTTGGGTCCTGTTGAGTACTGTTGGGTCCTGTTGAGTACTGTTGAGTCCTGTTGGGTCCTGTCGTGTACTGTTGAGTCCTGTTGGGTCCTGTCAAGTACTGTCGTGTCCTGTTGGGTCCTGTAGATTACTGTTAAGTACTGTCGTGTTCTGTATGGAAAAAATTATAAAATTTTAATAATTAGAGACATAAAAAGGTCGTTTTGGTGCAAAAGCAGTGGCGGTCTGTGGGGTGCAAAGCTGGAGGAGCGAAAATCGACTTGAAGGTGGAAATTATGATTTTATTTAAACTATATTGAGTAATTATAATTACACTATTAAGATCTGGTAAGGACCTACCCAGTTTTTAACTTTTTTTTTATCTTTCAAAAACTGTTTTTTTTTTCATAATATTACTGAAGTAGTCGGGATGCAGTTCTAAATAAATTTGAGTGTATGTATGGATAGTATAAGGTGTTGCACGCTCGATAGACCACCTGAGTCGCAGTGGAGGGGCGACAGTCGCAGCACTCATAATCAAACCTAACCTAACGCTCGACTGAAGATCCAAAGGCCATGAGTTCGATTCTCACATAAAACTTTTTTTTTTTCAAACAACTTTAAATTAAAATTTGCTAATGACTAATTAATACGGGTTGCTTACATGATGGTCATGAATATTTATACAGTGTCTCAAAATCTCTCTGCACTTTATTTGCATTAGAATTAACCTTATTCGTATTAAAAATAACGATATAATATCAAATTTTTTTGTTATTTTAACTGACCCAAAATGCCTCCATTGATCTTTTTTAACTTTTGTTTATTAAAATTAAAAAACATATTAACAAAACAAAAAATGGAAATTATACAAAAATTGGCAACGGTGGATACACTTTAATCAGCAGGCGTTGAAAAGCAAACGATCCCAATGTAAAACTGTCTCTGCGAGAATTTCAAAATGAGAATATTAGATAAAAGGCGAAATTTTTAAAATTAAAACTTTCCTGTCCTCGTTTTGGGAGGTTGAAATCGTTGTTAAACCAAACCGAAACCAAACCTAACCTTGGTCAATTGATCGGAAACCTATCCTAACCTATTTGAAATCGTTTGCTTTTCAAGCGCTAATCTTTAATCGGTTGGAGGGTGAATAGAAACAAAAACAAAATTCTTTAAAATATACTAAATATACACTGCTGTTAAACCAAAACTACCTAGTAGTAATTAATAAATTTTAATTAAAGTTGTTTAAAAGAAAAAAAAATCCTAGGTGTGGGCCTCGAACCCATGACCTGCGGATCATGAGTCAAACACTCCACACTTTATGCTATCTATAAGCTTATATAGAATATCTTTTTGAACTACATCTCGATTGTGTCAGTAATATTTAAAAAAAATCCAATCTGGAATATAAAAACAAATAAAAATCTGGGTAGGTCCTTACAAGATCTAAACTTAAGCATAGACTAATAGTGCAATTACCGAGGGTATTGTAAAATATTTTTGCGTATTTTTGTCTTCTTGGCACTTCTTTGTGTCCCTAAAAAATACTTTGAATACCGAGTTGAATATACTTTATCGAGTATTTTGCGAGGGAATTGATCCCTCTTCGTCCCTCTTTTATTGAACTTTTATCAAAAATAAATTTTTATTGGTATGGACAAAAAAAGTCCGTTTATTTTTATATTTTTATAGCATCAAAAAAGTTTTTATGACATCGTTACGCCTCGTTATGACCAAAATAATTCAGTCCTGTTGGGTCCTGTCGAGTACTGTCGTGTACTGTTGGATAGTGTCGGGTCCTATTGAGTACTGTCGTGTACTGTTGGGTCCTGTCGTGTACTGTCGAGTACTGTTGGGTCCTGTTGAGTACTGTCGTGTACTGTTGGGTCCTGTCGTGTACTGTCGAATACTGTTGGGTCCTGTTGGGTACTGTTGGGTCCTGTCGAGTACTGTTGAGTACTGTTGGGTCCTGTTGAGTACTGTCGAGTCCTGTTGGGTCCTGTCGTGTACTGTCGAGTACTGTTGGGTCCTGTTGGGTACTGTTGGGTCCTGTCGGGTCCTGTCGAGTATTGTTGAGTACTGTTGGGTCCTGTCGGGTCCTGTCGCGTAATGTTGGGTCCTGTCGTGGTACTGTCGGGTCCTGTTGTGAAATTTGTACAGTACTGTTGATAGCTGATGACCCCTCGTAATAAATAAAAGTGGAAAAAAATTTTCAAGCCCCTCCAAGGCGATTTTTTGTATACGCCAGTGGTTTCTGTTTATATGTATATACTTTTATATACTAATGTGTTGCATTATACTTTGCTGTAACGTTTATTACCTTTACCGTTAAGTTGCTGGCAGCTTAAATTTTGTAAAAATAATTAGAAAACGTATATAAAACGGTAAAATCGACAATGTCCATTTACAATTTATGCAAAACACCCCCCCCCCCCCCCAAGCAAATGGCTTACCACCTTGCTATAAATATTAATGTTTGAGAACTCTAAACTCTCCAGTCTCTCAGAAATAATGATGTTAAGGCCAAAAAAAAACCTTTCCTTCCCACCGAACTATCGAAAAGCAGTAAAAATAGGTAGGGGGTCTCCCCCGAAAATGGGGGGTGATGGGGAAAAACGAAGTTCATATTTTGATTCAGGAGGTCATTTTACATAAGAATCGGCAAGAATGGTGTCAGGGCCGATTTTCATGCCGACCAGTGTAATGCGGAAACTCTCCTTTTTATAGCGCGCGACTCCACACCGGCTTTCAAGGTCGCTAGCAGTTAATCTTACAAAATATGGTATACCACGTGTAAACAATCCCTTTAAGATCCGAAAATAACATTAAGATGTAAAAGAAGAATGTTTTGTAAATTTCAGTGGCGCAGCCAGGAATTTGTCTTGGGGGGGGGGGGGGGTGCGAGAGTTTTAAGGGGGTGGGGGCGAGGCCCCATAATGCCGTATTTTATGCTATGGTATATTTTTTATTCATGAAATATGTCAAAAATACTTTTAAAAATTTATGCTGTGTGCGTCTACGAAATTTCATAATTGCACTTACAAAAACTGTACCGAAAATGTTGCAATAAAAATTTATTATTTCTTTAAATGCCGCTTGACATCGCGCCATACACTTGCAGTTGGAAGCAAGATTAGGGTCCCTGACATGACATCTATTGCATTTTTTTGTTGGCCTTGTCAATTCAATGAGATATATTTGTTTGTTTATACAATAGATGTCATGTCAGGGGCCCTAATCTTGCATGCAACTGCAAGCTTAAACTCCATATCACAATTTTTGAGATTACTTTTTGACAGTTATCAGCTGTTTACCATAACAAATAGCATAGGCCAACGAAAAAAACGTAAAAAGTTGTCTCAACAATAATGATATAGGGTGTATTGCTCTATGTCATGCGGCCTTTATAAAAATTACGATTGCCAGCGCCGTCGCACCGTTTTTAAAAACAATCACTTCCGCTGTAGTAACAGTGCACCGATGGATTACCTCCTATCAAGAGTATACTTGGTTGCCTAACATTTAAGAGAAATGAGGCGTATTACCTATTACTAAAAGAATAAGACTTAAAATAAATTTAAGTGGGATTAAGTATATATTTTACAAAGAAAGTATTTAAAAGTTCTTTTAGTAATTTTAAAATTTTTAAATAAAACCGGCCATCGCGGCATTCGTTGGTATTTAAATTTCTGTGCAGCCTTAAACTATATTTAAAGGTAAAGTGGCTATTATGCAAAGCACTTAATGCATTTTTAACAGCGAGCTGATGTGTCGCGTAAGAGGTTGAAGGTTTAAGAGTGTTTGAGCGGAAATAATATTTTACGTAAACATCAGTTTGGTTTTTTTTAAAGAATTCAAAAAACCGTTTCTAGAAAACTTAGTGTGCTTTTAGGGTATTTAGCACTAGGTAGCAGGGGCGTGCGGTGAAATTTGAGACATTCCTTTTTAGTTTACGGTAAACTTTAATTTCTTGCTTTAGCCTCCGTTATTTATGATACCTATTTATCTTTTTAATAAAACTTTGGAAAAAAAAACTTTTTGTTAATCAAAAAAAAACACTATACAATCATACAACTGTATATTTTTAACGGCCACTGCAATATCCTTTACTAAAACCAAAGCTTCTTGCTGGCACGTCATTGTAGAAACGCGTATGTACGAAATTCAAAAAATAGACTGCTTATTTCAAGGCTAAATGGCGCGAACGAAATTTCTCGCATTTGGTTCATTCATACCTAACGAAAGAAGCAATTATTGTTTCTGGCACGTTGAGCGTGAGGAGCCAGCGGTTGTCGCGAAAGCGACGCTGCACCCCGGTCAAATGAAGAACGACAGACAATGGACTTATTCGTTTTCTGCGCATATGCCAAAGACAACTTACATGTTTGTTCTTATACGCCCTTCTAGAATATACATATAGGTATATTAGTACAATGAATAGAGGAGTTTTACCCTACAAAAGGTCCGGCAGTTCTGAATTTTCGATATGTTATTAAGGTCGAAAGGGTAGTTAAAAATCTGAGTTTTCGTCATCCCCACCCCTGTGCTTCCTCCGCCATCTTGAAAAAACCATCAAAAATTGGCACTTTTTGTAGCTTTTTGCCTTTAATTTCGTTCCAGTACACTAAGTCGCAAAACGAGTTATTTTAAATTTTTTAGAGGATATAATTATCTACAACTGGGTGGTACTATGGTTGTTCTGCGAGCAGTAGTGACGGAGCTAGGTAATTTCCGAAAATGACTAAAATCACGTGCTTGGGCAAATTTTCAGATTTTTTCTACTTTAGACGGCATAAGCTCCGAAATACTTTGTTCTAGGGTAAAAGTTCTAAGATGATATCTTGTAGAGAATTTTATCAGCTACAAAATCCATTCTTTAAATGTATTTTTAAATATTGTAATGGAGTGGGAGTAACTTTTAACTTAAAGTAAATAAGTTAGAAAATAATAATTTTTTTAAAATTTAGTGCTTTAAACGGCACGTTTTTTATTTATTTTTATTTTTATGTGTAAATTTAGTGGCGTACAAAAAGGTAAGAGAGCTCAGGGGTCAAACACCTCCTTAAACTAACCACGTCTTCAAAAACTCCCCCAGACCCCCCAAAATCTAACATATTTAGGTTTTCTCAAATTTTCTCAAAAAATATGCTTCTAGAAAAATGTGTAAAATACTTTATTGTAGACAATGAAATTTCCTTTTGAAAAAGGTACAACTCGATGGGGGTCAACAATTTATAAACTCTTCAGCGGCATCCGTTAATTGAAGTAATTTAAAAACGTAAAAAAATATCCATGTTTTTTCCATGATTTATTCGATTTTTTTTAAACCCAGGTTTATAGAACAAAATGTGTTATACATTATTGTAGCAAATAAAATTTCTTTTAAAATGCTGTGCAAGAAAGTGGAATTGGTTTCTTGGTTATAAATTCAGAGGCGCCCGTAAATTTAACCAATTTTAAAAAATCACAAATTAAAATATTTTTGTTACAAGTTTTATCTAATTTTTTCAAAAACTAAGCCTAATTTAAAAAAATGCTACAATGCACTTTATTGACAGTAAAATTCTCTTTTCAACGGTGTATAACTCGATGGGGTTTGACTTACAACGAACCCGCCAGCGACGTCCGTAAATGGGAGCCATTTAATTAATTTTTTTTTTAAATTATGTTTTGCACAGGTTTTATTTGATTTTCTGAAAACCATACCCTTTATCAAAAAAATTGTTTTTTACTTCATTGTAGATAATAAAATTTCCTTTTAAACGTTGTGTAATATGGTAAAAATTATTTTATATGTACCGCTCCAGTGGTGTGCTTAATTTAAAACAATTTTTTTTAAATCAACAAAAAAATTAATTTTGTTACATATTTTATTCAATTTTCTTAAAAACCAACCCCCCCTATTTTGGCCTCTATTCATTGAACTATATAACATAAGATTCCGCTTTTTTAGGACATAGGTATGCGCAAAATATATTGCTTCTGGTACAGTCTTACCATATCTACAGGACTTTACGAGGAAGTTTTAATAGTGAACTATTAACAATTTATTTTTATTATGTCTGATTTCTTAAGAGAAGCAATGCTTCCATGGACCGCACGCCCCCGTAGGTAGGTGCTCAGAAAGATTTTTAAAATTTATCAAAATTAGGTAAAAATGAAAAAGTATTATTAAATTAATATTTTCACTAAGTGCACCAAAAAACAGATCTCTTCAATCAAAATAACATCCACTTGAACCCACTGCTGTGCTTACAATCTGGGCGGAAAAGCGTTACCTCCCTCATCCATTTTTACATATTCCATGCACATTAATGAAATATCCTCCATTTCTAGATATTTCATAATAGAAATTGCATGACATACGACATGATAGGGTCTCGCCCCCCCCCCCCTAAGCACATTTCTGGGTGCGCTCCTGCTTTTGGTTCTAAAATGTGGCGCACCCAGGAATATGTCTTGAGAGAGGCCCGAGGCCTCTGGGGGCGGCCCGTAGCCTTATGATGTCGTATTTTATACTATTTGATGGTTTTATGCATGAAATATGTGAAAAATATCAAAACAAATTTTAGGTTTATTACGCCCATGATATTAAAGAATATACTTTTAGTTTATACTTGATATATTCTTTTGGTATATTCTAAAAATAATATTCCAGAATATACTTTTAGTTCATACCTGAAGTTTCTATTAGTATATTCTTAAAAGAATATTCGAGAATATGATTTTAGTTTGTTTCAGATATATTCTTTTGGCATATTCTAAAATGAATATTAGAATATGTTATTTTAGTATATTCTAAAACGAATATTTAGAATATGATTTTAGTTTATACCCGATATATTATTTTGGTATATTCTAAAATAAATATTAGTGGATAAACGTTTAATTTTGTTCAGGTATAATCCTTTGGAATATTCTCATATGAATATTAAAGAATATATTTTTATTTTATGCGTGATATTATTAGTAGATTTTTAAAAGAGTATTCTAGAATATGATTTTAATTTATTTCCGTGATATTATTAGTACCATTTTAAAAGAATATTCTAGAATATAATTTCAGTTGATTTTTAGTAAATTCTTTTGGTTTGTTTTAAAATGAATATTAGAGAAGATTTTAGTTTAATCATAAAATATTATATATTATTTAGTATATTCTAAAATGAGTATCTAAAATATAATTTTTGCTTATTTCTGGTATATTCTTTTAGCAAATTAATAAGCTTCTGGTTTCCAAGCATCCTGCGGCAGATGTTACTAACGAACTAACTAATTAGATACCCCGACATGATATAATTTATCCACAACTATAGACATTTATTTACACATAAATTGGCTAAGATATTAAATCAAGACAAACATCGATGTTTTGCGGTAAAGGTGGAGCCTCCAACTTGAAGGATCAACTCTAAAGTAGGGATGATTCGGAATAGATATTCCAAATCTATTTCAGGTGAAGTTTTGGCATAGGTCACCAAACAGGTGATCCGTGGTTATGGTCCTGCATGAGACGTAAAATGTACGTACCTAAAATGTACGTAGAAAAAATATTCTAAAATATGATTTTAGTTTATTTCCGTTATATTCTTTTTGTATATCCTAAAATTAATATTAGAGATATATATACAGGGTGTCCCAGAACTAATGATACATCGTTAAAATGTAGATTCCTTGGGTCAAAATATTACGATTTAGCAATACTTACCTTAGTCCAAAAGTTCGTATTAACCGAGATAAAGGGTGTTAAACTTTATTTTTTCAATTTGATTTTCTTTAATAACTTTTTTACTAATTAATATTTTTGCAAAAACTAATCAGCTTCAGAGTTTTTTAAAATTAGTAAGACGATTCCGTTGAAAAATTTGATATAGTTGCAAAATTACTATTGACGCCGCCAAAGAAACATACAATCAAAGAATAAAAAACAGGTTGCTGAATTGTCCAAGTAGTTCTAGGTCCTTTTGGTCTCTTGCAAAAGCCGTTGGATCAAACTTCACCAAGTCATCCATACCACCACTTACAGATAAAAATACTCACTTAGCCACAACATCAGAGGAAAAAGCAAATATGCTGGCCAAAATCTTTTCCTCCAACTCAAACCTAACAGTGCCAAATGGAAAAACTCCACCGTTCATTGAAAGGGTTTCCCACAGTATGCCAGAGGTACCCTTTTGTCACAGAGAAATACGAAAATCCCTTAAAAAGTTGGATACAAACAAAGCAATGGGTCCAGATGGCATTCCCGCGATAGTACTCAAAAATTGTGCTAGCGAACTCACCCCAACTTTCGCAAAATTATTCAATTTATCTTATAGGCAAGGAGTATATCCATCATCATGGAAGTCTGCCGCAGTACAACCCATTCCAAAGAAAGGAAAAAAGACAGATTCGTTTAACTATAACCAATTGCTCTACTTCCGGTGATATCAAAAGTAATGGAAAGAGTTGTGAACAATCACCTAACCAAGTACTTGGAAAAGTACAAAATTATCAACGACAAGCAATACGGATTTCGAAAATATAGGTCAACTGGCGATTTACTTACATACGTCACTCACTTATGGCAAAAAGCGATTGAGTTGCGAGGTGAAACAAGAACAATTGCCTTAGATATATCTACAGCATTCGATAAAGTCTGGCATGAAAATCTGCTCAACAAGCTCAAAGCAACGGGATTGTCGCCGAGACTTTGCACTTGGTTTGAAAGTTACCTTAAGGATAGATCCATTTATGTTGCACTGGATGGCCGGAACTCCAACTCTTACCAAATAAATGCTGGTGTGCCACAGGGAGCAATCCTTTCGCCAACACTTTTTCTGATTTACATAAATAACCTCATAAATAAAACAGTAAATCCACTTTATTGCTTTGCAGATGATGGCAATGTAGTCTCCTCAGTCATACCACCCACATGTCTCTCCGCACGTGAATTCAATTACCTTAGACTAGCTGAAATATCACAGATAAATAACGACTTGGAGATAATAGAGGACTGGGGCAACAAAAACCTTGTACAGTTCAACGCGCAGAAAACCCAAGCAGCCCTGTTTTCAAAAAAGACCAGCACCGGTGAGCCAAACATCATGCTATCTGGAAGTGCTGTCGCATTGCAGAGCCAGTTGAACATCTTAGGAGTCACTGCAGAGACCAACATGTCTTGGCACAGTCACGTGGCAGATATAGCTAAAAGGGCGTCCCAAAAGCTTGGGGTGCTATTTCGTACAAGACATCTGTATACACCAAGCCAACTGCTGACACTCTACAAAGCCCAGATTCGACCAACTATGGAGTACTGCTCACATATATGGAGTGCGGCACCCAAACATACCTTAATGCTTTTGAACACCGTGCAGAAACGAGCTATCAAGCTGATCAATGACCCCGCACTTACCCGTAGCTTGGATAGTCTCGAACATCGAAGAACTGTGGGCGATCTATCTCTCTTCTACAGGTATTATCACGGAAAATGCTCTGAAGAGTTGGCACGTAAGATCCCCCCGGGAGTAGCACCTACTAGGCGAACACGTCAAACAGACGGTAACCATCAATTTATTGTCAAAATAGAGGCACCAAGAACCTCATTATATCAGAATTCATATCTCTGGAGAACAGCATCGCTGTGGAATAAACTCCCTGCGACAGTTTTCCCTGCAGGTTACAACCTGAACCGTTTCAAAACCAACACACACCAACATTTCCGCGCACTTGCCGCTTGTCGAGCGTGATAGGGATCTCCTTGCGAGTGCGCATACCCGTAAAAAAAAAAGTCTTTGCAGTTATTTGACCTGTGAGTATTAAAAAAATACACTTAAACCGGTCGGTATCAAATCTATGGACTTGATACTTGAACCTGGTCTACAATGCTAAGTCTTAAGGTCTTAGTAAATACTGGTGCAAGAGTTTTTGATGCACTTTAAAATACTTAAATCAAAAAAAAAAATAGAGCATCGCTTTTTGGAATATTCGAGTTTTAAAAGAAAAAATAAAAAAAATTTATTGAACACCCTGTATTTTATAATTTTTTTCTAATCGGTCTTTCAATTCTAAACCAAAATTGTTGTTTGATTTTTTTCTAAAGTTAGAAATAGCGAAGATATTTTTAATTCAAAATTACGCCTTGAAATTCTATTTGGTATAAAGAAGTCTAAGTGTAATTTTGAATTTGGAATATCTTGGTTATAACTTTAGGAAAAAAATCAAAAGAAATTTAGAATTTAAAGGCCTATCAGAAAAAATTATAAAATATAGAGTGTGCAATTAAAATTCGTTTTATGTTTTTTGAGAAAACTCGAAAACTCAAAAATCCGGTGTTTGATTTTTCTTTTGATATAAGCATCTTAAACAGCGTCAAAACATCTACTAGTTTGCCAATTCCTAGCAATATCGTCGTGATATCTGTCTGTGTGTGTGTGTGTGTGTGTGTGTGTTTGCCGTGACACGATAGTTCCTAAACCGCTAAACCGATTTTCATAAAATTTTCAGGTTAAATCGTGTTTTACACTCTAACGAGCTGACTAGATTTTGGTCAAAATCCATCATAGTACTAATGACAGTTTTCTGACAATTAAAAAATTACAAAAATTCTAACCTTTTAACGGAGCATCGTATCAAGATGCAGTTGTCAGAATATAGTAGACTATATTTTGCACAATAATTTCTGTTATAACTAAAAACTTCGTATGAGCTTTAGTTTGTGAGATATTTACCAAAATCTGTTTTCAAGGCTGATATATTCATTTGAAGTGTGCTAATAGGCTAGCTAGGAAGTGTGTGACCACTAAAGGATAAAACGACCCCAACATTTTAGTTGTATTTGCTTTTATTGTCCGCGATAGGACAGACAGACCGGAAGGGGAACGCGAACCCCTAATAGGGTTTTTCCTTAAAAATACCTAACAGCTCCATTTTGTACACATCTCACATTTGAAACTGATACTTATTTGCGAGTCGGACACCACACCATGAAAATACAAAACTGTATAATTTCTTGTTAAAAAGTATACCCTTTGTCAAAAAGCCCTTCAAAAGGTTTAAAAATTTTGTTTGGAATTTCCCAAAATTAAATAGGTTTTTATAGTTGCCCCGTTGAAAAATATTTGAAGTGTAAAACCCAGTGCTGAAAGGTGCAGTGGTACCTCTCAATAGCCTCTAATAAACCTTACGAGCAGGACACGGCCTATGACGCTTTAGGAATCCAGTTTGGTAACGCATCTTTCTGTGTAAGCCCAAAAGAAACAACCACTGGCATTCCGAAAAATAATGAAAGAAAGTAGGCGTGGTAAACAAAAGTATTCCACCAATAACAGATTATAAAATAATGTTTGTTAAATCTTACAAGAAAATATAAGTCAATTATCACAAGATTAGGTGCATTCGATACTTTTACTGTAAAGATATTAGAAATATCTAGTCGTGTTTAAAATAATGAAATATTTCCCAAAATTTAAAAACGAATTTTTAATTTTGGCTCTTTTAAATCCCAAGAAATGGCAGTTGTTTCTTAAAGTGGGTATCCACATTTCATGTACCGATGATGTTTAAGAAAATTGTAACATCGATGTATACGGCTACTACGAGGGCTGTCTTTTATATTTTGTATATAGAAACATAGAGAGCGACACTGATCGAATGTTGTTACTAAAACTTAACCTCAATCTTTACCTAAACTTTTTTCAAATCGTCAGTGCGATACATAGAGTTTCATAGCTACAGTAAAGTTTTTAAGTTAACAAATTAGTGGAAAAATGAAATTGAACTGTAAACAGTTTCGGGCTATAATTTTTTACATCTTTGTATTATTATCTCATTAAGAATTCCTTGCCGAGTTGATTTCTGTTTTCGGTAATGAAGCATCGTATCAGTCTTCAGTCTCAAACTTGAAGATATTAGCCTTAGCGACGATCCAAGACCAGGTGCATTAAAAATAGCTGTCACTTAGGAAAAAATCGATGCTGTGCGCATGCTCATCATAGAAGATCGACGTGTGACATATCGCGAGATTGAGGCTTCATTGGATATTTCAAAGCCCTCAATTCAAAACATTTTTCGTGAAGAATTAGCGGTAAGAAAAATAGTTTCCCGTTGGATACTGCGTCTGTTAAGCGAAGAACAGAAAGAAGCTAGGGTCAATTTTTGTCAGAAAACTCTAGACCGCCCAACTAACATTTATAGTAGCTGCTACAGGCTCCAAAGACTTTGCTACTATCTTATGGTAGAAATGTGGTGATCCCAACAAAAATTCGGCCTTTTTTAGTTCTGTCTACTATCTAGCATCACGAAAAAGTAGAGCTTTCGTAAAAACGACCCTCTAAACTACTTTTTAGGACTGTTACTTGATAGTCTCTTCAGATAGTCTTCCCTACCACGATAGGACCTTGCCAAAGTTTTACTTTCTTTTTAGTCGTTGTTTCGTAGTCGCCGTGACTTTTATATTTTACTTAATTACCACTAGAAAGTTAAGCTTCATTGTAGTCGCAAACAAGTGTATCCGACAACTACATTATAACTTTAATTATTACCACAAAAGTTGGTGTCATCATAGTAGCATCTGATGTAATAATGTAGAGAAAATAACTTTTTGCAACAACTTGACAGCCGTAAATACTTTGATTTTTTTTTTGTGTCGATCTTTTAAAGTAGATACTACCTCCTGTTTCTACTTTGGAAACGCAGACTTTTTGCAGTCGCATCTTGGTCGCGCTCATTCTTAACCCTACTTTTACGGCTCCTTTTTTAAATAAGAAGTAGTTTTTTATGGATTTCCAGCCCATCTAGAAATGTTCAATCAACAAATATTAAAATCAGGATAAAAAAAAGAAAACAGAGGAAAGTGTTCGATCTTTTGCCCCCGCAGCATTTATTTTCCGGTAGGCATTTTCGCAATGAAGCATCATCAGTACCATATACCACTTCCGTATTTTCTTTCTTTTTATCCTATTTGAAATACAACTTCACATGGACACAATCCAACATTTAAAAAATATTTCTTAATAATATATGAAGGGCCCGGGGGAAAAACGATGAGATTCCATTTTTCAAAAAGTTGAGTAAAACGAAATTTAAAGTGGGAGTCTCAATGTTTTTCCACAGTGCTGCCTATTTTTAGCGGTAGCTATTAGTGGAATCTCATTGTTTATCCCCTGTAAGGTTTAATGTGTTACTACTTCACGTTACAAGCTATCGCATGGCGTCAAAATATCGATTTCGGAAAAAATGGAATCTCATCGTTTTTCCACTGGACCCTTCATATAGTATGGGAAATAGGACAAACAATAACAAAATACAACTTAGCAAAGTGCAATAATGCAAGGTTTTACTGAAAACCGTAAGTAACAATTCCAAACCAGGGGTAAAAATGATGAAATTAAAGAACGAAAAATCATAAAAACAAAAGTTTTCTGTGCGTCCGCCGTGACTAGAACCAGGAACCGTTGAATATGTACGCCAATTGATAGGGCGTTGGTGTACACAGCCAAATGTTCTAGGTTCGAGTCCCGGCCGAGGCACTTAATTTTGTTAAGTAAATTGTCGTTGTTTAATTTCCCCCCTGGCTCAAAACAAAATATTATTTACTTAAATTTATAAAAAAACAAGTTGATTTTATGTATATGACTATGTTTTTTTAGCTCCTTGATAACACTTTCTGGAATATGGACCTTGTTTGCCCGCAGTTAGAAAAACGATAACTGCAGTGGACTGTATATATTTTATTAAATGAAAGCGCGAACAAACATAAATATAATGATACGAAATCACGAAATAATCAAAAGGTCCATAGTTAATTGTTGGTACCACACAACGGAAATCAGAAACAAAGCACTCACCAGTTTGCAGCCAATTTGTCCACGTTCCAGGGGCCCCTGTCTTGATCTAATGATGGCAACACGTAGCTGAAGGGCTGAAGTTTCCAGTTCTATGCTTCAGTACACCAAAATCGAGCACTTTCAAGTGTAGAAATTTGTAATAGTTGGAGAAAGTAAATTAACACGCCATTTTCTCGAGGCGGTAGAAAAGGATCTCTCTGATTCTTGGTGCGCATGTCCAAATGCGCGAAAATTGTACTCTGTCCGTCATCTAATTGTGTGGTTTTAAAAAGTAAAAACAACCGCGAAATTTAGCGGGAGCTAACATAACTGCCCTCCCAAACACACAATTTTAGAATATCAACCAGACAGATATAGATATAAGAAAAAATGATCGACCGATAAATATAAATGAATGAAAAACAGAAAAGTAGCGTAAGTTTATTTAGAGATAACGAAAACCCGAAAAAGGCAAAACAAACAAACAAAATTAAAAAAATAATAATAAAGAATTACCTATTGTAATAATTGACTTCAATAGGTAGAAAAAATTAAAATTACTTTTAATTCGGCAAGAGGCACAGTTTTACAATTGGCCGCTTGTAAACACCGGTAGCCGTTCGTACCGTCGCTACACGCACTTGACCGTCTCCGCCGGGATGCAATTCGGGAACCCGACCGACTGACCATTTCAAAGGTGATTGGATGTGATCACTCGTTATGATAACCAAATCATTTAATTTGATATTTGGGGACGAATCAGCCCACTTGTGTCGCTGTTGTAGCGTATGCAAATACTCTACAGAATACCGTTTCCAAAAATCATTATGTAGTTTTTGGATTAGTTGCCATCTCGAGAGCCGATTTAGGGGAACCTCGGACAAATCTGACTCCGAAATTTCTGAATTAAGGGGTTCAAGGGTCAAAAAATGCCCAGGGGTAAGAGGTTGAAGATCGTGTGGGTCTGAAGAGGCAGGAGATAAAGGGCGACTATTAAGGACGGCTTCTATGCGACATGTAAGGGTGGACATTTCCATGATGGACAACTTCTGGTCGCAGACTACTCGAACAAAGTGAGTTTTAAAACTTTTGACGCCAGCTTCTGCCAGGCCATTGAAATGTGTGTCTGGTGGACGCACTTCTTGCGTAATCAAGTAATTGGTTACGAAACCCTAAAAAATTACTGCCCTGATCTGACCAGCATTGCGTCACGCTTCCACGTCTGGAAATGAATCGATGGAATGCACCTACAAACCCTTCGGTGGACAGTTCCATGGTTAATTCCAAATGCACGCAATGTGTGGCCGTACAGACAAACACACAGACATACGATTTGAAAGCTTTACAACCACGGTAACGATGAGGAATCACAAAGAAAGGTCCACAAAAGTCGATAGCTACACTCGAAAAAGGTTTAAGTTGATTGATTCGATAAACGGGAAGAGAACTCATTATGGGCGGTCTATAGGGTTTAGGGTTGATTCTAAAACATTGCAAGCACTTGGATATGGTTCTTTGAATTGCCCGTCTGGCAGATAATATCCAAAATTGCTGTAAAAGCAGATTATGTAATGTTTTAAACCCAGGATGAAGGTATTGTCGATGAGTGGACTCGATAAGAAGAGTAGTTAAACGATGGTTACTCAAAAGTAAGACGGGGTGTTTTGCAGAATAAGACAAAAGGTCAGATTTTTGTAATCTGCCACCGACTCTAATGATATTATTTTCATCAAGAAAAGGTGAAAGTTTTCGAAAAGGTTTCGGTATTGGTTTATCCTTAGATAACGCGAAAAAAAGCTCAGAAAAACAAGAACCTTGAACGCGTTTGATAAGAAGGTGTAACGCACTTTGCATCTCACCGGTGGTAGGAAAAACAATATTTTCAAAAATAATCTTTTGGTCCGGTGGCTTAGTGGGTTTTTGATAGGAATGGTTTTGAAAAAGGTTAACTATTCAAAGGACATAAGAAATGATACGTTGAATTTTTGATATAGATTAATATTTGATAAGAAGCTGATCTAAGAAGTTAACGTCATTTATCGCATTGCAAAAGACCTTTGGCTTTTCTTCCAAATTAATATCTTCAAAATCAATCGGCATTTTTGATTTATGAAAATCGGGCCATTCGTTTTCGGGAGACCACAAAAACGACGGTGCATTCCACCACATGTCATGTGAAATGAGCTGTGAAGGGGTGGCCCCTCGTGACGCAATATCGCCTGCATTTAAAGCAGAAGGAATGTAGCGCCATGAGTTTGAGGGAATGATTTCTTGGATTCTACTGACTCGATTTCCAACAAAGGTTTGCCAGCGATGAGGAGGGGATGAAAGCCAATGCAATACGACTTGCGAATCACAGAAAGTAACGATATTTGTAAAAGTTATTTTTCCTTCATAGCTAGATAAAACGAAGTCAATTCGCTTAAAAGAAATGCGCCTAGGAGTTCTAGCCTAGCCAAAGTTTGTGACTTTATCAGCGCGACCCTAGATTTTGCAGATATGAGAGAAACAGATATATTGTTTTCCTCTTCTACTCGAAAATATACGACGCCTGCGTAGCCTCGAATTGAAGCGTCACAGAAGCCGATGATTTGACAGGTATTGGTTTTTAACAGTTTGATTTGTCGGGGTAATTGAAAATTGGAAAGAAGCGGAAATTCAGAACGAAGTTTGTTCCAAGAGTCGATGATAGAAGAATTTGGTTCTTCGTCCCAGCCTATTTTCGATATCCACAACTGTTGCAAAATAAATTTTGCTTGTAGCAACAAGGGACAAAGAAAACCTAAGGGATCGAAGATTGTTCCTATGATAGATAAAATAGAACGTTTAGTTGGGGGTTTGTCCTTCATTCGACATTGATAAGAAAAAATGTCGTTTTTTGGATGCCATTGAAGGCCTAAAACTTTGATAAAGTGTGGTTCATCCTTGTCAAAAGAGAGAGGCATTTGACGATCGGATTCTGGCAATGTTGCCAATAACTCAGGACAATTGCTTGCCCAATTTTTAAGTTCAAATCCTCCCGACTTCAACAAATCATTGAGTTCCGTTTGAAGGGAAAGAGCTTCAGAAAGCGAAGGGCTAGTTCCCAAGATATCGTCGATGTAAATTGACGTTTTTAGAACAGTACTAGCCATAGGAAAACGTTCCTTTTCTCTCTCTGCCAGCTCATTCAATGTACGCATGGCTAGAAAAGGTGAGCATGTCATGCCAAAAGTGACAGTAGAAAGTTCCCACACTGAAAGTGGGTCCTGTGGAGAAAACTTTCCACAATATCCTTTGATAAGGACGGTGATAAGGATTGATAAGGACTTGACGGAACATCTGTTTGATATCAGCAATGTAGGCAATAGGATTAAGACGAAACGTAAGGAGTAAAGAAGCAATATCCTTTTGAAGTTTCGGTCCAGATAACAACGTGTCATTGAGACTAATATTCTTTGGGGTGACTGCCGAACAATCCCAGACTATCCTTAATTTTGTACTTAAGCTTTCCGGCTTTAGTACGCAATGATGTGCCAAAAAACATGATACGTCGACTTTTGGTTGACTAGGTAAAACTAGACTCATGTGATTAGAATCGATATAATCTTGCATGAAACTAGAATAGGCAGTGTACAGATCAGGATTTTTGAGTAATCTAAGTAAAAATCTACGATAAGCTTGCGGATAAGTATTTCCTAGGTCAGGGTTTATTTTATCTTTAAACGGAAGATCTACCATGAATCTACCGCTCGGTTGTCGTACGACACTCGCAGTAAATATTGATTCCGCTCGTTTTTCCTCCTTTGATAAGATTTGTTTTTGAGGCAAATGTTCGATTTCCCAAAACCTAGGGATAATGACCTCTAAAGGAGGTGAATGACTCGTTAAAAAACAACTGGTTCGTTCCGTAAGATTACCTACTTCGTCAACTTTTCCCATGACGACCCAACCAAAGATAGTTTCAAGGGCTGAAGGTTGCCCCATTTGTCCAAGAACCCTGCCCACCTTGAATATCTGTGCGAATAGCTCGCAACCAATAACTAGGTCCACAGGTCTAGATTTGAAATAAGATGGGTCGGCAAGTTTAAGGTTTTCCAAGTGTTTCCACTGATTATCGTTCAAAGTGAATGTAGGCATATTGGAACATAGTTGTGGAACGACAATTGCTTCGAAATTAAGTAAAGGAGTGACCTGTCCTTGTGGCTTAATGTGACATTGAACGAGCGCCTTGGCAGTAAAAGAAGACATTTTATTTAATCCGAATATTTCAGTGGTGTAACTTTGCCTAGGAAGATTAAGACGCTGAATACACTTTTCACTGATGAATCCTGTCTGTGATCCAGAATCAAGCAGTGCCCTTACAGGTTGAAAATTTCCGCAACCGTCCATAACATCTATTATGGCGGTGCATAAAAGAAAGGCACCTGAAGGTCCTGAGGTATTTAATGACACATGAAGATTATTGACAGGTGGTGTGTGAATGACAGGACTAGTATCTTGGCTTCCAGACTCTTTATTAGTTTCTAAGATATGAGTTAAAGTGTGGTGCCTTTTACTATTGCAAGTCCTGCATGAATATTTTGATTTGCACATGTCTACCCCATGCGAGGGATGAAAACACGCTAGACATAATTTTTTCTACTTGACGAAAGATAGGCGATCGATAGGTGAGAGGTCAAGAAATGTTTGACATTTCGAAAGCACGTGACCTTGTTTACACCGGAAACATTTTATTCCCGTACTTGAATTAGTTGAGGTGCCAGCCAGTCCTATAAAAGGCGAATTGGATGATTTATAGGTAGGCTTTTGCCCAAACTGATTTTGCATAGAATTTGAATTTTGATAGGTAGGCTTTTGCCCAAACTGATTTTGCATAGAATTTGATTTTTGATAGGTAGGCACCTTTTTAAGTGCTGTTGATTGAGGAAGTGATTCCAAAACTTCTCTTTCTTTTTTCTAGAAATTGAAAAAGTGACAGAAAAGTGGGAATTTCGGTATTAGTATTGGCGTGACTCATTTCGAAATTTGAACGCGTCGGAATATCCAATTTTTCTAACAGAATGAAAAAAATAATAAAGTCCCAACTGTCAACGTCAAAGCTAAGTGATTTTAAAATTTCTAGGGATTCTGAAAAGGTGTCAATTAAATTACGCAATTCTCTAGCTGACTCGTTTATTAATGTATAGTTCATAATTGTGCTTAAAGCATCATTTGCGAGGTCTCGCTTGTTTTGATATCTATTGACTAATTTGTCGTAAGCAATTTTATAATTTTGATCAGATAAGCTAATCCCTGATATCAATTTTAAAGGCTCATCCTCGAGATATGAAAATAAATATTGAAGTTTTTGGACGTTACTTAGACTTTGATTTTGATCTATAATGTTATTAAAAAGATCGAAAAAGCTTGGCCATAAATTTTTTATCACCTTGAAATATGGGAATACCTAACTCTTTGAGTTTTGGAGTTTCAGATTCGTTTTGTCGAACAAATGATCCCGAAAGGGTTGGAGCCTCAACCGGAAATATTTCAGAGTAAACCCCCTTACACGCATAAAAATATTTACGAGCTTCTGAAAGGATCGCATCTTGCGTTTTAAACTCCTCGTCGTCCGAGTCGTCTATCAACATAATGACATCATTATGTGCCAACATGCATTTATCGAAGGTTTCATCCAAATCGGAATACCTCACTTGAAACTCGTTTCTCGCTTTTGCGTCCGTTGCCGCGGTTTGTGAAAACACATAACACTCGGTGATCGCAGATAAAAAACCCTTGCGTTTTTGCACGGCTTTTTTGATAGACATGATTTTTACCTTTGAAATGACGAAATTGTCGGTAAATATACAATTAACGCTAAATTAATGCTTCTGAAATAGAAAAATGACGAATTGTCGAAAATATGCACTAATTTATCGCAATTGATGAAAATTGTTTTAAATATCGAAATGATATGGAACACATCTAATCACAGAAATGAGAACTGTTGTTTGTTTTGATTGATTCTCGATTTTTGTTTACTGAAGTGACCACGCGGTAGACCCTGCGTTACCATAGCAGCGGACCGAAAACAGGTGAACTGCGCCTAAACCGAAGGTCGAACGAAAATCTCTCTCGGTTCAATACGATTGGCAAAATTCAAGGCCGTGTGATCTCGGCGAAAATGTGAAAATGAAATGGCCGACTTATTAATACCGTCGTATGGAGTAAATTTAAATAATTCGGGTCGAAGGAACACTTATGTATTGCCCGCAGTTAGAAAAACGATAACTGCAGTGGACTGTATATATTTCATTAAGTAAAAGCGCGAACAAACATAAATATAATGATACGAAATCACGAAATAATCAAAAGGTCCATAGTTAATTGTTGGTACCACACAACGGAAATCAGAAACAAAGCACTCACCAGTTTGCAGCCAATTTCTCCACGTTCCAGGGGCCCCTGTCTTGATCTAATGATGGCACCACGTAGCTGAAGGGCTGAAGTTTCCAGTTCTATGCTTCAGTACACCAAAATCGAGCACTTTCAAGTGTAGAAATTTGTAATAGTTGGAGAAAGTAAATTAACACGCCATTTTCTCGAGGCGGTAGAAAAGGATCTCTCTGATTCTTGGTGCGCATGTCCAAATGCGCGAAAATTGTACTCTGTCCGTCATCCAATTGTGTGGTTTTAAAAAGTAAAAACAACCGCGAAATTTAGCGGGAGCTAACAGGACCTTGCTTGATCAGTTTGTAGTAAAATAAATCACAATATTTATTTTGGTTTGTAATACAATACTTGTATAAGTTTTCGTAATACAATACTTGCATTGGTTTTTGTAAAGTAATGCAGCCGGTAAGTGGCGCCCCCGAAAATACAAAATGTATACTAAAATGTGTAAACAAACTTGTAATAAGAGCAGTGTTGCCAATCGGAGCATAATTATGCGATTTGGGCATAATTTTACCGGTCGGCGCATAATGATCGCATGATGGGTAAAAGAGCATAATTGAGCATAATTTTTCGACAAATTGCATAATAAGAGCATAATCACACTCATAGCGATAAACAGTCTGTGACTGCACCACTCGCAGTTGATTATCATACATACATATACTGGTTGGGAATTGTGAATGCACCCAGCGGAAGTTAGCCTATGCGAACAAGTGGCACTTCGGCCGGCGACAAACCGGTATTAACTGTCTTGTTCTTTTCCCGTGTAATAACAAGCGACAGAGTGTTTAGTGGCTGTAGAGTGTATCGTGCATGTGAAAACCAGAAAAGTCTGTTGGGTTTGGTTTCTGACATGGCCTAGGGGCCATTGTAACCGTGAGGAACGTCTCTGTGAATACGGCCCTTAGCCGCGCAGGCGCAGGTCAAAAAAGCATACACTTACATTGACTTTGATCTCGAATTTCTATTTTTTTGACAGGTTGGCTTATAACTTAGAAGTGAACTTTCAATGCAAATGTAACATGCTTTGATCAAAGTCAATGTAAGACTAATTATCCGCGCGGATGTTTTCTTTCTCACGATGTGATTGGTTGATTTCAGGATTTCAGCCAGTCAAGGCTGGAGAAAAAAAAATCCGCGCGGATAATACGCTCTATGGACAGCCGGCTTAAATGTTGCATAATTCAGAACAAAATCGCATAATTTGGGCAGAGAAGAAGCATAGTTTTGCTCCCAGCTGTTGGCAACACTGAATAAGAGGCAATAATTCAGATTCACATTTTACGACTACGAGACGCAAAAACTTACAATTTCACAAAACCACGATGCTACAGAACACAGAACACGGCATCAAAAACCAGGATTAGGAGTTGTTGTTGGCAAAAATGACAATTGGCCTCACCCCAATAACTTGAGGGTAGTGATATTCCTTATCGCGTGGTTCCTACTACTGTGAAGGTGTTTTTATAGTAGCGGAAGCTAGGGACTAATACGTTGACGTGACGGAAGAGTAGAAATGTGCTGTCTAAAACTAAAAGGGACCAGTGCCATAAAAGTGGTTCATATTACGTTGCCGCAACTTAGGCTCACTTTCAAGTTACCCTTTCGACTATTAGGGAACGCCATGTTTTTTTTTTAGTAAGAAAAAAAAGAAAGTAGAAAATTTAATATTTTTATTTTTGTTTTTTGAGCCCATATTAAGGAGATATACTATTTTATCAACAAATTAATTGAATGTTACTAAAATCTATATATTAAACACCATTTGTTGGAATCAACAAAAAATTCCATCAGATACCAGAAAACGATTCTATTTTACAGGCGCGTCCGTTTTTTGCAATAAATATGATGCATATTTCACATAAAAAATTGCGTCGCAGTTGAATATTGGTCCTCTGCTAGTAATTTTTCTCACTTTTAGATAACATAGATACATATTATAGCCATAACTAAAAACTTAGCCAGTTTGTTTACTGTAGTGTTCACCATTCTGTAATAATTCTACCAAAAGGAAACGATTATATTATTTGCAACTACATCGCTACTTTTCTGCCTTTTCGGAAAAAACCAGCCTCTACAACGTAGTAGATACCAGGCTGCGACGTAGTAGTGTAGTTGTTACTACAGTGCTTTAAAGTCACTGACCAAGTAGTTATAACCAGAAATTGGTTCCCCACTTAGGGAATTAACGTCATTGTATGGTATACTGAGACGTAGCGGGAGTACGTTGCGGTTACTTTTAAGAAATTCTTTCTAGTTGGGGTTTCGTCCTTACAACTTTAAATGTTTGTTGGGCGCTTTGAGGCAGGAAACTCGAAAAATGTGTAAAGAATTGTCAGTGGTGATGAATCGTGGATTTCCTCATATCAACACGAAAAAATACGTCAGTCGTCTGTTCGGATGTTCCAAGATGAAGAACAGTCAACAAAAGTAATTCATCCTCGAACGGTATCCAAAAATATGGTCGCGACATTCCATCATCTGGAACATCAAAGGACTGTTACTGCCGATTGATACATCACCATTTGTTTGCCGAAAGTCATCGCTGAGCTTCGAAAAACCAACCCCGAACGACGAATCATCCTCCACCGAGACCATGTAAGTCCGCCAAAGCACAAAAAAACCATTGAATTTTTACCTAACGAAACGTCGAATGGTTGGACCATCCTCCATACAGTCCCAACGATTTCTATACTTTTCCGAAAATCAAGAATGGACCTGTGGTCAAAGATTTAAGTCGTCAGAGGAACAGTCGACGGCTTCAAGAATGCAATGTTGACATTACCAACAAACGAGTGGAATTACAGCTTTGACAACTGGTTTGAGCGCATGTAAAATGCAATAATTTTCGTGGAGAATACTTCGAGAAACAATAAAGTATTTAAAAGTTATCTGCTGTTTTATTCCAGAAGTATATTCAAAACTTAAAAGACAACCCTTGAACTACCCTGTTTTAGGGACCAGCCCAAAAATTAATTTGTTTAACAAAAATATAAGGAAAAGCTATTTGAGAACTTTTGAATGCGGCCTTTGACACCACACACCGCATCAAACCAACCAAATGACATGTTAAAACCTGCATTATTATGAGAATTATAAAGCATTTTCTGGAAAAAGCGCGAGTCCGGATTATTGAATCAAGTAAAATCCGGACTACCAAATACCTCTATGGACTGCTGAGGCTGTCCGGACTACCGAAGCATCCGGAATATCGCGAGTACGGATTATCGAGTCACCAATGTATGCTGTAAATGTTTTGATGAAAATGGCATTTCAAACAATGCAAAATATAAGTTCGCTTTTATACTTTTTAGCCTCTTTTTGATATTAATAAACTAGAACTTTCCTTTGTTTTTTGACAATTAAATTAATTTCGCTTGACGCTTTGTTTTGTTTTATGTACAACCTGATCGAATAATATTATTTCACTTTGTTTACACTTAAACCAAAGCGACAAAACTAATTGCGTCTAAAATAATACGAACTGCCTTTTATTTGATTTACCTATTATATAATATATAAGTTTGCGAAAACACTTTTATCAAAATAAATGTAATTGGGTAAAAACAAAGGTAACTAAATACTCTATTCGCTTAGAGACCTTAATGCAAAGTTGACTCCCCCTTCTTTAAATGCTCTCTAGGGAGTAAATGTTCTCTTAAATTCACGGTAACCATTGGTCAATATCAGATATATGACATTAATTTGATAGTAATGACATTTTTTCTGAATGTTTTCAATAAGAAATCTCTCTTCAAAATTCTCCTATTGCAAACCAGGAGAGCAGTTATGTCAAATGTTCTCTCGAAAATGATTCCTTCCGCCTCAGTTTAAAGTCAGACGCTATAAACTGACCAATGGTAACCGTTAATTTAAGAGAACATTTACTACCCATTTAAAGAATAAACCCCAGGGGTTAAAAGCCCTTACCTTTCAACTTATAGATATGACGGCTTAAATTTGAAAAACAGAAAAATTTTGGAAAATTTACAATTTTTTTTTACAGATTTTTTTCAATCTAATTTTATGCACTTTTATAGAAACTATTAATCACTTGCATTATTAATATTTCTGTGGGCGATTTTTTTTTTCCTAAACATTATGTTTTTTTTGGGTTTTTTGCGTTTTTTAGAAAAACTGCTGATTTTACAAAAAAATCATAGAATACAAAAAGAAGTGCATTGACAATTTGTATTCACAGTGGGTTTAATTTTTACCCTAAGTTAAAAAGTTTTTGACTATGCTCAGCAAACTACGAAATTGGCCCCAGACACAAAAATTTTACTTTTTCATAAAAGTTTTAAAAGTCGAAAAAATGCCAAAAATTTAACAAGTTTCGTGGCTAATCGGGTAAAAAGGAGTTTTTGTTTATCTCATATTTTTTCGTGGGTAGCTTGAAAGCTTAACCTCACGGGGGTCCAAGATGTAATGGACACCTAATAAGTGTTGACAGTTAACTGTTTCGTCCTTATGGGACTCCTCAGAACACTGCTTGGTCAATATGATACTCTTGCGAAGTTAATTAGACGGTTTTGTCTCTAATCCTATGTAAATAGTGAGAAAACTCTCGCAACTCTACCGAGATACGAGAGAGAAACTGCTATACATATCGATCAATGAAAAGATCGATTACAAATAAAAAGAAACAAACTAATCCGTGACCTACGACAGCTCTTCTGCCTTTCAGGCCAGATCAACGCTGATTGAGTTTTTATCCGCCATCAGACACGTGAGCGTCACTCAGCGGAATTTTTAGCCAAATAATACTAACAAACGTAAAATTAAGTACCTGTGAATTTAAAAATCAAACAAGTTTCGTGGCTAATCGGGTAAACAGGAGTGTTTGTTTGTTTGCTTTAATAATTAGAAGGCTTTACCATTGTAAGCAATATAAGCTAATTTTGTATTTTTTGTAGTTTATATTCTGTCAAATATGACGGTTTAAATATGGCCGACCTACGATTTTCCACCAATGTTTTCCCGATCATTTTTTATACCTTAGGGCAGGCATCCTTTAGGAACCTAAGGGGCACATCGGTGGAGAGTAATTTAAAACTCTATAAAAAATTGCGAAACCATTTTTCTCTTAAAATTAAACTTTCGTCAAAAATCTAAAAATCTTCAATCCCATCACTAGTCGCTTGGTAGCCTCCGTTATTTTTGCGTGTAAATGCAAATTTGACGTCGGAGGCTGAGAGCTCTCACTTTTGGAAACACAGTTTGACTTATTGGACATTTGCTAAACAAAAACAACAATTTTGGAAAATTCATAACTTTTTCCGATTTCTTACATTTTTAAATAAAGCTGTATTTTTAAGAGAAAAATAGTTCTGTAGTTTTTTATAGAGCTTTAAATTACTTTTCCACCAATGTACCTTCTAGGTTACTAGAGAATGCCATAAGGTAGAGACTTTTAATTTTTGAAGCATTTTTCCACTTTTGAAAATTTCATGAAAAAGTTAAATTTTGGTGTCAGGCCAATTTCGTAGTTTTTTGAGCATAACTCGAAAATTTTGTAACTATGGTAACTAACAACTTGTTAATACACTTTTTTTTTGCATTTTATAATTTTTTTGTAAAAATCAGCACTTTCTTCAAAAAACGCAAAAAAACATAAACGTGCACAAAAATCTAAATCATATTAAATTAGTTTGAAAAAAATCGGTTAAAAAATAAACAAGTTCTGCATTTTCCAAAATTCTTCTGTTTTTCATTTATGAGTCGCCATATTTTATTTGGAATAAGTTTAACAGATGTCCAATAAGTAGAATTGTGTTCTTAACCCATTTTGGGCCGTTGATGCGTATACACAACACTACAGTAATATTTTTTTACAAAAATAGGAACCTTTTTGGCATGAGATATAGACAAATCCCACTTATGTAAGGTTAGACCAAGGCAATCAAATTGGATTTAGAAGATTTTTTGTTTCCGTCTGCCTGAAAAATTTTTGAAAAACCTCATCTTTTCTTCTTTTGGCTCCAAAATTTTTAAAATTCAAAAAAGCACAATTATATTTTTATTTACAAAGATATTGTAGTTTTATCTTACCAGGTAAACTTTCAGTAACAATATCAAACGGAAAACTTAGGTTTGTTTGTAGCAAGTTTTTTTTAAATACGTGATAAATTATAGTGTTGCGTTTACCCATCAAAGGCCTAAAGGGTTAAATGAAATTGCCGAAAACGGTCGGCGTGTAGATATACTGTGCAACGCTCACAAATGTAAATCGTTTGACTTTTGTACACCCGACATCTTCTTCTGGAGACAGTTGTGCTCATGACGTATCTCATCAGATCACCTCTCATATCAGTGGGCGACTTTATCGGAAGTGCTCCAACAACAAAATTTTTTGTTTTGAGCATTCGCAATGTAATAAATGATTTGAAATCCAGCTGCGACATCTTATTCTGGTTTACGGTTTATAAAGTTTCCAGGCGTTCACAAGCGAACTGTCAATAACATTTATAAAAAGTGACCACCACCATTTTTTACCCATTACTTTGATTCTATAGTTTCCAACTCCATTATCGGGTAAATCTACGCCTCCCATATATTTATTATATGCTGATATTACCACTGGTTGGGAGATTGAAACTTTTTTTGATTTTCTATTTCATAGAAAAATAAAAAAAGTTTTAATTCCCCAACCAGCGGTAATATCAGCATATAATAAATATATGGGAGGCGTAGATTTACACGAGAATGGAGTTGCAACCTATAGAAAGTAATGGGTAAAAAATGGTGGTGGCCACTTTTATAAATCTTATTGACAATTCGCTTGTGAACGCCTGGAAACTTTACAATACCGTAAACCAGAATAAGATGTCTCAGCTGGATTTCAAATCATTTATTGCACTTCCGATGAATCCGCCCACTGATATGAGAAGTGACCTGAAGGAACACGTCATAAGCAAAACCGACTCCAGTAGATGTCGGGTATGCAAAAGTCAAACGATTCACATTTGTGAGCGTTGCACAGTATATCTGTACGCCGATTGTTTTCGGCAATTTCACTTAACCCTTTAGGCCATTGATGCGTTAACGCAGCACCCCACATTTTGTTAAGATAATATTCAATATTTTTTTTACGGTACATATTAGTTACATTTATGTATATTGATAATACAAAAATACTTTTTTTTATAAATATTGTTTTCTTTCTATACTTGACCCAAAATGGGTTAAAGGTAAGGGCTTTCAACCCCAAGTTTGGTATTAACACGAAAGGTGGAAATAGGCGTCTAAATGAATAGAGTAAAATACCTGAAAATTAAGATTTTTTGAGAAGTAAATTTATTTAGTTAGACTTTATAGTTTACGTCAAACAGTTTTCGTCTCTACTACGAGCCATCTGCGTTGATTTTGTGACAATCCGCTTGTGTCAGTCATCCTAACAGAAGGTTTAAGGAACAGATAAAACGAAGGCAACGCATCACCTTGCCTTACTCTTGAATTTACACAAAATTACTCTGAGAACTCGTTATTTATTCTGATTACAGCTTTGGAACTCTCAACGGAAGCTTATTAAAAAATTCAATATTATTAAAATTATTTTATAATAAAAAGTACCTACTCTCAGACCCTTAACAACATGGTAGTAAAGAGTTTAAATAAATCTACACAACGTACCTTTTTTTAATTATAAATACAAAAAATAATTAAAGTTTTGTTGTAATTCAGTCCGAGCTCAAATTCTTATTTGTTCTAAGAAAGCGTATATTTTGGTATATGAATTTGTAAAAACTGTTTCCGGAACGTTCCGGTTGGGATTTTAACGATTTTTTCCTTTACGCCTAATAATAGAAAATTATAATGGCATTTTTCATTTTAATTTCGTAATTAAGAACATATAATAGTTTTGAGTAAAAAATGTACTTATTTTGTAATTATTTTTATTGGAAATATACCGTTGCGCGGACCTTCTTAACAAAAAACTATCATGTTTACACAATTACAAAACTGGGTTTTGGAATTGTAAAATGAGCTTTTTTGACAAAAATTCTTTGATTTACTTATTAATTAGAGTGTACCAGCCTATTTAAGCAAAAATAAGTTTTTTCTAAACACGACATAAATTTTGCCAGCTTTAAGTATAAAATACCACTATCTAGACGTCCCAGGTATTTTTAGAATGTTTAACAGGTTTCGAGAAATCGTGAATTAAATTGTCTCTATACAGGGTGTTCGGCACATGAACCGTCAAAATTTTTTGGGATATTGTTGGGGTCATTTGCTACCTTTTCAACATTGGAACTTGGGTCCTTAGAGTCACGGCTAAAGAGATAGGAATTATTTAATTTTTTTTCTCAAATTAACCAAAATCCCACCTTTAAACCCTCGTAAGCTTTTTATTAAAGTCTGGAAAAGCACCATTTTTTTCTATAATTCTGTAATCTTATGCTACTTCAACTAATTAATAGATTTGTTAAAATTTATGTAACAAAGGGACATACGAGGTTTTTTATTAAAGAACATTAGTGATTTTGTGAAAGAAAATCAATTTCAAAGTTAAAAATTAAAAAAGTATCGACACTTGAGAACTTCATTTTATTTTAAAACCTTCTCTAGTTGATTACCTTTCTAACGGTATGCTAAACTTTGATTTAAAAAAAACAATTCTGCTTTAAAATACAGATATTCCGTGAGACGGGCAATAATCGTTCGGACTTGATAAGAAAATAATTTGATTTATGATCGTTTCGAACAAAATTTATAAATAAAGAACACAATACATTACCCAACAAACATTTAAAGTTGTGACGACGAAACCCCAACTAAAGAGAAGTTCTTAAAAGTAACCGCAACGTACTACCGCTACGTCTCAGTATACCATACAGCGACGTGTCAATTCTCTAAGTGGGGAACCAATTTCTGGTTATAATTACTTGGCCAAGTGTTTATAGTTACTGTAGTAACAACTACACTACTACATCGTAGCCAGGTATCTACTACGTCGTAGAGGCTGTTTTTTTCCGTAATGGCATAAAAGTAGCGATTTAGTTGCTAATAATATAATCGTTTCTTTTTGGTAGAATTGTTACACAATATGGTGGACACAACAGTAAACAGACTGGCTAAGTTTTTTTGTTTGGTTATGGCTATAATATATACTATGTTATCCAAAAGTATGAGAATTTACGAGCAGAGGATCAAAACTCGAGTGCGACGCAAAGTTTTTTGTATAACATGCATTATATATGTTATATGAAAATATCCTGCCTACACTTAGAAGAAACCAGAACCTTCTATGAAACCCGAGAACCTTCCAGATAAGAAGCTTATTCTGCTGACTTGCGTTTCCCATGAAATAAACAACACGTGCATTCAAGCCGAATCAACACTTTATTTCTCAGAACCTTTCAAGATAAGAAGACCATTCTGCTGACTTGCGTCTCTCACGGAATAAACAACACGTGCATTCCTGCCGAATTGCACTTTAGTTTAAGTCTAGAATATTAAGGAATTATTCCATTGCTTAATCAGCACATTTTCTTTATATAAACTCAAATCATTGTAATGTTAAGTCATTCTCTTTAGAATCGTTCTTAAGTACACGTTCAATTATAACGTTTAAGTCCTATATTGTATTTAATCAAAATAAAGTTTTTTAAAAAGTTAAAAGTAAACTTTAAAGTATAACATATATATTGCAAAAAACCGGTGCGCCCGTAAAATTAAGCCGTTTTCTGGTAGCTGATGGAATATTTGTGTTGTGATTTTGGAGGTTATGTTTTCATAATCGACAGTTTAATGGTGCTTAAGAAGAGCATTTTTGGTAAGCTTCAACTAATTTGTTAATAAAATAGTATAGCTCTTTAATATGAGCTCATAAAACGACAATAAAAATATTAAATTTTCTTTCTTACAAAAAAACATGGCGTGCCAAACTATATTCCCTGATAGTCGAAAGGGTTACTTGAAAGTGAGCCTAAGTTACGGCAACGTGTCATGTACGACTTTTATGTCGGCATTCCCTTTTAGTTCTAGATAACACATTTGAATTTCTACTCCTTCGTTGCGGCAACGTATTATTAACTAGCTTTCGCCACTAGAAAACGTCCACAGAGTGATAGGAACCACGCAATAAGTAAAACTACTTCTCTCAAGTTATTGGGGTGTCGCCACTTGTCATTTTCCGTTTCTGCCAACAACAGCACCACTGCTTATAGGTTAAGTACGACAGTGAATTTTTGGTAGCTTTTAAAACAAAAACAAGCAAAATTAAATTCCATTATAACAATAAATGAAGTGCCAATAAAAAGTGTTTTTCAAAAATGTATGTTGCAGTCGAGAGCATGATCCCTATTCTAGAATATCTAGGAAGTGTTGGTCGAGGAACTAAAAGAACGTAGTCACATGGATGAAATCAACTTATTGTTACTTTTTTTATTTACGCATTGCTCTCACAATTCGTATGTGGTATTTTTTATTATTTTTAAATATTTTCGCATTCTCAATATTCAGTAATTTTTATTACTATAAGCCCTATAAGTAAAAAAAAACAATCTTTGAGACTTCGCTTAGAAATCCGCATGTAACTTGTTTTTTTAATAGCCGCAAAGTTACCGCAAATTGCAAAAGTTCCTAGATGAAGCCCAAAGAGGTTTATTTTAGGGGCCGTGCATAAATTAGATACCCATCATAAGGGGCCGAAGCGTTACATATAGTGGGGAAGGTGATGTTGCGACAGCGTTACGTAAATTTTTTCACCGATTAGTTTTAAGGTTTCTTTTTAATGTTCCTTATTTTGTTACTATTTTGTTCCTATTTGTTTGTGTTTTACTTTATCATTGTCATTATAGCAATAAACTAAAAATAAAATATTTTGTTTTGGAAGAGGGATATATAAAGTTAAAGTCCAGCTCAACACATAAAATGAATCACAGTGAAACACGACACGTCAGCACACGAGGGTGGCGGCACAAGAGGGTGGTGCCACAGCACAAGCCACGAACGACCGTAAAGACAGTACAAGAATAGAAAACGAACAACAAGTAGCGTAAAAGATTAAAGATGGAGATTAAACATGGACCAGGGATTTCTTAAAATCCGTGTGCGTACTCGATATACTTTGGATCAATATTTTGCATTATGATTGTTTTGCAAAATGGTCAAGTAGACCAACAATAAGGTCGAAAACATGGACTGCTCAAGGTAGTTAAAAAAATATTTGCAAATTTATTCCTAATATTCCCATATTATACAAGGGGCCACAAAAAGTAGGGTTAAGAATGGACGCGACCAAGATGCGACTTCAAAAAGTCTACGTTTTCAAAGTAGAAACAGGAAGTAGAGTTTACTTTAAAAGATCGACATTAAAAAAAAGTCAAAGTAGTTGCGGTTTTAAAGTTGATGCAAAAAGTTATTTTGTCTACATTGTTACATCAGATGTTACTTTGAAGACACAAACTTTTGTGGTAAAAATTAAAGTGATAATGTAGTTGTCCGATACACTTGTTTGGGACTCCAATGAAGCTTAACTTTCTAGTGGTAATTAAGTAGGATATAAAAGTCAGGGCGACTACGAAATAACGACTAAAAAGAAAGCAAAACTTTATTAACGTTCTAATGTGGTAGAGAAGACTATCAGAATCGACTATCAAGAAACAATCCTAAGAAGTAGTTTAGAGGGTCGTTTTTACGAAACATCTACTATTTCCTGAAACTAAATAGTAGTGAGAACTAAAAAGTAACAAATTTTGGTTGGGATCACCACATTTCTACTATAAGAAACTAGCAAAGCCTTTAGAGCATGTGGCCGCTACTTTAAATGTTTGTTGGGTATTGTTAAAAGTTTAACTTTTGTTTAAGTGAGTAAACGATCATAAACATCAAATTGTTTTTCTTACCAATTCCGAACGAGTCTCGCCCTTCTGACGGAATATCCGTATTTTAAAGCAGAAATGTTTTTTTTTAATCAATGTGGTGCATACCGTTAGAAAGGTAATCAACTAAATAATTTTTTAAAAGAAGATGAAGTTCTCAATTGTCGATACTTTTTTTGATTTTTAATTTTGAAATTGATTTTCTTTCACAAATTTACTAATGTTCTTCAATAAAAAACCTCGTATGTCCCTTTGGTACATCAATTTTAACAAATCTATTAATTATTTGAAGAAGCATAAGATTACAGAATTATAAAAAAAAATGGTGCTTTTCCAGACATTAATAAAAAGCTTACGAGGGTTTAAAGGTGGGATTTTTGGATAATAATTTTTTTAGATTCATATCTCTTTAGCCGTGACTCTTAGGACCCAAGTTCCAAGGTTGAAAAGGTAGCAAATGACCCCAACAATATCCCAAAAAATTTTGACGGTTCATGTGCCGAACACTCTGTATATAGATATATTCCCACTAAACACAAAAACATTTTAATAACGTCAAAGTAATGTTTAATTTAAAAACATATCGTAAGGTTGGATGTGAGTTCTAACCGAGGTTCTAACGTCATATTCATAGTGAAAAAGAAGCTAAATAACCCGTTTTCTGAGGTTAGAAGAATAATCTTATGTTTCTTTAACATTGAAAATAAGAAAATAAAATGTTTTTCCAACATCAAAAAACGGATGTTTTTTTTAAATGTTTTTTAATAGTTAAAAAAATATTGATTTTTAACAGTGAAAAAGAAATGTTTTTCTAACATTGAAAAATAGATGTTTTTTAACACTGAAAAAAAATATTTTTTTCAAATATCTTTAAAGATAGGGTAACTTAAATAACGTAAATAAATTTCTTCTATTTTGGATACGCAGAGCAGCAAAAATCCGTTGAGGTTTGTGTGAATTCCGCTCTGTAGCTTCTAAAAATTAAATTTAAAATCTCCACCACTCTGATTGAATGGTTCAGCATGTCACGGGTCCATGCATGTTGCTGTTAGCCACGCCTTTAAAGCACGTACATATACGTATGCGCGGTGGGCCTCGCAGGGAGGCAAAATCCGTATGCCTCGCTGCGAGGTCGAACGCGTATATGTATGTGTACGTGCCTTAAAGTCCGGCGGCTAATCAGCCGCGGCGAATTGTCACATTCCTTGTCTGATTACATATAACGTTGGTATGCAATATTTCATACAACACCATTTTTTTTAATTTAGTTTATTTTTTTTAGTTATTTTGTGGTGCTTCATTTAAATCCCTGCATACCTCTTTGTTGTTCTTTAACTATACAATCTTTCCCACACATCTGGAGTATATTCCGACCCAAATATGTATTTACTCTCATAATTAATATTTGTGCATTTAATTTGCCACGTTTGTTTATATATTATATATATTTTAACCAAAATACCACAAAGCGTCTCTCTTGGTGACTCGAATCAACTCGCAGCGAAACGCAACTAAACAATTCTGGTAGTGGAATGTGTTTGCTCTTCTCGGATGGAACTAAAGCAGCGCCCTCTATAGTATTTTTTTTAATTAAAAAAAAACAAAATATGTATTGGCTTCATATATCTTAAATTCAACGCTAGTAATGAGATCTAGGAAAAACATTATAAAAATAACCATATATTGATGGTATTATTTTTAATGTTGTAAGAATTATGGTTATTTAAATTTTGGTTTCTTAACGTTATTAATAAATATATTTTTGTAATGCTTTTACATGAAATTTTAGTTAGGATTTCCTACATGTTTTTTGAAATGTCAAAAGATTACTTAATTTGTGGTAGAAAAATGTTCCTTTTTTTTTACGTTTTTGTGTTAACTGGGCAGTTTCATTTAATAAGCATTGTTTTTTTTTTCAAGGAAAAAAAACAGACACTTAATATATAATATATTTGCACTCCTTTCCTCAGCATTATCATTTATCTGGATAATTTTCGGCACCCCAGTTTGAAACAATATAACAAGGCCGCCGTATGGCCAAAAGAAGGAACGAACGGATAAGGGGTGGATATGCCCTTGGGCTTTTATTTTATGGACTCTTGGGAGTCATCTGCACTCTACATCGAGTCGTTAGAGTGACGTATCATTCGCTTAGGAGGGTTCTAAATCAGAACGAATTCCTGCAGCTTTTAAAAAGCTGAGAAAAAAGGGGTTACTGTATCGGCTATCCCTTTTTATTTTACAATTTTAACACACAAAAAAATATAACGAAAAACATGTGCTTAAGGTTCGCTAGCAATATGAATTATTTAGAGAGGCTTGTTCGATTAAGTGAACGAATTGGATGGACGTGTAGAAGCTGCTTTGATCAGTGGCTCTATTCTCGTACTTGAACGATGTCATTTCCTGCCACGTACTAACTCTGGGGCTTTTAGCTTTTGACTTGACCGATGTGACCATCCACATCACACGCTTTGGCCAATAGCAGACTCTGAGTGGCTCTTGGGAGTCATCTCCACTCTACATCGATTCGTTAGAGTGATGTATCATTCGCTTACGAGGGTTCTAAATCAGAACGAATTCGTACAGCTTTTATAAAGCTGGGTATAAAAGGGTTTCTGTATCGGCTATCCCTTTTTATTTTACAATTTCAACATACAAAAAAATATAGCGTTGGGAAACATGTGCTTAAAGTTTAGGGAGGCTTGTTCCATTAAGTGAACGAAATGGATGGGCGTGTAGAAACTGCTTCGATCAGGGGCTCTATTCTCGTACTTGAACGATGTGATCATCCACATCACATGCTTTGGCCAATAGCAAACTTTAAATAACTTCTGAGTAGTCGCGTGTTGTGCGAAATAACTTGTATCGACCAATGGCATAGTCGCTTGCTTTTTACAGTTGTGACCATCTACATTACACGCTTTGGCCAATAGCAGACTCTGAGCGGTCGCGTGTTACGTGAAATTGCTTGTCTCGACCAATGGCCTTTACAGTGAAATCTCATATCCTGCCCCGTACCGACTCAACGTTTGTCGGTCGGATTGTAGGAGAAGCTTGCGGAATGAAGGTCTTTTTGCATAGAATGTAACTGCTCGGAGCTAATTTATAGAGCTTTCCATTGTCACATTGTTCAAGTACGGGAATAGGTAGCCTAAACGTTACTCGGTTAGATTGTATGAGAAGCTTAAGTTATTTTCGGATGGCACGTGACGGCTCAGAGCTAATTTAAAGCTTTCTATTAGCCAAAGCATGTGATGGGAAAGATCACATCGTTTGATTACAAGAAATCATGGCCTGGTAGAGGATCGTGGTGCCGACCCTAAGCCGGCTAAAGGTATAATAGAATTTGTATGGATATGCAGTAACTAGAAAATTTCATCAATGTAATAAAAAATGTCAGAAAAATATGTAAATAATATCAGTCAATATAATAAAACTTTAACGGTTCTTTTGAGTCTTTTATTTGTTTTTGTAAACAAGACGTGTTTATTTCTAGTTTTATTGTGAACATATTTGGCATTTTTCAGCAAACTTATTTGGAATAAAACATCAAAGGCTAATGTAGATTTATAGCCCGTCATAGTGGTTTAGGAAAAACTTACCTTTGTTTTTTTTAGCTTTATTACGAGAATCCAAAAATCGTGTCCTGGAGGTGATATTTCTTAGTACCTTCCGAAAGTTTCACATTCATTTTCCATCAGGAAAATCAGGAAAATATAACCTCTCTGTAACGAAATATTTTTGTTTATTTTTCCACAGATGTTTGACATTTGTGCTAGCTAATTTCGACTCGAGCTGGAACTCGTGACGGGCAGGCACAGTGAGTGCAGATTCGGTCACAGAGCGGCACGGGCACAGTGGACTGTTTGCGCTTACTATATTTAAGAGACTCTTAAACATTGGAAAAACTCTTTTTGTGCAGTAATTTTAGTTTTCCAAGATGTTTTACCGGTTGTTCCATGTTTGTCGATAGGGAGAGAGACTGTTTTAAGGATTTCAGCAGGTTGGTGATGGAGATATTAAATTCGATAACAACGGATTACTGGTCACCTCATGTTGGGGTTAACCGGATAAAAGGCCCACGCAGAGTAGTTTGCTCCGTGCCACAAATAATTTTGGTAACAGTGACAGAAAGTGACAAGCGTCCTTTTCATTTTTTGCCTGAGAAAAGCGCGGTAGACGAAAATCAGAAAAGTGATTTTCCGCGAGTGTGGTTAGCCAAATAACATCTAGGTAAGCGTAATTTGTTAGTTTTATGCCTTTCTACAAATTAGAGTTATTCTTCTGACACCCCTCCCTTTGGTATTCTAGGCTTTCAAGTTTGGGGCTCCTTTTGTGGGACTGTGCGAACACCTGCTACTTCAAAACCCTCACATCACCTGCATTTTGGGCACTCTGCATTTTTACCAAACTACCAGATGAACTGTTGAACTTAGAAAACCTTACAAGAATTGTGTTCGTCCTTACTGCTGTAACCTGACCAAAACCGCATAAGCACCCTGACCTAACCTAGAGAACTCAATCAGCGAAGCTGGTGGTGGCCTGAGATTTTGTGATATCCTCAGGTATTTAAAACCTGCCTCCAGGTACGTGCAACTACCCTTTATATCAACCTGATTCATTGAGGATTAAAATGTCATGTTAAAAACCAAAAATTGATATAACTGCTGTGTAGCAAATAGGAGATTTTACATAATTTAGTTATTGATAATTAGCTAGGGACTGGCCAGAAATTTATAAATAGGTAGAAGTTAATTGGAGTATCAACTTTCCTAAAGTTTATTACATGCAAGTTTTTTTTAAAGAGCTGTTTTACTTGTTTGCAACTCCCACCTCCTTTGCTAAGTGTGATACTTAGCTGGCGCCCTTTCTTGCCAGTAAATTTATTAAGTTAAGAGCAACCCTCTCCGAACCAACGACCTGCTCACCGACTAAGAGCTGCCGTGCCAGATTTAACAAAATCTGAATCTGAACTTTTGTGAGACGCATTGCATCAGCCCTACGAGGATAGGGTGAAGTGTAACACAATTTTGGCGCGCAACGTAGAGGCGTGGTATTTTGAAATAAGTATTATTAAAAACTAGTAATCATTTTGTTGGAAAAAACAGACATAGTTGGTTTGGTGAGTTTTTTTAGATTCTTTTTCCGGGTTGGCAAGTTTTCCTTTTACCTTCCCCCTTCCTGCAAACAAGTAAACATTTTGTTGGTATATTTTTTTGTGGAGTTATTCTTTTAACTAAAGATTTTTGCTGATTTTTCCTTTGGGCTTGGGTTAGGTACTTCCTCTTGTAGTTCATAATTTTTTTAAATAAATAAAAAATAAATCTGGGTAGGTAATTAATAAATAAAATATCTTAGCATAAAGTAAGCCCCAAACTAAATTTGGGTAGAAACAAAAAATTATAACAAGAGCAAATAATGAAAAATTTATGTTTTGTGTTCTTTTGTTAAATGGTTGTGAAGTCATAAATAAAAATAAATTGTCATTTTATTTTAGCAAAAAAGGTAAAACTTAATAAATAAAATAAAACAGAAGAAAGGAAGTTAAATAGATACAGATGTTAGCTCCCGCTAAATTTCGCGGTTGTTTATATATATTTTTAAAAACACACAACTGTATGAAGGACAAAGCGCATTCCGCGTATTTGGACATGCGCACCAACAACCAGTGAGATCATTGTCAATCGCCAAGAGAAAAAGGCGTGTTAATTTCGTTCTCCAACTATTTTAAATATCTACACCTGAAAGTGCTCGAATTTTGTGTACTGAAGCATAGAACTGGAAACTTCAACCCTTCAGCTACGTGGTGACATCATTAGATCCAATCGGGGGCCCCTGGGAACGAGGAGAACTTGAATGCAAAGGAGGTGAGTGCTTGTCTTTGATTACCGTTGTGTGGTTCCAACAATTTTACCTATGGACATTTTGATTATTTCGTAAAATCATATCAATATATTTATGTTTGCTCGCGATATCATTAATTAATAATATTTACAGTCCATTCATTGCATTTAACGTTTTTCTATCCGTGGGCTAACATAAAAGTGTTCCGTTCGAGCCGAATTATTTTTAAATAATAAATCCATACGACGGTTATAATAATTATTTGCAATAAGACGGCGGCCTTGAATTTTTTCGCAGCATCGTCGTTGAAACGTCGAGAGAGAAAGTCGGCCGGCGCAGTACGTGTTTTTGGTCCGCTGCCATGGTAACGGGTCTACTCCGCGTGGTGTAAACAAAACGAGTAGGAGTCAAAACAAAACAAAACAAAAGTTCAGTGGTGTATCATATCATTTCGATATTTAAAACAATTTTTATCAATTGGCGATAGATTAGTGCATATTTTCGACAATTCGTCATTTTTCTATTTCAGAAGCATTAATTTAGCGTTAATTGTATATTTACCGACAATTTCGTCATTTCAAAGGTAAAATCATGTCTGTCAAAAAAGCCGTACAAAAACGCAAGGGTTTTTTATCTGCGATCACCGAGTGTTATGTGTTGTCGCAGACTGCGGAAAAAGATGAAAGAGCGAGAAACGAGTTTCAAGTGAGGTATGCCGATTTGGATGAAACCTTCGATAAATGCATGCTGGCACATAATGACGTCATTATGTTGCTAGACGACTCGGACGATGAGGAATTTAAAACGCAGGATGCGATCCTTTCAGAAGCTCGTAAATATTTTTATGCGTGTAAGGGGGTTTACTCTAAAATATTTCCGGTTGAGGCCCCATCTTTTTCGGGATCATATGTTCGACAAAACGAATACGAAACTCCAAAACTCAAAGAGTTAGGTATTCCCATATTTCGAGGTGATAAAAAATTATGGCCAAGCTTTTTCGATCTTTTTAATAACATTATAGATCAAAATCAAAGTCTAAGTAACGTTCGAAAACTTCAATATTTATTTTCATATCTCGAGGATGAGCCTTTAAAATTGATATCAGGGATTAGCTTATCTGATCAAAATTATAAAATTGCTTACGACAAATTAGTCAATAGATATCAAAACAAGCGAGACCTCGCAAATGATGCTTTGAGCTCAATTATGAACTCCACCTTAAAAAACGAGTCAGCTAAAGAATTGCGTAATTTAATTGACACCTTTTCTGAATCCCTAGAAATTTTAAAATCACTTAGCTTTGACGTTGACAGTTGGGACTTTATTATTTTTTTCATTTTATTAGAAAAATTGGATATTCCAACGCGTTCAAATTTCGAAATGAGTCACGCCAATACTAATACCGAAATTCCCACTTTTCAGTCACTTTTTCAATTTCTAGAAAAAAGATGTAAAGTTTTGGAATCACTTCCTCAATCAACAGCACCCAAAAAGGTGCCTATCTATCAAAAATCAAATTCTATGCAAAATCAGTCTGGGCAAAAGCCTACCTATCAAAATTCAAATTCTATGCGAAATCAGTTTGGGCAAAAGCCTACCTATAAATCATCCAACTCGCCTTTTATAGGACTGGCTGGCACCTCGACTAATTCGAGTACGGGAATAAAATGTTTCCGATGTAATCAAGGTCACGTGCTTTCGAAATGTCAAACATTTCTTGATCTCTCACCTATCGATCGCCTATCTTTCGTCAAACAGAAAAAATTATGTTTAGCGTGTTTTCATCCCTTGCATGATGTAGATACGTGCAAATCAAAATATTCATGCAGGACTTGCAATAGTAAAAGGCACCACACTTTAACTCATATCTTAGAAACTAATCAAGCGTCTGGAAGCCAAGATACTAGTCCTGTCATTCACACACCACCTGTCAATAATCTTCATGTGTCATTAAATGCCTCAGGACCTTCAGGTACCTTTCTTTTATGCACCGCCATAATAGATGTTATGGACGGTTGCGGAAATTTTCAACCTGTAAGGGCACTGCTTGATTCTGGATCACAGACTGGATTCATCAGTGAAAAGTGTATTCAGCGTCTTAATCTTCCTAGGCGAAGTTACACCACTGAAATATTCGGATTAAATCAGATGTCTTCTTTTACTTCCAAAGGGCTCGTTCAATGTCACATTAAGCCACAAGGACAAGTCACTCCTTTACTTAATTTCGAAGCAATTGTTGTTCCACAACTATGTTCCAATATGCCTACATTCTCCTTGAACGATAATCAGTGGAAACACTTGGGAAACCTTAAACTTGCCGACCCATCTTATTTCAAATCTAGACCTGTGGACCTGGTTATTGGTTGCGAGCTATTCGCACAGATTTTCAAGGAGGGCAGGGTTCTTGGACAGGTAGGGCAGCCTTCAGCCCTTGAAACTATCTTTGGCTGGGTCGTCATGGGAAAGGTTGACGAAGTAGGTAGTCTTACGGAACGAACCAGTTGTTTTTTAACGAGTCATTCACCTCCTTTAGAGGTCATTCTCCCTAGGTTTTGGGAAATCGAACATTTGCCTAAAAAACAAATCTTATCAAAGGAAGAAAAACAAGCAGAATCAATTTTTACTGCTAGTGTATTACGGCAACCGAGCGGTAGATTCATGGTAGATCTTCCGTTTAAAGATAAAATAAACCCTGACCTAGGAAATACTTATCCGCAAGCTTATCGTAGATTTTTACTTCTAGAAAATAGATTAATCAGAAATCCTGATCTGTACACTGCCTATTCAAATTTCATGCAAGACTATATCGATTCTAATCATATGAGTTTGGTTTTATCTAGTCAACCAAAGGTCGACGTATCGTGTTTTTTAGCACATCATTGCGTTTTAAAGCCCGAAAGCTTGAGTACAAAATTAAGGGTGGTCTGGGATTGTTCAGCAGTCACCCCAAAAAATATTAGTCTCAATGACACATTGTTATCTGGACCGAAACTTCAAAAGGATATTGCTTCTTTACTCCTTACATTTCGTCTTAATCCTATTGCCTACATTGCTGATATCAAACAGATGTTCCGTCAAGTCCTTATCAATCCTTGTCACCGTCCTTATCAAAGGATATTGTGGAGGTTTTCTCCACAGGACCCACTTTCAGTGTGGGAACTTTCTACTGTCACTTTTGGCATGACATGCTCACCTTTTCTAGCCATGCGTACCTTAAATGAGCTGGCAGAGAGAGAAAAGGAACGTTTTCCTATGGCTAGTACTGTTCTAAAAACGTCAATCTATATCGACGATATCTTGGGAACTAGCCCTTCGCTTTCTGAAGCTCTCTCCCTTCAAACAGAACTCAATGATTTGTTGAAGTCGGGAGGATTTGAACTTAAAAAATGGGCAAGCAATTGTCCTGAGTTATTGGCAACATTGCCAGAGTCCGATCGTCAAATGCCTCTCTCTTTCGACAAGGAGGAACCCCACTTTATCAAAGTTTAAGGACTTCAATGGCATCCAAAAAACGACATTTTTTCTTATCAATGCCGAATGAAGGACAAACCCCCAACCAAACGTTCTATTTTATCTATCATAGGAACAATCTTCGACCCCTTAGGTTTTCTTTGTCCCTTGTTGCTACAAGCAAAATTTATTTTGCAACAGTTGTGGATATCGAAAGTAGGCTGGGACGAAGAACCAGATTCTTCTATCATCGACTCTTGGAACAAACTTCGTTCTGAATTCCCGCTTCTTTCCAATTTTCAATTACCCCGACAAATCAAACTGTCAAAAACCAATACCTGTCAAATCATCGGCTTCTGTGACGCTTCAATTCGAGGCTACGCAGGCGTCGTATATTTTCGTGTAGAAGAGGAAAACAATATATCTGTTTCTCTCATATCTGCAAAATCTAGGGTCGCGCCTATAAAGTCACAAACTTTGGCTAGGCTAGAACTCCTAGGCGCATTTCTTTTAAGCGAATTAATTGACTTCGTTTTATCTAGCTATGAAGGAAAAATAACTTTTACAAATATCGTTACTTTCTGCGATTCGCAAGTCGTATTGCACTGGCTTTCATCCCCTCCTAATCGCTGGCAAACCTTTGTTGGAAATCGCGTCAGTAGAATCCAAGAAATCATCCCCTCAAACTCGTGGCGCTACATTCCTTCTGCTTTGAATGCAGCCGATATTGCGTCACGAGGGGCCACCCCTTCACAGCTCATGTCACATGACATGTGGTGGAACGCACCGTCGTTTTTGTGGTCTCCCGAAAACGAATGGCCCGATTTTCATAAATCAAAAATGCCGATTGATTTCGGAGATATTAATCTGGAGGAAAAGCCAAAAGTCTGTTGCAATGCGATAATTGATGTCAACTTCTTAGATCAGCTTCTTATCAAATATTCATCTATATCCAAAATTCAACGTATCATTTGTTATGTCCTTCGAATAGTTAACCTTTTTCAAAACCATTCCTATCAAAAACCCACTAAGCCGCCGGACCAAAAAGTTATTTTTGAGAATATTGTTTTTCCTACCACCGGTGAGATGCAAAGTGCGTTACACCTTCTTATCAAACGCGTTCAAGGTTCTTGTTTTTCTGAGCTTTTTTCTGCGTTATCTAAGGATAAACCAATACCGAAACCTTTGCGAAAACTTTCACCTTTTCTTGATGAGAATAATATCATTAGAGTCGGTGGCAGATTACAAAAATCTGACCTTTTGTCTTATTCTGCAAAACACCCCGTCTTACTTTCGAGTGACCATCGTTTAACTACACTTCTTATCGAGTCCGCTCATCGACATCTCATCTTCATCCTGGGTTTAAAACATTACATAATCTGCTTTTACAGCAATTTTGGATATTATCTGCCAGACGGGCAATTCAAAGAACCATATCCAAGTGCTTGCAATGTTTTAGAATCAACCCTAAACCCTATAGACCGCCCATAATGAGTTCACTTCCCGCTCATCGAATCAATCAGCTTAAACCTTTTTCGAGTGTAGCTATCGACTTTTGTGGACCTTTCTTTGTGATTCCTCATCGTTACCGTGGTTGTAGAGCTTTCAAATCGTATGTCTGTGTGTTTGTCTGTACGGCCACACATTGCGTGAATTTTGGAATTAACCATGGAACTGTCCACCGAAGGGTTCGTAGGTGCATTCCATCGATTCATTTCTAGACGCGGAAGCGTGACGCAATGCTGGTCAGATCAAGGCAGTAATTTTATAGGGTTTCGTAACCAATTACTGGATTACGCAAGAAGTGCTGCCACCAGACTTTCTATTCGTTGGCATCTGGGACCTCCTCTCAGTCCACATTTCAATGGCCTGGCAGAAGCTGGCGTCAAAAGTTTTAAAACTCACTTTGTACGAGTTGTCGGCGACCAGAAGTTGTCTATCATGGAGATGTCCACCCTTACCTGTCGCATAGAAGCCGTACTTAATAGTCGCCCTTTATCTCCTGCCTCTTCAGACCCACACGATCTTCAACCTCTTACCCCTGGGCATTTTTTGACACTTGAACCCCTTAATTCGGAAATTCCGGAGTCAGATTTGTCCGAGGTTCCCCTAAATCGGCTCTCGAGATGGCAACTAATCCAAAAACTACATAATGATTTTTGGAAACGGTATTCTATAGAGTATTTGCATACGCTACAACAGCGACACAAGTGGGCTGATTTGTCCCCAAATATCAAATTAAATGATTTGGTTATCATAACAAGTGATCACATTCAAACGCCTTTGAAATGGCCGGTCGGTCGGGTCATCGAACTGCATCCCGGCGGGGACGGTCAGGTGCGTGTTGCGACGGTAAAAACGGTTACCGGTGTTTATAAGCGGCCAGTTGTAAAACTGTGCCTCTTGCCAAATTAGAAGTAATTTTAATTTTCTACCTTTTACCGGGTATTACAATAGGTTTTTTATTTTTAATTTTTTTTTGAATTTTTTGTTTGTTTGTTTTGCCTTTTTTCGGGATTTCGTTATCTCTAAATAAACTTACGATACTTATCTATTTTCATTCATTTATATTTATCGGTCGATTCTTTTTCTTATATCTATATCTATCCGGTTGAGATTCTAAATTTGTGTGTTTTGGAGGGCAGTTATGTTAGCTCCCGCTAAATTTCGCGGTTGTTTATATATATTTTTAAAAACACACAACTGTATGAAGGACAAAGCGCATTCCGCGTATTTGGACATGCGCACCAACAACCAGTGAGATCATTGTCAATCGCCAAGAGAAAAAGGCGTGTTAATTTCGTTCTCCAACTATTTTAAATATCTACACCTGAAAGTGCTCGAATTTTGTGTACTGAAGCATAGAACTGGAAACTTCAACCCTTCAGCTACGTGGTGACATCATTAGATCCAATCGGGGGCCCCTGGGAACGAGGAGAACTTGAATGCAAAGGAGGTGAGTGCTTGTCTTTGATTACCGTTGTGTGGTTCCAACAATTTTACCTATGGACATTTTGATTATTTCGTAAAATCATATCAATATATTTATGTTTGCTCGCGATATCATTAATTAATAATATTTACAGTCCATTCATTGCATTTAACGTTTTTCTATCCGTGGGCTAACATACAGATAAATTTTTTAAACTGTTTTTTGTTGTAAATTGTGGATCGTAACGTAATTTTTATATTTTAAAATTTTTGTGCAAGATTTTGGATTAAAACAGAGTAGGTAAGCGCCTTCCGAGAGTAAATATTTGTATAAAGGTATGCTGGTTGAGTCATTGTCCATTACAAAAAAATTTTTTTTTAGTCTTGTTTCTTTTGTTTTGTAAAAATACAGAGTGAGTCAAAATAAAAAAGAAACAAAAAGTATTTTGGCATAAGGAAGTTATACAGGGTGAGCCAAATCTTATCAGTGAAAAATATTTTTAATGTCATTTTAAATTAATTTGTGTTTGTGTTAAATTGTACTTAGAGTAACGTGTGAACTTTGTTGGTGCATTTGGAAGTCCTCACATTATACAGGGTGAATCTGAAGGTTGATATTAGGGCATCAAATAGTTACAGATATATTACTATTTTTTTTAAAATTTATACAGAGCGGTATATTGGGTGCGAATAGCCATACTAGTTATCATTATAGAAATATTATCTTAAAGCAAAGTAATCATTCATAAAAACATTCAATTTTTTTACATTTATGCTAAACTATAAAAAGAAAACAAGTGCATACCTGAATTGTATTACCTAAAAGCATTACTAAACTTAATCACTTTTACCACCTAAACTAAAAAAAAATTATTGTATTTTTTTGCACGATAATAATTTCTTGTATCCTTTTGGGTATTTTTTTACGTGCAAACTGTTAAATTATTTTTTTATATTTATAAAGAAGGATACTGATAACTTAGTAGCTCAGCTATTTGAACTAGTGTAACTAAGTTCATCCAAACATTTTTGAAGGTTTCAAAAATTAAATGAAAGAAAAAATTTTTTAATAATTTTTTTTGTAGATTTTTTTGCACTATTTAAATTTTTTATTCTTCTTGGTACTTGCATTTTTTTGCGCGGACATTTAAATTAATTTTTAAAATTTTTTATTATAACTTGGTAGCTCTGCTATTTGGACTGGTGTCACTGAGTTCATCCAAAAATTTTTGAAGGTTTCAAAAACTAAATGAAGGAGAAAAATTTTTTATAATTTTTTTTGTAAAAATTTATTTGCACTATTTAAATTTTTTATTCTTCTTGGTACTTGAATTTTTTTGCGCGGACATTTAAATGCATTTTTAAAATTTTTTATTATAACTTTGTAGCTCTGCTATTTGGACTGGTGTAGTTCATCCGGAAATTTTTGAAGGTTTTAAAAACTAAAAGAAATTTTTTTAAATTTTTTTGTAAACTTTTTTTGCACTATTAAAATTTTTTATTCTTCTAGGTACTTCCATTTTTTGTGCGAACCTTTAAAATAAATTAATAATTTTTTTTATAGCTTTATAGCGCTGCTATTTAAACAGTGTAACTGAGGTCATCCAACCTTTTTGGAAGGTTTCGAGAGAAAATATGTAATAAGAAAAAAATAAGTGATAATAATTTTCGGCGGTCCTTATAATAAAAATAGATACTAACCTATACGTATATCATCTAGGAAACTACAACTACTTCTAGCATTGAATTTGTTTGTAAAAATTTTTATTTCTGTTTTAATTAAAGAGATGTTCTGCCGCGAGTTTTTTAAGTTTTCTGAACAATTTTTTTGAGTTTTGAAACATTTTAAGACTTGTGAAGATACAAAGGAGAAAATATTGTTTTATTATTTTCTAAATATTAAATAAAGAAATTGGAATAAAATTTTTGAATTTAAATAAACTTGGATCAGTTTCGGATAAAAAAAATGCATTACGAAGATTTCAATAGAGATCCTAATCATTTAAGAGTTGCGGAACTTAATTATGAGTTAGGTTTGCGAGGTTTAGGTGCAGCAGAGAGGGCGGACGTCACAACTAGAAGGCGATATTTACGAAGATGCTTTAAAATGGATTTGGAGAGTCCAGGAAAGACCTATACTGGGGAGGGTTTTGATTTTGCTAGTGAAAAAGCAGCTATTGATACTAGTGCAGCTTTGCTTAAGGAAGAGGTTCACAATTTTGACGGGGTTAATAAGGAAGTATATAGGCGAGTTACTAGTCGGTTTAGACATATTTTGGGAAGAATTAGTCGTATACCAACCACTGGCGAAGGTGTCGAAGAGGAACAAGTCCAATATAGGACAGATTCTTTGATTTCTCTGTCGGTGTTACAGGAAGATTTTGATGATATGTATCAGCAATATATAGGGGCAGGGACTGAAGCCCGCAACGGTTCACTTTTAGATAATGCTGCTGAAACAGCTACTGTGTGTTCTTTTAGGGCTGAGTTGATTTCTAAATAGGGAGTTACTTTTGACGGAAAAACGAGTAGCGAGGGGTTGCAGCCTCGAAGATTTATATACCGGTGCGGTTATACTTTTTACCAGTACTGCGTTGGAATGGTTTAGATCCAATAAAAGAATGCAAAGGTTTACAGACTGGAACTCTTTGGTTAAGGCTCTGGGGAGAGACTTTTTGCCTCGAGATTTTGATGAAAACCAAAAAATAAAAATACAACTTCGAAAGCAATTACCTACTGAGCCAGTAGTCATTTATATTTCTATTATGGAGAATTGATTTAATTCTCTGGGCGAACCTCCTAGGACCCAAGAAAGGTTAAAAGTAATTCGCAAGAATCTTTTGGACAGTTATCATCCCATGCTAACTTTTGAAGAGATCCCAAATTTGAATGTCCTGAGAGAAAAGTGTATGGCGTTGGAAGAGGCTGGTTTGAATACAAGGAGACGTGGCAATGTTCATGCGTTTAGCTCCGAGGTAAATGAACATTTTCCTAGTACTAGTCAACCAGTTTGTTCGGGCTGTACCTGTGCTCATCAGTGTGCATTTAGGTCTAATGAGTCTAGGGCTCCCTTTCATGGACTTAATTATCCAAAGGTCGGTAATTCGTGGAATCACAACGCTTCTAGGGTGGACAATGGTGGACATGGGCAAGGTCGTTCTTCCTAACAGTCTTTACCTGGTGCATCTTCATTAGCGTGTTTTGTCTGTGGTCTTAAGGGACATAAAGCTGCTTTTTGTAGAAAGAGAGCTTCAGTTAGTAATTCAGCTCAGCAAAATTCAAGATCATCAAATCAGAGTTCGCACCGTCAGCAGTCACCTTGTAATGTGAGACCTGAAGCAGTTCCAAGGCGTGAACCTACTTGTTTTGGATGTGGTCGTGTGGGTGTAATTAAACCCAACTGTCCAGTGTGTAAATCAAAAAACGGTGCAAGAGGCAATCAATAGGCGTTGCTACTCATGCATATAAGAAGCCCTATAGTTCTTTATTAAATGCAGATTGGCGGGATTGGAAGGTGGTAGACGCTTTTACTCATTGGGCGTCGACCGCTGAGATACCACCATGCCAGAACTGAGTAGCGCTACGTGGTATCACCACGTTCCGCTACTGCGCTGGCAGTCCGGTTCCAACAATGAGTAACAGATAGCATGATGGCGCCTCCAGGATCAAAATATTCCGGAGGTAAAATACCCGACCACTCGGATCTCCGGGCGTCGGGTGATCCTGGGGGTCCTTCATGCAAAGATATTAAAAGAAGAACAAAAACTCAACTCAGAATTGATTTTAGCAATATAAGAGGATTAAGTACCAACAAAGACCTGACATCCTTGTTCTCACTGAAACTAAAATCAGTTCTGCTACACCTATTGTGAGCTATCTTTATCCCGGCTATGACCTACACCACCGATTTCGACATAATTTTGGGATCTGTGTGTACATTAAAAATGACCTTTCATGTCATCGAGAGGAGAAGCTAGAACCAGCGAACCTCGATATCACATGGCTAAAATTCACCTCAAAGTCATCGACCAAGTTCATCTGCTGCCTCTACCGACCGCCAAGTAACACCGAGTACCCAAACTTTTTCGCGACATTATCCGAAAACTGTGATAGTATACAGTCTAACTATCCACATGCGGAAATTGTTTTTTTAGGCGATTTCAACGTCCAGAATATACCCTAGCTAAAACACCACAACAAAACAGATAATGAAGGCAGGGAAGCAGAAGCTTTTGCCATAAGTTGTGGTCTAACGCAGCTTGTCGATGAACCTACCCGTATCTCAGAAAGGGGTGAATTTGCAGCTCTTTTAGACTTGTTCCTAACTACAAATCCTGACTCGTACACAATTCAAGTAGATCCCCCACTTGGTTCATCCGATCATAAACTTAATAATAACAAAGTGCGAAATGCTCATACCATCAAGCCAACAATCACTTCCTCGTAAAACGTGGCACTATAAATCGGCAAAATGGAATAACCTTAAACAGTTTTACCTGGATTTTCCATGGCAAGAGGATTGCTTTAAAACAGCTGATCCCACTATTTGCTGTAATGAAATAACAAAAGTAATCTTATCTGGAATGGATGCATATATCCCACATACAATAAAACGCAGAGCAAATGCAAAACCTTGGTTCAACGGCCAGTGTCAAACGGCTGTACAGAAAAAACACAGAGCATATAACCTGTGGAAACGACAACAAACCGCTCAAAACCACACAGAATTTATAGAAGCCAGAAATAGTTGCAAAATTACTATTGACGCCGCCAAAGAAACATACAATCAAAGAATAAAAAACAGGTTGCTAAATTGTCCAAGTAGTTCTAGGTCCTTTTGATCTCTTGCAAAAGCTGTTGGATCAAACTTCACCAAGTTATCCATACCACCACTTAGAGATAAAAATACTCACTTAGCCACAACATCAGAGGAAAAAGCCAATATGCTGGCCAAAATCTTTTCCTATAACGCAAACCTAACAGTGCCAAATGGAAAAACTCCACCGTTCATTGGAAGGGTTTCCCACAGTATGCCAGAGGTACCCTTTTGTCACAGAGAAAAACGAAAATCCCTTAAAAAGTTGGATACAAACAAAGCAATGGGCCAAGATAGCATCCCCGCGATAGTACTCAAAAATTGTGCTTACGAACTCACCCCAACTTTCGCTAAATTATTCAATTTATCTTACAGGCAAGGAGTATATCCATCATGATGGAAGTCTGCCGCAGTACAACCTATTCCAAAGAAAGGAAAAAAGACAGATCCGTTAAACTATAGACCAATTGCTCTACTTCCGGTGATATCAAAAGTAATGGAAAGACTTGTGAACAATCACCTAACCAAGTACTTGGAAAAGTACAAAATTATCAACGACAAGCAATACGGATTTCGAAAATATAGGTCAACTGGCGATTTACTTACATACGTCACTCACTTATGGCAAAAAGCGATTGAGTTACGGGGCGAAACAAGAACAATTGCCTTAGATATATCAAAAGCATTCGATAAAGTCTGGCATGAAAATCTGCTCAACAAGCTCAAAGCAATGGGATTGTCGCCGAAACTTTGCACTTGGTTTGAAAGTTACCTTAAGGATAGATCCATTTATGTTGCACTGGATGGCCGGAACTCCAACTCTTACCAAATAAATGCTGGTGTGCCACAGGTAGCAATCCTTTCGCCAACACTTTTTCTGAATTCCATCATCTTAGACTAACCCAAATATCGCAGATAAATAACGACCTGGAGATAATAGAGGACTGGGGCAACAAAAACCTTGTACAGTTCAACGCGCAGAAAACCCAAGCAGCCCTGTTTTCAAAAAAGACCAGCACCGGTGAGCCAAACATCATGCTATCTGGAAGTGCTGTCACATTGCAGAGCCAGTTCAACATCTTAGGAGTCACTGCAGAGACCAACATGTCTTGGCACAGTGACGTGGCAGATATAGCTAAAAGGGTGTCCCAAAGCTTGGGGTGCTATTTTGTACAAGACATCTGTATACACCAAGCCAACTGCTGACATTCTACAAAGCCCAGATTCGACCAACTATGGAGTACTGCTCACATATATGGAGTGCGGCACCCAAACAAACCTTAATGCTTTTGAACACCGTGCAAAAACGAGCTATCAAGCTGATAATATTTCTTAAAGAGAGCCTTATCAAAAATGCAAGTGTTATTGATTGTACCGGTATTGCAGAAGAATTGCACTTTGAGGCATGTGCATGCCTCGTTGAGGTAGGAAATGTTAAATATGGTATTTTATGCGTATACCGCTCCCAGAATGGAAATATAGAGATCTTTCTGGAAAAAGCAACAGAACTGTTGGAAAAATGCTTCAAAAAAGTGGATTATTTATTTTTTGTGGAGATTTTAATATACATTATGAGATAGAAAATAGAAACAAAAAACTTCTTTTGGATTTATTTGACACTTTTCAGCTAGAAGAACTGTCGACAGACCCAACTAGGGACTTTACAGATATACACGGTAATAGGTCTATATCAAAATTAGACTACCTAGCAACAAACGATATAAATGCTGTGCTAAAAAACGAAGTTATACAAGGTAATCTGGGCGACCACCTTGCCATGTTACAGACGTTTCAAGTTATTCCATATGTCACGGAAGAAAAATCTACGGAAATAAGAACCTACAGAGCATTTACAGACTTTAATTTAGACATGCTACGACAAACTTTTAGCAGAATTTCTTTCTCACATCTCTATGGAAATTCACTCGACGTGAATCATTTTTATCAAGAACTATTTTCATCCATAATATGGGCGATCGAAGCGACCTGTCCGATAAAAAGCAAAAAAAAAACAGCCAACTGATAAAAAAGATTGGCTTACACCTGATATTGTAAACAAAAGCAAACATCTAAAAAACTTATTTTGGCTATCTAAAAATACCAACGATCTGGCCACAAAAAATTTGTATAAATGTAGGAAACGAGAATATAATAAAGAAATAAAAACCGCAAAAAAACAGTATACAGACTCAATAATAAACACTAGCAAAAATAAACAAAGGACGGTATGGAAAATGGTAAATTCATCTATGGGTAAAACCAGAAAGGACCAGAACATAGTTCTGCTCGAAAATGACGTATTGGTGGAGGATCCGAGAGGGGTAGCTCAGACATTTTGTGACTACTTTTCATCGATAACGGAAAAATCACTACAGCAAAAATTTGGAGACAATCGATCAGCTTTATGTACCATTCCACAGGAAAAATACATGTGTAATAGTTTTGTGCTTTTTGAGGTTACATCTGAGGAAATCTCACAAATAATTAACAAACTTAAAAATAAGAAAAGTACTGGGTCGGATAATATTACCGTGAAAGTGGTTAAGTGTTTGAGAGACTCAATTTCGGTGCCTCTGGCTTATCTAGCCAATCTAATGTTCTTAACACAATCTTTTCCAACTGAATTAAAACAGGGTTTAGTTACCCCTATTTACAAAAAATTTGAGAAGTGCTGTAAAAGCAACTACAGACCGGTAACTGTATTGAATGTCATTTCTAAGGTCCTAGAAAGGTTATTATATAATAGAATTGTGGAATATTTGGATATTTTTAAAATTCTGACAAACTGTCAACATGGATTTAGGGCCGGGAGATCGACGGAGGGAGCCGCGGCTGATCTTATGGAGTTTGTCTACCAAAGAATGGATCAAGGGGACTATGTCGCGGGTCTCTTCTTTGATCTTTCGCGGGCTTTTGATAGTCTGGATCATGGTTTTTTATTGAGGAAACTGTCCTGTTATGGCTTTAGGGGTGAATTTTTAAACCTAGTCAACTCTTTTCTTGAGTTTAGAAAATTTTGTGTAAAATACAAAAATGAGATTTCTGACGAAACAGAGCTTTCAATAGGTGTTCCACAGGGCTCAGTGCTGGGGCCGCTTTTTTACATTATATTTGTAAATGAAATGCCTGAGCATATGACCTGTGACTTATTGGCAATTTTCGCTGATGATACGGGGGGCGTAGTCGTAGCGCGGAGTCCTTTGGAACTTGTCAGCAAAGTAAAAACCTGCATAAGGGATTTTGAAACCTGGTGTTCAAAAAATAACCTTATTCTTAATGTTGAAAAAACAGTTATAGTTAATTTTCGTGCTTCAGTATCTAGGCCACGCATAGAGATTGAAAATCAAGGCATATCAGAACAAACAAAATTTTTAGGACTAATTTTAGATGAATTTATCAGTTGGGATGAACATGTAGATTATGTATGCAAAAAACTTAGCAAGAGTTGCTTTGCGCTATCACAACTTCGAGATACATTAAATGAACAAAGCTTAATTTCAGTGTACTATTCAATAGTTTACTGTCATTTATCTTATAATATAATATTATGGGGCTGCAGCAGCTACTTTCATAGGGCTTTTATTATGCAAAAAAGGGCATTAAGAATAATGTTTCAAATAAAGAGTAGAGATAGTTGCAGGCCAACTTTTGTCAGCAAAAAAATTATGACACTGCCTTCAATATATATTTTTAGAACATTACTTTATATTAAAAATTCCATAGAACTGCATAAAAAAAACTCCGATTTTCATTCATACAATTCGCGAAATGCAAATCTACTTGTTATTGATAAACACAAAACAAAAAAATTTGAGCAAGCCCCCGGATACATAGGTAAAAAAATGTATAACAAAATACCGGATAGCATAAAAGTTTTAAATTATAAAAAATTTAAGCATGAAATCAAGGATATATTGCTAGTAAAGGGGTACTATTCTGTCAATGATTTTTTAGCAGATTCACTTTAAACTCCAGAAACTATATTTAAAAAAAAAGATGTTTGTTATAACTTAAGTCCGTTGTTATTTACATACTTTGTATTTTTTATTTTTTTATTTTTTTAAAAACAGTATGTTTCACTTTAGTTTGTAGGTACTTTCTTTTAGTGTTAAGTTGATTTGACTTGTACATCCATTGTATTGTGGCTAACGTATGAAATATAATAATCTAATCTAATCTAATCTAATCTAATCTAATCTGATCAATGACCCCGCACTTACCCGTAGCTTAGATAGTCTCGAACATCGAAGAACTGTGGGCGATCTATCTCTCTTCTACAGGTATTATCACGGAAAATGCTCTGAAGAGTTGGCACGTATGATCCCCCCGGGAGTAGCACCTACTAGGTGAACACGTCAAACAGACGGTATCGGTTCGGTTCAATTTATCAATTTACTGCCAAATAGAGGCACCAAGAACCTCATTATATCAGAATTCATATCTCTGGAGAACAGCATCGCTGTGGAATAAACTCCCTGCGACAGTTTTCCCTGCAGGTTACAACCTGAACCGTTTCAAAACCAACACACACCAACATTGAACCGCGCACTGCCCGCTTCTCGAGCGTGAGAGGGATCTCCTTGCGAGTGCGCTTAACCGTAAAAAAAAAAAGGTTCGTGAGTTTTTTACATCTACACAACCTGTTGCTGATATTTGTCCTTCTTTTGTTCCTCAAGCAAATGATACTAGGCCATATGTTCAGATACATATTTTAGGCAGGCCTTTCTTCGCTTTGGTGGACAGCGGCGCTAGCCATTCGGTAATTGGTAGACCTGGAGGGATAATTTTAGATATGTTAGAAACTAATGTGTTGCGCTCTGCAAGTGAAAAACATATCAGAACCGCAGATGGTTCCTTGCATGTCGTGGATGGATATGTAGAGACTCCTGTCGAGTTGGAAGGTGTTGTAAAATTAATTAAATTTTTAGTAGTACCTAGCTTATCACATGGTATAATTTTAGGGTCAGACTTTGGACGGCAGTTTTCATTGAAGTTGGACTTCGGAACGGATTGCTATGCTGTTGGTGACAACCCTGATATTTCAATGGCATTTGCCTTGAGTAACGGGACGGTGTTTGAAGTTTCAAATGTCTGTTCAAAAGCTAAATTGAGTCCTGAACAGTTGGCTAGTCTGGATAAAATGATAAAGAATTTCGAGACTTTGTTGTCTCCAACTTTGGGTAGAACAAATAAAATAATTCATGAAATTGATACGGGTGATGCAGCTCCGATTAAACAGAGACATCATGTAATGAGTCCATATAGGTTAAAAATCCTAAATGAAGAATTGGATAAGATGTTGGAACAAAAAGTAGTTAGGCCTTCAAATAACCCTTGGGCTAGCCCTGTTTTGATAGTCGAGAAGTCAGACGGTTCATTCAAGGTTTTGTTTTGACGGTCGCAAATTGAACGCTTTAACTAAGAAATCAGCTTATCCTTTACCGCTGATAGATCAAGTTCTTGGTAGGTTGAGTAATGCAAGATTTTTAAGTAGTATAGATTTAAAGTCTGCTTTTTGGCAAATACGTCTATCGCCTGAATCTTGTGAGAAAACTGCATTTGTAGTGCCTGGGAGAGGTCTTTTTGAATTTCAGGTGATGCCATTTGGACTTTGTAACTCTGCAGCTACTCAACAGAAATTGATGGATAGTGTTTTGGGACCAGAATTTAAGCCATACGTCATGACGCTCAGCTGCGTAACACCGACTTTTGAACTTCACGTAAGAATCCTTGAAAAAATCTTTGAAAAATTATCCGCTGCAAATTTAACAATTAACTTTAAAAAATGTAACTTTATGAGGGATCAAATTATCTTGGTTTTGTAGTTGACGCTCAGGGATTAAGAACTGATTTTGATAAAATTAGAGCTATGGTCGAATTTCCTGTTCCCCGGACAGCTACTGAAATAAAGCGTTTCATGGGACTTTGTGGCTGATACAGAAGGTTTGTCAAAGATTTTAGTACATTGGTAGCTCCAATCAACAACTTATTGAAAGGTAAACGTAAATCTCAGAGAATCGTGTAGAATGAGGAAGCTGATCAAGCGTTTCCTAAGATAAAAGAGGCGTTAGTTAGTGCGCCTGTATTGGTGTCACCAGATTTTTCTAAAGAGTTTGTTGTACAATGTGATGCATCGGATGTTGGAGTCGGTGCAGTTCTAACACAAAAATTGGACAGTCAGGATGTAGTAATAGCATTTGGATCTCGTTCTTTGTCAGCTACAGAACGTAAGATGACCACAACTGAGAAAGAATTAACCGCCATTTTGTTTGCCGTCGAGATATTTAGGGGTTATATTGATGAAGTTCATTTTAAGGTGATAACTGACCATTCTTCGTTGTTGTGGCTTTCAAATCTGGTAGGTTGGCTAGGTGGGCCATAAAACTGAGTTCATATGATATGGAGATACTTCATAGAAAGGGTGCCCTTAATGTTGTACCAGACGCATTATCTAGAGCTCCAGTCGATCCTCCAGATGAAAACTTATTAAGTTCCGATATGTGTGTAATTAAAGTAATTCCACCAGATGCTTTGCAAGACCCTTGGTATTTGAGAATGGTCACAAGTGTAGAGGAAAACCCCGACAAGTATCCTGATTTTGTTGTGAAAGATGGTAAATTATTAAAGCATGTGCCTTCTGAATTGGTTGTTCGTACGAATTTTCCTGAATGGAAGCTCGTTGTTCCTAGAAATCAGAGATTAGCGGTGTTTAAAGAGTGCCACGATGACTCGATGGCTGCGCATTTGGGAATTTATAAAACTTTGAATCGTGTAAAGGAACTGTATTACTGGCCACGCATGTTACAGGATGTGAGGAAGTATGTCAAAAGCTGTCCTATATGCAATGCCCAAAAAGTGAGTTCTCAGGCTCGTTCTGGTTTTATGGGAAAACAAAAGAAACTAGAATTTCCTTGGAAATATCTTAGTATTGATCTTGTGGGTCCGTTACCGCGATCCAAGAAGGGTAACTGTTGGATACTTTGTATTTCAGATGTATTTTCTAAATTTTGTATTTTGAGACCTTTATCGAAAGCTGTGGGTAGAAAAGTCACTGAGATAGTAGAAAACCAAGTATTTTAATTGTTCGGAGTTCCCCAAATAGTTGCAACGGACAATTGGTGCCAGTTTATTGATCAGAAGTTTCGCTCTATGATAGTTACGGTATTAAACTTCACTATAATGCGAATTATCATCCACAGGTAAATCAAGTGGAAAGAGTCAATAGAACTCTGGAAACGGCGATAAGATCCTATATTAAGGGTGTGGATCATCGAGTTTGGGATGAAGAGCTTTTTAGAATCGAGTTTGCATTAAATACTTCCGTTCATGAAGCTACAGGCTTTGTTCCGTCTTACTTAAACTTTGGACGATATGTGCCTTCGCATGGTTCTTTCTATGGTAGAATAGATGATCTGGAATAATTTAGTATTAACGATTTAAGTCGTAGAGAGTATTGCGAAGAAATGAATAAAATTCCCCAGAACTACCTTCAAGTTCGAAAGAGTTTAGATGATGCCTATAAGAAAAATCTGAGACACTACAATCTTCGGAAACGAGACCCGGATATTTATCATGTTAATGACCGAGTTTGGAAAATAAATTTTGTGTTATCGAATAAGGCTAATAATTTTTCTGCTAAGCTAGCTCCGAAGTATAAGTTATGCATAGTAAACAAGGCGATAGGAAAATTAGTTTAAGACGAAAGTGGTAAGATTCTTGGAAAATTCCATGTCAAAGATTTGAAGCGTTACACTGGTGATAACCTAGAGGATTTTAGTGAGTCAATCGTAATTGATGGATAGTGTTTTGGGACCAGAATTTAAGCCATACGTCATGACGCTCAGCTGCGTAACACCGACTTTTGAACTTCACGTAAGAATCCTTGAAAAAATCTTTGAAAAATTATCCGCTGCAAATTTAACAATTAACTTTAAAAAATGTAACTTTATGAGGGATCAAATTATCTTGGTTTTGTAGTTGACGCTCAGGGATTAAGAACTGATTTTGATAAAATTAGAGCTATGGTCGAATTTCCTGTTCCCCGGACAGCTACTGAAATAAAGCGTTTCATGGGACTTTGTGGCTGATACAGAAGGTTTGTCAAAGATTTTAGTACATTGGTAGCTCCAATCAACAACTTATTGAAAGGTAAACGTAAATCTCAGAGAATCGTGTAGAATGAGGAAGCTGATCAAGCGTTTCCTAAGATAAAAGAGGCGTTAGTTAGTGCGTCTGTATTGGTGTCACCAGATTTTTCTAAAGAGTTTGTTGTACAATGTGATGCATCGGATGTTGGAGTCGGTGCAGTTCTAACACAAAAAGTGGACAGTCAGGATGTAGTAATAGCATTTGGATCTCGTTCTTTGTCAGCTACAGAACGTAAGATGACCACAACTGAGAAAGAATTAACCGCCATTTTGTTTGCCGTCGAGATATTTAGGGGTTATATTGATGAAGTTCATTTTAAGGTGATAACTGACCATTCTTCGTTGTTGTGGCTTTCAAATCTGGTAGGTTGGCTAGGTGGGCCATAAAACTGAGTTCATATGATATGGAGATACTTCATAGAAAGGGTGCCCTTAATGTTGTACCAGACGCATTATCTAGAGCTCCAGTCGATCCTCCAGATGAAAACTTATTAAGTTCCGATATGTGTGTAATTAAAGTAATTCCACCAGATGCTTTGCAAGACCCTTGGTATTTGAGAATGGTCACAAGTGTAGAGGAAAACCCCGACAAGTATCCTGATTTTGTTGTGAAAGATGGTAAATTATTAAAGCATGTGCCTTCTGAATTGGTTGTTCGTACGAATTTTCCTGAATGGAAGCTCGTTGTTCCTAGAAATCAGAGATTAGCGGTGTTTAAAGAGTGCCACGATGACTCGATGGCTGCGCATTTGGGAATTTATAAAACTTTGAATCGTGTAAAGGAGCTGTATTACTGGCCACACATGTTACAGGATGTGAGGAAGTATGTCAAAAGCTGTCCTATATGCAATGCCCAAAAAGTGAGTTTTCAGGCTCGTTCTGGTTTTATGGGAAAACAAAAGAAACTAGAATTTCCTTGGAAATATCTTAGTATTGATCTTGTGGGTCCGTTACAGCGATCCAAGAAGGGTAACTGTTGGATACTTTGTATTTCAGATGTATTTTCTAAATTTTGTATTTTGAGACCTTTATCGAAAGCTGTGGGTAGAAAAGTCACTGAGATAGTAGAAAACCAAGTATTTTAATTGCTCGGAGTTCCCCAAATAGTTGCAAGGGACAATTGGTGCCAGTTTATTGATCAGAAGTTTCGCTCTATGATAGTTACGGTATTAAACTTCACTATAATGCGAATTATCATCCACAGGTAAATCAAGTGGAAAGAGTCAATAGAACTCTGGAAACGGCGATAAGATCCTATATTAAGGGTGTGGATCATCGAGTTTGGGATGAAGAGCTTTTTAGAATCGAGTTTGCATTAAATACTTCCGTTCATGAAGCTACAGGCTTTGTTCCGTCTTACTTAAACTTTGGACGATATGTGCCTTCGCATGGTTCTTTCTATGGTAGAATAGATGATCTGGAATAATTTAGTATTAACGATTTAAGTCGTAGAGAGTATTGAGAAGAAATGAATAAAATTCCCCAGAACTACCTTCAAGTTCGAAAGAGTTTAGATGATGCCTATAAGAAAAATCTGAGACACTACAATCTTCGGAAACGAGACAAGGATATTTATCATGTTAATGACCGAGTTTGGAAAATAAATTTTGTGTTATCGAATAAGGCTAATAATTTTTCTGCTAAGCTAGCTCTGAAGTATAAGTTATGCATAGTAAACAAGGCGATAGGAAAATTAGTTTAAGACGAAAGTGGTAAGATTCTTGGAAAATTCCATGTCAAAGATTTGAAGCGTTACACTGGTGATAACCTAGAGGATTTTAGTGAGTCAATCGAGGGGTATGTTTGAATGAGAATGAATGAGGTTGCGCAACTACAAGAGATAGTAATAGATGAGTGAACAAGAGAGAATGTTAGGTAGTTTATAGTTGTTAGATTTAGAGATATTAAGGTTAAAAATATTTTACTACATAAAATATTTTTTTTACTAGGAAAAGGGGGTGTGTAACGGTTCACTTCATTTGAGTCTTTTATTTGTTTTTGTAAACAAGACGTGTTTATTTCTAGTTTTATTGTGAACATATTTGGCATTTTTCAGCAAACTTATTTGGAATAAAACATCAAAGGCTAATGTAGATTTATAGCCCGTCATAGTGGTTTAGGAAAAACTTACCTTTGTTTTTTTTAGCTTTATTACGAGAATCCAAAAATCGTGCCCTGGAGGTGATATTTCTTAGTACCTTCCGAAAGTTTCACATTCATTTTCCATCAGGAAAATCAGGAAAATATAACCTCTCTGTAACGAAATATTTTTGTTTATTTTTCCACAGATGTTTGACATTTGTGCTAGCTAATTTCGACTCGAGCTGGAACTCGTGACGGGCAGGCACAGTGAGTGCAGATTCGGTCACAGAGCGGCACGGGCACAGTGGACTGTTTGCGCTTACTATATTTAAGAGACTCTTAAACATTGGAAAAACTCTTTTTGTGCAGTAATTTTAGTTTTCCAAGATGTTTTACCGGTTGTTCCATATTTGTCGATAGGGAGAGAGACTGTTTTAAGGATTTCAGCAGGTTGCTGATGGAGATATTAAATTCGATAACAACGGATTACTGGTCACCTCATGGTGGGGTTAACCGGATAAAAGGCCCACGCATTTTCTCAGTCGAGAGTAGTTTGCTCCGTGCCACAAATAATTTTGGTAACAGTGACAGAAAGTGACAAGCGTCCTTTTCATTTTTTGCCTGAGAAAAGCGCGGTAGACGAAAATCAGAAAAGTGATTTTCCGCGAGTGTGGTTAGCCAAATAACATCTAGGTAAGCGTAATTTGTTAGTTTTATGCCTTTCTACTAGTAGAGTTATGGGATTGGCGGGGTCGGTCGTATTTTCCAAATTAGAGTTATTCTTCACCACCTGACACCCCTCCCTTTGGTATTCTAGGCTTTTAAGTTTGGGGCTCCTTTTGTGGGACTGTGCGAACACCTGCTACTTCAAAACCCTCACATCACCTGCATTTTGGGCACTCTGCATTTTTACCAAACTACCAGATGAACTGTTGAACTTAGAAAACCTTACAAAAATTGTGTTCGTCCTTACTGCTGTAACCTGACCAAAACCGCATAAGCACCCTGACCTAACCTAGAGAACTCAATCAGCGAAGCTGGTGGTGGCCTGAGATATTGTGATATCCTCAGTTATTTAAAACGTGCCTCCAGGTACGTGCAACTACCCTTTATATCAACCTGATTCATTGAAGATTAAAATGCCATGTTAAAATCCAAAAATTGATATAACTGCTGTGTAGCAAATAGGAGATTTTACATAATTTAGTTATTGATAATTAGCTAGGGACTGGCCAGAAATTTATAAATAGGTAGAAGTTACTTGGAGTATCAACTTTCCTAAAGTTTATTACATGCAAGTTTTTTTTGAAGAGCTGTTTTACTTGTTTGCAACCCCCACCTCCTTTGCTAAGAGTGATACTTAGCTGGCGCCCTTTCTTGCCAGTAAATTTATTAAGTTTTAAGAGCAACCCTCTCCGAACCAACGACCTGCTCAGAACAAAATCTGAATCTGAACTTTGTGAGACACATTGCATCAGCCCTAAGAGGGTAGGGTGAAGTTTTACAAAACAAACATACCAGTTTCCTATGATGCGGCTGACATATGCGGCTGACGTACTGCGTCTTTCGCATAGGATCGACGCAAGTTTAGTATTTCCTCTGGTGCATCAGTCATGTGCGATCTTTGGTAAAATATGCAGATAATTTGATAGCCCTTTACGATAAAAATAAGTCTGACATGGATGATAATAATAAAAACGATCTCTTGCTGTACTTATTTGACGACGAAATAAACAAACAAAAGAAAATAATATTAATAATGCAAGTACTGTTTAATTCATAATAAACTAAATGGATCCATAACGGATCTGATACCTTCCTAGCAAGCCTATTAGCACACTTAAAATTGAATCCATAATATATCAGCCTTGAAAACAGTTTTTTATAAATATCTCAGAAACTAAAGCTCCTACAAAGTTTTCGGTTATAACATAAATTATTGAACAAAATTTAGTCTACTCTATTCCGAAAACCGCATATTGATGCAATGCTCCGGTAAAAAGTTAGCATTTTTTAAATTATTTTATTGTGAAAAAACTGTCATTAGCATTAATGGATTTTGACCAAAATCGAATCAGCTCGTTACAGTGTCGAACACTATTTTACCTGAAAAATTTATAAAAATCGGTTTAGCGGTTTAGGAGCTATCGTGTTACGGATAGACACACACACACACACACAAACTGCAACAATTACAGAGGAATTTTAGTAACCAGTACTCTAAGTAGATTGTTCGGTAGGATTCTTAGAGATCTAATAGAGAATGATTTTCATGAACAAGAAGAAGAAGAAGAGCAAAGTGGGTTTCGTGCCGGCAGATCTTGTAGTGATAATGTTTTTTGTCTTAAACAAGTAATTGAGAAAAGGAGCGCCAGAAATATAGAGACTCATGTTCCTTTGTGGACCTGCAAAAAGCATATGATACCGTTCCAGTAGAAAAATTATGGACAGTGTTAGAGCAAACTAATATTAATCATACCTACATAAAAGCGATAAAAGAACTATACAAAGGGTCAAAATCTAAAATTAAAGGCAAGGCAAGACAAAATATCTAATATATCTATCTATATACATTATGTTTTTTTTTAAAGCTAAACTAGATTTTTTAACAGTAAACACTTTCACCAAATATTAATGTGTCTTTATCAGGTTAATAACAGATGCGTCGTGATCGTGAAAGATCAGGGATCAGTTCCTTAACAGGTTTTTGGAGTTTAGAGGCCAAAGCACTGCCTGATAGATTTCGTCAAAGTGAAAAATGCCGACAATAGGTGGCGCTGCTGCTAGTAAAATCTCAAAAATATTTAATAGAAAAGCCATGCAAGTCGCGTTTTTAAATTCGTGTAGAAAAGGTGTGAATCTCATGTTGATAAAAATCACTTGAACTTTCACGCCTTTTTTACGTGTTAAACACGTGATTGTGCTATGTGGGTATGTATTGGAAACGAATCTAGTGAGTTAAAAACTAGACAATGGACAAACTATATCTCCATGCAATGAGTATGTATACTTGGGTGTCACATTTAATAAGACACGAACAGACTGTAAAAGAACTGGAAAAAGCAATAGTAAAAGCAAAAAAGGTTATTGGATGTCTTAACAGTATTTTATGGAGCAGATTGATAAAAATGAATGTAACATTTAACATATATGAAACAATGGTGAAAAGCACGCTGTTGTATGGAATAGAGACTTGTCGCGTAACAAAAAAATACAAAACAAAAATGGAAAGTGTCGAAATGGATGCAATAAAAAAATCAATGAGAATATCTAGAATAGATCACATAAAAAATGAAAACATAAAAGGGAGAATGGGAATCGAGGGAAGCATAACGGATGACATCACCAAAGGGCAACTGATATGGTACGGCCATGTACAACGAATGAACCACGAAAGATTGCCAAAGCAGGTCCTAGAATGGCAACGAAGAGGGCGGAGAAAAAGAGGGCCTCCTTAACTGGAATGGCGACAGTCAATCTAAAGGTCAATGAGTCAAAAAAATCTGACAGAACATGATTGTCCGGATCGAAGGAGGTGGAGAATAGGCTTTGGACAACGTAGAAAAATGTTCTAAACGGACATAGTAGTAGAAACAGGTTCAAAACATATTAAAAGAAGATTTAACTATTTTTTGATTTTAAATAAAAAATTCAAGAAATGTTGTACCTAACTCGTGCGGAAAGTATATGTGCACTGCACTTACGTCTTGCCCGATGCGTGCGGTAAAGTATCAATTTCCGCACTTGTTAGGTAAACTACTATTTAATTGTGTAGATTTGCATCAGACGCAATGCGTTAGCCGCATCATACGAAACGCACCTTAATTCCAGGTTTAAACTTCATTTTCCTGATTTGCCGTCATTTGAGTAACCCTTTCTAAGTATTATTTTTACCAAATTCAGAGTGTGAAAAATTAACGTATTAACGTTAACGATGTAAAACCATTTTTATGACTCTAGCTAAGTCTCCTCTAGTTTTGGTTGCCAAAAACTTATTTTCTTCTTTGCACTACCATATTCTTTTGTATCTGGGCCTACAGATACAGATAGTTCCACTCATCTAGCTTGCACTTTGGTTCTTTGTCAGTCATATATCTTTTTAATCCAGAAATTAATTTGTTTTAATATTAATGCATTGGTAGCCCTTGGTAAGCTTGCTTTTCAACGACTTTCATATTAATTAAAAACATTTAATAAGAAAAAATAAACTTGTTATTTTAAACCGATTGACCATTTTATGTAGACTAAAAAAAATAAATTAATAAAACCGAACCGAACCAAGAGGTGCTTTAAAGTTTTTAAAAAATTTTAAGCAAGCTTATAAATAGCTAACCCAAAATTATCTTTAAAGGTTCTTTTATAAAAAAATAAATAAAAAGAATGTAACAGAAAAAAAAAAACAACATCATCTCCTTTTTAGATTCTCAATGAACTCTATATCACTAAATGACTTAATCCTTAATAAACTTCATGTGCCAACAGACGCCAAAAATATCATTGGCGTGCTTTACTTTTAAAATAGTTACAAGATAACTCAATCTGCACTCAGCTAAAATCGTATACTATGCCCTGTTTGAATCTCGATTGAGGTATGGAGTGGCCTTCTGGGATTACTGTGCTAGATTCAGTGTTCCGTATACAGAAGCGGGCTGTTCAGATTTTGAGTGGAGCAGCACCAAGGGACCATTGCAAGCCCTTGTTTTGGAGAGTTAAAATTTTAACTTTGCCGGCCTTATTCAACTTAGAGTCTGTTTGCCTTATTCATAAAAAGCAGATAAATCCAAATTTAAATGTTCAAATGTTCCTGGTACAGATTTTTTTATACATTCCCCTACATGACAAAAATTATATACTGTATAAAGTTAATATGGTGTATATATATGTAGAGTGGCCAGGCTAAATGATCTAAGTGCCAAAATATACAAATTTTAGATTTTCCACCCAAAATGATGTAAGTGTCAAGGCCAATACGGGGCTATAAGATCTAAGTGTCATTTCCCCACCTTATGCTCTATATGGCATATTTAAAATGACGTTATCCGTAAGTCCGCTTGCATAAATTGTACAGTTTTTTTAGTTTCCCACAAAAATGCCTTTTGGCACTTAGATCAATCAGCCTTTCCAGTCTACATGTATATACTCTATATCTTTTAGGTATATACTGAAATAACAGTTCAGGTATAAACCAAAAGTATATATACAGGGTGTCCCAGAACTAATGGTACATAGTTAAACCGCAGATTCCCTGGGTCAAAATATTACGATTTAGCCATACTTACGTTAGTCCAAAAGTTCGTACTAACCGAGATACAGGGTGTTAAACTTTATTTTTTTAATTCGATTTTCTTTAATAACTTTTTTACTAATGAATATTTTTGCAAGAAATAACCAGCGTGTAAATTTTTTTGAAATTGGTAAGACGATTCCGTTGAAAATTTTGATATACAATGTATAGGGTGTTCCTTGGACCACTACCATTGCAATAAAATCAAAGTATTTTTTTTGCGCCTCGGTGTATACCAGTTTTTATGTAAAATAATGGCTTTTCCATCATCATTATGTAAAAAAGTTGTACTTCTTTAAAGTCGCTCAGAGCAACGGTTTTTGAGATTTTTGCATTTAAAGTTTTTATTGCATATGAATGATATGCCTAATTTATGTATGATAATTTCTTCAATTCTTTCTACTAATTAATATTTTTGCACAAACTAACCAGCATGTAGGTATTTCTGAAATTTGCAAGATGATTCCGTTGAAAAATGTGATGTACAATGTATAGGGTGTTCTTTGGACCACTACCATTGCATTAAAATCATTGGTGTATTTTTTTGTGCCTCGGTGTATACTTAAGCAGGGTTTTAAACGGAATATTATTTTATTTAATAAATAATTGTTAATAACAAGCCTACTATAATAGACAATTTTAAGTTTGATTTACTATTTCTTTAAAACATAAAAAAAATACTTGCATTAATAAAGTATACTTACCGTTTTTTAAAAAAAACTAATACGAAGAGATTTTTATTCCTCATTAAAAACATAGCCCTACACAGTTGCAATAACTGACAATAACTTAGAATTGTTTTAACACACTTATAATAATTCAAGAACCACGCTGTATATTTTTTCACTTAATATTTTTTAAGAAAACCTAAAATCTTAGAATGCTATAAAAAAGTATTGATATGTATGAAGTAAGGAAGAATTTAATCAAAAATCTTTTACGCCTACAATAAAAACTTCTAATTTAAGTATCTTGAAAACCGTTGCTCTAAGCGACACCTAAAAGTCAACTTTTTTACTTTAAAAAAATCAAAAAATAAATGTTTTTAATAGAATCTTGTATACACCGCGGAGCAAAAACGTTAGACCTATTTTAATGTAACGGTACCGACCTAGAGAACACCCTGTATATTATTTTTATTTTTTTTTACCAAAATTAAATTGTCCATGCCCAAAAACTACTAAACCCAATTTTTTGTGCAAAATTATTAATTAGTAGAAAGAATTGAAGAAAGTATCATACATAAATTAGACATATCACTCACATGCAATAAAAACTGTAAATGCCAAAATCTCAAAAACCGTTGCTCTGAGCGACTTTAAAACAGTATAACTTTTTTACATAAAAAGGATGGGAAACCCATTATTTTACATAAAAACTGGTATACACAGAGGCACAAGAAAAATACACTGATTTTTATGCAATGGCAGTGGTTTAAAGAACACCCTGTACATTGTACATCAAGCTTCTATAAAGTCTGTGTGGTTTTGAGCGGTTTGTTGTCATTTCCAAAGGTTATATGCTCTGTGTTTTTTCTGTACAGCCGTTTGACACTGGCTGTTGAACCAAGGATTTGCATTAGCTCTGCGTTTTATTGTATGTGGGATATATGCATCTATTCCAGATAAGATTACTTTTGTTATTTCATTACAGCAAATAGTGGGATCAGCTATTTTAAAGCAAACCTTTTGCCATGGAAAATCTAGGTAAAACTGTTTAAGGTCATTCCATTTTGCCGATTTATAGTGCCACATTTTACGAGGAAGTGATTGTTGGCTTGGCGGTATGAACATTTCGCACTTTGTTCTTATAAGTTTATGATCGGATGAACCAAGTGGGGGATCTACTTGTGCACAAGTCAGGATTTGTAGTTAAGAATAAGTCTAAAAGCGCTGCAAATTCACCCCTTTCTGAGATACGGGTAGGTTCATCGCTGCGTTAGACCACAACTTATGGCAAAAGCTTCTGCTTCCCTTTCATCATTATCTGTTTTATTGTGGTGTTTTAGCCAGGGTATATTGTGGACGTTAAAATCGCCTAAAAAAACAATTTCCATGTGGATAGATAGACTGTATACTATCACAGTTTTCGGATAATGTCGCAAAGAAGTGTTGATACTCGGTGTTACTTGGCGGTCGGTAGAGGCAGCAAATGAACTTGGTCGATGACTTTGAGGTGAATTTCAGCCATATAATGTCGAGGTTCGCTGGTTCTAGCTTCTCCTCTCGATGACATGAAAGGTCATTTTTAATGTACACACAGATCTCAAAATTATGTCGAAATCGGTGGTGTAGGTCATAGCCGGGATAAAGATAGTTCACAATAGGTGTTGCAAAACTGATTTTGGTTTCAGTGAGAACAAGGATGTCAGGTCTTTGTTCTTCAAGATGTTGGTGAACTGAATTCATGTTGGTACTTAATCCTTTTATATTGCTAAAATCAATTCTGAGTTGAGTTTTTGGTCTCCTTTTAATATCTTTGCATGAAGGACCCCCAGGATCACCCGACGCCCGGAGATCCGAGTGGTCGGGTATTTTACCTCCGTATTTTGATCCTGGAGGCGCCATCATGCTATCTGTTACTCATTGTTGGAACCGGACTGCCAGCGCAGTAGCGGAACGTGGTGATACCACTTAGCGCTACTCACTTCTGGCATGGTGGTATCTCACCGGTCGGTTCGGTTCGGTACTGTTCTTGGTTCAGCCTAATGTAGAATATGATAGTAAGCAATCCTCAGTGAGTTTCATCTCATATAAATTCAAATTAACTTTAGAAATAAAGAAAAACCACATAAAAAGTTTTTAACCAAATGATATTTTAAAAAATAGTCTCAAATTGTAGTCCACCCTTGAGGGGTGGTTTAAAGTTCGAAAAAACTTACATACAAAAATATTCAAAGCTAAATAATACATAAATAACTTAAAACTATATCTGTAGATGCATTACCGTATTAAATACGTATCAATATTTAAATACTGTAAAAGCACAAGATATATTAGAATCCCTTTTCAACTACTCATTCACTAAAACAATCGACCATCGGTTTAATCGTCGCTAACTTGTCTAAAAAATTAACATGTAAAATATAGCGGACAGCTGACACTGACTTACACCGTTTTTATTCGACATTTCCTAGTGACATTTGGAGGTTTAAATATGGCTACCATTGTTAAACCAAAATATTTGATTATTTTTATTTATTTATAACCTTTGTGTGGAAATAATGTTTTTGTTACAACAAAAAAAGATGACCCATATCCCAAGGTATTTATGAACAATTTACATAAATATTAAAAACTATTGCATTCACGGGAAAAATAAGTTAAACCTTCAACCAAAATGTAGACTTTTAAACCTAGGATTGTAGCACTGTAGACCCTTTAGTAAATACTGGTGTACTAGTTTGCCAATTGACATTTTTTTCCAACTTTAATAATTAAAAAGTAAGCAATGGTGGTGCCAGTCTATCCCACATATTCTGTCCTAACAAATTAGCTAAAAATCTCTTAAGTCAACGCGAGTAATGTTCTGCAAATCGAACATATGATATATTTGTCTGTTCTGCACTTTCTGCCTTTTTCCTGCTAAACAAAAATAAAACTGCTGTTCTGCTTTTCAAATATTTTTCGGGTAAAAATAAATTCTGGGTAATGCCCTTTGCGATCGCTTTATGTCCGTTTTTCCCGGTGAACTTTTCCAATCTTGGTGGACGACGCGACCACAGACAAGCAAACTCGCAGCAAATAAATTTTTCATATATTTTTTTATATTTTTTGGAATTTCAATTTGGTGTAAAAACTTTTTTCTAGAACTCTCTCTGAAAATAAACTTTTTCATACGCTAGACAACCTCTGGAAATGGCGTTTTGCGCACATGGTGTACAACATGACAACATGTTTTTTTATGTTTCTAATAATTTAAAATTACGTACTTTGACTTTTTATTTTGCAGAAAATTTTAAAAAATAGAAAGAATTTGGCTTTTAAAACTTGCCTGTTTAAAGTCACACAACCATCTGCTTCTTTCGTGGACATAGGTTTAATTCTTCATTAAGTACATTAAACAGAACTATGTAAAAACAACTATTTTCCAAGTACAAAAAATTGATATTAAGTCAAGTCAAGTTATAAACTATTTAAAATTTATTTTTTTGAAAAAAATATATTTCTTTTACCTTTCTAGCCCGCATAGCAATGGCTAGAGATGGTAGAATATTCGACGAAAAAATTTTTCTTCAGATAACGCCAAAAATGTGTTATTTGGATGTATTTTGACCTATCCTAACAATATCATCATGATGTCTGTCTGTGTGTGTGTATACAGGGTGTCTCTAAAAGGTCTGTATAAAATCTTAGCACATATTGCTGAGGTCAAAATAAGTCGATTTAAAGCAACTTACCTTAGTCCGAAATTGCTCCGTTTGTTCAATATTCCGTTGCGGCATCGAACAGTAAAAACGGAAATATTTCGAAAACGGCTCACCCTAGCAGATTTTATCAAAAGTACCTTTTTTGCTTAAAAAAGTTCAGGAAATTATTTTATCAACAAATAAAGTTGAAAAAACACTGATAATAAAGTTATGGTCATTTTAAACCATAAAATGAGCATTGTGAAGCGCCCTCTGACAGCCACAGTGAAAAAGTGTCCATATTTAGGTTTCGCATCTCAAAAAACCCCCGAGTACCAATTTTTAAAGTAATGCGTTGAGAAATGTTCATAAATTTTTATAAAATCGATTTTAAATTTTTAAATTCATTACCCTGTATCTCAGAAACGGAGCAATTTTAGACTAAGGTAATTTGCATTAAATCGACTTATTTTGACCTGAGGAATATGTGCTAAGATTTTGTACAGACTTTTTAGAGACACCCTGTATATTATTTCTGTCCGTAACACGATAGCTCCTAAACCGCTGTACCGATTTTCATAAAATTTTCGGGTAAAATAGTGGTTGACACTCTCATGAGCTAATTAGATTTTGGTCAACATCCATTAATGCTAATGACAGTTTTTTGTCAATTAAATAAAATTTAAAAAATGCTAACTTTTTAACTCGGCGGCGAATAAAACTTTTTTTTTTCATAAAATGTGCAGATGAAACTCAAAATAGATATATTATTTATACAAAAACATCTTTAAAAAATCCTTTACGCAATTTTTTTGAAATTTGGTTTTGTTAAGTAAAGTTAAATCCATTAAGTCGAGTGTTGAAATTTGGTAGGTGTAGTGTTTGGTAACCTGGTAACACTACAATTTACGTTTTTTATTACAACAATGGCGGATCCAAAATGGCGGATTTATTTATTTTTAAACCGATTTGTCTGAAACTTGAAAGTTTGCAGGGCCTGAGATCACTTAATACAGTTTAATCCTCAAACTTAAAAAATACAAAATGGCGGATTTCCTTATTTACTCACCGATTTGTCTCAAACTTGAAATATTACATTGCTTAAGGTCATTTAACAAAAAGTTTTACTCAAACTTAAAAAAATCAGAATGGCCGATCCAAAATGACGGACTTTCTTTATTTTTAAACCGATTTGTCTGAAACTTGAAATATTACATTGCTTAATATCAGATCAGATGTAATATTTGATGATGATGTAAGTTTGAGACAAATCGGTTAGTAAAGAAGCAAATCCGCCATTTTGGATTCGCCATCTTGAATTTTTTAAGTTTGAGGATAAAACTGTATTAAGTGTTCTCAGGCACTGCAAACTTTCAGGTTTCAGGCAAATCGGTTTAAAAATAAAGAAATCCGCCATTTTGAATCCGCCATTGTTGTAATAAAAAATGTAAATTGTAGTCTTACCAGGTTACCAAACACTACACCTACCAAATTTCAATACTCAAATGGATTTAACTTTACTTACCAAAACCAAATTTCAAAAAAATTGCCTAAAGGATTTTTTAAAGATGTTTTTGTATAAATAATATATTTTGTTTTTCATCTGCACATTTTATCAAAAAAAATTTTTTTAGTCCGCCGCCGACTGGGCGCCGAGTTGGCCCGGCGCATAGTTGGCCCGGCGCTCAGTTGGTTTTTTTTTTCAACACGTTTAATGAGCTGATCAATAGCTTTATCAGAAGGTGCTAAAAATAAATATTGCACAAAATTTAAAGGAAATAGCGAAAAAAAACTATTTTTTCGAACAAAAGCCCCATTTTGTTTTGAAGGGACAGGTAACAATTTTATTTACATTATTTAATTGAGTAGGTCTCGTTTAAAGTAAATCCATCAAAACAAGAGAGAATGGGTTTGCTGCTCTTGGTTTTAGTCGGTGAGGCTGCGATCGTCCAGTCCGACAAGGAGACAAGATAACATCTCCCGGACGTGACACATTAGCAGGGTCCCGCGGGAACGACGTGGAAGAAATCTCGGCTAAAGTCTGCAGATGCGTCGCTGTAGCCCCAAATGGCTTTTTCCTGGACCACCCGTGTAAAGCTGTCCTATCTTAACAGGTTTAGCGTAAGGAGTCGATTTCCTTTTATTTTTACTGTAAATTCTTTTTTGCGCCGATCGCCTTTCCTTCCCTTTGAAACCGTAAATAGAGTGACTCAAATCTTTTCTTTCGTTACCTGCCTCTGTATGCACCTTAATAAATCTATTCATGGGCGTACGTAGTGAGGGGCAGGAAGGGTCATTTGCCCCCCCTAAATGATTAAAATCATTTAATAATTTCCTAACAAAACAATCAATCAATTACTCCTATCTACATATTATACCAAAGATACACTTAGTCTTAAAGATATATACTGTGAAGGATATAATTATTTTTTCCGTTAATTAGTTCTACGAAGAATGACCCAAATATTCCTCTCCTTTGTGAGTTTAATAGTCTTAAAAAACAAAAGTATTGCTGTATTTAAAGACAACTTTTTGGGCATCCATGAAGGCCTTTAATAACTATCAGAAGACGGCAATTCTGCAACTAAAAAGGTGGCATTTCAGCTTTACAGTGCTTCAACAAAGCCGGTATTTATTATGTCCCTGAGCCTGATAGCAACCTGTGGCCAATATCTCTTAATCTGAATGTTTAGATTTATCGCAATATGGAACTCATATTAATACAGTATTAGACTTAAATAAACATCATCGCGAATCTGTAGAAGTTAGAGTTACAGGTGCCGTGGATATTTGGACGACAGCAAAATCGTATGAACGTTCCCAAAATAACGCACCAGAGCACTAAAAAAAAATCTTTATTAATAGGTTATTTGGAGCCTCTGAGAAGGTCTTTAAAGCATCGCTTTTCAATGAAAACCTACTAGTTTTCGTACTATTTGCACTACATCCGTTTGTTATGCTGAATTTCAGACAATTTTTAGAATTCTGTCGCTTGAACGGGCTTGACGATGAGGCTAAATTATGGTACGAATTGTGGAGAGACAAAAAAATTCATAAAGAAGAGTTACAAAGTTTGGAAGCAGCAGAAGTTCAAAATACTGCTCTGCATATTTTGCCAACATTGCCATGTGGCACCGTAGAACGATCTATCCAGAAGATAGATTAAGCGGTTTGTGCATGCTGAGTCTACACCGGAAATTAGTTTCAGAAAAAAATAAATAAGTAGAAGAAGAGGTTTTAAGCAGATTTGCTGAAGATTCCAGACGTTTCGTTTTACTGTAATAGGTTAATATTTAGAAAACTGATATGCTTGTATGTTCGTTTTTTAATTTTTGTTTTGCTTATTTCAATAAATACCTATTTAAATGTTTGCATTTGCCCCTTTCTAAGTTTAATGCTGCGTGCGCCCATGAATCCGTTGGGTATCTAATTTTTTTGAGGTAATCAGTGGTGCCGGATTAAGGGCCACTTTCTTTCTTTCTCACCTAGCAATAGCACTTAAGTCCTAAGTGCCATTAAGTTTGACTTAAGGACTTGCAGGTGCTGTCAAAGTTCCACTTAAGTTAAAATTTTTTCCACTTAGTGTAAGTGTGTGAGTTGTTTTTTAATTTCGATGGCATTTTAGAAAAAAAAGTAATGTTCTTAACGGTTTATGGTGATTTACATGTACTTTATTACAGAATAAAAGTATATATGCCCTCAGTTTAAAGAAAAAATCTTGTTTTATATTTATTCTGAGTATCATTTACTTTAATAAAGTTACAGACAGAAAAATATTAAAGCTGGACTCATAGTTCTGTGAAGTAAGGTTTTTTTTTATATATTTTTTTTATTTGTCAAACACACTGTGTTTTTTTTATTACAATCTAGTCAGTAAGACTAATTAGCAATTTTGTTTTAATGAAGTAAGGTAAGCAATATAAATGGTTAATTTTTCACTACTTTTACTACTTTTAATTTTTGATGTCAAGTATGAACATCTGTATGTTTGAAGAATATGCACGCAGCATTGTATTTTGTCAATTCTTTCTTTCATCAAAAAGACATTATGGTCCCTTTACATGCAGTCAGTTGCTTAGTCGAGTGGTCGAGTACCTGACCAGTGAATGAACTCTTGAAATGGGTGAGAATGAGAATTCACATCTCTCTTAGTCAGGAATAATTGAAATACGGAAATCAAGTTAGATCGCATGCGCTGTTCAAGTTTTACCCGATTTTGTGGGAGTACTCCTTCTTACCCATTCAAGAATTCATATACAGTCTGGACACCGTCATTTTAGTCAAGTTTACTGGCTTAGTCAAGACAGCAGTCGAATTTAGTGAATGCAACTTGCATTCAATTTTTCTGGTTAAGGCGACAAATTCGATTCAGCCAATTTTTTAGGCAAAAGACAACAAGGCAAAATATTTAAATATCAGTCAATAGGTGGCACTACATATTAGAGTCCTAGGGACACCTATTCGGTTTCTAAATTGTGGGCCTTACTAACATTTTAGGGATGACAAAAAAGCAACACATTTTGAGTTTGACACTGACGTTAATTTTTGCCTAAAAACACAAGTGGGCGGCTAGTTTTCCAATAGCAACAGAAAAAATAAAAGAATAGAGTAAATAACAAAGCCTTTTTTGTCAAAAGCCAGAGGATGACATCTCATCCACGGCCTGCGCACTGATAGTTCGGTAAGCATTCCCGAGATGGCACTAATTCCATAATTTTTTCACAAAAAATACCCGCGCTGTTGCTTCCTCCCGGTATAATTTTTTTATACCGTCAAACTTTTCAAATTTATCAATTTTTTATATTTGTCAATTTTTCTCTGTCATTCATAAATGTTTGTTTTTTTTTAAAAATGGCTTGAACGTGTTGCGTACTTAATTGCCCTTTCAAAATTAAACTATTTCATAGATTCCCAAGATATTTTCATGTAAGTAAAAATATATATTTATATAAGCATTGCCTTTAGTATGTATACAGTGATATAAGCTTGTTTTATAGAAAGATTTATTATGAAAAACACTTTAATTACTTTTAGCTCCGCCAGAAATGGGAGAATACCGTTGGACATTAAAACGCCTATCGACTTATACAAAATCAGGGGGCACGGTAGTGCTCCACCAAGTTCGCGCGGAAACTGCTGTACCATCTTTTTTTGAAACATGTCAGCCCATATTTGACCTATCTAAAACTCTACTTCAGAATGAGCTACGAAACTCAAACACAGTCATAGATTTTTATAGAGTTAACAATCCCTCTAAGTTTCATGGACTTCCATAAAGTGGTAAAGTAGTTACGAAATTTCAAAAAAACGTCGAAATTGCCACTCACTCACTCATGTATAAATCATGTAAATTTGTCTGTACTTCCAGACATGTTACAAAGCTGAAATTTGGCAGACTGATAGAAATTGTGACCAAATCCTTGGATTGTAAAAAATCAAAAAACCCCAAAGATCTAATTCACTCCCCTCCCCCATACATGTAAAGTTATGTAAAAGTAACATTGCCCACTTCCAGAGGCGCTAGAGAGCTGAGCTTTGGCAGACTGATAGGAAATATGATAAAACTATAGGAAAAAATTTAAAAAACCCAAAATTTTAATTTGCTTCCCTCCCCTATAAATGTAAAATTATGTAAAAGTAACATTGCCCACTTCCAGAAACGCTAAAAAGCTGAGCTTTGGAAGGCCGATAGGAACTATGATAAAACTATAAAAGAAAATTAAAAAGCCCCAAAATTTAATTAACTTCTCTCCCCTATAAATGTAAAGTTATGTAAAAGTAACATTCTCCACTTCCAGAAACGTTAGAGAGCTGAGCTTTGGAAGGCCGAGAGGAACTATGATAAAACTATAAAAGAAAATTAAAAAACACAAATTTTAATTTACTTTCCTCCCCCTATAAATGTAAAAAAAAGTTATGTAAAAATATCATTGCCTACTTCCAGAAACACTAGAGAGCTGAGCTTTAGAAGGCTGGTAGAAACTATGATAAAACCATAGGAAACTATAACAAAAACCTCAAAATTTTTAATAAGGTACTGCTAAAGTTTTGAACAATATTCCGCATTTTTTTGTTTGAAACTCGTAGACAATGATTGTGTAGAAATAAAATTTCGGACTTCCATTGTCTTTATTTATTTTAAAACACGACGTTTCGGTTAGTAAGTATCTCTAACCGAAACGTCGTGTTTTAAAATAAATAAAGACAATGGAAGTCCGAAATTTTATTTCTAATATTCCGCATATTTTACTACCTACTTTAAAACTTAAATATTATCCAAATCCTTTAAAAAAGGATAAAAGCATAACAAAAGCATTTCATGAAAAAAAAGCCAAGTACGCGAAAGTGGTATTCCGTAAAAAGTTCTCCAATACAAATTTCAAAATGAAAGGTTCTTACTAGTTTGGAAATCTTTTTCTAAACTTAGGCGCAGTGCTAAATTGAACATAAAAAAGTTTGGCTGGAATAGCATAGTTTAAAAAAAAAACATTTCCAAACTAGTAAAAACCTTTCATTTTGAAATTTGTATTGGAGAACTTGGCTTTACTCTTATCTCAATTCTTTTTACGAAATACCACTTTCGCGTACTTGGCTTTTTTTACATGAAATGTTTTTGTTATGACATATACATGTCCGTAAAATATTTAAATTAAGGTGAAATTATTGAACTATATAAAAAAACTGTGATTGAGATACCGACAGTCAGATACTTTTGTTAAACATTCCTTAAATGACTAGCATGTGCCTAAATTAATGTTGATTTATTATATAAAATATATTACAGTTAAAAAAAATCCTGACTGGTGGAATACTGAACATAGCTAAATAAAAAATAAATGTGTAGTTATTGGGTTGTTTTTTTTTTTATGTATATCGTTGAAATGATTATCTAAAATATTTTAAAGACTTTTCAATACAAGTATCTAGTAGTTAAGACATTTTGGATTCATTTCACCAAAATAATTTCCTAAAATATTAAAAATAATTTTTAATATAATCCAAATCCAAAGATTATGAAATATAAATAATCTTTAAGTTATATTAAAAATATTTTTGAATCACTTAGTATTTTTAAGTAAAATTAAATATATCACCCGTGCGCGATTTTCGAAAATGTTTGTAGCGCCATCTTTGGACTGCTTACCCGAACTTATGTACGTTCGACACACTGTATATAATAATAATATAATTTTGAGTGGCCCATCTTAATAATATATATTATAATCTATAATCTTTGATCTCATCTTATAAATAAAAATAGAAAAAAAGTGTTTATTTACTGTGATAGAAAATACCGATAATCCCGAAGAAGACTTAGCCACAATAGGATGGAACACATAATGTTACTATGAGCCTGCCTCCAAATACATCTAGAGCAAAATATATTTAAAGACCTTCCGATATCATTGATCCAGAATATGAAAATTACATTATCAAACGAACTAGTGAAGTTCGATATTAATTCTACATAACACCTTATCCTTACAGATCACTATGTAGTACTCCAATTTTGGTGTGACTTATGACACCAAAATTGGAGTACTACATAGTGATCTGTAAGGATAAGGAAGTGTAGTAGAATGAAAATCTCCTGATCCGCAGATGCTGCACAGGATAAGAAGTAAAATTTTCGGCAATCATTGTAAATTAAATATAATAAATGAGTTGTTTTTATTGTAGTAATTTATTTTTGTTTCCACAACCTTGTAGATAAAATATTTTACCTACATACTTAACGAATGTGTGTGCGTCTTCCGCACTGGTTAGGTACATTACTATTTCCGGCGACCACATATGAAAATGTTGGATTTTACACGATTTGCATCCTCAGAAAAGATTAAATTTCATCAGTGTGCAGAATTTTTTTCGCACATGTGTGACAAGTACTTTCAGTACTTCGGCACATGTATGGAAAGTGTTTAACTGTCACAATACTTTTTCGCACATGTGTTGCAAACTACTTTGCCACACGTGCGGAAAAGCAGTTTCATTTGATTTACGCAAAATTAAACACCAATTTTTACAAAAATTAGTATAGTTCAACAGTGTTCGTAGGAAAAATAGCGTCCATAACTCGACAGAAAGTAACTTTCTCACGCTCGTGTGAAATTTGTCACTTTCTTCTCTTGTTATGTAATAAATAAATAAATAAATAAATGAAAAGGGCTTTATTTTCCACTCAGCGAAGTTAAGCACAAGCTTCTGTCAACTGAGCAATATACTAATTATCAAAAACTATCTTATAAATTGGTTCGTAATCCCGTGATTTTGTTTGTTATGCTATGGCCAGCCCTTAAAAAAACGTTTTGTAAATAGAAAAAATTGTATGTCTTTAAATACCTACTTATAATCATTTAACTTATATTAAACGACATTTTATTTTTTCAAAATATCTGAAAATAATGTGAAAATCCGGGTCACGTGATCTTAGTTAAATTTTCTCAATCGAATTGACTTGCCCCCGGTATATGGGGGTGGCGCTTCAGTCAGGAGGTTGATGGCTCTTGTCTGATTTGGTGTCCTGCAGCAATTATAAAATTGAGGACGCTTTTGTAAATCCTAATAGATCTCTTCTATAAAAAACTAGTTGAAACATTATTTCTGTTCATATGCAAGATTTTTTTAAAATCTTCAAACGTATCTTGTTAGATTTTTGATTTTCTTTTGTAAATTTCCAGAAAATACAAAAATCAAAACAATTTCGCTACAGTTTTCTATAACACAACTAGGCTACTGAAACGCCAAACATTGTTTTGAAATATTTGTTGTGTTTTAGCCATAACTTTTTTTTTATTTTTTGAATAAAATGATTTCGCTAAAAACTGCTAAGATACGTTTGTTAAAAATGCTTTAAAAAACTACCCCTTAAAATTTCGACGCGTTCCGCTTTCTCGTTTTCTATTTCTATTAGAACAAAGATTTTGCCAAAAAACGCGATATCAGTGTTGTCAAATGGTAAGTTTTCGGACAAAGTTTGCCCCCTTAAGGCGACAAATTCGATTCAGCCAATTTTTTAAGCAAAAGACAACAAGGCAAAATATTTAAATATCAGTCAATAGGTGGCACTACATATTAGAGTCCTAGGGACACCTATTCGGTTTCTAAATTGTGGGCCTTACTAAAATATTAGGGATGACAAAAAGCAACACATTTTGAGTTTGACACTGACGTTAATTTGTGCCTAAAATACAAGTGGGCGGCTAGTTTTCCAATACCAACAGAAAAAATAAAAGAATAGAGGAAATAACAAAGCCTATTTTATAATCTATAATCTTTGGCCTATTTTTTTGTCAAAAACCAGGGGATGACATTTCATCTTATAAATAAAACTAGAAAAAAAGTGTTTATTTTTTTACTGTGATAGAAAATACCGATAATCCCGAAGAAGAGTTAGCCACAATAGGATGGATTCGATATCATTGATCCAGAATATGAAAACGAAAATCTCCTTATCCACAGATGCTGCACAGGATAAGAACTAAAGTTTTCGGCAATTGTAACGTGTCATTTTTACGTTTAAGGCAACGTTACATATTTGTTTATTCAGGTAAATAATCAAGGCTCTTCGACTCGTCTTTCTGTACAAAAATTAAGGGTATTTTATAGAGCTAGGTTTGGAGGTTATATAGTGTCTAGGAAATTACCTTAAAAGGAGGCATTCCATCGAATTACTGTGGACACTACACACATCGCATCATCTGGACATCGTAATTGGAATTTAAGATCACAGGTTTCGGGAAAATCACATAAAAACTTTTGATTGTTTTGTTTATCTGTGGAATTTTGTGATTTTCTTTGACGCTCACGAAATTAAACAGCTGTACTGCTGGGGAATGGCGGCGTTGCCGCATCACAAATGGTTTCGGTAACAGGAAGGAAACATTTAGATGAACATTTCATTCCCTTACGTTTATTCTCGAGGATATTGGGACAATCCGAACCTCATAGCTAGTTGTGATAGCACGAAAACATATTTAGGTCCACGGTTTGACCAGTAACAACCGAGGCTCCGCCCACTTTGATATCTTTATTAATTTGATAAAGAGAAGATAAAATAAATACGAGTTATGCACTTTCGTAAATGGAAGATAAACGAGGAATAAGAACCAGGACTAAAAGAGTAAACAAAATCGTATATTTATATTATATAAATTTATATATAATCATAGTTATGTAAAGTTAATAACTAGCTCAGTTAGTCGGATTGAAGGGTTTGTAGGGCTGGCTAGTGGTGAGCAAACTTAACATCTGAACACTCTTGTGCCGAGTTTGAGCAGTAGTTCAATGGGTATTTTTAGGTTCAAGTTCAGAGGCAACTTTATTAATGTAGAAATGTTTTTACAAGAATGGCGTCAAACCATAGGAATCTTAGAGAAAACATATATAAAGAGCAAAGGAAACTTTTGACTAAAACTGTAACTAAAATACAACTAAATTCTACACTTAGTATAGCTTTACTCATATGGGAATTGGTTGAGTGTTCGAATATTCCTGGGTTTGATACATGCTCGAATCTCCAGTAATTGAATTTACAATTGATGGTTTCAATGCTGAGCTTCTTATAGTCCGGCTGGTTATTTTCCTCCTACTTGCTATGTTGGCAGGGGTCCGGTAGGTAAATGTTCGGTCTATGTATGGAGGGTGTCTCGACGTCCTTGTTATAAAAATTCCAACCGTGGAAATAGATCCGACAACACCTCAATGCGCGTTTTACGTATTTTCTATCCCCTTGGTCGGTGCTGCCCCCTATATACCGGCATGGAAATATTGGTGTATTTCCTCATTGGTTGGTTTGAAAACCGCGGGTTTTTCCTCCAGTGTTGCAAACCGCATTTAGTGACTTTTCTGCGAGAGCGTTTTTTTTATAAATAGGTTTGGTATTGCGTTTTACTGTCCCCACCACATTTACAAAACGGTTTCCGGCCACTTCATTTTTTTGTGTTCTCGACAAAGTGCCTGGTCTCTTTTTCCTAAAGAATTTTGGCTGGGCTGGTGGCCGTCTTGTGGTGTCGCCATTGATTTGTGGTTATTGGCATTGCAGTAGTTACAAATTATACCCAAGACGGTATAATAGTGAGTCCGTCGTGTTAGGCGTAATCTAAAGTGACGCCCACACCCTTTTGAAGGGGATTTAAGTCGGCCTACGCCGTTTCTACGGAAAGAGCAGTGGTAAGTTCGATTTTATTTTTTTTTATTTTTTTTTTATTATTCGAGGACTCTTCAAGATAATATTTGCCTCCCAGATTGTAATTATTTTTCGTGTGAAATGTACTTTTTTGACAAAAGACGTGGGGAATTTTTGGCGGTTTTATATTTTTCTTTTAACCACGTGTTGGATAAAAACTATATATTGTTTTCTCCTTTGGTTACAGCACCGTCCATTCCATCGACGGGACAGTTGTGCTGGTGGAACGAGGTTGTGTTCCATCGACGAGCCAGTTGTAACCCTGGGAAAGGTACGTTAGGGTTATTTTAGTTCATCTGTTTAAATCTACTTTATTTTATTGAGTCGACATGGGGTTCTCGATTTAAGTTACTCGGTGTAGGGGAACTGCGTGCAAAATTGACAAATTCCAGGAAACTGAAACATTTCATTTTCCACAGGGTTTTACGCTCGGGCAAAGATCCAGCACACTTTTCGAAACCATGTGCTGCCCTAGTACCATGTGCTAGTTAGTCAGCAGGGGAGGCGCGGACAGAATAGGACGGGACCCGAAGTAGCAGGAAGAGAACAACACCAGGTTTACCAAATAAAATACACATAAATTAATCAAGGACCAAGGTAGGAGTTTACTTCAATTTCATACAAGCAAACATTTTTTTTGATATAATTTTTTTCCATAAATTCTAAATATAGTTTTAACACTTCTTGTGAACGCAAGATAAAGGTATGACGTCATAACCCAAGATTTTGCGGCATATTTAATTATATTATTTTTCTGTGAAATTGAACGCCCTTAACTCTAACTTGTTTCCCTTTTTCATTGGTTTACATTTCATGTTTATTCAAGTATTATTCTCAGATTTCAATATTTTTTTGTATTTTGAACAATTTCATTTCCATCCTCCTATGAAAATAAACAAGATGAACTAATTTTTTTGTATTATTTGTACAACCCAATGACCAACTTTGCGGAGACAAAAGAGAGATGAGATTATATGTTTTAGCGGTTTCTTTACACTGTTTTACCTCATGGGGTGGATCTCGGACTGGGTTGCTGTCTGTCTCATTCTACCCAACGTAGAATGATGACAGCAGATATTTGGTCCAGATCTCCCCTATGATGGAACGATTTTGGAAGTGTATTTTTTTTAACAATCATTTATATAACCGAGTCTCACACTACTGACTCAGATGTAGGTACACTATGACCTGTTAAAGGAGTCCATCTACCTGTAAAGTGCTTCCAGTTTTGTCATCTTAATTCAATCTTTTAGAATTTTATTCTGTTTATTTTTTTTTTGGGTATTCTTAATTACATAAATACTCTGGAAGCCTCGGAAGTAAGTAGTTTCATTGTTTGGCTACAACGTTTGGGTTGAACTGTATTTTAATTAAGATCTTCTTTGTAAATCATTGATATTAAAACACTGTGGCGCACGTAAAATTTTCTTATTTCTGAACCCCCCCTTCTCCACTGTATAAAAGTTACCGGGCATATCAATATTTTACCTAGCTGGAAAATACAGTTCTGCTTCCAGATTTTTGTTTAATTATTCAGTGGGTTTTTTGTGTCACAAATTGGCAAATTGTTATTATTCTAATTATAGTGTCACAAAATGGCGGCAACGTCTTTAAGCTGCCACAAATGACACACAACGCATTTTAATAGGCCACAAATTGGCGCCCTACGTGAGTTTCTGGCTAGTTTTTTAACATCTGATGTAATTTTTTTGTTCTTTTTTAATTTGAAAAAAAAAGAAAAAACTTTTTTTTGAATTTTTTTTTTAATTTTTTTTGTGGTACAGCCAAAGCCAGGTTAAAGGCTTTTAGTGGCTGTCGGTGTTTTTTGACACCCAATCATTTTTTAATGAAAAACAAGATCATTGGTTTTTGGAAATAACACTTTTTAAATATTTTTTGGTAATTTAAGCTTTGATTTGAAATTCGTTGTTGCTCTGTTGATCCTCATAGTTTTTTATTAACTTATCTTCACAAGTTTTTTTAGGAAATAAAAGATTCATTTTTATTTATTAAGGAAGAATAAGTGGATAAAAAAACATAGGAGTTTTTATTCAACAGCGTCCAAATCATGTTCTTAATTCTTTAAAGTTTTTTTGTAGGAAAAACGTGTTTTAATTTTTTTTAAATTTTTTAAAGAAAAATAAAAGTAATGTAAATTTACTTCAATTTTTTTGTTGATTTATAGGTGGATGGACCTCCAGACATGGTCTTTTTATGTTTTAAATATATGACATAGGTAGTGTGTTCTTTCTAACAATTTTTTTTGCAGGTTCATTTATTTATATGTTATTATTTCCTGCTTGTGATAAGATAGAAATTGTTTCCCCGATTATTTTTTAGTGCAGTCAATTTATTTAGGTCAACAAGTTATTTTTTTTTGGTGATTTTAATTTTTTGTGGGATATCACCAACTGTTGATGGCATTTAACATCTTACGTCACTCAGTTACATCGGGTCAGAGGAGGGTACTACTACTTATAGTTAGCTCGGAAGTTTAGGGAACACAAGGCTAAAATTCCGAGAGCAACATATTGGCTGAACATCAACGCCAGAGGTCCAGTTAACATTTTTTTTGGAGTATTTTTTTTTGTAGGACAGTTTTTTTAGGTCTTTGGTCAAAGTCTAGTTGTCTAGTTGTGTTTTCGTGACTGGTCAATTTTTTTTCTTGGTAGAAAATACAGCGTTGGGCTTTGGAGTGCATTTTTTTTTAAAAATGACCTACGGGTATTTCTATCAATTAAAGTTTTCTTGTTCACAATTATTTTTTTCTCTATTTTTTTCTGCGTTCAGGTCATAGCATAGCATTTATGTTTGAGCCTTGAGAAATTTTGCCTGCTCCGGATTGAATACAGAGAAGATGAATTTGAAGCCCAACTAGATATAATACCACAAAAGAAATGTTTAACTGAGACAGATATAGATATGAGTTTTTTTGATTTTTTTTTAGTTCACTTGTAAAGTTCAGTAATTTTTTAAGTAATGTCATTGTGAGGCCGTCAAATTGGTCAGCGAATTTAAGAGAGACTTTCAACTAAATATAAATGCTAGGCGGTGGTGATTGGTGGAAATATTTCAAAATATAACTTCTTTTTTAAATAATTTAATTTTTCTTAAAAAGATTATTTTTTTTTCTGTAAACATAACTTCTCGAATTCTTGTTTTGGTCAAAACGGTTTGCATAGTGGTCGTAGTTTTAAAGGGTGACCAGACAGGTTATATTTTTTTTGGGGGACCAAACAGGAATTTCTTGAGTTACAAAAGGTGAACTTTTTTTTGTCTTAGTTGATCAGGCAGGAATAAATAAATCTTTTTACTTCCGAATCATAATTTTAAATAACAAGATTTATTGGTTAAGTGTTTGGGTCTTATAGAAAAAAACGTTTTGTTTTTGGAGGATACTGGTATGATATGAAATTATTTTAATTTCATGCCAAATGTTGTTTGACGGCAGATATGCTAGTCTTCAGTTTTTTTCGTTAGTTTGCATTTCAGGACAGTGGCGTGTGCTTAAGGGGGCCTTACATCTGCGGCCATTGTAAAGCAACTTCCAACTTACTTGCTTAGCTTTTTCACTTAATCTTCGTTTTGTTGCTTCTGAAATTAAAGCGTTATGTCGGATAACGATGGATGGTGTTAGACTGAGAAAGTACCTAGGTATTTAGGGATGAAAACTTGGAAGTTGTGGACAATTGGGAAATAATTTTTTTTTATTTTTATTTCATTTTTTTTTTAATTTTAAAATAATTTCATACTGGTGGCCTCGAATAATGAAGCAAATTTTTAAATTACAATACACTTTTGTGGAATAAATGGGAAAGTGTTTAGGTTAAACAATAAATTAAAGATCATTGATTTCTAAAAATGATTTCAACCTAAGAATAAATTTAAAAACAATAGGTTTTCTTTGATGCGACTAAACAATGATGAGGGCATATACTTTTTTGTTATGCATAATATGATAGTAGTACCTTTTGTATTGCAATAATTAGGGGTTTTCCTCCCGCGAGCTGGGTGGAAATGGAAGAAATGTTTGGTTCGGAGTGTAGAAATCGAGGAACGAGGACTTCCTGCTAATCTTTTTAGGATTTCGCAACTTCGGTTTTCGCTAAATTAAAATACAACTAAATTTGGCCTACAGGCTGAATCTCACATCTTCCAGGACCTTGCAGATTTGCGGAGAAAGACAATTTTTGTAATCTGTTTAGTTATGATAGGAATTAAAATAGTAACATGCACATGAGGGAGCTAGATATATTTAGGTTAAAAAGTAGTAAGAACACTGATCTGAACAATTTTCCATAATAGTGTCCTATTTTCACAGGGTGCTTCAAAATACCTTCACCTTTCTTTGATATAAGATATTGTTTCATCTGTGGGCGTTTGACCGTTGGAAAAAATATATAGAGTCCAGATGGGATTGGAATGGAAATCACAAGTTTTTGGGTTTATTGACATTATACTTAGGAAATAGGGGAAATGTCTAATAAAAAGTTTTTTGGTTTTAGGCCGAGTTTTGTTGAGATAACAAAAATTTAATTGGGGCCGGGAGTTTTATTATGCTCTTTTAAAATTAATGTAATAGTTTTGGCTTTTTGATTTTTGTTTTCTGGGTTTTTACGCAGGATTATTCCCAACTGTTTCATTTCAAAATGTCATTTGTAAGTGATAGGGTCTCATTAGCCCTTGGACATTTGGTAATTTTTGCTTTGAATAATAGTTGTGGAAAGGGCCCAACTTAATTTTATATCTCGTGAACTCCAGGAATAGGGATCTGAGAATGCATTAAGCAGTAAAATTTTTTTTTTTTGATTAGATGTTGTGTGTAAAGACACTTGAGTAGTTTTACAACGTTCTTATGAGTGAACCTTGGAATTGCTTTCATAGTTGTTTTTCTGAAAGCGCACACAAGATAATTCTTTACTAAGTTGAGTGCAAAGTTTAAAACTTAGGTTCTTCACATTATAGTGGTACAGTGAATAAGTACTAACGTTGCTTATTTCCTTAAGTAATAATTTTAAACAAATATACTAACATCGTTTGTTTTTTTTGGAGCATGAATATTTCTTTAACTTTTCCTGAACTGATTGTTTTTTTTTGCAATTACGATTTTTTTGTACTTTATGATTCTTAAGTAAATTTAATTTTCAATATATTTTTTTTGTATAGTAAATTAATTTTTCTAACTCATTCACTTTCCACATTCACACAGTTTTGGGAGAGGAGGGGAAATCTACAACTGTTTTTTTTTAAGGAAAAGAACAAAAACTGTTGCATGACATAACTCTATTATGATTTTTCTAGTGCTAATTTTATTTTAATTCTTTTAAAATCGTTAATAGGAACTGCAACCCCACTTAAACACTAAATTTTTTTTTTTAAATATTTTTTTAAATATTTTTTTTTAAATATTTTTGTTTTAAGGAAGGAAACTTGATTTTCTTGTTGGAAAATTTTCTTTTGGTGCATAGTAGTACCTTGCCCTACAATTCTTTTACCAGTTTATTTAAATATTTTTTTTTCTGAATTAAAATATAATATCATTTCAAACACTCGCGTTTTAACAACCTATCATCATTTGTTTTAATTTTTTTTCTCCCTACTCCAAACCACCTATCAGAGTGGAGTAATTTTTGAAAATTTTAGTGAGTCACTAATTAATTTTTTTTCATTATTGGGCTACTGTAGTCTGTTAGCCCGCGGATAGAAAACGCTAAATGCAATGAACTGTATAAATTAATTAATGATATCGCGAGCAAACATAAATGTATTGATATGAATTTACGAAATAATCCGACGTCCATAGGTAAAATTGTTGGAACCACACAACGGTAATCAGATAAGTGCACTCACCTCCTTTGCAGCCAAATTCTCCTCGTTGCAAGGGGCCCCCGAATGGATCTAATGATGTCACCACGTAGCTGAAGGGTTGAAGTTTCTAGTTCTATGCTTCAGTACACAAAAATCGAGCACTTTCAGGTGTAGATATTTTGAAAATAGTTGGAGAACGAAATTAACACGCCTTTTTCTCTAGGCGATTGACAAGGATCTCCCTGGTTGTTGGTGCGCATGTCCAAATACGCGGAATGCGCTTTGTCCTTCATACAGTTGTGTGTTTTTAAAAATATATATAAACAACCGCGAAATTTAGCGGGAGCTAACATAACTGCCCTCCAAAACACACAAATTTAGAATCTCAACCGGACAGATATAGATATAAGAAAAAGAATCGACCGATAAATATAAATGAATGAAAACAGATAAGTATCGTAAGTTTATTTAGATATAACGAAATCCCGAAAAAAGGCAAAACAAACAAACAAAAAATTCAAAAAAAAATTAAAAATAAAAAACCTATTGTAATACCCGGTAAAAGGTAGAAAATTAAAATTACCTTTAATTTGGCAAGAGGCACAGTTTTACAACTGGCCGCTTATAAACACCGGTAACCGTTCTTACCGTCGCAACACGCACCTGACCGTCCCCGCCGGGATGCAGTTCGATGACCCGACCGACCGGCCATTTCAAAGGCGATTGAATGTGATCACTTGTTATGATAACCAAATCATTTAATTTGATATTTGGGGACAAATCAGTCCACTTGTGTCGCTGTTGTAGCGTATGCAAATACTCTATAGAATACCGTTTCCAAAAATCATTATGTAGTTTTTGGATTAGTTGCCATCTCGAGAGCCGATTTAGGGGAACCTCGGACAAATCTGACTCCGGAATTTCTGAATTAAGGTGTTCAAGTGTCAAAAAATGCCCAGGGGTAAGAGGTTGAAGATCGTGTGGGTCTGAAGAGGCAGGAGATAAAGGGCGACTATTCAGTACGGCTTCTATGCGACAGGTAAGGGTGGACATCTCCATGATAGACAACTTCTGGTCGCCGACAACTCGTACAAAGTGAGTTTTAAAACTTTTGACGCCAGCTTCTGCCAGGCCATTGAAATGTGGACTGAGAGGAGGTCCCAGATGCCAACGAATAGAAAGTCTGGTGGCAGCACTTCTTGCGTAATCCAGTAATTGGTTACGAAACCCTATAAAATTACTGCCTTGATCTGACCAGCATTGCGTCACGCTTCCGCGTCTGGAAATGAATCGATGGAATGCACCTACGAACCCTTCGGTGGACAGTTCCATGGTTAATTCCAAATGCACGCAATGTGTGGCCGTACAGACAAACACACAGACATACGATTTGAAAGCTTTACAACCACGGTAACGATGAGGAATCACCAAGAAAGGTCCACAAAAGTCGATAGCTACACTCGAAAAAGGTTTTAGTTGATTGATTCGATGAGCGGGAAGTGAACTCATTATGGGCGGTCTATAGGGTTTAGGGTTGATTCTAAAACATTGCAAGCACTTGGATATGGTTCTTTGAATTGCCCGTCTGGCAGATAATATCCAAAATTGCTGTAAAAGCAGATTATGTAATGTTTTAAACCCAGGATGAAGATATTGTCGATGAGCGGACTCGATAAGACGAGTAGTTAAACGATGGTCACTCGAAAGTAAGACGGGGTGTTTTGCAGAATAAGACAAAAGGTCAGATTTTTGCAATCTGCCACCGACTCTAATGATATTATTCTCATCAAGAAAAGGTGAAAGTTTTCGCAAAGGTTTCGGTATTGGTTTATCCTTAGATAACGCGGAAAAAAGCTCAGAAAAACAAGAACCTTGCACGCACGTTTGATAAGAAGGTGTAACGCACCCTGCATCTCACCGGTGGTAGGAAAAACAATATTCTCAAAAATAACTTTTTGGTCCGGCGGCTTAGTGGGTTTTTGATAGGAATGGTTTTGAAAAAGGTTAACTATTCGAAGGACATAACAAATGATACGTTGAATTTTTGATATAGAGGAATATTTGATAAGAAGCTGATCTAAGAAGTTGACATCAATTATCGCATTGCAACAGACTTTTGGCTTTTCCTCCAGATTAATATCTCTGAAATCAATCGGCATTTTTGATTTATGAAAATCGGGCCATTCGTTTTCGGGAGACCACAAAAACGACGGTGCGTTCCACCACATGTCATGTGACATGAGCTGTGAAGGGGTGGCCCCTCGTGACGCAATATCGGCTGCATTCAAAGCAGAAGGAATGTAGCGCCACGAGTTTGAGGGAATGATTTCTTGGATTCTACTGACTCGATTTCCAACAAAGGTTTGTCAGCGATTAGGAGGGGATGAAAGCCAGTGCAATACGACTTGCGAATCGCAGAAAGTAACGATATTTGTAAAAGTTATTTTTCCTTCATAGCTAGATAAAACGAAGTCAATTAATTCGCTTAAAAGAAATGCGCCTAGGAGTTCTAGCCTAGCCAAAGTTTGTGACTTTATAGGCGCGACCCTAGATTTTGCAGATATGAGAGAAAGAGATATATTGTTTTCCTCTTCTACACGAAAATATACGACGCCTGCGTAGCCTCGAATTGAAGCGTCACAGAAGCCGATGATTTGACAGGTATTGGTTTTTGACAGTTTGATTTGTCGGGGTAATTGAAAATTGGAAAGAAGCGGGAATTCAGAACGAAGTTTGTTCCAAGAGTCGATGATAGAAGAATCTGGTTCTTCGTCCCAGCCTATTTTCGATATCCACAACTGTTGCAAAGTAAATTTTGCTTGTAGCAACAAGGGACAAAGAAAACCTAAGGGATCGAAGATTGTCCCTATGATAGATAAAATAGAACGTTTGGTTGGGGGTTTGTCCTTCATTCGGCATTGATAAGAAAAAATGTCGTTTTTTGGATGCCATTGAAGTCCTAAAACTTTGATAAAGTGGGGTTCCTCCTTGTCGAAAGAGAGAGGCATTTGACGATCGGACTCTGGCAATGTTGCCAATAACTCAGGACAATTGCTTGCCCATTTTTTAAGTTCAAATCCTCCCGACTTCAACAAACCATTGAGTTCTGTTTGAAGGGAGAGAGCTTCAGAAAGCGAAGGGCTAGTTCCCAAGATATCGTCGATATAGATTGACGTTTTTAGAACAGTACTAGCCATAGGAAAACGTTCCTTTTCTCTCTCTGCCAGCTCATTTAAGGTACGCATGGCTAGAAAAGGTGAGCATGTCATGCCAAAAGTGACAGTAGAAAGTTCCCACACTGAAAGTGGGTCCTGTGGAGAAAACCTCCACAATATCCTTTGATAAGGACGGTGATAAGGATTGATAAGGACTTGACGGAACATCTGTTTGATGTCAGCAATGTAGGCAATAGGATTAAGACGAAACGTAAGGAGTAAAGAAGCAATATCCTTTTGAAGTTTCGGTCCAGATAACAATGTGTCATTGAGACTAATATTTTTTGGGGTGACTGCTGAACAATCCCAGACTACCCTTAATTTTGTACTCAAGCTTTCCGGCTTTAATACGCAATGGTGTGCTAAAAAACACGATACGTCGACCTTTGGTTGACTAGATAAAACTAAACTCATATGATTAGAATCGATATAGTCTTGCATGAAACTTGAATAGGCAGTGTACAGATCAGGATTTTTGATTAATCTATTTTCTAGAAGTAAAAATCTACGATAAGCTTGCGGATAAGTATTTCCTAGGTCAGGGTTTATTTTATCTTTAAACGGAAGATCTACCATGAATCTACCGCTCGGTTGCCGTACTACACTAGCAGTAAAAATTGATTCTGCCTGTTTTTCTTCCTTTGATAAGATTTGTTTTTTAGGCAAATGTTCGATTTCCCAAAACCTAGGGAGAATGACCTCTAAAGGAGGTGAATGACTCGTTAAAAAACAACTGGTTCGTTCCGTAAGACTACCTACTTCGTCAACCTTTCCCATGACGACCCAGCCAAAGATAGTTTCAAGGGCTGAAGGCTGCCCTACCTGTCCAAGAACCCTGCCCTCCTTGAATATCTGTGCGAATAGCTCGCAACCAATAACCATTTCCACAGGTCTAGATTTGAAATAAGATGGGTCGGCAAGTTTAAGGTCTTCCAAGTGTTTCCACTGATTATCGTTCAAAGAGAATGTAGGCATATTGGAACATAGTTGTGGAACAACAATTGCTTCGAAATTAAGTAAAGGAGTGACTTGTCCTTGTGGCTTAATGTGACATTGAACGAGCCCTTTGGAAGTAAAAGAAGACATCTGATTTAATCCGAATATTTCAGTGGTGTAACTTCGCCTAGGAAGATTAAGACGCTGAATACACTTTTCACTGATGAATCCTGTCTGTGATCCAGAATCAAGCAGTGCCCTTACAGGTTGAAAATTTCCGCAACCGTCCATAACATCTATTATGGCGGTGCATAAAAGAAAGGTACCTGAAGGTCCTGAGGCATTTAATGACACATGAAGATTATTGACAGGTGGTGTGTGAATGACAGGACTAGTATCTTGGCTTCCAGACTCTTGATTAGTTTCTAAGATATGAGTTAAAGTGTGGTGCCTTTTACTATTGCAAGTCCTGCATGAATATTTTGATTTGCACGTATCTACATTATGCAAGGGATGAAAACACGCTAGACATAATTTTTTCTGTTTGACGAAAGATAGGCGATCGATAGGTGAGAGATCAAGAAATGTTTGACATTTCGAAAGCACGTGACCTTGATTACACCGGAAACATTTTATTCCCGTACTCGAATTAGTTGAGGTGCCAGCCAGTCCTATAAAAGGCGAATTCGATGATTTATAGGTAGGCTTTTGCCCAAACTGATTTCGCATAGAATTTGAATTTTGATAGGTAGGCTTTTGCCCAGACTGATTTTGCATAGAATTTGATTTTTGATAGATGGGCATCTTTTTGGGTGCTGTTGATTGAGGAAGTGATTCCAAAACTTTACATCTTTTTTCTAGAAATTGAAAAAAGTGACTGAAAAGTGGGAATTTCGGTATTAGTATTGGCGTGACTCATTTCGAAATTTGAACGCGTTGGAATATCCAATTTTTCTAATAAAATGAAAAAAATAATAAAGTCCCAACTGTCAACGTCAAAGCTAAGTGATTTTAAAATTTCTAGGGATTCAGAAAAGGTGTCAATTAAATTACGCAATTCTTTAGCTGACTCGTTTTTTAAGGTGGAGTTCATAATTGAGCTTAAAGCATCATTTGCGAGATCTCGCTTGTTTTGATATCTATTGACTAATTTGTCATAAGCAATTTTATAATTTTGATCAGATAAGCTAATCCCTGATATCAATTTTAAAGGCTCATCCTCGAGATATGAAAATAAATATTGAAGTTTTCGAACGTTACTTAGACTTTGATTTTGATCTATAATGTTATTAAAAAGATCGAAAAAGCTTGGCCATAATTTTTTATCACCTCGAAATATGGGAATACCTAACTCTTTGAGTTTTGGAGTTTCAGATTCGTTTTGTCGAACATATGATCCCGAAAAAGATGGGGCCTCAACCGGAAATATTTTAGAGTAAACCCCCTTACACGCATAAAAATATTTACGAGCTTCTGAAAGGATCGCATCCTGCGTTTTAAATTCCTCATCGTCCGAGTCGTCTAGCAACATAATGACGTCATTATGTGCCAGCATGCATTTATCGAAGGTTTCATCCAAATCGGCATACCTCACTTGAAACTCGTTTCTCGCTCTTTCATCTTTTTCCGCAGTCTGCGACAACACATAACACTCGGTGATCGCAGATAAAAAACCCTTGCGTTTTTGTACGGCTTTTTTGACAGACATGATTTTACCTTTGAAATGACGAAATTGTCGGTAAATATACAATTAACGCTAAATTAATGCTTCTGAAATAGAAAAATGACGAATTGTCGAAAATATGCACTAATTTATCGCAATTGATGAAAATTATTTTAAATATCGAAATGATATGGAACACATCTAATCACAGAAATGTCGGTAAATATACAATTAACGCTAAATTAATGCTTCTGAAATAGAAAAATGACGAATTGTCGAAAATAGGCACTAATTTATCGCAATTGATGAAAATTGTTTTAAATATCGAAATGATATGGTACACCACTGAACTTTTGTTTTGTTTGTTTTGTTTTGTTTTGATCCCTTCGCTTTGTTTACTGAATCATGCACTGAGCATGCGAAAGACACGTGCAGTCGTCGGTGCAGACGACTTTCTCTGGTTGCAATTCAAGGTCGCCTTATTTGGCTGCAAATAATTATTAATACCGTCGTATGTATTTATTATTTAAAAATAATTCGGCTGGAAGGAACACTTTATGTTAGCCCGCGGATAGAAAAAACGCTAAATGCAGTGGACTGTAAATATTTTAATGATATCGTGAGCAAACATAAATGTATTGATATGAAATTACGAAATAATCAGACGTCCATAGGTAAAATTGTTGGAACCACACAACGGTAATCAGATAAGTGCACTCACCTCCTTTGCAGCCAAATTCTCCTCGTTCCAAGGGGCCCCCGAATGGATCTAATGATGTCACCACGTAGCTGAAGGGTTGAAGTTTCTAGTTCTATGCTTCAGTACACAAAAATCGAGCACTTTCAGGTGTAGATATTTTGAAAATAGTTGGAGAACGAAATTAACACGCCTTTTTCTCTAGGCGATTGACAAGGATCTCCCTGGTTGTTGGTGCGCATGTCCAAATACGCGGAATGCGCTTTGTCCTTCATACAGTTGTGTGTTTTTAAAAATATATATAAACAACCGCGAAATTTAGCGGGAGCTAACAGTAGTCGACACCAAAAAAATTTTTTTTTTGGACACCTTCCGGTACGATCCTAGGGTCTTCTTGACCATGGTTTGCATCAATTTAGTTAAAATTTTGGGAATTTCATTTTAACGATAATTAGAGAGTTGTAGTCCTAAAAAGACGTTATTTGTGTAGTTTTTTATTACCGTCGGTAATTTTTTTTTAAATTTTCTTTCTTCAACATCCTTACTAGTCTAATTCGACGCAATTTCAGCGAGCGGTTTTTTTTAATTGAGCATATTTTACGATTTCTATAACATGAACATCTGTTCCGACGTTTATTGCGTTCACTTATATATTAAGGGATGATTTTGCCTTAAGCAATGCAAGTTTCGTGTAGACTCAGAATAGGTAAGCAGGTTAAAGTGGGTTTTGATTTATTCTTTTTAGAAAAATCATTGTATACGGCGATTTGGGTTTTTTTTGAGGAGTTTATTAGTGGAGCCGTTCTGCAATAGCAGGAGTATACCCTAGCATTAACTGTGTACAACAGCTTTGGGATTTTTGTTATAGGTAGTCTGTTGTACGTTCCATTTAGGGATAAATTTATCTATTCGGTTGCTGAGGTAAACAAACATAACTTAACTTTAATTTTAATCCAGTTCAGCTAGGATAAGCGCAATTATTTTTTTTTTGGTTTTACTCACGCAGGAGTGGAACATAAGACCTAAACACTGCCAAAGCTCTTGTCTCTCTTTTATTTTTTTTAAACTTTCTTATGGCTACTTGTTAATTCTAATTTAGGATTTAAGTAGTTATTTCTCTCTGCAAGGTTGGACGTCATAGTTGGTTGTACAAATACTTAATATAAACTATGATTACATTTTTAAATGCAAATAAATTTTATTTTCTTACTGCTCCGGTCTTCTTCGATTTTGTTCGCGTCTGCCCGTATTTGAGTTTTATATTTTCTACATTTGTGAGAAAATTTATAGTGATTTTCACTAGTGAATTTAAAGTGAACCTTGTGTTTGTTATTGCGTGGTTTAGTTTTATAATTGGGAGGTACAATTAACAGTTTTAATTAAAGTTTAAAGTTTGAATATAAAAGGCACCATGGCTATTTCTTTGAGTCGGTTGTCTGACATAAGGTACTTAGTCAAGGACGAGTTAATCTACGAATTAGCATGGAGAGGCATAGCCATTGGATCGGTAGAAGAGATGAAGCAACAGCTCATATTGATTAGACAGAGAGAAAGGACTGATGGAAGTATGAGATACCCTCTGTATCCCTTTAAATTTGGCCAGGATGCTTTTAGTTGCATGAAGAAGCTTGATAGTCTGGTACCGCTGGTAGAGAAGTTCTCTGGTACGAGTAAAGGGGGAGAGTTTAGGAAAATCGCTGTAAGGTTGGAACACGTGTTAGCCAGGATTAACAACATGAATCCGTCCAGTTCGAAGAAAGTCAAACAAAAGGCATACTAGTTGCGGAAACCTTGAGTTTGATTGGGAGGTTGCAGAGCCAAGCAACAGATTTATTAAGAGTTGGCGTGACCTCAGATGATGATGAAGCATCTGAAACCCAATCAACGAGTCGAAGCTCAGACCACTCGACAAATGTTGGCAACATTCCCAGTCAGTCTCAACTCCCGCAACCACAGCACTCGAGCACACAAAGAACAGCTCAACAGCCCACAAACCAACCGTCGGTCATTGCTCCATTGCAAATGCAAGTGCTTACAAACCCGACTCAAACACCAGTACAAGCACCACTCCCTATGCCGATTGAGAATTACGGTACAACAGCTTTTCAGTATCAACAACCATCTACCGTTCCTTTGAGTTTAGCTGCCCTCCAAAGTAGCATAGCACCAATTGCTCAGTCACGACCATTTTCGTGTTCGTCGCCAGTACCAATGTCAAGTGATCCTGGTACTTCATATCACGTTGCACCTGTACCTCCGCATAAGTGGAACTTAAAGTTTACAGGTGAGAGGGGTACAATCTCCGTCACCGCATTTTTCGAGAGAGTGGACGAGTTGAGTCAGGCTAGAGGAGTCAGCAAAAAGATTTTACTGAATTCGGGCATTGATCTTTTTGAAGCTTCAGCTTATACTTTTTACAAAGATGTACGTAGAAAAGTCCATACATGGGAACAGCTAGAACAAAGGTTCATGGCAGAATATCTTCCTTCTTCATATGGCGAGAAGCTATTGAAGGAAATACAAAAACGTAAACAAAGCCTTGGAGAGTCTATAGGGACCTATATTGCTGTCATGAACACATACTTCCAAAGACTTGGCTGTCCTGTTTCTGAAGAGGCGAAATTAGCTATCGTCTTCAGAAATATCGCGGACATTTATAAGAAAGGGTTGATTGCTACTGAGGTCAATAGCCTATCACATTTAAAAGATTTGTGTCGTAGAATAGACCAGAGATAGGCAGCAACCAGCTAGTGGTCAGTCTAGTGTAAATGACAGAGATGGACAACCACCACAGGGTGTTGGATCTGGTAGGGCGAATAGGGACGTTGTTTGTTATAGATGCAACCAAACAGGGCACAATGCGATCGGGTGCGCATTACCTAGAGGTAAGAAATGTTTTTCGTGTGGTCAGGCAGGGGTAACAGTCAGAGAATGTCGTAATTGTAATCGTCAGGGAAACGCACCCAGGCGCTCGTAGGCGGTCGACCTTCGAGTCAGCCTGAACAAGCATCGACCGATAGGCTAACGTACGTCTTAGATTATGTGATAAGTCATGCTCGTAAAGATGAGAGGCCTTATTTAGAAGTGGATGTGCTCGGAAATAAGTTATTAGGTTTGTTGGATTCCGGGGCTTCGTGTACCTTTTTAGGGAATCATGGTTGGTCAATCATCGAGAGGTTTTGTTTTTCACTTGATACGACGAAGAAGACGAGTTGTATTGTGGCAAATGGTCAAAGCACGAGTAGTATTGGGACAGTGCAGCTTCCTATGCGAGTTCAGGATAAATTTAGGTTAATAGAGGTCGTCGTCGTTCCTGAATTGCCGCACACTTTGATTTTGGGATTAGATTTTTGGATTTCGATGGGTATAGTACCAAACTTAAGTACTAATGAGTGGCACTTTGCCGATAATAAAGATATGATTTGTTCTTTGGAAACATCAGACCAACAAACTACTCTTACGCCTTATGAATCAGAACGACTAGAGGAATTGGTCGTTAAATATAAGACTATTATGGGTGACTCACTAGGATGTACAGACAGGGTAGAGCATAAGATTACGACAGATGCAGCACCGATAAGACAACGTTCTTATAAGGTCTCACCGGTCATTCAAAAACTTATGGATGACGAAATCGACGAAATGTTGAAACTTGATGTTATAGAACGGAGTAGTAGTTCATGGGCTTCACCAGTGGTAATGGTACAAAAGAAAAACACAAAGAAATATCGGTTCTGCGTAGACTACCGCAAATTGAACTCAGTGACGGCGCGTGATAGTTATCCTTTACCACTCGTATCCGAGACTCTTGACAAGTTGAAAGATGCTAAGTACTTGTCAACTTTAGATATCGTAAGCGCTTATTGGCAAGTACCAATGGAAGAATCATCGAAGCCACTAACAGCATTCATCTGTCGACGAGGTCTCTTCCAATTTAAGCGTTGACCTTTTGGTCTTCATAATGCACCTGCAACTTGGCAGAGACTCATAGATAGCATCATAGGAAACGATTTAGACCCCTACGTGTACGTATATCTCGATGACCTCGTAATTGTCACACAGAGCTTTTCTGAACATCTTAGAATTCTTGAGGAAGTCCTACGAAGATTGCAGAATGCAAAGATAACGGTAAATTGGGAGAAATGCCAACTATGTAGGCCAGAAATGACTTATTTAGGATTCGTAGTGGACCGTCGAGGCATCCGAGTTGACCCTAATAAAATTAAAGCCATGTTAGAGCTCCAGAGGCCAAGAACTGTCAGAGAAGTCCGTAGAGTTGTAGGTACAATTTCCTGGTATAGACGTTTCATAGAGAATTTTTCAGCGATAATAGCTCCAATTACAGCTCTAACTAAGAAAAATCAAAAGTTCGATTGGACTCCAGACTGCGAAAAGGCATTTATTAAGATTAAGGAACTTTTAGTGACTGCACCGATTCTTACATGTCCAGATTATACCAAAGAATTTGTCATTCAAACAGACGCATCAGGATATGGAATAGGAGCATGTTTAACGCAGCCTTATCCTGAAGGAGACAAATTCATATGCTATTTGAGTCGATCTTTGACTAAGCAAGAACGTGTTTACACGACCACCGAGCGAGAATGTTTGGCATTGGTTTGGGCGATAGAGAAGCTCCGGCCATATATTGAGGGGATCTCATTTAAGGTCATAACAGATCATTTTAGCTTAAAATGGCTTCATAGCCAGTGGAAGACTTGCTCGTTGGTCTGTAAAACTGCAGCAATATGACTTTGAACTAATCCATCGGAAAGGGAAAGATTTAGTTGTCCCGGACATGTTGTCTCGCGCAGTACCTATGATTGATACAATTTCGCAGCCCAGAGACGTTTCAACATTAATTAAAGATCGATGGTACCAAAAGATGGTAAAGAGGGTCGTAGAATCACCGTTAAAATTTATGAATTGGAGATACACTGATAATAAGTTGTATAAATATGTCAAACAAGAATACCCTCAACTTTCACCATCTAACGAATATTGGAAAGAGGTAGTTCCCAAAGATCATAGGCGTAGAATTATTGGAGAAGCTCACGATCCTCCTACCGCAGGACATATGGGTGTGTATAAAACCTTCCACAGACTGGCAGAAAAATATTATTGGCCAAAAATGCGCCAGGACGTGGCAACTTTTGTAAAGAAATGCTTTGTCTGTGCAGCTCATAAAGGTGATACACAAGGTGTATCTGATCAGATGATATCGCACCCAAAACCAACTCGTCCTTGGGAAATTATCTCAACAGATTTATGTGGACCTCTACCTCGTTCGACAAAGGGTAATTGCTGGATTCTCGTCGTTACGGACTATTTGAGTAAGTTTTCCTTAGTTTTTCCAATGCGAACAGCCCCTACTCAAGCAGTTGTCAAGCATCTTGTGGAGCAAGTATTTATGGTCTTCGGAGTACCCCGTTTGATACTTTGTGATAATGGCCCTCAGTACAAAAGTAACGAGTTTAAGCGTTTTGCTGAGAGTTATCAGGTTAAAATTCAGTATAATCCATATTATCACCCCAGAGCAAATCCAACAGAAAGGACGAATCGTACGTTAAAAACCATGTTATGTTGTTATGTGAAAGACAACCACAGGAAGTGGGACGAACAAATACATAAACTTGCCTGCGCGATTCGTACTGCAACCCATGAGACAACCAGGATGTCTCCTTTCTTTGTTAATTTTGGTAGGAATATGTGTCTGTCAGGAAAAGATTACTCCAACCCAGTTTTGTTATCTGAAGAGAATGGTGTACAAACTGCAGCTGAAAGTAAGAACGAAGGTTTCCGGAAGCTCTATGCCGATGTTAAGAGAAGGTTAGAGGTGGCAGGAGAGAAAAACGTAGTTCAGTATAATTTGCGTACAAGGGTTCCCAACTTTGTTGTGGGTTAGCGTGTCTGGAAGAAGAATTATGTGTTGTCAGATGCTGCGAAGTTTTTCTCGAAGAAGTTAGCACCAAAATTCGTTGGTCCTTATGTAATTAGGAATAAAATTTCTCCATGGGTATTTGAGCTTCAGGAACCATCGGGTAAAGTACTACCAGGGAGCTGGCATGCCAAAGACCTTAAGTCGGCAGCGGACCTCTCCGAATAACCTTTTTAGGTTAATCGTCTTGAAGTTGGGGGGGGATTATGTAACGTGTCATTTTTACGTTTAAGGCAACGTTACATATTTGTTTATTCAGGTAAATAATCAAGGCTCTTCGACTCGTCTTTCTGTACACAAATTAAGGGTATTTTATAGAGCTAGGTTTGGAGGTTATATAGTGTCTAGGAAATTACCTTAAAAGGAGGCATTCCATCGAATTACTGTGGACACTACGCACATCGCATCATCTGGACATCGTAATTGGAATTTAAGATCACAGGTTTCGGGAAAATCACATAAAAACTTTTGATTGTTTTGTTTATCTGTGGAATTTTGTGATTTTCTTTGACGTTCACGAAATTAAACAGCTGTACTGCTGGGGAATGGCGGCGTTGCCGCATCACAAATGGTTTCGGTAACAGGAAGGAAACATTTAGATGAACATTTCATTCCCTTACGTTTATTCTCGAGGATATTGGGACAATCCGAACCTCATAGCTAGTTGTGATAGCACGAAAACATATTTAGGTCCACGGTTTGACCAGTAACAACCGAGGCTCCGCCCACTTTGATATCTTTATTAATTTGATAAAGAGAAGATAAAATAAATACGAGTTATGCACTTTCGTAAATGGAAGATAAACGAGGAATAAGAACCAGGACTAAAAGAGTAAACAAAATCGTATTTTTATATTATATAAATTTATATATAATCATAGTTATGTAAAGTTAATAACTAGCTCAGTTAGTCGGATTGAAGGGTTTGTAGGGTTGGCTAGTGGTGAGCAAACTTAACATCTGAACACTCTTGTGCCGAGTTTGAGCAGTAGTTCAATGGGTACTTTTAGGTTCAAGTTCAGAGGCAACTTTATTAATGTAGAAATGTTTTACAAGAATGGCGTCAAACCATATGAATCTTAGAGAAAACATATATAAGGAGCAAAGGAAACTTTTGACTAAAACTGTAACTAAAATACAACTAAATTCTACACTTAGTATAGCTTTACTCATATGGGAATTGGTTGAGTGTTCGAATATTCCTGGGTTTGATACATGCTCGAATCTCCAGTAATTGAATTTACAATTGATGGTTTCAATGCTGAGCTTCTTATAGTCCGGCTGGTTATTTTCCTCCTACTTGCTATGTTGGCAGGGGTCCAATAGGCAAATGTTCGGTCTATGTATGGAGGGTGTCTCGACGTCCTTGTTATAAAAATTCCAACCGTGGAAATAGATCCGACAACACCTCAATGCGCGTTATACGTATTTTCTATCCCCTTGGTCGGTGCTGCCCCCTATATACCGGTAAGGAAATATTGGTGTATTTCCTCATTGGTTGGTTTGAAAACCGCGGGTTTATCCTCCAGTGTTGCAAACCGCATTTAGTGACTTTTCTGCGAGAGCGTTTTTTTTATAAATAGGTTTGCATCCTTATTTGAATCTAACCGGGAAAATTAGGTTGGTATTGCGTTTTACTGTCCCCACCACATTTACAAAACGGTTTCCGGCCACTTCATTTTTTTGTGTTCTCGACAAAGTGCCTGGTCTCTTTTTCCTAAAGAATTTTGGCTGGGCTGGTGGCCGTCTTGTGGTGTCGCCATTGTTTTGTGGTTATTGGCATTGCAGTAGTTGCAAATTATACCCAAGACGGTATAATAGTGAGTCCGTCGTGTTAGGCGTAATCTAAAGTGACGCCCACACCCTTTTGAAGGGGATTTAAGTCGGCCTACGCCGTTTCTACGGAAAGAGCAGTGGTAAGTTCGATTTTATTTTTTTCATTTTTTTATTATTTGAGGACTCTTCAAGATAATATTTGCCTCCCAAATTGTAATTGTTTTTCGTGTGAAATGTACTTTTTTGACAAGAGACGTGGGAGTTTCGTTCTATGAATTAGCAAACAAATTTTTTAAAAAAATTATTTATTTTTAAAAGCGGAGACAGAGTATGTGGCAATGCTAAAGCCTAACTAACTACATCCGAGAATCTAACTAGTACTTATAAACTATAAATGTCGATTCAGCATTTTGGACATCTGCGTGTGCACCTGGTACGTCTTCTTGTGTGGGAACGGCTAATTCTATGAAACGTAACTCCTCCCCTCATAAGTGGTGAACATCATCTAGGATGTGAGCGATATCTATAAATTGTTCGATTCTATTTCTTGTTGATTGGATCGGGTTCTTTTTAATAATATTCCTCTATATCCAATATAAATTATTGATAGGAATAGTATAATATAGATTAATATAGTCCAAAAACTGATGTTTCCAAATAGACTTGGTTCGGTTATTGATTCAGTTCTTTGGTATTCTAATTTCAAACTATTTTCAATAGTCTTCAAATCATCTAATTGAACGTTATCCAAAGTTAAAGGTCGGATGGCTGTGTTGATAGTTTTTGGCTTCGGTAAATCAAAGTTCATAAATGGAATCGATATGCTATTGTATTTTATTTTCGAATCTTCGTGGCCGATTAGTACATCATTGCCAATATTGATTTGGCATCTTGGCTTTAAGTCTAATATGTACGCACCCAGCAACGGAATATCTTCTCTCTCTTTCTCACAGTTTTTTCCCACTACTAGGTTCATGGGAATGACCATGAGAAATTTGTTTTTCGTTAATTTCTGGATTTTATAGTTATTTAGTGATATAGGAAATCGATGACAATTGGTTAAATTTTGATTGTATCTTAAAATTTGGACTTCGCAAGGTGTATCTGGTGAGTTCTTGTATTGGGTGTTCTCTGGACATAAGTATTCTTCTTCGGTGACTTCTTTACATGGATCTTCTATTGATTGGTAGTCGTCCTTGTTAATGATTAGGTATTTGGATATTGGAAGGATAGAACCAAAGGATTTTTGTTTTGTAGGCAAAGGGAATAATTGGTAATAACTGTAGGTAATTTTCTCAACTAATGGGATTGAAATGATAAATATTACTTTGTTAGCTTTTGTAAAGCTTTTTACAGTGGCAATTTTTTCAAAGTTTAAAAGATTATCGATTTTAGGTTCAATTGGTAATCTACATTTCGGATTTAAATAATTTTGAATATTTTCTAATTCTACAAATAAGTCGCTTGGCTCAACTATTGAATTATGTAATGTGTTTAATTTTGAAAAGGTTATTGCGCTTTCTAAATTTTCCAAAATTTGAATTATCGTTTGATACTCTGTGATAATTTGAGAGATAATCATTTGTATCAATAAATGTTTATCGATATCGGTATTATGAATATCAATCTTTTTTATGTGTTCTTCAATCGATAGAATTCTATAACTTATTAGTTCTTGATTGTGTTTTAATGATTGGATACTTTCGTTGAATTTTTTGATTGATATTTGAAAAAGAGAAATTTGATTTTGAATCAAAGATTTAATTTTAATTTGATTCTTTGATAATTGATCAATTGATCGATCATAACGCTCGGCGTCTTCTTGATTAAGATTGCCAGTAATAGTTTTAATAATAGAACCAAGTCCGTTTATTATACCGCGTTTTTGCCTTAATTTATTTTTAAATAAAAAAGGATTGATTTGTGAAAATTTTAGTTTGATGTCATTTTCTAAGTTTTTGATTATGTGATAAGAGTTAAAGTATTCATATTTAAAACCCTTACTATTTTTGTGTTTCTCAAAAAGTGCATTTAATTTGTTAGATGAATACGAAAGATTTTTGAATTCGTTATAAATGGGAGAAAGATCAAATACTTGAATAAATTCCCATTGATCTATTGATTTTTGGGCATTACCTAGTTTGAAAGGAAAGAGGCCTGGATTGTTTTCTATGCGGTGGAAGGTTGTGGCGATAACGCATCCGATTCAGAAGCTGGAACAGAAACAGGAAATTTTAATTCTTTAACATGTACTGTTGAAATTTTGTTTTTATTATTTTTTACCTTGACTTTATTGTTTGCCAGAATTTTAATGATCTCAAAGGGACCTTTAAATTTATTATCTTTTTTATTTCTAGATGCGGCTGTTTTATAAACTTTTTGACCTACTTTAAACTGATTTTGAACGGGGCCTTTTGTATTGTGTTTTTGTACAACATTTTCCTTCTTACTTTGTTGATTTTCGGTTGCTTTTTGATAGACACTTTTTAATTTATTTTTATGATTGATTATGTAATCAGAGTAAAATTGGCTTTCGATAAGTTCTTGGGGGTCGCGAGCTGATGTGTGACCTAATACCAATTCAAACGGTGTGTATTTAGTAGAAGAGTGAATCGAACTGTTATAAGCTACTAATGCGTATTCCATCAGATTTGGGTCGTTTTTATGTTGGTTCATCAATAATCGCAAGTGTTCAATTATTGATGAATGAAAGCGTTCGATATCTGAATTACTTTCGTGGTGTCCGGTAGTTGTGTAATGTACATTTATTTTATGAATTTTAAAAAGTTCTTTGACTGTTTCATTGTTAAACTCGGTACCTTTGTCGGCTACGACTTTTTCAGGGATCCCGTAAAAGGTAAAAAATTTCATTAACATTTTACAAATTTCAATAGCGGTCTTAGATTGAATTAAAAACGCTTGTCCCAATTTTGAAAATTTATCAAAAATCGTAAGGTACTCTTTATTGTCAAATTTAAAGACATCAATGTGAATAATTTGGAAAGGTTTTGAAGCAGTTTCGGTTATCACTAGAGGGCTATACGGTTTATGACGTGAATATTTAGCAAGCTGACAAATTTCACACGAATTTATTGTATTGGTTACGTCACGTTTCATACCTGGCCAATAATAGTTTCTTTTAAGGTGTTCAAGTGTTTCGGTAATACCTCTATGATTGGTTTTACCTTCATGATGAAATTTAGTGAACATAATTTGGTCTTCTTTTTCCCGTATATTGTTGACCATCTTTGTACATTTTATCAGTTTTAATCCGGTGGCGTAGAAGTGTGTTTTGTATATTTCACTGAAAGATAAATATTGTGAATCGTCTTGAAAATATAGATAAAATACTTTTCCAGTGGTGGTATATTTTTTTAAGAAATCCAAAATTAAATCATCGTTATTCTTGGGTATTTTTATCTCCAAAATTTTTAGAGAATAAAAATTATTTTGTTTTACCTCTAATTTATTATGGACATTGGGAAATATGATAATTTGATGGGATTTGTTGTTGATTTTTTCGTCGAGAATTGGGATTCCACTGTTTAATGTATCTGGATTGGCATTGGAGTGTACGGTTTCAATTTCGTCCATAAGAACGCGAAGATTTTCATTTAGTTCGTTAAGTGTATCTAAAGGGTTTTGATTTGATTGATTTCGGTCTATTATTAAATTTGGTTGCGATTGATTTGATCGGGAGGTCCTTTCGATTATTTGATTATGGGGCGCTTAGTTTTGATTTTCTAACGGCGGAACATCTTCTGTCATTTGTCGTAAGTAGTCTAAAATCTCGGTATTAATGTCACCAGGTTGATTTATCACGCTTTCATTTTCTATTGCATTTATTTGGATCCTTGATAACGCGTCGGCGTTACGATTTTGTGTGCCTTGTTTATAGATCATTTCATAATCAAATTCTTCAAGACGTAGTCTCCACCTTACCAATTTACTATTTGGTTCTTTCAAATTTCGTAACCAAACAAGAGGTCTATGATCAGTGTAAATTTTGAATTTCCTACCAAACAAATAGGGACGAAAATGTTTGCACGCCCAGACAATTGCCAATAATTCTTTTTCAATTGTGGAGTAACGAGTTTCGCTGTCATTTAATGTCCGTGATGCATATGCGATTGGTCTGTCATGTGGTACGTTACCTTGTGATAAAACCGCGCCTATTGCAAAATTGCTGGCATCTGTAGTTAAAATAAAAGGTTTTGTAAAATCTGGGTATTGAAGAACGGGGTCGTTTGTCAAAATATTTTTACATGTATCAAAAGCTTCCAAAAATTGAGGTGAATGAACTATTTTAGCACCTTTTTTCAGGCAAGATGTCAAAGGTTTTGTTATTTTTGCAAAAGAGGGAATGAAACGTCTATAGTACCCTAAAAGTCCTAAAAATGATTTTATATCTTTTTGATTACAAGGTATAGGAAAAGATTTTACGGCTTTAATTTTGTCAGGGTTTGGTCGAACTCCTTCTGGTGTTATAATATGACCGAGGTAGCCAACTTCCTTTTTCAAAAATTCCGATTTGTCCATTTGAATTTTTAGATTTGCCTCTCTTAATCTATCAAAAATTTGTCTTAGACGTAAAAGATGCTCTTCTAAAGATGCTGAAAAAATAATTATGTCATCTAAATAAACGGCACATATTTCATTTTGCAAGCCCCTTAAAATATTGTCCATCACCCTCTGAAACGTAGAGGGTGCATTTTTAAGCCCAAAAGGCATTCTTTTAAATTCGTAATGACCATTCATTGTGGAAAATCCAGTTTTTGGAACATCGTCCGGATGAACCTCTATTTGATGGTACCCCGAGGCAAGATCTAATGTGGAGAAATAATTCGATTTTCCCAATTTATCAAGTATGTCTGAAATATTAGGAATTGGGTATCGATCATCGACTGTTTTCTCATTAAGTTTACGGTAGTCGATTACCAACCTCCATTTCTTTTTTCCCGAAGCATCCAACTTTTTTGGCACGATCCAAATTGGACTCGACCAAGGTGAATTAGAATCTTGAATGATCCCTTGTTCTAACATTTGATTTATTTGTTGTTTTACTTCTTCGCGGTGTACCTCCGGATATCTATAACTTTTCGTATAAATAGGTGATTCTTCTTTCAGATTTATTTTATGATGAATTTTGCTTGTAAAACTTAACGGCATTTTATCGCAATAAAAAATATCGCGATATTCTAAACATAAGTTTCTAATGGCTGTTTTTTCTTCCAAATTACAGTGTTCCAAACGCAAGTTTTTTAAATTTTCTTTTAATATATTATCTTGGGATTTTGAGTGCTGAACAGGTGATTCATCAATTTCCATTTTTTCAATAAAGTTTACTTCTGAAATATTGATTTTTTCGATTGGAAAAGGCTCAGTAAAAATTAATTTCACGGGGTTTTCGTTGGAATTTGTGACTACTGTGTAGGCAAAATGGTTTTGAATGTTGACTAAAGCTCTTGGTAATTCAGTATTTTTCCCGAAATTTTGATAATCGAGAACTCCGTATCCATTATCAATATCTACTGGTATTTTAATGACTTGTTGTGTCCTACTTGGAATAACGATAGAGTGTTGAAAGTAGTTATTACTTATTTGGGATTCTGAATTTTGTTGATATTGTAAAGGAATGTTTGTATTTGGTAGTTTTAAAATTAATTTGTTTAGATCTAAAACAGCTCCGAAATTTACTAAAAAGTCCCATCCCAATAACCCATCAAATTTTTCGGAGAAATTAAAAAGGTGAAACTTTATTAAGTTTTTTGATTTAAAATTTCTAAAAGCAGGGATTTGTATAACTTTGTCGTGTTGCGACATACCGTGAGCGGTTTGAACGAAAAATTCCTCTTTAACAATTTGTGGATAAAAATATTTTTCGGCAATACTGGGTTTTATAAGTGATCTTGAACTTCCTGTGTCAATTAAAAATTTCGCGTTTATATCGGGTATATAAATATATGGGAGGTCAGATCGATAATGGTTTACTTTAATTATGTTTGATTGGCTGGGTAAGTACCCATTTGAAAATTTATATCAACATTTGGATCATAACTTTCAAAAACTCCTGATTGATAGTCATTTGGATCATATTGATAGTTTGAAAAATCGATGTATTCTTGAGTATTGGTAGCGTCATAATATTCGGAACTACAATCAGTTTCGTGTAAGTTGGTAGCATAGTTTACATTTTGATGGTCAAAAATTGATTGATTATATTGGTTGGATGAATCATTTAAATTAAATGAATTATTTGTGTCAGAATACCAATTTTGCAAATTTTCGTTTAAGTTTTGGTGTTGTGGTGTGTCATTGTTAGTCTGTTGAGTCGTATTCCGGGGATTGTCGATCGATTGTGCAAATACTTCTTCAATATGTGGACCTCTATAAGGGCGTGGGTGTACGATTGCCCTCGAATTGCTAGAACTCGTGTCCATAGGTTCGGGCTTAGAAGGACCAGGGTTATTTTGAGCGCGTTGGGCAGCTTGATTTCTTAAAATTGCACTTGTTCTTTGATTATTAAAGAATGGGTGATGATTTGTGGGAAACGGTGTAGTTGGCCACCTAGGTGGTCTATATTGATTATTTATAAAATTTGGCCTCGCGCCAAAAATTGAATTTTGGTTTGGTCTAAAAGATGGCAAATTTTGAGGTCTTATTTGTGTGTTAAAATTTGGTGTAGGCATACCACTGTATTGAGGGAATCTTTGTGGAAAGTTCGTTATTGGTTGTTGCCTAAAGTTTGCAAAAATATTTGTTGCAGGAAGTCTAAAATTTGAGAAGGGATTGTTTGTTGGTTTTTGAAAAACAGAATTCAATTTTGGATCTGGTTTATATGCGGTGTTTAATAAATTTTGATTTTGTCCTGTTTTAAAATAAATAAAATTTTCCTCTTCTGTTACAAAATTTAAAGCAGCCTCCAAATTTTCTGGATTTCTTAATCTTACGACTAACTGCATATTGTATGGTAAACCGTTAATAAATGTTTTTAAAGAAAAATCATTATAATGCGTCACACGCAAGTTTTTGTCAGCTTGGGTAATATTAAGGGTATTTAACTTTGTAAAAAGAAGACTGCGAGCGTCTTGAATACGCATGCCAAATTGCATAGGTGTTTCATTTTTTATTGGTTTCATTAAAATTAAATCCTGAAGCAAACAATCAATACTCCTTTGGTCACAAAAAGTTTGGGTCAAAAGAAGTTTTATTGAGTTCCAATCATTAAGCTCTGTTCGAGAACAAATAAGTTCAGCGGCACGACCATTTAACTTACTACGTACCGTGTCTAATAAAACAGTATTAATTGGGTTTGCGACATTTTGATTATCCCTAAAATTATTTAAGAAATTTTCGCAACAAATGATAAATCTATTGATCAATTTTGGGTTTCCGTCATATGAAGGAATATTGTCTGCCTGATAACGCATAAGGGGAATATTTGGGTTAGCCATTCTTATTTGATTTCTTGGTATATTTTGATTAATATTAATATTTAAAAAATCGCGAATGACGCTGTCCACTAAATCATTCATAAACTAATTTTACCTACAGTTTTTATAAAATAGGGTAAAAGGATTAAAATAGTAGAAGGATAAAGACTTACAAGACAAATAAAATTTTCATTTTCTTTGCACTTTTCTTCTTAAAATTACGCCTATAGGAGCTGGATATTTCTTCTGGTTCCCAGGTCTTCTTAGTCTAATGTCCCCTTGCACGAATTCCGATGTATGTGCGATTTTTGTCACCAATTACAATCGATATCGTACTATTGTTCACTTAATTCCGAACTTTTAATTTTTGGATGGTCCTTGTTAAAACCACGGCGATTTTTATCCGTTTTTCGATTTTAACTAATATCCGCACGACTGCGCCAGTTTCGTTCTATGAATTAGCAAACAAATTTTTAAAAAAATTTATTTATTTTTAAAAGCGGAGACAGAGTATGTGGCAATGCTAAAGCCTAACTAACTACATCCGAGAATCTAACTAGTACTTATAAACTATAAATGTCGATTCAGCATTTTGGACATCTGCGTGTGCACCTGGTACGTCTTCTTGTGTGGGAACGGCTAATTCTATGAAACGTAACTTGGGTAATTTTTTGGCGTTTTTGTATTTTTCTTTTAACCGCGTGTTGGATAAAAACTATATATTGTTTTCTCCTTTGGTTACAGCACCGTCCATTCCATCGACGGGACAGTTGTGCTGGTGAAACGAGGTTCTGTTCCATCGACGAGCCAGTTGTAACCCTGGGAAAGGTACGTTGGGGTTATTTTAGTTCATCTGTTTAAATCTACTTTATTTTATTGAGTCGACATGGGGTTCTCGATTTAAGTTACTCGGTGTAGGGGAACTTCGTGCAAAATTGACGAATTCCAGGAAACTGAAACATTTCATTTTCCACAGGGTTTTATGCTCGGGCAAAGATCCAGCACACTTTTCGAAACCATGTGCTGCCCTAGTACCATGTGCTAGTTAGTCAGCAGGGGAGGCGCGGACAGAATAGGACGGGACCCGAAGTAGCAGGAAGAGAACAACACCAGGTTTACCAAATAAAACACACATAAATTAATCAAGGACCAAGGTAGGAGTTTACTTCAATTTCATACAAGCAAACATTTTTTTTGATATAATTTTTTTCCATAAATTCTAAATATAGTTTTAACACTTCTTGTGAACGCAAGATAAAGGTATGACGTCATAACCCAAGATTTTGCGGCATATTTAATTATATTATTTTTCTGTGAAATTGAACGCCCTTAACTCTAACTTGTTTCCCTTTTTCATTGGTTTACATTTCATGTTTATTCAAGTATTATTCTCAGATTTCAATATTTTTTTGTATCTTGATCAATTTCATTTCCATCCTCCTATGAAAATAAACAAGATGAACTAATTTTTTTGTATTATTTGTACAACCCAATGACCAAATTTGCGGAGACAAAAGAGAGATGAGATTATATGTTTTAGCGGTTTCTTTACACTGTTTTACCTCATGGGGTGGATCTCGGACTGGGTTGCTGTCTGTCTCATTCTACCCAACGTAGAATGATGACAGCAGATATTTGGTCCAGATCTCCCCTATGATGGAACGATTTTGGAAGTGTATTTTTTTTAACAATCATTTATATAACCGAGTCTCACACTACTGACTCAGATGTAGGTACACTATGACCTGTTAAAGGAGTCCATCTACCTGTAAAGTGCTTCTAGTTTTGTCATCTTAATTCAATCTTTTAGAATTTTATTCTGTTTATTTTTTTTTTGGTTATTCTTAATTACATAAATACTCTGGAAGCCTCGGAAGTAAGTAGAGTTTCATTGTTTGGCTACAACGTTTGGGTTGAACTGTATTTTAATTAAGATCTTCTTTGTAAAACATTGATATTAAAACACTGTGGCGCACGTAAAATTTTCTTATTTCTGAACCCCCCCCTTCTCCACTGTATAAAAGTTACCGGGCATATCAATGTTTTACATAGCTGGAAAATACAGTTCTGCTTCCAGATATTTGTTTAATTATTCAGTGGGTTTTTTGTGTCACAAATTGGCAAATTGTTATTATTCTAATTATAGTGTCACAAAATGGCGGCAACGCCTTTAAGCTGCCACAAATGTCACCCAACGCATTTTAATTGGCCACACAATCATTGTAAATTAAATATAATAAATGAGTGGTTTTTATTGTAGTACTTTATTTTTGTTTCCACAACCTCGTAGAAAAAATATTTCACCTACCTACTTAACGAATGTGTATGCGTCTTCCGCACTAGTTATTTAAAATTTAATCCGTGTGCAGAATTTTTTTCGCACATGTGTGACAAGTGCTTTCAGTTCTTCGGCACATGTATGGAAAGTGTTTAACTGTCACAATACTTTTTCGCACATGTGTTGCAAACTACTTTCCCACACGTGTGGAAGGAAAATTAGTATAGTTCAACAGTGTTCGTAGGAAAAATAGCGTCCATAACTCGACAGAAAGTAACTTTCTCACGCTCGTGTGAAATTTGTCACTTTCTTCTCTTGTTATGTAATAAATAAATAAATAAATGAAAAGGGCTATATCTTGTAAATTGGTTCGTAATCCCGTGATTTTGTTTGTTACGCTATGGCCAGCCCTTAAAAAAATTGTCTTTAAATACCTACTTATAATCATTTAACTTATATTAACTTATATTAAACGACATTTTATTTTTTCAAAATATCTAAAAACATTGTGAAAATCCGGGTCACGTGATCTTAGTTAAATTTTCTGAATCAAATTGACTTGCCCCCGGTATATGGGGGTGGCGCTTCAGTCAGGAGGTTGATGGCTCTTGTCTGATTTGGTGTCCTGCAGCAAATATAAAATTGAGCACGCTTTTGTAAATCCTAATAGATCTCTTCTATAAAAAACTAGTTGAAACATTACTTCTGTTCATATGCAAGATTTTTTTTAAATCTTCAAACGTATCTTGTTAGATTTTTGATTTTCTTTTGTACATTTCCAAAAAATACAAAAATCGAAACAATTTCGCTACAGTTTTCTATAATACAACTAGGCTACTGAAACGCCAAACATTGTTTTGAAATTGTTGTGTTTTAGCCATAACTTTTTTTTATTTTTTGATTAAAATGATTTCGCGAAAAACTGGTAAGATACGTTTGTTAAAAATGCTTTAAAATACTACCCCTCAAAATTTCGACGCATTCCGCTTTCTCGTTTTCTATTTCTATTAGAACAAAGATTTGGCCAAAAAACGCGATATCAGTGTTGTCAAATGGTAAGTTTTCGGAAGAAGTTTGGCCCCATAAGTAGCAGCCCCAATCACTAAGGCAACCTAAGTGCACCTACTAAATATGTCTGGACGGCCAATAATATTAGGGAATAGCCATTTTCCCACCTTATGCTCTAACAAGCATATTTAAAATGACGTCATCTGTAAGTCCGCTTGCATGTATTGTACAGTTTTTTTAAGTTTCTCACAAAAATGTTTTTTGACACTTATATCCCTTAGCTTGTCCACTCTTCAAATGTAAAATTTACACACGAGGCCTTCTGCTGAGGGACGGTGTTATTAAGGTTCAACTGAAACACTGGCCTTGTGTAAACCTCTATTTTAACTCGAGTTTATTTTGCACCCTACTAATTAATTAACCTTGTGTGGATAGTCAATCAACTTGACTAAAGTACTTAACTAAACTACTGGATGCATGTAAACCGACCTTTAAAATAGTTATAAGAAATATATTCAGAAATCTTTTACATAACACTGTGTCATAAATCGTTTTAGTTAAAAAAAATACAGCAAACATCAAACTTAAATAAAAACCAAATTTTATTTTGTAAAAAAGTGGTACAATAAAAAAAACACTTTAAAACATTCAACTACTTTTACCAACTAGACATAAAAAATTATGTTAGGAGGAGTAAAATCCTCAAATGAAAATATATGTATGAATAAACAAACAAGGCCAAGAACCAAAACACAGTTGACGCACCACCGATTGACAAAAGTCAAAACTGTCCATTTTCTGCCTCATTCCGGGCTCAAAATCATCTTATTATTTTTAACTTCCTAGCCCGCGCAGCAATGGCTAAAGAAGGTGAAATTGTTTGAGATAACGACAAAAATGTTTTATTTGGGTATATTTTGACCTATCCTAGCAATGATGTCTGTCTGTGTGTGTCTGTGTATGTATATCTGATCGTAACACGATAGCTCCTAAACCGCTGAACATATTTTTATAAATTTTTCAGGTAAAATAGTGTACAACACTCTAACGAGCTGATTATGATCAAAATCCATTATTGCTAATGAAAGTTTTTAACAATATTTAGAAAATTTTAAAAATGCTAACTTTGTAACGGAGCAATGCATCAATGTGCGATTTTCGGAATGTAGTAGTAGTAGACTACGTTTTGTTCAATAATTCGTGTTATAACCAAAAACGTCGTAGGCACTTTAGTTTCTGAGATATTTACAAAAAACTGTTCTCAAGGCTGATATATTATCATGGCTTCACTTGAAGTGTGCTAATACGCTACCTAGGAATCAGATTCGTCATAGATCCATTTATTTTTTATTAAAAAACAAACATTTATAAGTTAAATCACCCGCATTATAAAAACCTAGGCGTCTTGTAATTTATTTGTGGCATATTTACTTATTTATTTTATTTATTTATTTACATTTTTACAACAGGATATACTTAAGATAAAGTAAATCTAATTCCTTAAAAAAAAAATTTACAAGTATGTCCTGTTAAAGGTGACCTAAGGCACGTAGGTGGACAGCCACCTGTATGTGTCAGTTAGTAGTTCAACCACCATTTTGAAGGTTTCCAAAAATTATCGCCTATACTTGATGTTGTATTAAAGTGACACCGCGTCATAAGACCCGTGATGGGCGGGAAGGGAGTAGAGGGGTACATACAGTGGCACGCACTTCTTTTAATTTTTTTATTGATATTGATTCCCAAAATGCTGCACTAATTAGTCATTAGCTTACTATTTTACTTGATTTTTATTGATGTCTTCTTCTAAACGATTTCACTAGAAAGGAAAATATATACTTATCTGGTTGTTACGAACATATTATTGATTTAGCCGGGCTTTGACGTTTTCTATTCGTTGTTTTGACTGTTTATGTCAAACAAATTATGACGGAGCTTTTCACAAATCAAACTACCGTTTTTGCAACTAAATCAATGTTTGCGCACGTTTTAATATAATTTTGGATCCTCTTTTATGTTTCGGATCTTTATTTATTAGTAAGTACCTATTTGATCTCTCCTTTAAAAAGTCTTATACCAGTATTTACTAAAGGGTGCTAAAGTGCTAAGTCCTACATTCCTAGGTTTAAAAGTCTACATTTTGGTTGAAGGTTTAGCTCATTTTTCCCGTAAATGTGTAACAGGGGCCTGTGTGTGACAGTGGTACTGTCACCTCAAGTGGCCAAGGCTTAAATGTTGTAAGCTACCAACTTAGGCTACAACTTATATAAATTATAACTGATTGAATGTTACTATATGTTATTAAATTTACACGATCTCGAAAGGGAATTTGACGGTTCTTGGAGGAAAAGTATGCTATAAACGTTTTTCTCAAATGTATAACTAATGTAGGATAATCATACATACCTTTTCAATTTTCTTCTTGTAGCTTCACACTTTCACTTCTAATATTTATTATTTAAATATCAACTTTTTACTACTATTAAACTTTTGTATTCAAATATTTACACTTCTTAAACTTTTAGGTTTTATAAACCTTTCGTATGTTTGTTGTAAATATATTTATTTATCGACATTTTAAATGTTGATTGAATGAGTGAAACTATTCAATCAACTGTATAATTTACTTAATATTACTGTTTAGGTTTGGGATATGTTATTGATTAAAAATGCCGATTTTAGGGCAACGAATGGTTTGTATTTTGTTGTTAAAATAAACCATAAAACATATAAAAACATTATTTCAAAACACTGGAAACAGTATTAAATAAAAGCTTTCAAATTAATAAACTCTAAAAGGAAAGACTAAAATAATTATGAATATTAAAGTTAACAGTTTTATACAATGTTAAAATAATTGATAAATTTCCCCAGTTGAAATAAAACCCCCCTTAAGAAGTGTGAACGGAAGCGTAACGATACAAGCAAAGGCGAACTAAAGAGTCAAGTAAAATCCGACTTTCGAAAGTTTCAGTACCCCGCTCTCTAGACATTCTCAGTTTGCCGCTAGCTGATTGGTCTAAATCTAAGCTTTCTTTAACGGATTTCTTCCATTCCGTGGTCTGAATCTTAAGCTCTCTCGCATTGGCGAGAAAGACAAAGAGACAAAATACCACCGCAATTCAAAGATGCGTGGATTTAGAAATTCGGTAAAGTTTAAATGTTACAGTGTGTTTCTTAAAAGTTAAAAATAGTTTACCAAATTTGTTTCCAGTTACAGAATACGAATTATTTTGATGTTATTGACTCAAAGGACATATTAGCCGAATACAACTTTTATTAAAATACAGCGAACCTGAAAATATGCCCAAAACCAAGTCGCCGAGTTGCCGTAAATTTTACTTAATCTTAACCTAGTCTTGCATATAATTAATGCTTGTTGATGACAAAAACAATATTTAATTAAAAATCTTTAAAAACTTATAAATGGCAAAAATACCATTTATGCTCAAATCCCGTTTTGTTACATTACTCCCCTGATTAAGTATAAACAATTTTTTTTAAACGCAAGTCGAAATAAAATGGTTTATAACAACAAGCATTAAGTAGTGCAGACAACACAAATTTAAACCAAAACTATAACGCTCTTCGTTTCCATTTTTCTTCTCTGGATATCTGATGGTCAACAAACATTCTGGCTGGAAAAAACTTGAAGTTCTATCCTGGAACAAAACAGCAACACTGGATCAGGTACAACATCTTAGATCAGCTAGTCAGCAACAACCATGGTGAACGATCAGTAGATTCCAAACAGTACTGAAAGAATCAGAATATCAGTGCAGCTTAATAACAACGATAACTTAAACTAAATGAGGGCAAAGTAAAATTGGCAAATAAACCGAAAAATATATAGAAATATATAATTTTAACACACATTGTTTGAAAACTACTACATTAAGGTATATATTATATACACGCTTATGCAGAAATTTGTGGATACAAAAAAAAAGTGATTTAAGTTAACGTAAATAAATTAAGGGAGTCTCCAAACCAAACCGTTTCCTCCATAGTGTTAAACAAACACTAGGTACGCAGCAAGAGCTGAGTTTCCACATTGGCCATCTTTAAAACTAAGGGTGAACGGCAGACTCTGTATTGAATTTGGAAAGAAGCATCCAATTGCAGGTTTGCTCAGCGACTATATGAAGACGTCGATTGTAGTGATGATGGCTGCTTGGCAGATCTAATGACTTTAATGGTGGAATGGCTGCTTGGTTGATTAAACTGTTTGTGGAGGAAATTTGTTGGGTGGTTGACAACACTTTGCAATAGCTGACCTAAAAACAAAATAATTTTAATACAGGAAAACAATGTTTTTAATAACAATAAACCAACCTTATGTAAAACAAAATTAATTGTTTAAAAAAATATATATTATTTAAATAAAAAAAAATTGAAAATTTTTGATTTTATGATTATATCTCATAAATAAGTTTTAGGTGAACTAAAACTAGTTAGACGGCAAAGAACCTACAAAAGGTTGTCTAACCCAAAAAACGTGTTTGCATAAAAAACAAATTTTAAAACAAAGATACAAGTAAGAAATTACAAACACTAACTGAAATATTAAAATTAATTATTTTAAAACTTTAAAATATATTTATACCGAATAAAAAAAAAATAGGTTTATTTGACAATAATTTATAAAAAATTCAAATACCTTAAGACAAAATTAATTTACAATAAAGGATTGACAATATTTGACAAAAAAAAAACTAAAAAAATTTAAGTTGGTTCGGTTCGGTTTTCATTGTAATACAAAAAAAACAACCCTACCAGGTTAACACAATAAACTTTAAAACAAACATGGAATGCCCTATTGAAACAAAAACAAATCATATAAAAATAACTTATGTGATAGAAAGTACAACTGAAAAAAAATACAAGTTAGCAAAAACAAACACAAAATGATACAAAAACTGAAATACAAGTTTTTATCTTAGTTTAAGATTTTAATGATTCAAAAAAATTTAAATTTTATAAAAAAAATCTAATAGAACAGATAGAATAATTTCAAATGAAACAAATCCACATAGATTTTTTTTTAAGTAGAACAAATCCAAATATAATATTTTTTATTACAACAAATCAAATACAATGATTCAATATAGAACCAATCAATAAAAAAAAATTCATGAACAAATGAAAATAGAACAAATCCAGCCAGATGAATATACACATTTTCAAAATCACTTAGAATAAAGCTCACATTTTTCACATTTTTTCCGAATTTTCTTTAAAATTTCTTTCCTGAAACATTATCTTTTCCAATGTAAACTTTCTTTTCCATAGATCTTGCTTAATAATTTTTCTTTAAATATGGAAAATATTCTTCCTTTCAAATTGATTTTCGGTGTGATTTTAGTATGTTTGAAAATGATAAGTTTTATTTTCCAATTAATTGTAAGCTGGTTTTACACAATTTTGAAAAACTAAGAACAGCAGCAAAACAAAGTAGGTTAATATTGAAGTCATTGTTTGAAAATTAGACATCTTTACTTCAAAATAATTGACACTATGTAAGTGCAAATGTTTTAAAATTTGACCAATTTAAGTTTTTATCGACTTTAAAGTGCATGAATCAAAACAAACAAAATAAAACAATCTTAGTTGATAATAAAATTTTAAATAAAATTATGTCTTATTATATTCCAATTGAAGCGAATGACAAAAAAAAATTAAACAAAAATGACAGTTGATGGTTACTTCAATCGACTCTTTTTTGTATTAAGAAAAAAAAACTCTCTTGGGTGATGAAGTCATTTCTCATTTTTCCAAAACTACTAAATAAGAACTACTTAGAGTCCAAGCAGGCAAGGGGTTACTTCGAAAATATGAAAAAAATAATAAAAAAAAATACTTGCGTACAGACTAACGAAGTAGGCTACGAAACGTTTTTTCTCCAGATGTGTTTATTTTAAAAATTCCTTATAACTATTTTTAGGTACCTACTAACACAAAGAATACTATACTCTCTGTTCTAAATAAAAGAGCTTTTGGAAATACCCATGTGTTATATAATTTTATTTAGCCAGATGTTTCAAATGGTCTTTTAACAGATTTATCGGTTTACAAGTGGATTATACTTGGAAATAAGAGACCAAAAAATATGAAATTAAATTACGGTTTTTTTCTTTCGAAACCTTTCTTGGATATTTAAAAAAAAAATGCAGGCTAAATAAAAAAAAGTTTTACCATATTTAAATTGATTCAAGCAAAAAAATCTTTTTGCAACGGTATTTGCAATAATTTTCAAAAGTTGATTTAGTTTTTCAAAATAGTTTATTTGCTTGAAACAAGACTTTATCACTTATTAAGTCTTCAACTAATTTATGTCTCGTTTCCTTACACATCACATCCTATCTAATGATTATTAACCAAAGTTTTATATTTGTTGTTTGATTTTAATTAATTTTATAATTAAGTTAGCTTATTGGTTATGTATAACCTAAATTTCCATATTTCCATATTGCGTTTTCTCTTTAACCAGTCTTTAATTATTGAATGGGAATTATGATATATTTATTTTAATAATTATTATTTATGTTAAATAATATTGTTTTTAAGATTATGTATAAAATTATTACTAACTCAAAATACGCGAGTTTTTATTTTAGGAAAAATATCAAATACCTTTATCCAATTTCAAAGTCAAGTCAAATTTAGAAAAATAGATTGATTTATCATTATCTTTGGTTAAATTTTAGAAACAATTATTAGTACTTCTCCTATATAGTATGGAAAAGGAACTGCTAAGCAATCTTTTTAGGTTATCTGGTGTTTTGGTGTAAACCTATATATTACATCAAACATGGTACTTTGATCTTATCGAATTTATTTATTTAAATTGTTTATATTTTTAGTTATTTAAAACATGCTACTTAATTTTGTATATCTTTTTAATAAATATCAATAATGTACCTATATTGTCATAAAGACATGGACATGACCTGTAAACTTGGTCTTTTTAATAAAAATTACAAGAAAATATCTTCTAGCTTCAAACTTATCAAAACGATTTCACTGTTATAACAAATTATCGCTCTAAAACAAGTAAAAAGGGTTAAGAAAAGCCTTTACTGTGTTAGGACATTGATTTGTGACTTTCTTTAGCCTTATGCAATAAAAATGCTATGAGATTATGTTTTTTCCAAAAATTACTGTATGGCTTTACAAAATATGATTTCATTTAAGACATGGTCGATAGCACCAATACATTTGTTAAATCGATCGTCTTTCTGTCAAACAAATGTATTGTAAACTGGAGACCTTGGGAAAATAAAAGAGGTAGTGGAAGACCACAAATGAGAGGACGATTTAAAGAAACATGCGGGAACTAGATGGATGAACACGGCGTCATACAGGAAAGAGTGGAAGATATTGAAGGAGGCTTATATCCAAAGATGGATCGAAGAAGGCTAAATAAATAGATAGATAGCACCATTTTTTTTTAAAAGGTAATGAATGTACTGTTAAAATTACCAATGCAAAACTTGTTTAATTACCTGTGCGAATAAATACCTAACTCAAAAATTACTGTCAAAAAATTATGTTTTCTGTCTACTGTGTTCTGTGGTAACTTGTGAATGTCACACACATTATGCACAGAAAAATGAGATCTTCACTTTTACTTAGACAATAAAACTAGTGGTAGTTTATAACAAATAATGTTTAATTACAACTTGCGCAATGTCAATCATTGCTCCCCCTGGTGGCGTTTAGTGTATTCAAATACAGATGATTAAAAAAATCTTTCTACAAGTATTTTATAAATAAAAATTTTGACTCGATCTAAAATATGTACTGAGATAAGAGCTTATGGGCAGTTCTCAATAGGTAATATAGTCTTTTCTTAAGTTTAGTTAACGTGTCTTGACTTTTAAGTTAATTGGTGGATAATTTATTTATCTTTTCAGTAAAGTTATTATTCAATACAATGACATACGAATAAAAAAATAGGATGAAACTCTCTCTAAATACGCTAAGTTGTGTTACCATCTGTAACTAGTAAACCGATATGGATGCCATTTTTAATTTTTCTACCAAAAAGGTTTAGTTTTCTGTTAGGTTAACGTTTTGATTTTTGAAAATATGAAAAATAACATAAATTTTTCGCTAAAGGTGGTTATTTTATGGCTTTGTTTTAAAAAAGGTCGAATTTTCTTAATATCCTTTCTTAGGATATAACTTTAGATTTTTTTCGAAAAAAAAATAGGTTTTCAAAGCTAGACATGTACCAAATTTTAATGTTGACAAAGATCAGTATTTTTTTTTATAATATGAGCTTTTTATCAAACTCCTTAATCATTTTTCTCTTTCTACATCATGGTTTTAACTCAGAATGATCTATTTGGTAATAAGTCGTTTTAGGTTTTAATTTCAAAGTTAATATTTTATAAGATATTTAAGTGTGATAAGTTAATTTATTAACATAAATAGTTAATTACCTAATTACTTCGCATGTAGCGGATTAATTCCTTTAAGGGCAAAGATAATGATTCCTCTTCAAGCAAAAAACAATTTTTATTGTGATTTTTCCCAAAATATTTTTATTATGCTACATCTACATAATACCCTAACAAGAGACGATAAATTAGTTTAGGACTTTAACGGCCAAAACACAAAAGTTTTGGTCCGGACAATCTAGTAGGCTCTACCTGAATCATAGAAAATTGAATGAAGGGTTCTACACTAGGTTTTTCCATTTCATAATATTTAATTAGGTACACCATTTTACAAAAATGGCTTGACAATAACTTACGATAATAAACGAAAATATACTTTTTAATTTGATTAAAAATATTATGAAATGAAATTCACTTGATTACCTACATGTTAGTGAAAGAAAATAATAATAAAATAAAGTCTCTCTCAAAAAAACCAAAAAATATACAGGAGGTTTTTACATTTACCTCACTTTACTTAAAAGCTGTGAATTTGCAGATAGTGTTGATAATATCCAACTTAAGAAAAAAAAATCAAATTTTCTTTTATGAAAAGAATAATACGTACTTTAATAAGAAAATTATAAAGCAAAAATAGTTCGACAGGTACGTCGTTTTAAAGAATGCTATGTTTGAATGCCATTTTTTGTAACATAAAACGTAAATTTTTATTTTTAATTTGATAATAATTGTATAGAGTCGATATTTGCTGTGGCTACATTTATTTAGTCCATGGTTTTAACAAATTAGTGCTTTTTTTAAATTTTGAAAGATTTACTTGTGGACCTTATAATAAAGAAATTTCTCATAATCGACAAAGTTGTTACTGAGATACAAAGAAATCAGTCAGTCACGTTTATTTTCCAAAAAGAAACTTGTGTGTAATTTGAAAAAAAAAATACATTTTCAAAATCTGGAAATATAGAAATATAAAATTTGAAAATACTTCGTGGTTGCTTACTGTTAGTTTGAACTTGTGGTAAATCTCAATCATATATGTATGATATAGAAAGTACAAAAATGACAACAACAAAAAACATTTATCACATATTCTATACAATATATTGCTAGTAGCTAGGTCTGTTTTTTGAGTTTATCCTGACCAGACACTTTACAACAGTCCTGTAGCACAAATTTATGAGAGACGAAATTGCCATAATGATTGCAAATAGACTATAGCAGAGCTATGCTACCCACGCTTGCATGGAAAAAGTAGTTAGAAATTATAATTTTTAAAGTTATGATGCAATATCAATGGAAAATTACACCATTGTGGATACTTAGATGGTCAAATAATTTGGCTTAGGTACTTTTTGCCAAATGAAATTTTAGCTATTAAACAAACAATAAAACCAAAATAAAGTAGAAATATCGATATCTACAAAGAAAAATACTTATAAAAACAATGTTAATAATGACTTAAAATAAATTTTTGTATTATTTAAACAAAAAATGTTATTAAATATTAATAAAAAAGGTTTAATGGTTCAAAACAAACAAAAAAAAACTGTTATTAATGCAATACAATAAATAAAAATATCTTCCCTTAGTTATATTTGACGGGTGTCTTCAAAAAAAAGTCAGTGGTTTGTCAGAGGAAGGGTTGGCAATTATTGTTTCAGCCAACTAATCAAAAATAAAGAGTTGTAATGGACTCTTTTTTTGTGTTTTTAATAAAAGATTCTTAAAAAATTCAGCTAGAAAAACAAAAGCTTAAGGAGCTTTTCGAATTTCAACAAAATAGGCTTTTAATGGCAAGAGAATGATAAGTTTAATAAGACTTTATTTTAACAACACTGTGCTACAATTAAGACAAAATAATGGACTCTTTTATCCATTTTGTTTAAATAATGTTTTGATGGAACAATTTTAAAGTTTACCAACGAGTTTTGGAGTTATAACTCAAATCTAGAGTTCAGTAAAGCTTTATTCAGGCAAAAGGTTGATCCTTTCGCATGCTGGAGAATCCGTCCTCCAGATAGAAATGAAGAGCATTTTATTTGCTGGCATATTTGGATAGTATTTAAACTTAACTTTTCAATAAAAAATATTCTACCAATTTATCTTTTTAAAATTTAAAGTGATCATATATCAATAGAAAAATTGTCATGACATTGACATTTTCCTTGTATTTACTGTTTCAAGGACAAAAAAATATTCAAAAATATTAAAAAATACATAAAATAATTGTAACACAGATTATAACGTTAGTAAATTAAACAACGAAAAACAGTTATGGCACATCTTCCAACAAATTAGTTTTGGTTTTAAAAAAGTAGACAAGACTATTTCTTTTTAAACGAACAATTTTACAAAAATTTCCTTTAGTTTTTCCAACAAAATACTACCAATGGGTTAACTAAAGTACTACTGAGTTTTTCTCAAACTTTCAACATAAAATTGTCACAAATTTTCCAAAATTTTTCCCAAATTTTCAAAAATTTTTGCACAAATTTTCCAAAAACTAAATTACCCTAAACTACTGGCACAGGGGCCTGTGTGTGACAGTGGTACTGTCACCTCAAGTGCCAAGGGTTAAATGTTGTAAGCTACCAACTTAGGCTACAACTTATATAAATTATAACTGATTAAATGTTACTATATGTTATTAAATTTACACGATCTCGAAAGGGAATTTGACGGTTCTTGGAGGAAAAGTATGCTATAAACGTTTTTCTCAAATGTATAACTAATGTAGGATAATCATACATACCTTTTCAATTTTCTTCTTGTAGCTTCACACTTTCACTTATAATATTTATGATTTAAATATCAAACAGTATTTTCTTCGGGAAGTACAATAAGAAGTTTTGTAACTAAAACAAAACCAGACAATCCCTCAAATAATAAGGAATGTATTTACCAAATCCCGTGTGAGTGTGGTAAATCATATGTAGGTGAAACGAAACGCCCTCTTCAGGTTAGAGTAAATGAACATCTAAAAAGTACCCAATTAGGGGATATTGAAAAATCCGGTTTAGCAGATCATGCATGGTCAAATGATCACAGGATTCAGTGGTCAGAAGCTAAAGTTTTACATAAGGAGTCGCATTGGCGAAAACGAAAGTTTATTGAAGCTGCGTATATAATGCAGAATAAAGAAATTTTCAGTCAACCAAGCACGGACATACCAAACATATGGAAACCACTCCTTAAGGAAAACAGGCGTCTTAGGATTAAAAAAGGGGGCGGGCCGTCACACCTGACTGCACACCAAGTAGTATAAGTAGTAGCCTAGAGACTAGATTGTTTAGTTTACACTTGATAACGGTTAAAGATACTTACTAACCGAAACGTCGTGTTTTAAAATAAATAAAGACAATGGAAGTCCGAAATTTTATTTCTACACAATCATTGTCTACGAATTTCAAACAAAGACTGGTGTTAGTGTTTTATCAATGGAACATTAAACTCCGAGCGGCACACTGCATGTACAGAGTGAAACACTATTTTTTTAAGACTTTAGTTAGATTTTGCCGCAAAATTTGGTTTACCATAGCTATGACGCGGTGCCACTTATATACAACATCAACTATAGGTGCTTTTACTCCTGTACGCGACAATAAGTGGATTCACTCTCTCAAATTTATAGTTTTTATGTTGCTAACTAAATACCTGTAATATTGTTTTACCTATATCTATATAAAGAGAAAAAAACATTTATGCATAATTTTAATACCAGCAAAGAGAAATAAAAATGTATTCAAATAAATCCTTTTACCAGAAAGTAAAAGAAAAAACAAGCATTTATATACATAGTGATACATGTCTATTTATAAGTTTACTAGTACAGTAGAAATTTGTTAAATTTAAATATTTGGTATTTATTTTCGATTATTAACTTAACATACATAAATATATATTTTTTTAAATTTCTGAATTATAACATTTCATTATTGGTTTGAAATAGCATTGAGAATTTTTTGTAGTTATCGAAGATATATTTTTTACATAGTTTACTAAAAACTGAACTTTTCTTAGATATTTTATTGTTTTCCGTTAATAGATTGTAACATTTGCATTGCATTGCATCTACATCATATAATTACTAATGGAAAATATCGATAAACTAACTAAGGAAGTTAACCTTTTTTGTGGAATTCAAATCCAATAATTTTTAGAATCTTTGACTGGAGAAGAAGCGACCATACCCAACTAACATTAATGCTATCTAGTATCACATGGCTAATTATGCAGAGGCCTTAGTGGTATATCTTTGAGCCAACGTGTTAAGCCTAAATCATTTATTGCTGTAATCTGCAGAGTTTTTTTATGTGCCGGGTGGAAAAAAAATATGCCACTTTAGTCAAACTCAGTATGTAGGTATGTGGGCACAATAGATCCATATGTAGTCGCAGTGATGAAAGTCCAGTAGGACCTACCACCACTTTCGAATACAATACAATCTAGTATCACGAAAAAGTATAGCTTTCGTAAAAACGACCCTCTAAACTACTTCTTAGGATTGTTTCTTGATAGTCTATTCTGATAGTATTGTATACCACACCACGTTGTAAAAGTTTTACTTCCTTTTTAGTCGTTATTTCGTAGTCGCCGTGACTTTTGTATGTTACTTAATTACCACTAGAAAGTTAAGCTTCATTGAAGTCGCAAACAAGTGTATCCGACAACTACATTATAACTTTAATTTTTACCACAAAAGTTCATCATCAGAAACATCTGATCTAATAATGTAGAGAAAATAGTTTTTTGCAACAACTTGAAAGCCGTAAATATTTTTTTAGTGTCGATCTTTTAAAGTAGGCAATACGTCCTGTTTCAACTTTGGAAACGTAGACTTTTTGCATTAGCATATTGGTCGCGCTCATTCTTAACCTTACTCTTTTGGCTCCTTTTATAAATTAAGAGTAGTTCTTCATGAATTTCCCCATCTAGAAATGTTCAACCTCTACTTTTTTAGTTTTAGTAATAAATATTAAAATCAGGATAAAAAGAAACAAAATAAATAAAAAAAAAATTTAATCGGTCCCCACAGCATTTATTTTTAAGTGGATCAGTTTCGCAATAAAGCATCATTAGTTCCATCTACCACTTTTTTATTTCTTTTCATCCAAATTGAAATACAACTTCACATGGACACCATGCAACATTTAACAAATATTTCTGAATAATATAGTATGAGAAACAGGGCAAACCATAACAAAATACAACTTAACAAACTGCAATAATGGAAGGTTTTACTCAAAACCAAAACAACAATTCCAAACCAAGGGTGAAAATGGAATGGAAATGAAAGAACGAAAAATCATAAAAATAAAAGATTTCTGTGCTTCGGCCGTGACTCAACCCAGGAACCGTTGGATATGTACGTGAATTGGTAGAGCGTACTCAGCAAAAGGTTCCGGGTTCGAGTCCCGGCAGAGGCACATAATTTGTTTAAATAATTTTTCGTTCTTTAATTTCACCCTAGGCTCGAGACAAAATACTATGACTTAAAGTTATAAAAAATAAATTACAATATTTATTTTGGTTTTTAATACAATACTTGCACAAGTTTTCGTAATACAATACTTGCATTGGTTTTTGTAACGTATTCTTCCCGGGAAGTGGAGCCCCCGAAAGTACAAAATGTAAACTAAAATTTATAAAGAAACCTGTAATAAGAGGCAATAGTATAGATTCATAATTTATGACAACGAGACGCATTGTCATCATTCACATCAACAGAAAGTGACAAATTCACAAAACCACGATCCTACAGAATACTAAACACCGCATAAAAAACTAGGATTCGGCATTGTTGTTGACCCAAATGACAAATTACTGAGTAACTTAAGGGTAGTGGTATTGGTTATCGCGCGGTCCCTACTATTGTGAAGGTGTTTTTATAGTGGCGGAAGCTAGGGACTAATATGTTGACGCAAAGGAAGAGTAGAAATTCGAGTGTGCTATCTAAAACTAAAACGGAACACTAACATAAAAGTGGTTCATATTACGTTGCCGCAACTTAGGCTTACTTTCAAGTAACCCTTTCGGCTATTAGGGAATAATGTTTGGGACGCCATGTTTTTGTGTAAGTAGAAAATTTGATATTTTTATTTTCGTTTTTTGATCTTATATTAAGGAGATATAGTATTTTATAAACAAATTAATTGAAGCTTAACAATTGGCCATATTCAAAAAACCATTTCTTGGAGTTAACTGCCAATTATGAAAACATAACTTAACAAACCACAACAAAAAAAATCAGCTACCAGACAACGGCACAATTTTACAGGCGCGCTGGTTTTTTGCAATAAATATGATGCATGTATGTTTCACATAAAAATGTGTGTCGCACTTGAATATTGGTCCTCAGCTAGGAAATTCTCTTACTTTTAGATAACATAGAACATATTATAGCCATAATAAAATATAAAAACTTGGCCAGTTTGTTTACTGTAGTGTTCACCTTATTGTGTAATACTTCTACCAAAAAGAAACCATAATATTATTTGCAACTACATCGCTACTTTTACGCCATTATGGAAAAAAAGCCTTTACGACGTAGTAGATACTTAGCTACGACGAAGTAGTGTAGTCGTTACTACAGTGACTTCATACACGTGGCTAAGTAGTAATAACCAGAAGTTGGTTCCCCACATACCAAATGGTATATTGAGATGTAGCGGGAGTACGTTGTGGTTACTTTTAAGAAATTCTTACTGGTGCTTGTGTCGTCGCGAAAACTTTAAATGTTAGTTGGGTATAGCTATCCAAAAACAATTGTATGAAAAATATTAAAAGATTCTTTAATAACAACCCACACGATCTATTTAGGAAGATGTTCCAACGTAAAAGCCCATTTTTTATGTAAATGCTTTTTAATCATTATATTTTTGTTCCTTTTTTTATTACATTCTACAAAGATATAAAAAGATACTTTCCTTTTTAGTATTACGGCTTCCTGCAAAATAAAAATCTTTATATCAATCCTCGTTTTTACTTCAGGTTTTAAATAAGCAGACCATAGATTTGGAATGGAAAAAATATTAAAAGCATGAAAACTCTTTAAAATGAAAGGAAATGTCTCGCAGTCAATAGCAAAATTAAATTAGACTTGATCCTAGTTATTGAGGTGGAGTGGATGGATGAGCTTTAACGGTGGATAATGATTTGATTGTTTTTAAACAAAATATTGATCTTTACATTTTATTTTGATTTATAACCTAAAATGATTTTTAGCCGAAAATGCCTAAGTATTTGAAGCAGTTGTTTAAAATATTGGCTATTTTTGCATTTGTAAAAAAATAAATTTTTTGTTCCAGGAACAGTAGTTAAACAATATAAAAAAATAGCAATAAAATTTAAATCAGTATTTATTTCTTCTCTGTTATTTTAGATGATGAGTTTTCATATTTCCTAGCAAATTTTTTCATGGTGATGTTAATTTTTTTAACACCGTCTAAAAATGCACGTCTTAAGAAAAGATTCGATACCTTTCTTGCTAGCCTATTAGCACACTTCAAGTGAAGCCATGATATATAAGCCCTAAAAACAGTTTTTTGTAAATATCTCGGAAAGTAAAGCTCTAACAAAGTTTGAGCAATTGTATTCTACAATATTTCGAACATCGCATATTGATGCGATGCTGCGTTAAAAAGATGGCATTTATTAAATTAGTCATTAGCATTTTTTACCAAATCTAATCAGCTCGTTACAGTGCCGAACACTATTTTACCTGAAAATTGTATGAAAATCGGTTCAGCGGTTCAGGAGCTATCATTTTTTAGACTACACCTACACGCGCACACACAACACACACACCCACATACACAGACAAACATCACGACGATATTGCTAAGATAGGTCAAAATATATCCAAATAATACATTTTCGGCTCAACTTTTTTTTATAACAACCTGTATAATTTATAAGCTATTGAACAAAAATAATTTTGAAAATAAATTGGGGGCGATAGCAATGGCTTATAAAGTTAATTTGAAAGCCGTTAACGTTATGAGGACAAAAGCTCTCTACTAGTAAAAACTCTTGCAAGCGAGGGCCCTGCAGTCCCTGAACCGATAGTAAGTTAGTTTATGTGAAGCTGGATTCCCATGGCGCGGACTATCACTAGCATGGGAAACCTATCCACGGGGAAGCTTTTATACCTGTTGAGACTTCGTCGCCGTCAGGTGGACAAATGATTACCTTGAACTGGCTTGAAGCCCGCGCAGCCCTTCTCCTGCTGACGATTTTTTTTTTACGGGTATGCGCACTCGCAAGGAGATCCCTATCACGCTCGAGAAGCGGCAAGTGCGCGGAAATGTTGGTGTGTGTTGGTTTTAAAACGGTTCAGGTTGTAACCTGCAGGGAAAACTGTTGCAGGGAGTTTATTCCACAGCGATGCTGTTCTCCAGAGATATGAATTCTGATATAATGAGGTTCTTGGTGCCTCTATTTTGACAATAAATTGATGGTTACCGTCTGTTTGATGTATTCGCCTAGTAGGTGCTACTCCCGGGGAAATCATACGTGCTAACTCTTCGGAGCATTTTTCGTGATAATACCTGTAGAAGAGAGATAGATCGCCCACAGTTCTTCGATGTTCGAGACTATCCAAGCTACGGGTAAGTGCGGGGTCATTGATCAGCTTGATAGCTCATTTCTGCACGGTGTTCAAAAGCATTAAGGTATGTTTGGGTGCCGCACTCCATATATGTGAGCAGTACTCCATAGTTGGTCGAATCTGGGCTTTGTAGAGTGTCAGCAGTTGGCTTGGTGTATACAGATGTCTTGTACGAAATAGCACCCCAAGCTTTTGGGACGCCCTTTTAGCTATATCTGCCACGTGACTGTGCCAAGACATGTTGGTCTCTGCAGTGACTCCTAAGATGTTCAACTGGCTCTGCAATGCGACAGCACTTCCAGATAGCATGATGTTTGGCTCACCGGTGCTGGTCTTTTTTGAAAACAGGGCTGCTTGGGTTTTCTGCGCGTTGAACTGTACAAGGTTTTTGTTGCCCCAGTCCTCTATTATCTCCAAGTCGTTATTTATCTGTGATATTTCAGCTAGTCTAAGGTAATTGAATTCACGTGCGGAGAGACATGTGGGTGGTATGACTGAGGAGACTACATTGCCATCATCTGCAAAGCAATAAAGTGGATTTACTGTTTTATTTATGAGGTCATTTATGTAAATCAGAACAAGTGTTGGCGAAAGGATTGCTCCCTGTGGCACACCAGCATTTATTTGGTAAGAGTTGGAGTTCCGGCCATCCAGTGCAACATAAATGGATCTATCCTTAAGGTAACTTTCAAACCAAGTGCAAAGTCTCGGCGACAATCCCGTTGCTTTGAGCTTGTTGAGCAGATTTTCATGCCAGACTTTATCGAATGCTTTAGATATATCTAAGGCAATTGTTCTTGTTTCACCTCGCAACTCAATCGCTTTTTGCCATAAGTGAGTGACGTATGTAAGTAAATCGCCAGTTGACCTATATTTTCGAAATCCGTATTGCTCAATTCATCTCGGTTTGGTTATCATGTGCCGTGAGAAACCAGCTTTTCATCGCACAAAATTAAGGAAATTGATCACTATCGTGTTTAATCTGAACGATCGAAATCTCAATATCCAATTATTTTCTATCATAACTCAAAAAAGTGCCCAATTGCCATTAGTAAATCACAATGCAGGAAGTCGAGCAATTGACCTGTTGTGTGTGTTTAAGTTGAAATGAATCAATCTAATTTAGCTGTGGGCCCATAACCTATTAGCAGAGTACTAATAAACAGCAGGGACTGATCAAAATCAAAACGTAGTTTTATTTTAGAACTTTTTTATAAAGATAATTTGGTGACAAACAAAATAACAGTCATTAAAGATAAGGTTACTAAATAGCACATACATGGTTATAAATCTAATAACTACTACCCCATTGCCAATGTTGGCTTTATCAGGCCAGCACGAATGATGTCACAAGCACATCGAAATACACACTGGGACAAATGCCATGCCACACCGCATTATTCAAACATAAACAAAAGAGGCTCATAAATAAAGGCAGAACTTGTTGTTTTGAGAGTCTGAATGAGCAACGAAACGCGCTTCTCGATACCTAATCAACTTGTAGCATTATTTTCGAGGACGTTTAATTATATTTGCTTCGAATTGACAAACATTTTATCATAAACAGAGTAGAAAAGCACTACAGAAAATGCACTTTATTTATATAAACAAAAAATAGCAATTTTAACGAAAGCTCTGCTTGGAATTAATTTGTTTAGAAAATAATTAAGGAATTTAAAGGGGTAAAAACAACATATTTGGAAAACGCAACGTTCTTAAGGAAAAGAAATAGGTACTTATTTATTGAACCAGTATCTTTCTAGCCCATTAGCCCAAAATAGATTTTGAAGTGTAAACTTGTTTAGGCGCGTTTAGCAGTTTTTGTGGGTAGTGAATTCGGGTGAAATCGGCTCGAGTCGACTAACTGTGACAAACATTCAGCGAGCGATATGATGAATGATGCAGATGAAGGCCAGTACACAGAAGAGTTCGGTTCGGTCCGCTTTGCAGAATATTTTATGGGCCAGTATTCTTAATTTCGCCCTGTTGAAGTTTACAGTTCTGCCGTGTGGTCTTAAGCACACACACTTTTTTTGTAAATATCTCAGACACTGAAGCTCCTACGAAGCTCATATTCTTAAGAAAAACGTGTTTCACTATATTCCGTAAACCGCATATAGATGCAATGCCCGTTCAGTAGTTAGCATATTTCCAATTTTTAAACTGGTAAAAAACTGTCATTATCATTAATTGATGTTGACCAAAATCTAACTGGCTCTGACGCTATTTTACCTGAAAACTGCATAAAAATCTGTTTAGTGGTTTAGGAGCTATCGTGTCAAATAACACATTTTCGGTGTTATCTCCAAAAAACAAAATCCCGTTGAAAACAATACCTCCTCTAGCTATCGCTCCGCGAGCTAAGAAGGTAAAAATGGAATCATTGATTGTTTTGTCAAATGTGACTTTACAACTATTATTTAAACAAAATCAGCAAATTTACATAGATTTAATACATATCCTACAAATAAACTAGAAAACCCTAGAAATAAGAATAGATACAAAGAAGTCACATATACAAGGTGTCAATAATATGTCAGTATCTGTGACTGAACAAACCTTGCCTAGGCGGTTTAGAATTAATTTTTATGACATTTTGGCAAAGCAGCGTTTTAACCGCATGTAAATGTGTTCAAATATTGGGGTGTAGATGGAAATGCACTCATGTTTTGAGCATCAGATATGTGTATTGTTTTCCGTTGCGGCACTGTCTGAATTGCCAATTTAAGTCAGAAGTTTCGATTAGATAATGCTTTTGGATTGGTCCATGGTAAATGTTAGGTACCAGTGCAATATTGGTGTAGTTATTTTGTAGGTTACATGAGTCTGCTTGAACTTAATTATGTTAGCGCATTTACCCGGAGAAATTTGTCATCTGGGGTAACAAATATCATAAGATTTCTTTTGTTAAATTTAAGTTTAATCTTCGTTTAAAACTTTTTTATATGTGATTAATATTTTGTTTAATTTGTATATCAGTTACTTCAGTAAACTTCTGTTAACACATCAAATCGTTATTTTTAACAAAAAAAAAAGGTTTGCCAGAAGGTAACATTTGCAAAATATAGAATATTTAATGTAATTTTATGCACTTGCCTTGTTTAGTAAATCAACGCAGCTTTACAGGAAATAGGCAACAAATATCCATTTACCCCAGTGCATGAGGGAAATGCGCACCCCTGACAATAATTTTTTGTATAACTGTCATTTTCTTTAAACAAACTTTGGCCAGTACATGTTTATAGCAATAAGTAGCTATAAGTTGAGCTTCGTTTTCGGGACCTGCAAATTTCTTTTTATGTTGAAGTTATGACTTGTTAAATTCAAATTATAGTAATTTGGGGATGCATTTACCCCAACTCACCCTAATCAAACAAAAGAAATCACATAAAATAATTTTATTTCTGAATACCTATACTCAAATAGTTATTTTTATAAGTATATAAGTACTAGGTTCAAACAGTCAAAATATTTTTGAAAGAATAATAGTTGTAATCTATTTATTGAAAAAAAAACAAAACTGAGTTTTGAGTACTGTTTGGGGATGGATAAGCCCATGTAAAATATTGCTTTGCAGGGTTGCTACTTCACTTCTGTTGAATAACTTAAGTTACTAAAAATTAAGTACCTACCTATTGTGAATATTGTAGCCAAAAGGTTCCTAATTAGAAATAAATTAATATTATTTTTATAAATCAGTCCCAATTCTTTACCTATTATATTAGAAAATTTAATAAAATACAGTCAAATTAAATATTTTACGATGCCGAGTGATAAATGTTTAAATATTAATGTAAAGAAATGCGCCTTTGTTCTTATATTTCAATTGTCTCAGTTTTAGACGTGAACAACTCGAGAGCTTAGAGTGCTTTTAAAAAAGATGACACAAAGAAAATAGGACCTTTTTGACAACATAATATTTTGACGCAAGATAACGCACTCAAAAGACTGTAAAGCTTTAATGGTATTTTCCTGTAAAAGTGTACCTCATATATTCGAGTAAACACCTACATTGTAAAGTTTTTGAATTTTATTTACGACCATAAAATGTATCCCTCCTGCTTCGCAGATTTGTGAAGAAAACTTTTGTTTTATTTAAAATTACAGTCGAACCTCTCTAACTCGAACCCCTCTATAACTCGAACCTTTTAAGTGGTCCCTGCACTTTTTACATGTATTTTAACCTATGTAACTCGAGTTTCTATAACTCGAACTCTCCATAACTCGAACTGTTTTGGTTGTCCCTTCAGGTTCGAGTTATAGAGGTTCGACTGTATTTGAGTTTAACTTAACTTAATTCATTAATTTTCTCGACTAAGTATTGCATTTATTTTAACAATTTCAACACTCTCTACTGGATGATTCATCCAGGTATTTAAAAAAATAAAACTTAATAAAACCTTGTTTCTGATTGTATCCGTCCAGGTCCAGCATTTTCAATTTTTAGTATCGTGGGTTATCGTAGAGTATATAATATGACATATTTAAAAAAATAGAAATGCAACAAACCGGACATATATTAATTTGTTATCCAAAAGTAAAATTATTGAAAAGGGAACATAGTCATTTTTTACAAGAACATAGTAGCCAGGTGTTGAGTCATTCAAGTCGAGTAAAATTAAGAGCTGATTCATAGCGACCTATGTAGGCCAATGGAAACGCAAGTAGTTGGTAAAAGTAACTACTTTCCTACTTTAATAGATTATTTTTCAAGATACACACCTCTATATTTTCTAGTAGAGAAAATTGAAGTTGTAGAGGCTATCAAGGAATTTAAAAATAGGATAGAAGAACAAACCAAAAAACAGATAAAGAAACTAAGAAGAGATAATGGTACAGAATATGTTAATTATAAGGGACAAAGGTATTTAAAAATGATCTGACATCATTCATGAAACGGCAGTAAGGTATACCCCCGAACAAAATGGAGCTGCTGAGAGGGCAAATTGTACCTTAGTGGAGAAAGCACGGTGTATGTTATCAGACGCTTATTTAGGCAAAGAATATTGGGCTGAAGCGGTTAGTACATTGACTTCTATACCCTACGGGTAGACCCGGCATGGGCCTAAATTGCCATTATATCAAGCTTTTATCGCAATTGACCAAATACAAGTAAGAATTTAATCAGCAAGACAGGGATGAAAATAGAATTTCGGTTTGGTAAGTCCGGACACATGCAACATCGCAAAAATATTCTATTTGCTTGTCTTGGATAAAAAAGGGCAGAGGCGGCGCAAAATAAAAATTGTGAATTCCACTAGCATTTTTTTATCAAAAATTTTCTGTTTGAATAATAAATAATTCATAAATACTTACTTGTGTACACTGTGTTTACAAAATTCTCTTCAGTAAAAAAAAGAGTAAAAAAAAATTGTTAGCATGCTAAGTGCAGTGGATGTATTAAAATTATTGTTTTCATCTTAGAACTTTACAAATTTACCTTCCAGGTAAAATATTTTCTTTCTTTGAACAAGGGTCTTCTTCAACTCTTCTCTCCTTGGGTGGACAACAAGTTATGCTCGAGTCAGATGAAATTTCGGGACTACAAATTTCAATTCGGAATGGGACAACTGTGCGCCAGGCCAACTCGGCGCCGCCAACAGGGCGCCACGCCGGGCCTAATGGGCGCCGGGCCAACTCAGCGCCGGACTATTTTTTTTTCGATAAAATGTGCAGATAAAAAACAAAATAAATATGTTATTTATACAAAAATTTCAACATCTATTAAGTGAAAATTGGTAGGTGTAGTGTTCTGGTAACCTGGTAAAAATACCATTTACGTTTTCTATTTCAAGAATGGCGGATCTAAAATGGTGGATTTGTCTCAAACTTGAAAATAATGCAGTGTTTGAGATCACTTAATACAGTTTTATCCTCAAACTTAAAAAATTAAAATGGCGGATCCAAATTGGCGGATCCAAATATAGAACTTGGCAGTGTGTCAACTCGCTGAATATGATTTTTGACTCAAACTCAAAATGGTGGATTTCTTTATTTTTAAACCGATTTGTCTCAAACGTGAAAGTTTGCAGTGCTTGAAAGCACTTAATTTTAAATAAGGGATGGAAAATGGCGGATTTTTTTATTTATGCACCGATATGTATCAAATATCAAACTCATAAATAATTTAAAATGGCGGTTCCACAATGGTGAACTTTGCTGATTATCATTTTTGACTTAAACTCATAAAAAAATCAAAATGGCGAATCCAACATGACAGATTTTTTTATTTACTAACCGATTTGTCTTAAGCTTAAAATATTACATTTCTTTCTTTAAACTTGAGTCATATATTGCCATTTGCAAGTGTGAGTCACAAATTGTATTAAGTGAACTTAAGCACTGCAAACTTTCAAGTTTGAGACAAATCCGTTGAAAAATAAAGAAACCCTCCATTTTGGATCCGCCACTTTAATTTTTTTAAGTTTGAGTATAAAACTGTATTAAGTGATCTCAAGCACTGCAAACTTTTATGTTTGAGACAAATCCGTTTAAAAATAAAGAAATCCACCATTTTGGATCCGCCATTTTGAATTTTTTATGAGTTTGAGTCAAAAATTATAATCAGCGACTTGAAACACCGCCAAGTTCCATATTCGATACATATCGATGCATAAATAAGAAAGTCCGCCATTTTGGATCCGCCATTTTAATTTTTTTAAGTTTGAGGGTAAAACTGTATTAAGTGATCCCAAACACTTCAAACTTTCAAGTTTGAGACAAATCCGTTTAAAAATAAAGAAATCCGCCATTTTGGATTTGCCATTCATGTAATCAAAAACGTAAATTTTATGTTATCAGGTTACTAGAACTCTAGACCTACCAAAATTTCAACACTCGACTTAATGGATTTAACTCTAACAAAACCAAATTTCAAGAATATTACGTAAAGGATTTTTTAAAGATGTTTTTGCATAAATAGTAATATATCTATTTTGTTTTTCATCTGCACATTTTATCAAGAAAGAATATTTTAGTCCGGCGCCTAGTTGGCCCGGCGTCCAGTTGGCCCGGCGCCCAGTTGGCCCGCCGCCCAGTTGGCCCCCCGCCCAGTTGGTGGCGCCGAGTTGGCGGCGCCCAGTTGTTCTAGACTACACACATTTCAGGACAAATTATTATTAACAAATATTCTTATAAGTGCGGGGAAGTGACACTTTCTGAATCAACATGTGTGAGGGTAAAATCGCACGATCGCAGAAAAAACTATCTATCGTGACGCTACTGAACTTTCTCGTGTTTTAGCAAAAACTATCCGTCAAGGCGACTTACCCATGAAATGTTGTTTTTTTATCGATTTTTTTTCTTCTTTTGCACAAAAAACAATTTCGGACTTTGTTTGAACTTAAATAGTTACTTCTAAACTCGTTTTTAAACGTTTTTAAGATTTCTTATTATAATATTCCCGCACAAACTTCAAAAAAATTCCGTACTTAGACAACATTGTCTATCAGTTCTCCCTGTATAAACCGACTAGTAGGTTGAATCACTTAAAATACGGCAGGTGGATTAAAAGTACCCAGCTGCTTTTCTGTCGCACTTATACCGTCAGTGTGAAAGAGATAAAAGTACCCATATATTATCTAGGGTATTATTAGCATGCAAAATCAGCCTATCTTTGTCCGTTTCACATGTTCAATAATGTCTATCTCTGTTTTTATTGTAAAAGAAATACCCGCCCTTAGAAACCAAATTGAATAGGGTCATTAAAAAATGCCTTGTCTTTCCGTTTCTAACGCCCTTTCAGGGCGTTATACAACTGAATGGGTTAGTACCTCTGTGTATATAAAAAATGCAGCACCAACTAAGTTAGTACGAGAAAAAACACCATTTTGCACAATATAGAGCTTGGTATGGTGAAAAATCTGACTTTTAACACCTTAGCGTGTTTGGCTGTCAAGCCATGGTATATGCACCAAGTCAATTATGTAAAAAGTGAGATGCAAAATCTGAAAAGTTGCTCCTTGTTGGCTACATATGGTGACACAGTATAGGTTAATGAATCCAGAAACAAAAAAATATCTTATAGCAGATATATTATAGTGTCTGAATATAATAGTCTTACACAAGAAGGAAAACATAAATCTGAAAATAATAAATGAAAATGACAACAGTTGTTAGAAGAGACATTGTATAATATCATTGTTGTGGCAATCTCACTTGTTATTATTGAGATGTTTATGACATAGATTCAGTATTTGAAGTTTGTCAGTTTTTAAAATAAATTCTATCTTTCAGTCTATAATATATTTTTGTCTTCTAAGAAACAATATAATTCAAGAGGTTATGGACCCACTATACGTTTCAAAGCAATAAGAAGCTGAGGAAGATCCAATTAAGTAAGATAGGACAAAGAACTCAAAAATAAATAATGTAAAAATGGAAAAATTTCCAAATTTTGAAAAATTACATGGAAAATCAACGTTCATTCCTGGAAAATGATGGTTTTTGCATATTTGGATTTGCGAAATTTGGACGGCATTAACTAAGGTGAAGAAAAAGATCCAGCTCTAACTGCTTTATCAGACTTAGGAAAAAAAGATTAGTATGAAAAGAAGTGTGAAAATTGTAGATATAGGCATGCACTGGCTAGGGCTAGAGACCCTGTAGGTATGACATATTTTTCCAAAGAGAGACGCGACAAATCCATCAAAGTCACTGAAATTAACATTTTTTGGTTATGTTGTTTTCTTGCCAAGTTCATTGGCGTTTCACTAAAATAATTTAAATTGTCAGCGGTGAGTGACATCAATCATCATGCAACATATAAACAAACACGTTTGTCCGCACCCCCTGTATAGGTTTTGTTAAAAATCCTTTATATTTATTTTCCCACGCTTATGAATTAACAAGGATAGAAGGTGCGTCTCTCCCTAAACATGGCTAGAGTATAGAGGACCGATACATTCATCCTTTGATTTTGACTTAAATAAATTTGACTTTGAAGAGTTTGTCACGTCTCTTTTATTTAAAATATGTCATACATACAGGGTCTCTAGCTAGGGCCTTCATCTTTGCGGATGTTTTTCCCAAAATCACCTGCTACACAGAGGTTTCAAAAATGTAAAAGGCTCTCATGGAAATCTACGACAAAAGAAGTGTGTACAACTTACATGCACTAGTTAAGTCAATAACATTAAAATGCAACTCTAAAGGACTTCCCTCTGGAGACCAGTTGAGTATTACTATGTATGATGTGCTTTATGCTCCAGCGTTGAAATGTTCACTAATGTCATAAGAAAAAAGCAAATCCAAAGGTATCAAAATCAGGGGAGATAAAAAAGACATTATTCTCACAAAAAATTGACATATCGTGGGGTGGATTGTCACTGAAAACAGAGAACAAGTATTCCAACAATGTGGTGATACGTGCAATACCGGTATACTGCGGTCGTAAGTAAGACCCACCTATCTGCAAAAAAAATTAAAAATGACTTAGGACCGAAAATGGCTTTAAATAGGTAATAATTTGTAACTTTTTTTTTGTTTTATTACTTGGATATTGCTATTAGAATGAATGAAATGTGAAAATTCTATTCCTTACATTCATGAAACTAACCGACTAGCAGAACGAGTGAAGAGAGCAATTACTACTATGGCCAGGACTTACTTATTTGATGCCGATCTTCCAAATTTTCTCAAAAGTAAGCAGTTTCTTAAAGGCCACTAAAAAAAGAATTGATCAAAATCCAAAGTGTTTAGCCGGAAAATTCGAAAACTATTCGTTTGACGAGAAAGTATATAAAGGCGCTTTTCTAGGAAATTTTACTGTTTCTAACTTTTGTTTAAAACTCTTTTCTAAAATGTACAGGAACCAAGAAATTAAAAAAAAATATTTTCGTGCACACTAAATCTAATATGCAAGGGGGAGCCGCCTGGTCCCTCCCCATGGTCAAAAACTCTTTATTTCTTAGAACGCCAATGTGAACATCATATGTCCAAATCGCCACTGCACCACCTCTTGTAAAATGGGGGTCTTTTTTTTTTTGCTCTAATGACAGGCCTACCAATAATGCAAGGTTTTACCTAAAACCGCAATTCCAAATCAGGAATAAAAGAACGAAAAATCATAAAAAGTTTCTTGGGCTTTAGCCGTGACTAGCACTGACAGTACAAATCTAGAGGTTCAGGGTTCAAGTCAATTGAGCAAAAAAGTTAAACTAAAGGTCATGTGAGAAAACAACGGTGACAATTTTTCCAAAAGAAGATATCTTAAACATTTTCTCAAATCGGCCAAGCAAGAAAAAAGTTTCTTTAATAAAAAAAAATCTTAAAAAGTAAATTTAAAAGTATCAGATAAAATTTTTCTTATCTTTTCCTAAAACCCTCCTTCGTACGAAAAACTTTTAAACCACAGGAGAATTGATTGACTTCGGTATCAAAGGTGGAGTTTTTGAAAGTTTTTCATTTTAACTCCATTAAATTTATTTCATTTAAGCTTTTCGAAGTTGTCGAAAAGTTGCGTGACATCGCAGAGAATAAAGTTGGGAGACCCAGAAACTTTTACGCGTCTCGAGTTTAGATACATTTAAGCATTTTACATTTCCTTTATTTTTTTCTGTCATGTATCCTAGAGTCCCTGTATGTTGACATATTTGGATAATCCAAATATGTCAACATACAGGGACTCTAATGTATCCTAGCTTCAGTACTTCAATAATGTTAATGTATATATATATAAAGTGAAAACATTTTCCTTATAAAAAAAGAATATATTTTAGATCCTGGGACCGATTCCCAGGATCTAAAAATATTTACAATTTCAACAGCAACAGCAAATTTTATTATTTTGATAAACAAAAAAACTGTAAGTAATAAGTATTTTAAAAATATGTTTATCTCAAACAAAATAAGAAGCAAAAATTATTTTAAAAAAATACCAGCAAAATAAGATTTTACAATATTTTTTACCAGACTGTAGCACGGCGAAAGGAAGCGGCTAAACGGCTGAACCGATTTTGACAAAAAAGGAGTTGTTGAACTGCTACTGATCCCGAAGGTGCTATAGGCTATATTTTTTTAATCAGCATTCAACATGGCGGTCTTCAGACGCCATTTTGTCACTTGATGTAGGCCTTAAGTATACAAATTAACTAAATTTCAAGCGATTTTAATGAAATTCCTAATTTGCTGTAGTAAATTTGTAGTCCTCCCTGCTTCTACCCATCTCCCCTCCTGTCATTCCCCCAACCCTATTCAAAAACCATATTCGCATAATTTTATCAAATAAAGGGCGATTTTAAAAATTCTTTCTGCATACACTTTCAGATTTTTTTTTCAACACCATTTTACTAGCCCCCCCCCCGTCTCTCCCTCTCTCCTCCCCGCCCTCCTTATTAGTAATAGTTGTAGCTATAACTTTCACAAATATAAAGTTCTTTCTGCACACGCTTTAAGACTTTTTTTCCAACATCATTTTACTAGTTGCCCCCGCCCTTTTCCTCTCTTGCCCCCACCCTCCTTATTAGTAATAGTTGTAGCTATACCTTTCACAAATATAGAGCGATTTCAAAAATTATTTCTGCATACGCTTTAAGACTTTTTTCCAACATCATTATACTAGTTTCCTCCTCCCACTCCCTCCCCCTCTCTTCTCTCCACCCTCCTTATTAGTAATAGTTGTAGTCATAACTTTCAGAAATATAAAGTGATTTCACAAGTTCTTCTGCACACGCTTTAAGACTTTTTTTCCAACATCATTTCACTAGTTTCTCCCGCCCTCTTTCTCTCTTGTCCCCATAACTTTCAAAAATATAGAGCGATTCCAAAATTCTTTCTGCACACGCTTTAAGATTTCTTTCGACACTATTTTACTAGTTCTTTCCTCCCTCTCTCCTTCCCCACCTTCACTCAATGGAAGGTAACACTGTTCGCGTCCGCAGAAAATCTACACGTACTTCTTGGGTAAAGCTTAATGAATGGTAAATAAATAGTGATTTTTATAAGGCTGAATCAGAATTAGAAGTTGGAAATAAATTTAAAAAAAAAATTAAATAAAAAAAACACCCAACTGCTAAATTTACTTGTAACTACTAGTCGCAGTTGTTTCGAATGGTTCTGGGAGGAATATCATCAGGTATCTCTCTCTTAGTACTGGCTGAAGTTGAACAAGGAGGGAGTTCTTTAGCCGCAGCACAAACGGCAGTTTAGCGCTGTTACCTTTGTTCCGACATGGGTCTTGGACGTCATCACCCTCTTTATTGTCGCGTCATTTTCGGCAGAGCTTAAGGCGCAAGAGCGGACATTCGAGAAACACCTGCGGGGCATACGTGTGGGACGAGGTAAAAAAAAAGTGTCGAGGAGGCGGCGTTTACCGCCCCCTCAACCTCCCTAGAAGTGCCACCAACACCTTATGTTCTCAGGTCCGGGCTGCGATAAACTTACACCCGGGCTAGCACGAAAGGACATTGTTTAACCCTCCCGTACGTCTCCCCCGCATTGTCTAGCGTGCGGCCACGTCTCGCGGCGCTTTCTTTGACGATGCTTACCTACATTTACCTGGCAATATTATATTTTATATTATATTTCCGGGCATCAGAGAAGCGGTCCACTCGGATCTGTTTAGTTCGATACCAGTAGTTAGTACAATTAATAGAGGAGTTTTACCCTACAAAAGATCCGGTAGTTCTGAATTTTGGATGTGTTATTAAGGTCGAAAGGGTAGTTAAAAATCTAAGTTTTTGTCACCCCCACCCCTGTGCTTCCTCCGCCATCTTAAAAAAAACCATCAAAAATTGGCACTTTTTGTAGTTTTTTTGCCTGTAACTTCGTTCCAGTACACTAAATCGCAAAAAGAGTTATATGAAACTTTTTAGAGGATATAATTATCTACAATTGGGTGACACCATGGTTGTTCTGCGAGCAGTAGGAACGGAGCTAGATAATTTCTAAAAATGACTAAAATCACGTGCTTGGGCAAATTTTCAGATTTTTTCTACTTTAGACGGCATAAGCTCCGAAATACTTTGTTCTAGGGTAAAAGTTCTAAGAAAATGTCTTGTAGAGAATTTTATCAGCTACAAAAGCCATTCTTTAAATGTTTTTTTAAATATTGTAATGGAGTGGGAGTAACTTTTAACTCAAAGTTAGTAAGTTAGAAAATAATAATTTTTTTAAATTTAGTGCTTTAAACGGCACGTTTTTTTTTATATTTTTTTTTTGTGTAAATTTAGTGACGTACAAAAAGGTAAGAGAGCCTAGGGGTCAAACGCCTCCTTAAAGTAACCACCTCTTCAAAAACCCCCCCAGACTCCCCAAAATCTCACATATTTAGGTTTTCTCAAATGTTCTGAAAAAATACGTTTCTAAGAGAAAAATGTGTAATATACTTTATTGTAGACAATGAAATTTGCTTTTGAAAAAGGTACAACTCGATGGGGGTCAACTATTTATAAACTCTTCAGCGGCGTCCGTTAATTGAAGTAATTTAAAAAAGTCAAAAAATATCCATGTTTTTTCCATGATTTATTCGATTTTTTTAAACCAAGGTTTATAAAACAAAATGTGTTATACATTATTGTAGCAAATAAAATTTCCTTTAAAATGCTGTACAAGAAAGTCGGATTGGTTTCATGGTTATAAATTCAGACGCTCCCGTTAATTTAACCAATTTTAAAAAATCACAAATTAAAATATTTTTGTTACAAGTTTTATCTAATTTTTTTCAAAAACTAAGTCTAATTTAGAAAAATGCTATGATGCACTTTCTTGAGAGTAAAATTATCTTTTCAACTCGATGGGGTTTGACTTACAACGAACCCGCCAGCGACGTCCGTAAATGGGGGCCACTTAATAAAAAAATTTTAAAATTATGTTTTGCACAGGTTTTATTTGATTTTCTGAAAACCATGCCCTTTATCAAAAAAATTGTTTTCTACTTCGTTGTAGATAATAAAATTTCCTTTTAAACGTTGTATAACATGGTAAAAAATATTTCATATTTACCGCTCCAGTGGTGTGCTTAATTTAAAACAATTTTTTTTAAATCACCAAAAAAATTAATTCTGTTACATATTTTAATCGATTTTCTTAAAAACCAAGCCCTTTTTCAAAAAATGTGTTTTATACTTTATTGTAGATAATAAAATTTCCTTTTAAATGGTGTATAACAAAGTTGGATTGGTGTCATGGTAATAACTTCACAGGCGCCCGTAAATTAAACCAATTTTAAAAAATCTGTGATTTAAAAAAAATTGTTTTAAATTAAGCACACCACTGGAGCGGTAAATATGAAATATTTTTTACCATGTTACACAACGTTTAAAAGGAAATTTTATTATCTACAATGAAGCAATCAACAATTTTTTTGATAAACGGTATGGTTTTCAGAAAATCAAATAAAACCTGTGCAAAACATAATTTTAAAAAAAATTAATTAAATGGCTCCCATTTACGGACGTCGCTGGCGGGTTCGTTGTAAGTCAAACCTCATCGAGTTATACACCGTTGAAAAGAGAGTTTTACTGTCAATAAAGTGCATCATAGCATTTTTTAAAATTAGGCTTATTTTTAAAAAAATTAGATAAAACTTGTAACAAAAATATTTTAATTTGTGATTTTTTAAAATTGGTTAAATTTACGGGCGCCTCTGAATTTATAACCATGAAACAAATCCGACCTTCTTGTACAGCATTTTAAAGGAAATTTTATTTGCTACAATAATGTATAACACATTTTGTTCTATAAACCTTGGTTTAAAAAAAAATCGAATAAATCATGGAAAAAACGGATATTTTTTTACTTTTTTAAATTACTTCAATTAACGAACGCAGCTGAAGAGTTTATAAATAGTGGACCCCCATCGAGTTGTACCTTTTTCAAAACGAAATTTCATTGTCTACAATAAAGTGTATTACACATTTTTCTCTTAGAAGCGTATTTTTTAAGAGAATTTGAGAAAACCTGAATATGTTAAATTTTGGGGGGTCTGGGGGGTTTTTTGAAGAGGTGGTTAGTTTTAGGAGGTGTTTGACCCCTAAGCTCTCTTACCTTTTTGTACGTCACTAAATTTACACGAAAAAATAAAAATAAATAAAAAACGTGCCGTTTAAAGCACTAAATTTAAAAAAATGATTATTTTCTAACTTACTTAATTTAAGTTAAAAGTTACTCCCACACCGTTACAATATTTAAAAATACATTTAAAGAATGGATTTTGTAGCTGATAAAATTCTCTACAAGATATGTTCTTAGAACTTTTACCCTAGAACGAAGTATTTCGGAGCTTATGCCGTCTAAATTCGAAAAAATCTGAAAATTTGCCCAAGCACGTGATTTTAGGCATTTTTGGAAATTATCTAGTTCCGTTACTACTGCTCGCAGAACCTCTAAAAAATTTCATATAACTCTTTTTGCGATTTAGTGTACTGGAACGAAACTAAAGGCAAAAAACTTAAAAAAGTGCCAATTTTTTATGGTTTTTTCAAGATGGCGGAGGCAGCACAGGGGTGGGGGTGACGAAAACTCAGATTTTTAACTACCCTCCTGAGCTTAACAACATATCCAAAATTCAGAACTACCGGACCTTTTGTAGGGTAACCCCCCTATTTTGGCCTCTATTCATTGAACTAAGTGTACTTATTCGTTTATTGAGTGCATTTGGGTAGTAACTTTGATATATAACAGTCGTGTAAACATTGGTAGTAAGTATGGATGAACGAAGAAAAGGCAAAAAATGGAGACTTCGACTTAATGCAAAGAGGAAAAAAAAAGGCCCAAAAAAAGTAGTAAGTGCAAACATAAATTATGCTTAGGCAGTAGGCGATAATTAGATATTTTGAACGATAGTTTTTTGCCACTTTTCTTTTTTTTTAAACTATGTTTAATATGTATAATATGAAAGCGTACTCCGTTTATTTTAGGGTCCTGGTACGATGCCAACTCTAACTGTACCGAAGGGTCCCAAGGTTTCTTCAACTTGTGTTAACCAGAAACACAGTGAGGCCAGAGGTATTTATAAGGTTAGTCATAAATATATTTCAACTTTTTTATAAAATAGCATGGGCGCATCCAGGGGGGGGGGCCCCAAGCCTTAGATTTTTTAATATATTTTGTACATATTTGATGATAAAACATGAAAAATACCTTAAAATTTGACATCAGGAGGCTTCGGCCCCCCCCCCAACCCCAAGCAGTGGCGTAGTTGCGAAAAGACATGATGACATTTTTTTTTTTTTTTGGTCGCAAGTTTTTTGAGGGCGCGCTTTGTAGCTGTCGGCCCCCCCCCCAAGACACATTCCTGGGTGCGCCACTGAAATAGGGATAATTCCTGGTGGAGACATTAAAGAAACTAATTTTAGCTTTTAAGGGGGGTGAGTTCGGTTCGGTTCAGGGGAGAGGGCAGTAGAAGACTCAGATTTTTTTTAGATTTAATAATAATTAAAGGTAATATATTTAAAATCTTCTGATTTTTGTTTTGATACCTTTAGATCTGTAAATTTTTACCCTCCGAATACCTGCATCGGGCGAGAAAAGGGAAAGTAAGTCGACAGAAAAAATTCCGAGATAACACTCAACATGAGGGGAAGAGGGGGTGTTTTTTGACAGAATATAGAACTACTTATGTCTGTAAAACTTAATGAACCGAACCGCACCTCAGCGAATAAAAACGTATTTTTGACCCTCATTTTAGGGACTAGAAACGCATTTTTGTCTCTTATTTCAGAGAATAAAAATTTTTAGTCCACGAAAGTCAAGAAATTAGTACAGGTTTATATCAAGGGATAAACGTGCCACTCTTTTCCCGGAGGCGAAAAGTTTGTAGTTTGACAAGCTAGAGGGGACAATTCGCCGCGTGATTAAAAATAAAAAGAACAATTTTATCACAGGGTTTATGCGATTTTTTGCACTTTTTGACTTTTTTCCGAGTTTTCTCTATTTTTTAGGAGGTTCTCGGTTTTCACGTTTTTATTAGAAATTTAATTTTTTTATTTCTTTATATGTCACTTTTAATCCCTATTATTACTTTTCATGCCTAAAGTGCGAAAAAAAACGGGACCATATAAGCGCAAAAAATAGTATAGTATATATCTCTTTTTATCTTTTGGCAAATTGTAGCTCTCACTAAGCTCCTACTACGCATTTTTTGCCTTGATATAGAAAGTGTCACTTTAGTACCTAGGTATATAATGTTCTATTTCGCAATTTAGGCTAAAAAAATAGCGTAATAAACCGTGGGATAAAAGTGTCTTTTTGTACCTGGTTGAATTTAGGTACCTACTTGCTACGCTGGCTTTTTATCCCTTGGTAGGTAAGTGCTATAAACAAGTGATAAAATAAAAATAGCACTTTTTAACCCCAACGTAAACATTTTTTTTAAAATAATTTTATTGTAGGCTGATTCTTTACTAATTTTCGCAGACCGCAATAAAAGTTACTCAAATACGGAAAGCGTTATACAAAATGAAACAGAAGAAAGCCAAGTAAGTAAGCCAAAATGTGCGTAATAAAATGTTTTGAGTTTAGGTCAAGAGTCAACAACAAATTCCAGCTATGAACCTTAGGTTAGAAATGCTTTGACATCTGGTAGAAAAACATTTAGTAGAATACATTTGGTAGAAAATATATTTGGTAAAAAAATGTTTGATAGAAAATGCATTTGGTAAAATAACACTTGATAGAAAATAAGTTTGGTAGAAATAACATTTGTTAGAAAAACATTTGGTAAAAGAATAATGGAAAATAGATTTGGTAGAAAAACCTTTGATAGAAAGAGACTTGGTAAAAAAACATTTAAAAAGTACATATTAGGTCAGGATAGGTTTGGTTAGATTATGAAATATTTTCATACCCAATGTTCTAACATTTGCTGTTCTGCCAATTGTACTTTCTATCAAATGTTATTCTAGAAGATGTGTTTTCTGTGATAGGTTTTTTGCCAATTGTACTTTCTACCAAATGTACTTTACCAAAAATATTTTTTACCATTTAAATGTGTTTTCTATGAAATGTTTGTATACCAAATGTTTTTCTAGCACATTTTTTTTCTTTAAAATATTTTTCTACCAAATGTATTTAAAATAGAAAATCGTTATACAGGACTCCATAGGACTTCCACTTCCACTTGCCACAGGACTATACAGGACCCCGAGGGTACTGGCGCCTAAGGGGTGCCCTAAGCATGATTAAGTAGGGAGGCCGGCAAAGGCAAATCAACTCTCTAAGAAAAACGAGAGTTAAGACGTTTTTTTTTGTTGGTCGCGAATTTTTTTATGGGCGCCTGTCAGTCAGGACTATACAGGACACCACAAGCCCAAAAATTTATTAAAATCCCGTAGGAAGGTGTACAAATTTGGTTCAGCTGATCACCCCTCGGTTTTTATAAAAAAACAAATTATATTAATAACACGCCGTAGGTACAAAAATATTAAAAGATGACTAAATAAAGTGAAAATACGACAGTGTCAAAAAGTGCCATTTTCCGTACCAAACTCATCCAAAAAAATTGCCGCAAGTCAGTATTTTCCGCACGCGAGTGTAAAAAACAATTTGTAATTTTGAATTTAGTAAAACCCCTATCAAAGGAAGAGAGGATACGAACATTTTATAAATTGTAAGCGTTTTAAACGTCCCAGATGCCATTTTATTTTAACAATTTTTTTTTATTTAGAAGAATATCACCAGTAAGACGGAAATTCTTCCCCGTTTAAAACAAAGATCTATTTCCTATAAAAAAAATTATTATAAAATTGTCGCTTTGTGACTATATTTAAGCATAATTTTATCTCATTTTTGACATTTTGTTTAAACTTAAAAATAATTCTGGTCCTAGACAAAAGATTACTTTCAATAATTAAGGAAAGTTTTTGTAAAAATCTGTAGCCGTCTTGGAGAAAACCGTGTATTTCTAAACAACCACAAATTACATTTACACTAGAATATCGGCGCAACTCTGACCCTTAAAAATCTGTGCCATTATATTGATCTAAAAAAATGTCAAAAGGGTGGATGGAATTATGTATATTCAATTAATGCTAAATAAGCAGTGATTTTTAGACAGGTAATTAAAGTATTTTTATAGGTACTTTGTGGCACCCCTGTACTTATTCAGGAAATAGCGTCCAGTAAACAATGTTGGCCTCACTGTTTAAAATTACACATAGAAACCTCAAACACGGATTAAGCCTTATAGAAACAGCCCTTTTTCGAACATTTTGTTCGATTTCTGGATCATTCTCTAGGAGTTAACAATGTTAAGGTGAAAATGTCTAATTAACGTCCTCCTGTATAAAATATATAAATTTATAAAAAAACACCGGTACTTATACACGTGCAAATGTTTATATTTTCATCCAATCACTTACACACAATTTATTTAAAGAAAACGTGTCACTTTCCATACCAAACAACTCAATTCAAAAACAGTGCGGAAAGTATATGAGAATGTCAAATATATTTTACCATTTTGATTTGGTAAAACCTCTATCAAGGGGTGAAAGACACTAAAAATTTTAAATGCTGCCTCGGGCGCCAAAAATGCTAGCTGCGGCTCTGATGGTCCGGTTTTGTAAAAAACCGAAAAGACAAGGATATTGCTATTGTTTTAAAAATAATTCTTAGCGACCAGCAGCACTTTATTGATGACAAAAGCGGCAATTGTTGGTCTTGTAATATATACGTTTTCCTACCAGATGACCTGCAATTTTTTGTATTTTTATTTTTTATTTATTTAGAGGAATGTCCCTTGTAGGCCCGAAATTCTTCCCCGATTGAATCAGATAACAATTTCTTATTAAAAAAATGATAAGAAAATGATCGATTTTTGACTATAAATAAGCATAATTTCATGCTATTTTGGAGAAATTTTTTTAACTAAAAAATAGTTTTAGGCCTATACCAAGAATCACTTTAAACGATAAAAAAGTTTTTGTTAAAACCTTTAGCCGTCTTCAAGAAAAGCGTGTATTTCCAACCCTTACATTAGCACGAAAATATCGGCGCGAGTCGGCCCCTTAATGCACGCAATTTTATTAAAATTGTTAATTATGTTTAAAATGGCAGTTTCTCAAAGAATATCAGGTCCTCATACTTAGCAGTAAACAAATTTATTACATTCCGAGCGGAGTTTCCTGCAAAATACCATTTTAACATTTGAACCTTTTCTTCGATAGTAAATTTTAACGCCGGCATAATGCCCGCGAAAAAAAATAGCAAGGTTTATAAAAACGCAATCCTTACCTCCTCCTCGTTTCTCAGATTTAAAAGAAAATACAATCTCGATCCCGTAACACAATCTCGTTGGATCTTTCTGATATCCCTAGTCAGCTCTCTAGTTTTCCACTCTTTTATAACGTTTAGTCCACGGACAGTGGCGATTTGCCGAGATCGGGATACACCCTTATGTTTTTCTCTTTCTAAGGAAAATTTTCATGGTCAGTATAGCTTTTACCCTAAAGATATAATATACAGTGTGGAACAGCCAAATGGAATAAAAACGATAACGAATAAAAAGAGAGTGTTGGGAAAAACGTTTGGACACGTTGATTTTTATTTTTAAATGTGCATTTTTTTCAAAAAAAGAATTATATTGGGTGTGTCATGTGACAGTGGCCAATACCAACTTTTTTATTTTAAAAATTACTCCCTGTTTATTATTTATTTTTTGGATTCTTCAGAAAAGTCTAGACATAATTCATGTACGTACACACCCTATATAATTTTTTTTTAAATGCGCATTTAAAAATACAACCGTTTTTCTCAACATTTATTCGTTATCGTTTTTATTTCGTTTGGCTGTTCCACAATGTATATTATACCTTTAGGGTAAAAGCTATACTACCCATGAAGATTCTGCTTATAAAAAGAAAAACTAATTTAGGTGTTTTGAATAAAATAGAAACATAAGGGTGTACCGCGCTCTCGACAAATCGCCACTGTCCGTGAACTAAAAGTTAAAGAGTGGAACACCAGAGGAAAAATTATAGGCAGGTAGACAAGAGCTGACTAGGGATATCAGGAAGATCCAACAAGATCGAATTTATTCTATTTGGCTGTTTCACACTATACAGGGTGTAATTGTATCGCCAAACTTCAGAGGATTATTCTTTGAGTGATTCTAACAAAAAAAACTTTTTATAAACATGGGTCCACAAATTCTTACTTTTCGAGATACAGGTTGTTAAAGTTTGAAATTTTTGTTTATTTTTTTGGAACGTGTATTTAGCTACAAGGCATACATCATTAAGCATGCTAAATACTGGGAAAAGGCTATAGGGTGATATATTTTTCGAGGTCATGCCCCCTTTTTTCCCCCAGAACTTTCTGGCAGATTTAAAAAGATAAAATATATTCTTTGTTATATTCATCATAAAATTTAAATAATGTAATGTAGTTTTTATTTTAAATTAAATGTCATTTAGCAGGGTACATATGTTCCTTGTTTCCTCGAAAACGGTTGTATATACAAAAAATTGTGAAAGATCAAAAAGTTCCCGAATAAAACAAAAAACCCATTTTGTATTTTTGAATCTGCTATTGGCTTACTGCAGAAAAGTTCTGAAAGAAAAATGGGACATGACCCCTAAAAAATATCACCCTATAATTTTTTCCTGATATTTGGCATGTTTAATGATGTATGCCTTGCAGCTAAATACACGTTCCAAAATTAAGTCAAACATCTCAAAAACTGCACGAGCTATAAAGAAAAAATTGAAAATTTTACATTCTGTATCTTGATAACTAAGTATTTGCGGAACCATGTTTATTTGAAGTTTTTTTCTTAAAATTACTTATTAACCTTTAACATTTGACGACATACTTTCTTAACTCCCTGTATAGAAAATAATAGGTTTAATTTTAATCATATATTATTAAATTGTTTATTATTTACATTATTTTGGCAGGTCATTGACCAAATGACCTTATGGCGGAGCCGCCCCTAAGAAAAACATAATATTCATCGAAAAAAACTAACAATTAATTAAACAGAATGAGTAATTGCTGAAGTTTTAATTTATTTTTGTTTTGCGAAATAAAATAACAATCCGTTAGCGGCATGAGATGCTTACGTAACTTTACAAAATTAGCTGCAAAGCAAAAGATGTACCGGGTGGGCCAAACAAAAACCGGACAATTTTTATTTCATTACAACTTTTGAACTATACAATCGACTTTCATGGGACAAACTGCACTTGATAGAGAAATAATCATAGTTTTGATTAAATAAATTTTTTTGTCCGCCATCTCAAAATCCAAGATGGCGGACGAAATTAAAATGTACCCTTCAAAGATGCTCGTTTATTCTTATGTTGCGAACATATTTTAATTATTTGTTTAAATTAGTGAAAAAGCTGCAATTCCACGCACAACAAGGTACGAACAAGCAAAATCGTTTGAGTGGTTCTAAAAGAAAATATTTTTGTTTCAACCTCTGTTTTGCATATTATGCGATTGCCTTGCCAATCATGTCTGCATTTATTTCCTTATAAATTCGTTACAACTAAACCGATTTTGATGAAATAAAAAACATCCATGAGAATGGATTGCTTTTTAAAGATCATGTTCAAAATTTATCGCCATCCTAAACTTTAAGACGGCAGACAGAATCGTACTTGATTCTTCAAAATGGCGTGTTTATTCTTATTTTGCGAACATGTTTTAGCATTTTTTTTAATTTATAGAAAATCACTGCTTTTCCCTCACACAACGATGTACAAATTAGTAAAATCGGTGTAGTGATTCTCAAAAAAATCTATTTTTGTTTCAACCATTGTTTTACAGATTCTACGATTGCATTGCCAATCCTATCTGCATTCATTTCCTTATAAATTCGTTATTACTAAACCGATTTTAATGACATTAAAAAAATCTTGGTAAGAATTGATTGCTCTTTAAAGATTGTGATCGAAATTTTCCACCATCTTGGAATTTATTTTGCGAAAATGTTTTAGTTTTTTTTTAGAAAAACACTACTTTTCTCCCGCATAAAGAGGTAAAAATTAATAAAATCATTACTGAACCGATTTTACTGAAATAAAAAAAAAAAAACATGACACAATCTTTAAAGATCGATCGATCAGTTTGCGCTATGGTGTTTTTTATTTCACTAAAATCGGCTGAGTAATAATGAATTTATAAAGAACTGAATGTAAAAAGGATTGACAATGCAATCGTATAATTTGTAAAACAATGGTTAAAACAAAATCAGATTTTGTGAGAACCACTTAACCGATTTTATTACTTTGTACCTTGTTAAGCGGGAGAAAAGTAGTGCTTTTCTATAGATTAAAAGAAACTAAAACACTTTGAGAAAATAAGAATAAAGACGCCATTTTGAAGATTTTAATTATGATTCTGTCCGCTATTCTAAATTTTAAGATGGCGATAAATTTAAATCATGATCTTTAAAAGGCAATCAATTTTTATCAGGATGTTTTTTATTTCATCAAAATTTTTTAGCCGTAATAAATTTATAAGGATTATTTCCTGCAGTGCAGACATAATTGGCAAGCCAATCGTATAATGTTCAAAACAATGGTTGAAACAAAAATATATTTTTTTAGAACCATTGAACCGATTTTGCTGGTTCATACCTTGTTGTGTGTGGCAAGAACGCAGCTTCCGTACTGAATTAAATAAATAATTAAAACATGTTCGCAACACAAGAATAAACGAGCATCTTTGAAGGGTACAATTTAAGTTCCTGCGCCATCTTGGATTTTCAGATAGCGGACAAAAATATATATTTAATCAAAACTCTGATTAATTCTCTGTCAAGTGCAGTTTGTCCCATTAAAATCGATGGTATAGTTTAAAAGTTATAATGAAAAAAAATTGTCCTATTTTTTTTGGCCCACCCGGTATAGGTAACTTTGGAATTAACAATAATTTGAAAAGAAAAACAAACAGATTTTTCTCGTTACCCAATTATTTTAAAAGATTATATTTATTTTGATTTTCTTTGAATTGGATATGTGCTTTAGGTAATTGTCTTGTATTTTGTTGTTTTTTTTTTTTTTTTTATTCTTTTTAAAACCCTTGAGAGTGAATTTTCAAGCTGAAACGCGGCGAGTTGATGGATATTATAATAACTCAAGCATAGGGGAGACCGAGCTTGTTCGGCACAGGGGTAAGTTGGGCTAACTCTACACCCATTGGGTAGAGCAGAATTTTAGTGACCAACAATTTTTGTATAATTTTCGATGTCAGAGCGAATTGGTTGAGTTCGAAACAAATCCTAACTAATAAATCAAATTATTTGAAAACTCCATTGTAATTGGTTATGTTTTTAAAGAAATTAGAACTCAACTTAGTTTTTTCTTTAAAACCATAACTAATAATAAATCAAAGCTGCTACCCCTCCCAAACAGTTACCTGTCTATCCATTACCTAGATGCAGATCAGTTTTATCTCAAAAATAATTTTTTCACTAAAACATTAACTACTACCACCTTCACCAGCAAAAAAGCAACTACTAAGACTATTCCCTAGCTTCTACCAACAAAAAACCAACTTTTACCACACCTTCTAGCTTCTACGTTAAAAAACCTTCGACTTGCTTTTAAAAGCAAGAAAGCAACTAGCGCTACAATGCTCTAGCTTCTACAATTAAAAAGCCAACTACTACCACCTTCCTTTAGCTGATTTACTTTAGTTTTATTAAGAAGTCCAGCTAATTTTAATCGTTAAGCTTTCAAGATACCCACGATTAAATATGAGAGAAACAAAAACTCCTTTTTACCCGATTAGCCACGAAACTTGTTTGATTTTTAAATTCACGTGTATTAAATTTCACGTTTGTTAGCATTATTTGGCTTAAAAATTTCGTTGATTGACGCTGACGTTTCTGATGGCAGGTAAAAACGCAAATCAGCGTTGATCTGGCCTGAAAAGCAGAAGAGCTGTCGTAGGTCACGGATGGTTTGTTTCTATTTATTTGCAATCGATCTTTTCATTGATCGATATGTATAGCAGTTTATTTATTGTTTGTTTGATTAGTTATTATTATCGCTCTATGAACGAACAAGTGAATCAATAAATTTTCAAAATGTTTACACGGTTGTAAAGATAAATAAGGGACTTTTAGAACAAGGTATCACTTGACCTACTATTCATGTTTAAAATATAGGATTGAACTCTCGCCCTCAATCAAAACGAATTGTATGTGTTTATGCATTATTAACAACAAAATCGTAACCAAGTGCCTTGCACTCGCCGCGATAAGACTGTCGCTAAGCTGTGCGCTTAGTCCTAGCGATATCAGAAAGTTTCAACCCAGAAAAATCTGCTCATTTGCCAAGGCGGCGGGTTTTCAGGGCTGACACAGTGGATAGTCATGTACAACAGGCCCAGCATAGCAAGGTGGTGTGAAAAGTGTATGGGACTTTTCCCGTCCACATAACATTCTTTCAACAACAAATTCAAATTAAATTACATTAAATTGAATTGTCCTTAGAATATTTTATTCTTATCTGAGGGCACGGCAGTTCCCGGCCAAGTTCGCGCTGTACCATCTTTTCTGGAAAACATTTCAGCCCATATTTGACCTAAAAATCTACTTCGGAATGAGCTACGAAACTCAAATCACAGTCGTAGATCTTCATAGAGTTAACAATCCCTCCAAGTTTCATGTACTTTCATTAAGTAGTTTCCAAATTTCCAAAAACGTCGAATTTGCTACTCTCTCACTCACTCATGTATAGATCATCAAGATTCTACTGTGCTTCCAGACATGCTACAAAGCGGAAATTTGGCAGACTGATAGAAATTATCAAACCCTTGGAAAATTTTAAAAAACCCCAAAATTCTAATTTACTACCCTCCCACATACATGTAAAGTTATGTGCCCACTTCCATAAATGATAGAGAGCTGAGAGGAACTATGATAAAACTGTAGAAAAAAATTTAAAAACCCCAAATTAATTTACTTTGATCCCCTATGAATGTAAAGTTATGTAAAAGTAACATTGCCCACTTCCAGAAACGCTAGAGAGCTAAGCTTTGGAAGTCTAATAGGAACTATGATAAAACCTTGGTAAAAAATTTAAAAACCTCAAAATTTTAAATAGGGCCAATATTCCGCATATTTTACTACTTCAAATAATAAATATTATCGAAATCCTTTAAAAAAGGACTGAAATCAAACAAAAACATTTCATGTAAAAAAAGCCAAGTACGCAAAAATTATATTCTGTAAAAAAAATTGAGATAAAAGTAAACTAAAGTTCTCCAATACAAATTTTAAAATGAAAGGTTCTTAGTAGTTTGGAAATGTTTTTCTAAACTTGGCTATTACGGCTGCAAATGACTCACAGTGCTAAATTGAAGAAGTTTGGCTGTAATAGCAAAGTTTAAAAAAACATTTCCAAACTAGTAAGAACATTTTATTTTATAATTTGTATTGGAGAACTTGGCTTTACTTTTGGCCAATTCTTATTACAGAATATCATTTTTGCGTACTTGGCTTTTTTTACATGAAATGTTTTTGTTATAATTCTATTTTATCTATGCGTTATTAACTTCTACATCATCTAGTATGGAACTTGACTGTGTAGTTTTTGAGATTATTTTAGAAGAATAATATGTAAGTAGTATTTTAGTACGTTCTACCTAAGTTCACTAAAAAGTAATTTTAACTTACCTTAGACTTTTTGGCAAAAATATAGTCGTAGATAATACACACTCCCAAAACCGTAATTCCAGTCTCTTTTCCAAGCATGGCCGCCGCTGATAAGATTAAACTCAAAACTAAATAAATCCACTCTTTGGCCACCCGAGCCACAAGTCCCCACTTAATGTTTTGTTGACACACAGCTATGAGATCCCCCACATTCGTGTATTTTAAAGTTAAATTGTGCTTATGCCAATTGCAACAAGTGACAGTTTTTTCCAGACTATCCGTAAATTTATCATATTTCCTGACTTGCAGTTTTTTTGAACAAAAGTCTTTGTAGTTGAAATCGTCTCTGGAGTAAACGTGGGCGATATAGGACAATAGCGAAAGTAGAAATAGATTCCCCGCTATTAAGTCCGCACGCCCCACAATACCAGCCACCGTCTCCGTGTGAATGGGATGGGAAGCAAACAGTAAACCAGAAATAGTTGATCCAACGTTTTTCTTGTTTCGTGGAAGCACTAAGTTGGCCACCTGAAACAAAAATTTAGTTATAATATAGCAAAGCTGAAACACAATTAAAAAGCAACGATAAAAATAAAAGATTTTTAATGCCGGATGGTCACTATACAGCTTTTGTGAGGGTTAAGGGGGCGTAGATTTGCAGAAGGCATATGATAGTATACCACTAAATCCACTTTGGAAAGCGTTGGAAAAGACAAGCATAAGCGTACAACTAATTAAGGCCATCAAAGAGTTATACCGCAATAGTAAGGCGAAAGTTAAAGTAAAAGCAAAACTAACCAAAGGCTTTCAAGTAAATAAAGGTCTTAAACAAGGTTGCTGTATCTCGTCTACGCTCTTCAAGATATAGTTGGAACAAGTCCTTAAAGTCTGGAAGAGAAAATGCCAACCTTGTATACTTTATGTTTCGCCGATGATCAGATAGTGGTGGCTCAGGATTATGACGACCTCGAATATATGACACGAAAACTAATAGAGTACAATAAGTGGGGACAAGAGGTTAATATCAATAAGACAGAGTATATGTGTATTGGTGGAACGAAATAGGATCTAATCTTAAATACTGGGCAGCGAATTTAGTCCTGTGATGAGTATAAATACTTAGGTCTAAAAATTAGAGCTGACGGAATACTAGACAAAGCTGTAAAAGATAGAACGAATCGTACAAGGAAGAAAAGCAATAACTTTATTAAATGGAATAATTTGGGACCAAAGTATATCAAAACATAACAAAAAGCTTATACATAACACTATTGTAAAAAGTATTATTACATACGGCTCAGAAGTATGGCCAATCAAAGATAGAACAGAAAAAATGTTTTCCGCTACGGAGATGGACTATTAGAGAAGAGCAGCAGGGAAATCAAAAAGAGAAAGAGTTACAAATCAAATAAGAGAAATTATGACAGTGGGTGAACGTACTTTAGTGGATGATATAAGAACAAAACAACTGGTGTGGTACGGACATGTACAAAGAATGGAGGATGGAAGACTACCTAAATAAATATTACAATGGAAACCAACTGGCCGAAGAAAACGAGGAAGGCCGAGGAGAAGCTGGAGAGAAGGAATAGACAGTGAAATAAGAATAAGAGGCCTAGATGATGAATTATGGGCAAACAGAAACGAGTGGAGATTGGGTATCGGAAGACTTAGAACGTTGTGAAACCGATAAATATATATATATATATATATACATATATATATATATATATATATATATATATATATATATATATATTGATGCACTCGGCGTTAAGGATATGACGACCTGACCTCACCTATTTCTAGTGGTGTTAGCCCATATATAGGTACATATATGACATGAGGGGAAGTTCTTTTACCAGAATTTCCAAAGAGGGGTAAATATTTTTTTTTCTAATATTTGATAAATACGTGGAATACGTTCGGACCTCAGACCGATATACAACGTTTGGATATGTGCTATTTCCTGCCACCTCAGGCACTGTTGCCGGTTTTATTAAGGTGATAACGTATGGCGTAAGTCATAATAGCTTTATCTAACTGAATTTAAATATTAAATATAAGGTAACAACGTTTTACTTTTATTTAGGGATACTTTAGGAAATATTACAACTTTAAAAGGTTGCAAAAGTTTGTAAGAAAAGGTTAATGGTGACAACGTACTATCTTTATATAAAAAACCGAACATTTATACTTTCATTATAGAAAAACTTGCTGTTATTTTTTTTGGAAAACACATTTTGAGGTTTTGTGATCTCAGGAAAGTTGCATAGCTTGAAAGTCCTAAATACAATTTTTGTTGAAAAATTGTTTACTTACTGTCAAAAATTCTACACATAGATCCGATAAACATTAACAGGAAATTGTCAAAAATACACTCAATGGAATGCAAGAAAAATTAATACATTATCTTAATTTATATATTTTTGGGTTTGCAATGTTTATGACATGATTGATATGAATTTAAAAAAAAAATATTTATCCGTAACAATAAATTTAATAAAAAAGAAATTGTGATATATAGTTAAGCCGTTTAAAACAGGAAAACCATATACAGGAATGATGTGTTTGCCCACGCCACAGCCCAACGCGAATATTATAATCTAATAATAACCACCAGCAATCACAAGGCTCAAATGTTCACGTGATGTCAGAATTTGTAAATGACATTCTTTATCAAAAAAGTATCACGGGCGAATCCTCAGAGGTAAAGTAGTTTGGGGACGCGTTTCGGCTCCCAGAAGACAGCCTAAGCCCTGGATTTTTTTTAAATTTGAAGGAATTTCACGAGGTAAAAAGTGTTAACAATAAAGTTTTACGGGCAAGTCCTTAGAGGTAAAGGTAGGTCGGGGAAGCGTTTCGGCCTCATTAGGCCTCATTCAGCCCGAGCATAACCATGAAATGAAAGGAACATGTCGGTATCTGAAAAAGAAATAGGAAATATGGTGTTTACTGAGGAGAGACCAACTGTCAATTTACAGCTTTGACATTCTTTATTATTCAATTTCCAAGTAAGTCATATCAAAGTTATAATATCTTAATGTTCAATTTAGCACTGTGCCTAAGAGTCATTTACAGCCGTAATAGCCAAGTTTACAAAAACATTTCCAAACTAGTGAGAATCTTTCATTTTAAAATTTGTATTGGAGAACTTGGCTTTACTTTTATCTCAATTCTTTTAACGGAACACCACTCTCGCGTACTTGGCTTTTTTTACATGAAATGTTTTTGATATGATTTCACTCATTTTTTAAAGGATTTGGATAATATTAAAGTCTTAAAGTAGTAAAATAAGAGGAATATTATTCAAAAGTTTTGCAATGCCTTATTAAAAATTTTGAGGTTTTTTTTATATTTTCCTATGGTTTTATCATAGTTCCTATCTGCCTTCTAAAGCTCAGCTCTCTAGTGTTCCTCGAAATAGGCAATGCTAATTTTACATAACTTTACATTTATAGGGGAGAAAAGTAAATTAAAATTTTGGTGTTTTTAAATTATTTACTATACTTAGTTTTATCAAAGTTCCTATCAGTCTTCCAAAGCTCAGCTTTGTAAGACTTTATGGACGTTTCTGGAAGAGGAGAATGTTACTTTTACATAACTTTACATTTAAAGGGGAGGGAAGTTAATTATAATTTGGGGTTTTTTATTTTATAGTTTTATCATAGTTCCTATCGGCCTTCCGAAGCTCAGCTGTCTAGCGTTTCTGGAAGTGGGCAATGTTACTTTTACATAACTTTTCATTTATAGGGTAGGAAAGTAAATTAAAATTTTGGGGTTTTTAAGTTTTTTCCTATAGTTTTGTCATATTTTCTATCAATCTGCCATAGCTCAGCTCTCTAGCGCCTCTGGAAGGGGGCAGTGTTACTTTTACATAACTTTACATGTATGGGGGAGAGGAGTGAATTAGAATTTTCAGCTTTGTAGCGTGTCTGGAAGTACAGTAGAATTTTGATGATCTATGTGAGTGGCAATTTCGGTGTTTTTTGAAATTTCGTAACTACTTTACTATTTCATGAAATTCCATGAAACTTGTAGAGATTGTTAACTCTATAAAGATCTACGACTGTGTGCAAGTTTGAGTTTCGTACCTCATTCCGAATTAGAGTTTTAGATAGATCAAATATGGGCTTAAATGTTTCAAGAAAAGATGGTACAGCCATTTCCGCGCGAACTTGGCGGGGCACTACTGTGCCCCCAGATAATAGTTGCTATCAGCCATCCAAAGCTCAGCTCTCTAGCGTTTCTGAAAATGGGCAATGTTACTTTTACATAACTTTACATTTATAGGGGAGGGAAGTAATTAAAACCTTGTGGTTTTTAAATTTTTTTCTATCAGTCGTCCAAAGCTCAGCTCTTTCGCGTTTCTGTAAGTGGAGATAGCTACTTTTACATAACTTTATATTTATAGGGCAGGGAAGTTAATTAAAATTTGGGGTTTTTAATTTTCTTTTATAGTTTTATCATAGTTCCTATCGGCCTTCCAAAGCTCAGCTCTCTACCGTTTCTGGAATTTTATAGGGGAGGGGAGCAAATTAAAAGTTTGGGCTTTTTAAATTTTTTCCCATGGTTTCATCATAGGTCCTTTCAGCCTTCCAAAGCTCAGCTCCCTAGCGTTTCTGGAAGTGTGCAATGTAAATTAAAATTTTGGTGTTTCTAAATTTTTTTCTATAGTTTTATTATGGTGCCTTTTAGTCTTAAAAAGCTCAGCTCTCTGGCGTTTCTGGAAGTGGGATAGTATAGGGGAGGGAAGTAAATTAGATTTTTGGGGTGTTTTAATTTTTTTCTATAGTTTTATCATAGTTACAATCGGCCTTCTAAAGCTCAGCTCTCTAGCGTTTCTGGAAGTGGGCAGTGTTAATTTTACATAACTTTACATTTATAGGGGAGGGAACTAAATTATAATTTTTGAGTTTTTAAATTTTTTTCTATAGTTTTATCATAGTTCCTATAAGACGGCCAAAGTTCAGCTCTCTAGCATTTCTTTTACATAACTTTACATGTATAGGGGAGGGGAGTAAATTAGAATTCTGGGCTTTGTTCATAATTTCTATCAGTCTGCCAAATTTCAGCTTTGTTGCATGTCTGGAAGTACAGTAGAATTTTGATGATCTATACCTATCAGTGAGCGAGTGAGTGGCAATTTCGACGTTTTTTAAAACTACAAACCTTGCAAGTAAGGTTTGAGATTCGTAGCTCATTCCGAAGTAGAGTTTTAGATAGGTCAAATATCGGCTGAAACGTTTCAAGAAAAGATGGAACGGCGCGCGAACTTAACGAGGCACTGCCGTGCCCTCAGATATAAAATAAAAATCAAAAATATCAAAAAATTAAGACAATTACGATTTTAATGTTATATATCAAAAACTAAGTAATAAAATAAAATTAGTTTGACAGTTGAATTTCTAATAAAAAATAAAATAAATTAAAAAGTTAAACCCCTCGTAGTTCAAACGCGGCCATATGTATTAAAAACCGGCTTTGATATTTGAAAACGTCTCGAAAATCAAGCTGCTAGAAATACCTCAAATCCCCAAAAAACATGGAAATTGGCCCAACCTGTACAAGTCATGTTTAAATTTGTCACAAAATACATTAGGGACTTATTGGAGTAAGGAGCAAGGCAGAAAGCGCGAATTTGAGGAGGGTAACAGGGTAATTCCCCCCTCTAAAAAAATAAATGCTAAATATTTTTTCCGTCGACCATCACCCCCCCTAAATTGAAAATTCGCGCTTGCCAGGCAGTAATAGTACCAAGCAATATTTTGTCAATTTTACATTAAACGATGACAGCTGATCGACGACTTACTTTTAAATTCAACTTTGGTATGTCAAGTTTGTAGTACCTACCTACTCCAGTGGCGCACCCAGGGATAGTTCTTGGGGGGGGGGGCGAGGCCTCTGGGGTGGGCCCGAAGCCTCATGATGGCGAGTTTTATACTCTTTAATCTTTTTATTCAGGAAATATGTGGAAAATCTCTAAAAAAAATCTTAGGCATGGGGGGACCCGGCCCCCGAGACCCTCCCCCCCTCTGGGTACGCCCATTCATATTTCTACGTAAAACGGTAAAACCGGATTCATTTCTTTGAAATATTCAATTTTTTTTAAATGGGTGCTATACACATGAAAATCATTTGAATCATAACAAAAACATTTCATGTAAAAAAAAGCCAAGTACGCGAAAGTGGGATTCCGTAAAAAGAATTGAGATAAAAGTAAAGTCAAGTTCTCCAATACAAATTTTAAAATGAATGGTTCTTACTAGTTTAGAAATGTTTTTTAAACTTTGCTATTCCAGCCAAACTTCTTTACATTCAATTTAGCACTGTGCCTAAGAGTCATTTGCAGCCGTAATAGTCAAGTTTAGAAAAACATTTCGAAACTAGTAAGAACCATTCATTTTAAAATATGTAATGGAGAACTTGGCTTTATATTTATCTCAATTCTTTTTAGAGAATACCACTTTCGCGTACTTGGCTTTTTTTACATGAAATGCTTTTGTTATGATCTCACTGCTTCTTTAAAGGATTTCGATAATATTTAAGTATTAAAGTAGTAAAATATACGGGATATTGTTCAAAACTTTTGCAATGCCTTATTAAAAATATTGAGTTTTTTTACATTTTCCTATGGTTTTATCATAGTTATCAGCCTTTTAAAGCTCAGCTCTCTAGTGTTCCTGGAAGTAGGCAATGTTAATTTTACATAACTTTACGAAGGAAAGTAAATTAAAATCTGAGTGTTTTTAAATTTTTTCCTATAGTTTTATCATAGTTCCTATCAGTCTTCCAAAGCTCAGCTCTCTAGCGTTTCTGGAAGTGGACAATGCTAATTTACATAACTTTACATTTATAGGGGAGGGAAGTTAATTAAACTTTGAGGTTTTTTCATTTTCTTTTATAGTTTTATCATAGTTCTTATCAGCCTTCCAAAGCTCAGCTCTCTAGCGTGTCCGGCAGTGGGCATTGTTAATTTTACATTACTTTACATTTATAGGGGAGGAAAGTAAATTACAATTTTGAGATTTTTAATTTTTTTTTCTATAGTTTTATCATAGTTCCTATCAGTGTGCCATTTCTGGAAGTGGGAAATGTTACTTTTGCATAACTTTACATATGTGGGGGAGGGGAGTAAATTAGAATTTCTATAAGTCTGCCAAATTTCAGCTTTGTAGCATGTCTAGAAGTACAGTAGAATATTGATGATCTATACATGAGTGAGTGAGTGACAATTTCGACGTTTTTTGAAATTTCATAACTACTTTACTGCTTTATGGAAATCCATGACACGTAAAGGGGTTGTTAACTCCATGAAGGTCTACGACTGTGCAAAGTTTGAGATTCGTAGCTCATTCCGATGTAGAGTTTTAGATAGGTCAAATATCGGCTGAAATGTTTCAAGAAAAAATGGTATACGGCGCGCGAACCTAATAAACGAAACCTATAAAAATAATTCATACATACAGGTTTTTTTTCTGATTTTTAAAAATAGCCCATGGAGTCTTAGGTACTTTTTAGAAAATTAGATAAAACCTAATTATTTCAGTTTATTTTGCATATAATATAGAAATACATATATCTGGGTAGACCTAAAACTTTATGGTTTGTATCTTACCAACAACATTACCCATGCAACTGATTAATATTTTTTGTAGAATATTTATCTATCTTTATTTCATGTCATTTCAATCATTCTCAAAATGAGTAGCTTTTAATTTAAAGGCCACCAAAAAAACAAATTGGACAAATTCCAAAATGAAAAAATGGTTAATATCATACCTCGAACCTTGTTTTTAGTCTAACAAACACAAAACACAGTTTAGCATTTTCGTTTAAAATTTTGTTGGCTATAATTTTTGTTTCAAACTTTGTACAAAAACCAAGTTATTTAAAAAAAAGAGAATTCGTGCACAATTTTTTTAAAAAAGCGGCGAGAGCAGGCATCGCTCAATAATTGTGCCAAGCTTCGGACCTTTTGCACCAAAGCGTCATATTATATGGTTAAACTACTTAACTAATTTCAAGTCTTGCCCATAGGAAAGTGTCTGAATAGCACAAAAATTTATTATATTACAAAATCAGTCAAGTCAAGTTAAATAAAACCGTTAAAAACTAACAGCCAGAATAAGCAAAAAAATGTAAGAAGACTAGCAAAATTAGTCAAATTATTTCAATAATGTTACGGGTTCACAACGACAAATTAAAACTCGCAATTGTTGAAAACGATACGTCAATGTATTCCGACAAATTATGTACAACAACACGCACTTAAACTTACTAATAACTTGCTAATAATTCACTACTTTAATACGCCTATTAACTTCGCGTTAAAATCTAGCGATCACTACCATTGGTTATCTCTGACTGCCCGATGCACGACGTCAGGCCCTATATATGAGGGTCTGCCTACAATTCGAGAATTTTCCATCCTTGTTCGATTCGGAATCATTAATAGTAGGTTTAAGCGGGTGCTGGACCACTTTTGAGGAGGGAATGACCTTGAATGACCTTGACGGTCGTTGCCGTGTTTTATGTAGAGACGAATAGTTTGAGTAGTACATTTGACCTTGAAAAGTTGTGAAGGTCATTATGTTGACCTTGAATGACCTTGACGATCGTTGCGTTTTTATATGTAGAGACGAATAGTCCAAGTAGTATTTTCGACCTTAAAAAAAATAATCCAAAATTATAGTAAAGATGTGTATTTTTTAACCTTCAGAATCTTTAACATTGTTTTATTTGCCCGCTTTTTAGATATATTATTTTCTGTAGACTTTACCCCTACTAAACTAACACCCAACCAGTATTTAAAGAAAAATAAATATCAGAAGAGTACTATTAAAGTTTCTTTACTTCAACGGCGAATTTCAAATTAGTAGAAAATGAATTCAAAGCAGCAAATTATTGATTTGGATGATTTCACCAGTCAAGACATCGAGAATTTGTTAAAAGATAGAAATAAAATTTCGGACTTCCATTGTCTTTATTTATTTTAAAACACGGTGTTTTAAAATAAATAAAGACAATGGAAGTCCGAAATTTTATTTCTACACAATCATTGTCTACGAGTTTCAAACAAATTGTTAAAAGATATTGGGAATGAGTTTCAAGCCGAACAGCAGCCAGAGCCACAGCTAGAGCAACAGCTAGAGCCACAGCCAGAATCACAGCCGCAGCTACAAATGGAGCTACAACGTGACGTACATAAAATCAAAAATGGAAGAGTTGCTAAAAGAAAGTACATTAAAAAAACGAAGACAAGCATTTTATCAACAGCTCCAACTTCGACAGCAATTCCAATAGCAATTCCTTCAACATCGAGGGATCAGCTAGTCCAGCAAACCGTAGCCGCAAATGTCACAACAATAGAAAGCCAAACGATAGAGCAGGCTATCCAAATCCTACGGGTGAAAAGAAGCTGCGTGGAGCAGCTTAAACAAAGAGTGGATCTACTCAAAACAGAGATTCAACGACTACAAAGAGAGACCGAAGGTGTGGAGGAAGAATTCCAAGCAAAATTAAATGACTACAATAAGCTAAAGGATCTTTTTTATGCTTTTCTTTAAATTTTTAACATTTTTTTATTGTAACATATTTAGTTTTTATATAAAATTATTAGTTAGCCAATATATAACTTTATGAAACAAAAAAAACAATTTGAATATGTAAAATATAATAAATCTATATTAAGAAAAAAAAACATTATGGTAATTTAATAACAAACAAAAAAATTTGTATTATTTTTTAATTTTGGTTACTATTTTATAGTTGAACTTTATAGAATAAACTTTAATATAGAAAAGAATATTATGCTAATGCAAAAAACAAAGTATTAAAAATAATTTTTAAACTTTAGTTTGTTTATAAAAGAGTAAAATTTCATAGTGTAGAATAAACCAATTTGTAGAAAAGATCTAATTTAAAAAAAATACAAACTTTTAAAAAGAATTTTCAAACTTTGGTTTGTTTATAAGAGAGCAAGATTGCATGGAATAGCATATAAAAATGAAACTTAAAAACGTTTTTTTTTACCATTTTTAACTTTAGTTTGTGCATAAATGAACAAAATTTGCGTTACTATAATTTAAAAATTGAATATTGATGTGATTCAAAAGATAGGATTTTTACAAATGGTTTCATTTTAAAATTGTTAGATGAAAATTTTTAATTGTTTGGTTTAGTGCCACAGTGCCCCAAACCTTGCACTGAGCTGTGTGTACCAGCCATTTTTATTGTACACCCCAATTAAACTAAACCAGACTACCAACGTTGAGCCTCCTCAAAAGGAGAGTCACCTCTTTCGCTTCCTACATCAGACATCTTCTCAGAAGGAGGAGAGTCAACTCTCGCTACTTCCCACACACCATAATTGGTATCAGAATCATCATCATCACTCTCCACCACCTCATAATCATCACTGTCTGAGATGTAGACAGGTGATTCGGGTGAATATGGAGGATTGCTCTGCCTCTCCATAATTCTTTGATATTGCTCACTACAGACATCGCATCGTCCATTAATTGTAAAAACCTCTACTGGTTTCCAGACATTGCAGAAATTGCACTGCACATGCCCATTTTTCAAAAACGGACGAACGATGAGGGTAGGGCGAGCGGTGGATGACATTATAGGAAGACAAATCGAGCAAGAATAAGTGTTTACCAAATGAGGAGTAAAATATATATACCCATTACAAGGTTATATCAAGGTCAGTGTGAATCGTTGACAATTTTTTCCAAGGTTAAATATGTAATTGCTCATCAATCTTGTTCAAGGTTAAATGAAGGTCAGTGTATAATTTTTTCCAAGGTTAAAGATGTAATTGCTTATCAATCTTGTTCAAGGTTAAATGAAGGTCAATGTCACCTTGAGAATATTTTGCAAAACCAAAAATAAATTAAAAAATAAAACATTTGGCTGTAAATTTTGTTCAAGGTCAAACTATTTAGATTTTGCTGTGAATTATGATCAAAAAAAATATATTTGAGAGTTATCAGATACAGCTGAAAAAAATGGGGTGGAGTGGGGTGTCTGTTATAAAACCCACAACGGGCATAAAAAAAGCATAGTGGTTAAAACAGAGGTGTTGATGAAAACACCTAATAAATAAATAATTTAAGGTGTAACAAGTAAAGTGACCATGTTGAAGTGTTCAAAATGTGACAAAAGTTTTACTCGAAAATATAATATGGTTAGACATAATAAAACAGCTTGCAAATATAAACATAATGATGATAATATCAATGAGCAACCTTTAAAGAAAAGAAAAATAGCTAGTTTAAAAGTTGATAAAGATAGTGATAAACAATTGGAAATGTGTAGAGAATGCAAGATTTTCATACCCAAAGATAAATTTTTTGCTCATTGTAGAACACTTCAACATAAAAATAACTCATGTGCACCATACTCCAATGGTGTATGTGTGGTAAGAAGTGGTCTTAAATGCAGAATAGCAAGTTATAGAATTGCTTCAGAAACTCAGCAAAAAGGCTACAGAAGGTTTTTTTATGAGATAAAACCCAAATGTCTAACATTAGTAAAAGAAAATATAGCAAAACACACCTCAATAAAAATTAATATGGAATTATTTGCAACGTTTCTTCACCAATCAAAAGAAACCCTAGCTGATAAATCATTTAACACAAATAATAAAATAGTGTGTGATGCCTCTGATTTGGATAATATTTATGAGTTTTTTATGGATAAAATAATTTCATAAGCGAGCGAGTTTATGGAGCGAGATTCTGGTAAGATTACTCATTAGTAAAATAAATAATTTTTGTTTAATAATAATCAGTGAAACATTTTTTAAATATGGTTGTTTAATTAATAATGTTTTAATTTATTTACAGGTTGGACTTTACAACATATATTACACTTGGAAATCAACATCAACAAGTTTCGCCCTATTGGGGGCAATTCATACTTCAAGTTACCCAAATTCATTGAATCTAAACATGCTGTAGTGAATATAAAAAATCAGGATAATGCATGTTTTGCATGGGCTGTTACATCAGCTTTATACCCAGTTTCACTTCATGTAGACAGAGTTTCTTCCTACCCCCATTATTCTACAGTTTCAAATCTTGCAGGTATGGAAATGCCGGTTAAATTGACTGATATATCTAGGTTTGAACAAAACAATAATATTTCAATTAATGTTTATACATTGGAAACCAGATTTGCAAATAAAAAAATTCAATATGAAGTTGTTGGCCCACTTCGCTATTCCAAGAGAAAACTTGACACTCACATAAACTTATTAATCATAAGTGAAGATTGTAAAATTAAAGAAGAAACTCATGAATGTAATAGCGATTGTAATAGAACACATTATTGTTGGATAAAAAATCTTTCAGCTTTGGTTTCCAATCAAATATCAATGTCGAAACGTAGACTTTATTTTTGCGATGGTTGTTTAGTACACTTTATAACAGCAGGAAAACTAATATTTCATCAAAAATATGACTGTGGGCAAGTTTACGCGATAACCCCATCTACAGATTTAAAAACTGATAGATTTGGAAAAACAACACAAGAAAACATGTTAAAGTTCGAAAGTTATGAAAAACAGCTAACAGTTCCCTTTGTAGTGTATGTAACGTGTCATTCTTACGTTTAAGGCAACGTTACATATTTGTTTATTTAGGTAAATAATCAAGGCTCTTTGACTCGTCTTTCTGTACACAAATTAAGGGTATTTTATAGAGCTAGGTTTGGAGGTTATATAGTGTCCAAAAAGTTACCTTATAAAGGAGACATTCCATCGAATTACTGTGGACACTACGCACACCGTATTATCTGGACATCGTAATTGGAATTTAGGATCACAGGTTTCGGGAAAATCACATAAAAACTTTTGGTTGTTTTGTTTATCCGTAAAATTTCATGATTCTTTTTGACGTTGACAAAATTAAACAGCTGTACTGCTGGGGAAGGGCGGCGTTGCCGCATCACAAATGGTTTTAGTAACAGGAAGGAAACATGTGGATGAACATTTCATTCCCTTACGTTTATTTTCGAGGTTATTGGGACAATCCGAACCTCATAGATAGTTGTGACAGCACGAAAACATATTTAGGTCCACGGTTTGACCAGTAACAACCGAGGCTCCGCCCACTTTGATATCTTTATTAATTTGATAGGGAGAGGATGGAATAAATACGAGTCGTGCACTTTTGTAAATGGGAGATAAACGAGGGATAAAAACCAAGACTAAAAGAATAAACGAAATCGTGTGAGTTAACATCTGAACACTCTTGTGCCGAGCTTCTTAGCAGTAGTTCAGTGTGTATTTTTAGGTTCAGGTTCAGAAACAACTTTATTACTGTAGAAATGTTTTACAAAAATGGCGTTAAACCATATGAATATTAGAGAAAACATTTATAAAGAGCAAAGGAAACTTTTGACTAAAACTGTAACTAAAGTACAACTAAATTCTACATTTAGTATAGCTTTAGTCATATGGGAATTGATTGAGTGTTTGAATATTTCTGGGTTTGATGCAAGTTCTGAACTCCAGTAATTGAATTTACAATTGATGGTTTCAATTCTGAGCTTCTTACAGTCCGGTAGGCAAATGTTCGGTCTATGTATGGAGGGTGTCTCGACGTCCTTGTTATAAAAATTTCAACCGTGGAAATAGATCCGACAAAACCTCAATGCGCGTTTTACCTAGTTTCAATGTCCCCTTGGTCGGTGCTGGCCCCTATATACCGGTATGGAACTATTGCTGTATTTCCTCATTGGTTAGTTTGGAAACCGCGGGTCTTTTCTTCCAGTCGTGTCGTTTTACTGTCATTTACAAAACGGTTTCCGGCCACTTCATTTTTTGCGTTCTCAACGGAGTGCCTGGTCTCTTGCTAACGAATTTTGGCTGGGTCGACAACAGTTTCTGGGATCGCCTTTGTTTTTGGTTTTGGCACTGCAGCGATTGCAGGAGATATCCCAGAAACTGTAGAAGTGAGTCCGTCGTGTCTAGGCGTAATCTAGAGTGACGCTCGCACCCTTTTGAGGGGAATTTAAGTCGGCCTACGCCATTTGTACGGGGAAGAGCATTGGTAAGTTCGATTTTATTTTTTTCATTTTTTTTATTATTTGAGGACCCTTCAAGATAATATTTGCCTCCCAAATTGTAATTATTTTTTGTGGGAAATGTACTTTTTTTGACAAAAGACGTGGGGAATTGTTGGCGTTTTTATATTTTTCTTTTAACCACGTGTTGGATAAAAACTATATATTGTTTTTCTCCTTTGTCTACAGCCCTGTCAATTCCATCGACAGCTGTGCTGGACGCTGGTAGGAAGCCGGACGAGCCAGTTGTAACCCTGGGAAAGGTACGTTAGGGTTATTTTAGTTCATCTGTTTAAATCTACTTTGTTTTATTGAGTCGACATGGGGTTCTCGATTTAAGTTGCTCGGTGTAGGGGAACTTCGTGCAAAATTGACGAATTCCAGGAAACTGAAACATTTCATTTTCCACAGAGTTCTACGCTCGGGCAAGAATCCCACAACCTTTCTACAACCATGTGCTGCCCTAGTACCATGTGCTAAGGGATCTTTAGGGGAGGCGCGGGCAAACCAGGAGCAGCAGTAGCAGTGAGGAGGTGTCTGGACAACTCCAGGTTTACAAACTAGAACACACATTTATACATAAAATAATCAAGGACCAAGGTAGGAGCAAGCCTTAACTATAATTTTTTTTCATATATAATTTTCATAATATAATTTAGACATAATCTTTTCCAATATAATTTTTACAGTATAATTTAACACCTCTTGTAAACGCAAGATAAGGTATGACGTCATAACCCTAGTTTTGCGGCATATTTACTACATTGACTTGTTTCCTTCATTTCATTTATTTAAGATAATTTTACTGTCAAATTTAAAGTGCCTTGCTATTTTGGCCCTATTTAAAGTGCCTTGCTATTTTGTCCCTGACTTGTTTGGTATTTTTCTCAGGTTTTACAATCAAAATATACAAGATGAACTAAATCTCTGTGTTATTTGTACGATCCAGTGAACCAACTTTGCAGAGACAAAAGAGAGATGAGGTTATATTTTTTTTCAGCAGTTTCCTTACATTGTTCTACCTCATGGGGTAGATCTCGGACTGGGTTGCTGTCTGTCTCATCCTACCCAACGTAGAATGATGACAGCAGATATTTGGTCCAGATCTCCCCTATGATGGAACGATTTTGGAAGTATATTTTTTTTTACAATCATTCATATAATTGAGTCCTATGCTACTGACTCAGATGTAGGTACACTATGACCTGTTAAAGGAGTCCATCTACCTGTAAAGTGCTTCTAGTTTTATCATTTTGATTCAGTTAAAAATCTTTTAGAATTTTATCTCGTTTATTAGTCAATTTTTTTGGTTTTTTAATTACACAAATACTCTGGAAGCCTCGGAAGTAGGTAGAATTTCATTGTTTAGCTACAACGTTTGGGTTGAACTGTATTTTATTTAAGATCTTCTTTGTAAAACATTGGTATTAAATAATGTGGCGCACTTAAAATTTTCTTATTTCTGAACCCCCCCTTCTCCACTGTATAAAAGTTACCGGGCATATCAATGTTTTACCTAGCTGGAAAATACAGTTCTGCTTCCAGATATTCGTTTAATTATTCAGTGGGTTTTTTGTGTCACAAAATGGTGGCAACGTCTTTAAGCTGCCACAAATGTCACACAACGCATTTTAATAGGCCACATGTATGCTGACTTTGAATCAATTTTACAACCAATGGCAGGTTGTGAACCAGATCCATTAAATTCTTTCACAGTCAAAAATATCATACATAAACCATATTCATTTGCATACCTAATTAAATGTTCATTCAATGATGATTTAACAAAATTTAAATTATTCCGCGGTTCAAGCGCAGCAGAAGAATTTGTAGCATGTATTGAACGTGATCTTAGAGAGCTTCACAATAATTATTTAAGAGATATAGTCCCAATGACACCACTAACACCTGAAGAAAGAAACATAGTGGAAACATGTGACAAATGTGGAATTTGTGGTAAACCTTTTAACTTATTTGATAAAAAAGTAACCGATCATTGTCACATAACGGGAAAAAAAAGATTTTTAGCTGCACATTCAACTTGTAACTTACAACATCAATTACCAAATTTCATTCCAATAATTTTTCACAATCTAAGTGGTTATGACTGTCACATGTTTATTAAGGAATTGTGTCATCATGGCGATAAAATAGATGTTATTGCAGAAAACAAGGAAAAATATTTCATTTACAAAATCCATATATGTACATGATTACATGAATTCTGAAGGAAAAATCATTAAAAAATATCTACGTCTAAGATTTATAGATAGCTACAAATTTTTAGCTGCATCCCTGGATGAGTTAAGTAAAGATTTAGATTCAGACTCCTTTTTAGAAACACACAAACATTTTACATCTGAAGAAGAATTTAGTTTAATGAGACAAAAGGGTGTGTTTCCATATGGATTTATCTCTGACTTAGACAAATTAGACGTTACTAATTTACCCACTAAAAACCAATTCTTCGATGATCTAAATGATCAGCATATTACAGATTTAGAATATGATAGAGGGAAAAAAGTATGGAGTCTATTTAATTGTAAAACTTTAGGAGACTATTCGGATTTATATTTGAAAACTGATGTTTTAATTTTAACTGATGTTTTTGAAGCATTTCGAAGAAATTCTTTAAAGACTTATAACCTAGATCCAGCTCAATATTACACGTTGCCATCATTATCATTTGATTGTATGCTTAGAATGACAGAAGTAGAATTAGAGCTATTGACTGAAATTGACATGATTCATTTCTTTAAAAAAGGGATTCGAGGGGGTGTTAGTCAATGTGTTGATAGAATGCATATAGCAAATAATAAGTACCTTCCAAATTATGATCCAAGTATAAAGTCATCCTTTATAATGTATTTGGATGCAACAAATTTATATGGGCATAGTATGTCACAACCACTACCCACAAAAGGTTTTAAATGGCTCTCACAAGAAGAAATGATAAATTGAAATATTCATATTGTACCAGATGACAGTCCCATAGGATACATTCTTGAAGTAGATGTGTATTATCCAAATGAGTTGCATGAAGCTCATGCTGATTTTCCATTTTTGGTGGAAAATATAATCCCTCCAGATTCATCATCCAAATTCCCCAAACTCATTCCAAATTTGCATGATAAAATAAGGTATATTGTACACTATAAAACTTTAAATCAGGCAGTAAGAAATGGGTTAATAGTCATTCAAACTCATAGAATGTTAAAATTTGAACAATCACCCTGGTTAAAAAAGTATATCGATACTAACACAAAGCTTCGAAACTCTGCTGATACAAAATTTAAAAAAGATTTATACAAGCTTTTTAATAATGCAGTATTCGGAAAAACTATGGAAAATGTTGAGAATCATAAAGATATAAAATTAGTTACAAGTTGGGAGAGTATTCGTAGAAGGGCCGGTGCTCGTGCTCTAATCAGTAGACCCAATTTTAACAATTGCTCGATATTTACCGAAGAATTAATTGCTGTTCATATGAGTAAACTCAAAATTGTATACAATAAACCAATATATTTGGGTTTTTGTATTCTGGATTTGTCTAAAACAGTTTTGTATGACTTTTTTTATAATACTATAAAAAAAAGAGTTTCACAATAGTGCAAGTTTAATGTAGACAGATACAGATTCTCTAGTACTTAAAATTTACACTGATGATTTCTATAAATTTATGATTGAAAACCCTGAGAAATTCGATACATCTAATTATAATAAAGTAAATAGGTTTAATATAAGTAAAAACGAATCTGTTTTGGGTAGAATGAAGGATGAATTTCCTGAAGATCCAATTCTAAGTTTCTATGGAACAGGAGCTAAAGCCTACTATATAAACTCAGTCTCAACGGAGGTAAAAAAAGCAAAGGGGGTTAAAAAAAGTGTAATCGATAAGCATTTATCCGTTAATGATTATAAAAAAGTTGTCGAAAAAGGTGGTTACTTATTTCGAAAAATGAAATCATTTAAAAGTGATCTACACAATATATACACAGAAACCAGAAACAAAATTGCATTATCTTACCATGATGATAAAAGGTTTGTTATACCTAACACAAGTCATACACTACCCTGGGGGCATCCACATATCAAGTCATATGAAAAATGAAATATTAGTTATGTTTTAATAAGCGTATGGTTTAATTTTAAGTTTTCGAAAATATATAAAAATAAAAAGTATTCTAAAATACAAAAATGTTTTTTTTTTCATTTTTCTACAGCCTTTTTGTGAGTGAGAAATGGCATTCTTTGGCAGAACATGAAAATATTTACAGAAAGTGAAATGGTGACAGATGTATATAACCAAATCCTATGAAGTCACCATCAAATTATACAGTCGATGATGGAGCAGTTATTATTGATTGATTTCCAACTGATGAATAGTTGAATTATTAGGATTTAAAAAAAATTATCAAGAATTTAGTGCATCAAGTTGGCACTGATGATAGGTGGCGCTATTTCGGAATATATTTAAATAATTGAAAAAAATTATGATAGATGGCGCTTTTCAAAATTAAGGGCACCATAATTCTAAAACAGTTTAAGGATACTAATATTCTATAATTGTTTGCTTAGTGACCTTATTAAATTTAAAACTGAAAATCTCAACACCAGGGGTGTTTGTAAATCTTATCAATAGGTGGCGCTGATGTTGATAGGGTGAGATAAATGGTAGAGGGGGTAAATTGTAGTGGGGGTAAAATTGCTTACTTGGATGCATGATGTGGCGGTAAGCGTTCTTTCTCGTTCTTCTCTTAGTCGAAGCAACAACTCCTCCTTTTTTTCAAAAAGTTTAAGTAATTTTTTTCGAAAATGGCCTCATTTAGTAGTTCAAGTGAAAGTTATGTGAAGATCGCGAATGTGGTTATGATTGCGGATGCATTACCTGATTTGTCCGCGGAATCACTCGCGAACTTTTATTTGTCCGCGGACGCACTCGCGAACTTTAATTTGTCCGCGGATGCGGTCGCGAGCGGGGATATGGTCGCGGACTTTAACGCGTTCGCGAACTGTAACGTGTCCGCGGACGCGGAAATGGCGGCAAATGTGAATGTGGTGGCAGGTGCAAGTGAGGTTGCGGATAACGATTTGGCGCCCATGCGTGAGTACATGATTGACTTTAATCAAAAACTAAGTGACGGTGAAGTGCAACAGTTGTTGGAATCACCAAGCATCGCTGCTTGGTCACCCGGAGCTGCAGATAAATTCCTTAATAATTTGCAGCCGGTTGCGAGTTACTCGGTGGTGGATCTGGTGGAGGAGCAACAGTCAACCATTTTTAATGCCATTGTAGGTGAGGATGGTGTATTGGCCCCAACATCTCCATTCAACGTGGGTGTTTCCGGAGAGAGACCTCTTTCTCCGGAATTAAGTAATCGTCGTGGAAGAGTATCGATGGCAGGGCGGAAGCGGGCGAGTCAATTCCCCGAACTGCTATCGATACTAACAAAACCAACAAAACCCATTGTGAAATCTGAGAAGCCGAGGGTAAACATCATACCCACAAAGAAAGGTAAGAAACCGAAGGTGGTCAAAACGAATCAAGCCAAAGCATGGCCACCACCACCAAAAGAAAATATGATGACCACACCACCACGTCAAGAGCAGATTGAATTGACCACACCACCACGTCAAGAGCGAATTGAATTGACACCACCCAGTCAGGGGGAGGAAGAGGTCCTTAGAATAATTGAGGCTTATAAAAAAAGAAAGTTTTCAGAAATTCAAACGTTGGATCAGCAAGCGGAAGAAGAAGAAGCCAAACAAATCAAATTCTCTGAGGACCTCAAAAAACTGGAAGGGGGGTCCAATAGGTTTTTTTTTAAGTATCAATTAAAATTGAGACTTGTAATTTTTTTCATTTCTTAAAATAGACGTTTTTTCTTAATATCTTGTAAAGTAGCGTCTTAATTGAAAATTTTTAAGAGATAAAAATTGTGAAAAAATAGGTTAGCTTTCGATCTGTTAAAATTTTATTGTGATATTAATATTATTTTAACAGTTATGATCAATTTAATTAAAATAGTAACAATTTTAATTGGGCTATTATGTCATTATCTCCTAAAATTAAAGTCCAGCAAAAATTTTTATATGATAAGAAATGTCAACGCATTCTTGATTAATCGATTGAAATAATTATTTTTTGTAATAGCCTTATTAGTTTAGAAGCTAGACCCATTTGTAACTGAATAGACATCTACCCCACTTGACAAAATGTGTTTTTATTTGTTTTATTATGTAAATATCTCCAAAAATTAAACTTTTCCAAAAAAATTTTATATGATAAAATAAGTTTGTTTGGATATGGTTGTTGAATCGATGGAATGAATTATTTTTGTAATAGCTTTATTAGTTTGGAGACTACACTTATTTTAATTGAATAATTTACCATCTATTCTCCAAGTAAATATGTGTTTTATCAATTTTATTATGTGAATAGGTGTGCAATTGAGTATTCAAATTTGTTATAGCCTAATCATAAGTATAAAAATATAAAAACAAATAGTATTCTATAAAATGTGTTTTATTTAAACTTTATTTAAGAAAAATATATTTATATCTAAATCATTTTAAAATACAAAATTCAAAACATTTATTTTCATTTAAATCATTAAAATACATTCAAAAATATTATAAATAAAATTACATTGAAATTAACCCCTTGTTACAGTACCATTTAGAATATTATAGGAAATTAGGGAATCATGAATAAGTAAAGCATACTTACATCATTTGGAAATTTAGATTTTCTGGTGTTAAATTCCAATTTAATATCCACTGTTGATGAGGTTATTGAATCTTGTTGATGCGAAGCATCAATAACAATTAATGGGTTTTGAATAAAACTATTTAAATCAAGCATTGGTTCATTACATGTTTTTCCATAGTAACTGCTTTGAAAATGTTGATATGCATAGTAGGCAGGACCGCATAATCTTTTTGAAAAATCAAGACTCCACCTCTCATAGGGGAAAACTATCGAATTAATATATAATCTAATATCAGCCAAATCAGCAGAGATAAATTCTGTGGCATCTTTGTCTCTGGCATTGCAATTTTCAGTCTTTTGAAATCCAATAATAATGTATCGTGGTTTTTCCAAATTCGTACTACTTCTTACTGCCCACGTATCAGAAGCTGTGCTCCGAAGAAGAGGCAGTTCATATAGGTCCCACATGCGATAGGCAGCTTTGATATTAACATTATTACCACCCTTATTAATTTTAGATAGAATTTTAATCCTTTGACGATCCTCTGGAATTATGTGCCGGATTTTCCATTCGATTTTATCTATGGAGATTTCCGCATCAACTTCACCAATATAACAATTATTGAAGGTGTGAGCTATTACGAGAATCAGTTCTTGTTTTTGATTAAAAATGCCCCTTCTATAGTCCTCTGCAAATCCCATCAAGTATTTTAATGGGAGTCTTCCACTAAATACATGACTTGTTTTGTCCAATATGCATTGATTGGCTTCTGTTAAACCCCAACCGTATGTTGAAAGAAGCTTTTCTTGACTACTTCCAAATGAAACAATGGTTTTTAGTGCTGAAGTAATTCCTGGTTTTCGAACAACGCAAATTTGTTCACCACCCATTTCATACCGAATTTCTTCGAATAAAAAAGCAAGAGCATTATTTGATAAGTAGCATCTTTTAGATGCATCACTTGGTGCAAATTTTCCTTCTATATAAATATAACTTTCGGAAACATCCAAAATTAGATCTTGAAATTGAATTGGGATACGAATTTCATCTGAGTTTTTAAAAGATGGTGTTCCATAGGGTTTATAACTATGCTCTTCCAGACTTATAATTGAATTCTCAAAAATTGGTTCATTAAATGCTTCTAACTTTTCACTAGTTGAAATCATTTTAAACAGTTTTTTTTAAATGTAAACCAAGTGATTTCAAAAACAATTTTTCTTCTGTGGACAATTTAGATCTTTCTCTTGACAAGTCTTTAACATGAATGGTTTTTCTACTGCTTCTGCATCGGTTTTTATTTGGAATATAAGTCTTAACATCCTTTTTTTGTGACACTGGATAGCTGTGATGATCATAACAATAACCCATTTTCATTATAACCTTTTAAGCTCTAATTTAACAATTATTTTTTCTCCTTGAAAATTAATGAGCTTTCCTCTATCATCCACGATCCTTAGTGTAATGTTGTCGATAAACTGACGACCCTCTGGTTGAATTGGCATGTAAATGATATTTGTTTGTTCTTTAGTTAGCTTATACCCAGGTTCCACATCAATGTCAAATTCATAAATAGAGTGCGCCTGTTCTGAATTTAAATATGCACCGGTTGTTATATTGCAATCTACTCTTATAATGCGAACTTTTGTAATATTAACTATTGTTGAAGATTCATGAATCTCATTGGGCTTTAGTCGCTCTTCATTTGCAAATCCTAACAACTGTCCAATTGAGTTGTAGTGCTTAAAGTGAAGTACATACTTTGACTTAATTTCGCATTTCAAAGTGCTATTGTTTGCACGTAAGCTAAAAATATTTTAATCTAGATCTTTTGCACCTTTTTGAAGAGCTTTAAGCATTGCATCATGTATTTGGGTTATTTCGTATGCACCAGGAGGTATTTTTAACATTACTGGCCCTCCCAAGTTTGGCTTACTAAATCCAAACCAATTGTTAGTTTCATCTATGTTAAAAATTGAATTATATGAATAAAATCCTATAAGACCCAGTCCATATTTTTCTCTGTTGTTTGTCTCTATAGGAGGATAGAAGTTGGCACTTAAAATACTTGAATAACCACTTAATGTAAAAGTATAAGACATTTTTTTTACTGTGTCTTACAACAACTGGATATAATGTCACAATCTACAATTTCCTCAGATTTAGACACTTTTGAGCCGTTTGCATTACATATACAACAAAATATTTTTTTTGGTGGTGGACCATCAATTTGATCGTTAGAGTTGTTTGTAGAGTAATGGTCGTAGCAATACTGATAATTTAAAATATCAATGTCTTCTTTAACTTCTTCTGGCAACTTCTCCCACACCAAAGCTATTTCGTTTGGTGCACATGCTATCATTACTTCTTTAGGTAAACCACATAGTTCGTCACTCGTCATCGGTAGCAAACTTTTTGCATTGCTAAATGCTTTTAGTGATTTATACATTTTTTTTAATTTTGCATACTCACTATCGGAATTATTTCGATTCATTTTTTAAAATTACTACAAAAATAAGTTATTTTTTAAGAGAAACTGTAGACACAGCTGACCACAATATACTGTATTAAATTTTTGTTGGTTTTTATATGTATACCAAATTTCTGTGGCATAATTACGTCCTTTATACATGTATTCTATGAATTCCAAAGGTGGGGGTAAGTTTCCAAAACTATCATAATAAATTACTTTTCTAGCTTTCTTTCTGTAGCCAACCCAATGTGTTCCTGGTCCATTTACACTGTCTAAGTTTATGATGACCGATTCAGTTTTGCGAGGTCCACTTTTAGGAAGACTATCTCTCATAAATACACCAACGAAATTTGCAATTTGATATTGTTTTGCATATCTTTCCAAATCAATATTTGATAATGCCCTTGCTGGTAAGGGCTTTACTAGTTTTTTGGATTTGTTAAATAAAGTCCTAACCCAGTTCGATACGGTTTTAAGTATAAACCTCCCCCTTTTTTACTTTCTACAAGCATTTGAGAGTTTTTAACACCAGCAACACTATTTTTAAGATGATTAACGGTTTTTATTGCTTTAACTATACCAGCAGCGCCACCCGCTAATGATCCTAGGGCGGATAATCCCGCAAAAATTGGTATAAGAGGTAAAATACCCCCCATTTTAGGAATGGGAATTACTCTTGGGGTTTTAATCTTCTTTTTTCCACCAGAAGCTTTTAAATGCTTACGCGCTGCGATCAAAGCAATTTTTGAAATTTTTGAAATATCTTGAAATTTCCCCTTATTTTGATTCAAGATCGATTTAATTTTTGTTTGAACGTTTCGACATATCGCAGACCCAAAAGCCACCTTTCGAGTTTTCGATTTTATCTTTTTTAACCCCATTCCAAATCTTCGCTTAACTTTCATTGAATTTGTAACAAAGTAAGCAGCAGCCTTCTCTTTTATTCCAGCGTCTTTTGATTTAACAACTTGCCACGCACTTTCTTCTAGTTCGCGATCAGATTTGTGTCTTTTTTCTAAATTATCCAAATTAATAGAGTAACTAATATCGTGTTTTTTGCAGGCTCTATCTAGTGCATTTATTCCAGGATCACCTCTCGCTAATCTTGTCTTTAGTTTAGTTCCAGGACCACAATATTGATAACCCGGGATGTGTAATTCTACAGGAAGTTTATTTAAAAGTGAATTAAATACGCCTCGCCCCTTTTTTACTGAACTTTTTCTGTTGATAGATGACATCGAACTGATTTTGATATAAATACAAGTCAGCTTAAATACTAAAAGATAGTTCATATAAAAATGCGCATAGTGCAGCAACAAGACAGAATCTCAATTATAAATTGGGATGAAAAGACGGGTTGTGGTATTACATATCAACGTCATGGATCTTTACTACCCAATTCCATACGTGAATTAATAATTGGGCCATCAAATTGTGGTAAAACCAATGTGCTTATCACTTTTATTACACACCCACTAGGATTAAAATTTGAAAATGTATATATATATTCCAAATCATTGTTTCAATCAAAATATGAATTTTTAAAGCAAATTTTATCGCCAATTGAGGGGCTTGGATACTACACATTTAATGATACATCCTGCGTTATACCACCATCTGAGGCAAAACCAAATTCGATACTTATTTTCGATGATGTAATTTGCGATGGTCAGAGTGTAATAAAATCATACTACAGTATGGGGAGGCATAAAAATATAGATTGTTTTTACCTAGCACAGACTTACTCTAGAGTACCAAAACAGCTAGTTCGAGATAATTCAAATTTCATAATAGTATTTAAACAAGATAAAATGAATCTGCGACATATTTTTTCAGATCACGTTTCTCCAGACTTTACTTTTACTAAGTTTCAAGAAATCTGTGGAAAATGTTAGGACGATAAATATGGTTTTCTAGTTATTGTTAAAGATGCAGATTTAAACAATGGCAGATATAGAAAAGGATTTGATAGTTACATATATGTTTAATAAATGTGTAGCAACAACTTTAGTTGCTTTTAGAACGAACAACTGCAAACATCTTATTTGTAAATATGTCAAATTCGATCGATCGATCGATCGATTTAAAACGTGATCTTGTTGCTATGACTGATGCAGTAAGAACAAAATTTAAATTTTTAAAAAATGAAAATGAGTCGCAAAATCAAACAAATCTTGAGAAATTTTATGAACCCATCTCAAAACCATTATCAAAAATTTCAGAAAATTTTAAAAATGCAGCAATTGTAAAAAGGACAAGTAGTAATATAGCAACACCTTTGATAGCTGTGGAAGCAAAAAAAGCAAAGAGAGTTGCAGCCAATGTTATGGTTGATGATTCGGAAGATGGTGATGGTGGAAATAAATCTCATCATGGATCTTACCTCTCAGCTTCACCACCCTTGCCGGATACACCAATATACCATACTCTAATCAAAGTCAAAAATCATTTAATGCAGATGCAAGTTCTCATTTATCACCTAAAAAGAGTGTCAACAATGAAGCTATGGATGAATCACTGAGACAAGATATTGGGGAAGATTTAAATTCTATATCTACAATCTATATGGAGGGGCTTAAATCAAACCCATCTATCTATGACACCATATATACAGGTACAATTCCAACAATGATAATTTTCAGATAGGTAATGCTACAATAAAATTTCCAGATAAACTAATAACTCTTTGGCGTAAAAAAATATGATTGGGGCATTTTCTGCTCATCGTGATTTATACGATTTGTTATTTTTTTAAAAACCAAGTGTGTCAAACATTGGTGACATTAGCCCAAAATCACTCAGCGATTATAAGCAAATACTTAATTTGTCAAATGCCTATTACAATGAATATAATAAAATATATGGGGTGAATACCAGCCGATCTGTAAAATTTACAAATTTTATAAAACCACTTCCATTCCATTCCAACACCGAAACATGGTAGAAGTAAAGAAGGTTCTGGTATTACCAGAAATAAAATTTCAAATCTCAAAAAATTCAATAATAATAAAGTAAACTATGTATATTGGAATACTGCTAAAGAATTAGTTAGTCGCTTGCGATTATTATGGAGCTCAAAAATGGCTGGGCATACTGGTCATGATGGTGAAATTTTGTCTATAATTGAAGAATTAAGAGAAGAAGGGGCTATATATTAGGACTCACTTTTTGATTGTAGCATATATTGTTCAGTTACTATCTAACATGGGAGGTGTAAAGAACACGATTGACAAGTTTGGTCGTATAAAAAAAACTTCCAAAATTACATATATAAAAGGATTGAAGGGTAATGGTTTTAAGTTGACCGCTAAAAATGATTTCGACATCAACGACGATAACAAACGTTTATGTAATATAGCAGATGCTGTAGATCATAAAGACGCTATCAATCTAGAATTTCTGGAAAATCGTATAAACAAACTAGTTGAAGAACTAATGCTAGCTATAGCAGAATCTGTTAATGCAGTAAGAACCAATTTAGAAAAAATAAAAACGCAACAATCGACAAGTGGTAAACTATTGTTAAATTTACATGGGAGATTGAGTGCCATAGAAAGAAAAGTTTTGAAACATCAGCCACTTGAATCCGCTTTGTAACCAATAATTTGGTCAGATGGACGCATAGAATATCATACACCCATTTGAATTGAAAAAATAAAGTATTTATTTTAACGATGGCTAGTGAGCAAAAAGTTCAAGTGGTTAATGAGCTATATAAACCTGCAAGAAAAAATTTCCTGCGAAGAAAAACCTTAATAAAAGGTTTTAAGGATCTATGGCAGATTGATTTAGCTGAAATACAACAATTATCAAAATACAATTTGGGGTATAGATACATTTTAGTATGCATAAATTGCTTTTCTAAATTTGTCTGGGCTAGACCAATAAAAAATAAAACAGGACTTGAAATATGTGCAGCAATGCGGGATGTTTTTAAGCAAGCTGGTTATTACCCCCGTAACATACAATCTGATCAAGGAACGGAATTTTTTAATAAACACTTCCAAGCACTTATGAAAAAGAAGTCTGTAAATCACTATCACACATATAGTGTAAAGAAGGCAGCCATTGTGGAAAGAGTAATCAAAACTTTAAAAACAAATCTTTATAAAGAATTCTCTACATTAGGAAGCTATAAGTGGTTTCATATTTTACAGGATGTTGTTGATAAATATAATAAAACAATTCACACAACTATTAAAATGAGACCAATTGATGTGAAACCCACCACTAGAATTACCGCATTTGAAAATATAAAAATGGTACCTAAAAAAATTAAATTCAAAGTTGGAGACGTAGTTTGTATAAGCAAATATAAGTCAATTTTTGAAAAAGGGTACACACCATCGTGGTCAGCGGAACAATTTAAAATTGTAAAAGTAAATATAACGAATCCACCCACTTATGAAATAGAAAGTTTTGACGGAGAACCTAACCTTGGTGCTTTTTATGAAATGGAGCTACAGAAAACCAGCGTGCCATCAATATATTTAGTGGAGAAAATTATTAAGAAAAGGAAGTGTAATAAACTGGAGCAATACTTTGTTAAGTGGTTAGGTTTTACAGATAGACATAATTCATGGATAAATAAATCGGATATCGTTTAAAAAAATATTTGAATTTTAATATATTTTTTAAAATTTACATCAAATGAAAATCAATATAGGTTTTTTACACTTCCTTAATTTTTATAATATATTTATTTTGTGTTTTATACTAATATTGTTACTTTATTATAAAATTTTGTAAAAAAATAAGATAAAAATAATATTGCAATAAAACAAATCCAATTAAAAAATAGTTTTTCATTTCTTATTATAATATATTTTATTACAGCTTTTATCAATTTAAAACTACATCCATACTACAATCCATAAACTAATTATAAATACACATTTTTGATAAATGTCTTATATTTAATCATCGTTCTCACTGAATCCACTATCTTCATCTTCATCTTCATCGAGCGGTGGAAAGAGTAACTCCAGTGGAATGTCTTCCAATGGCCTCAGAAGATACAACAAATTCAGCCATCTCATATTTTTACAAAACTCTTGAAGTGTTTCGTTACCCATAAAAAACATTTGGCATTGAATGACACCATCCATAAAATTATTTGCTCTAGCTACATCTCTTAGTGAAGGGTCATCCTCCATCAGTTCGTCCGACTTCTCAAACAACCAGAATCGTAAATCGTGAATTTGTTCTTCCAAACGATTCATATTTTTAATACTTTAAGAATAATATTTTAACACACAATAATTTTAAGATAATTTAGTATATTCCAAATTCAAATATGGATTTACGTTTTGCACCGATGTATGTGGGTTCGCTTTGCCCCAGATAGGTTAGAGTATATTTTTGATTACTTTTATTAACTAGATCGATAAAATCATCATCTATTGATTTAAGCACACGTTTTGGTAAAAACGTTTTAAATACATCAGCATCTTCAGCCAATGTTATTAAAACAGATTTTCCATAACGGGTATCAATGGTGCACATTTCTTTAATAACATATGTGGTATTAACTTTTAATGAATCTAAACATTTTAATTGAAGTTTTGCTTCATTGTTTATTTCGAAATTTATTTGTTCAAGTTTGATTTTTTAAATATCCATAATATTACCTTTAAATTATTGTTTTTCCACAAATTAAACTATTTTTTCTTTATTTTTATTTTAGAGCGTGATTTGACACGTTGAGATACAGAAATCTACTAATACTTCAAGTGGGTTTGTTTTTCCTTTTTATATGTTTAAATACAATTATTAGGGTGGGGATAATGTAAATCTTTCAAAAGTGTAAAACAAATCAGAGTCAAAGATAGAGGTATTTTTTGTGCTTAAGGTCAGACAAGGTCAAGGTTGTTCAGGGTCAAAAATACTACTCGAACTATTCGTCTCTACATATAAAAACGCAACGATCGTCAAGGTCATTCAAGGTCAACATAATGACCTTCACAACTTTTCAAGGTCAAATATACTACTCAAACTATTCGTCTCTACATAAAACAAGGCAACGACCGTCAAGGTCATTCAAGGTCATGCCCTCCTCAAAAGTGGTCCAGCACCCGCTTAAACCTACTACTATCATTCCGCCCTTTTCTAGAACCGGACCGTTCACATACCAGTTTGTCACAGATAACGCAACTAAAACCTAGATTAAGAATACAACCATAAAATACGTCAACCTAATACTACACTAAACCTAAATCAATTCTAACTATAAAATTTAAATAACTTAAATTTGTAACACTATCCTCCTCTTCAGGTTTGATCGTCTCGATCAACATTTCTTAGGTAAGGTTTTAGTCTGTCTAGATGAACAACTTTCATCTTGGACTTCGGGCTTTTCTGGATTCGGTAGACTACATCATTAATTCTCTTAACAACTTTATAAGGCCCTTCCCATGGTGGTGTCAACTTAGGTGATCTTCCTTTCTTGCGTCGAGGATAGTATAGCCAGACTTGATCATTCTCTTTGAACCCTGAAGAGTTTGCTTTCAGGTCATACCTCGCTTTCATGCGGTCACTGGCTATTTCTATTCGCTCTCTAACCACTTCATGGATATCGTGCAGCTTTTGCCTTAAACGTTCGACATAGTCATTAACCTCTAAGTGTGCTTCTTCAGGTGAACCAAACATGATATCATATGGTAAACGCAGTTCTCTACCAAACAGGATACTAGATGGAATAGCTCCTGTCGTATTGTGAATGGCGGTTCTATCAAAAACAATGGAATATATTGGTCCCAATCTGTTTGGTGCTCATCAACAACTTTGCACAGATGTTCTTCTATTGTTTTATCAAATTTTTCAACCATGCCATCTGACTGCGGATGTAAAGCCGTAGTCCGTGTTTTATGTATTCCTAAAAGGTCACAGAGATTCTGAAAGAGCTTTGATTCAAAGTTTCTTCCTTGATCTGAATGCAGTTCCAAAGGAATGCCAAATTGGCTAAAAACATCATTTACCAGAACTTCTGCAACTGTAGCGGTCTCTTGGTTAGGCAAAGCAAAAACTTCTGGCCATTTGCTAAAGTAATCCATGACAACAAGGATGTATTTGTTGCCCTTTTTAGTTTCTGGAAACGGTCCGGCCACATCAATAGCAATGCGTTCGAATGGCAGACCTACGTTATATTGTTTCATTTGACCTCTGGACCTTGTTTTGGGACCTTGGTTGGCTGGCTGCACAAGTCGAACATCGGCGGCACCAGTTTTTCACATCTTGAAAGTAATTGACCCAATAAAATCGGTTTCGCATTTTGTCCATGGTTTTATTTATGCCTAGGTGCGTGCCTGATTTTCCACCATGGCATTCGGCCACTATATTGTCTACCATGCTCCTAGGAACCACTACTTGATTAACCACAGTAAGGCCATCGGCACTTTCCCAGGCACGTTTAAGGATGTTTTCCTCTACTATCAGTGAATCCCATTGTGCCCACAGTGATTTGAATATCACCCCTTGGTTTGCGATATCTTGCCATGATGGTCGTGGCTTGTTCTCTTCTTTCAATCGCAAGATAGGTCCTACATCTTTGTCGTTAAGTTGTGTGGTTCTAATCGAAGCCGACATCCATTCTTCATCTGGTTCTAACTTTATCTGGCGCACGTAGGTAATTCCCTCTTTCTGATCAATTTTCCTGCAATGTTTACAATCCTCGGGGCAAGGTCTTCTGGACAATGCATCCGCATTATTATGCACCCTTCCCGCTCGGTGCTTAATTTGATAATGGTATTGTTGTAGCTTTTCTATCCATCTCGCGACTTGCCCCTCAGGTTGTTTCATTTTCATGAGCCACTGTAACGCAGCATGATCCGTTCTAATCAGAAACTCTTGTCCATAGAGATATTTGTGAAAGTGATCTACGGATTTAATGATGGCTAGGAGCTCCTTTCTGGTAACACAATAATTTCTCTCTGGTTTGGATATCTTTTTGCTGAAAAATTCGATGACCATCGACGATTCTCCATCTTGTACTTGGGAGAGTACTGCTCCTATGCCATCGTTACTCGCATCAGTATCTAATATGAATTTACCTTTTGAAATAGGATATGCGAGAATCGGACTAGAACATAATGCTGCCTTCAGTCTTCTAAATGCTTGGTCACATTCAGTATTCCATCTGTAAGAAGCTTTATCTTCTGTAAGTCTATGTAATGGAGACGCTATTTTGGCGAATCCTTCTACAAATCGTCTGTAGTATGTACACAGACCCAAAAAGCTTCTCAATTCATATTTGTCACGAGGTTGAGGCCATTCTTTTATTGCTTGTAACTTCTTTTCGTCAGTATGGATGCCTTCTCGGGAAACGACGTGACTCAGGAATTCAACTTTTTCTTGGAGTAGAAAACATTTCTTTGAGTTTAATTTGAGATTGGCATTTCTGATTCTTGAAAATACTTCTCGTAAATTGTCTAGATGATCTTGAAATGATTTCCCCATTACTATGACATCATCCAAATATACTAGACAGGTTTTCCAAGTAAGGCCTCGTATAACGACTTCCATTAGTCTTTCAAATGTAGCTGGAGCATTGCATAGGCCAAATGGCATCACATTAAACTGATAAAGTCCACTTCCAGCAGAGAATGCAGTCTTCTCTTTATCCTTTTCAAAGATTCCTACTTGCCAATACCCACTTTTTAGGTCAAGAGTAGAAAACCAACATGATCCTGCCAATGTTGTTAATGTGTCGTCTATTCTTGGCAGTGGGTAACTATCTTTCTTGGTCACATCGTTAAGTTTCCTGTAGTCGACACAAAATCGTACTAGATTACATCCTTTTTAGTGACCAACACCACAGGAGATGACCAAGGACTTGATGACTCTTCAATAACACCGTCGCTGAGCATTTTATTGATGAGATTGTGAACTTCTTCTTGTTTGGCCAATGGTAGTCTTCTTGGGGGCTGTCTTATCGGTTGGGCATCACTAGTGTTGATGGAATGTTGAATAAGGTTTGTGCGTCCCGAACTACTCTTAGTTTCAAAGATATTACTTTGTTCTTCTATAAACTCTCTCGCTTTACGAAATTCTTCTGGAGTGAGATGTTGCCAAGTTGACTGAAATTGCTGAAGTACCTCCATTGGTAACTTGCTTGTATCCTCGGAAGTTGGCTCCTCACATCTTGTTACTTTCTGTACTGGTTTAAATAATGCTACCACCTCCCCCTATTAATTTTGCCACTATTTGGGAAAATATTGGCGACTCTAATCAGGATGTCTTTATCGGTTTTAACTAGTGATTTTGCAACGAGATAGGTGTTGGATGTGTTTTGTTGGCTTATGAGTCCGACGCAGCTTGATGTTTTACTTTCTAGCCTCCCAAAAATTATGGTCTCACTGTTACCGACTAGTCTTGTTGTGCATACTGCCACCACCTTTATTGGTTCTTTATTGATGTGACTATTTGACAAAATGAACTCTTCGTTCCCAAATCTTAGGGTATTAAGTTTATTATCAAACGCAAATCCATGTTTACTTATCAGGTCCATTCCCAAAATAAATTCGTCTTCTATGTCTGCAACTAATACCGAGTGGCGAATCTTCAACCTCCCCAGCTGTAGGTCTATGTCTGTCTGCCCCAACACGTCGGCGGATTGTCCAGTCACAGTCTTAAGTGTTATTTTCTTTTCTGTTGGTCGAATTTTATATCTCGTTACAATTTTGAACTTAAGCAATGATATGGCAGCACCAGTGTCTACTGTTATATTAACTTTTCTTCCATTAATAAGTCCGTCGATGTTAAGACTGTCAGCAGTATGTTTTAAGCTCTTGATAGAGTAAATTTTGGGGCTAAAGACCTCGTTTGGACACGACAATCGCGTTGAATATGCCCTGTACGTCCGCATCTGAAATTGGCTTAGCGTCTTTGAGGGAACCTCTTGTTCCTTGCTCATTTCTTCACGCTCGTGAATTGAAACAGCCCTTACTTTTGGCCTGGACATATTATTTGATGACTCAATTTCAAGGGCTCGAATCAACGCTTCACTGCTGCTATGGAAGCATTCTCGGCTAAGTAACTTTGCTAAGTCTGTGTCTCGCAAACCATTAATAAAGCGATCCACCGTAAAGGGATCTCTGTAATTTTCTGGCATTTCTGGGTAAGCCAAGTACATCAGCCTCCTGATATCTGCTTCATACTCTTGTAATGACTCCCCTGCTCTTTGTTGACGAACATTTAATTCTGACCAATGTAAATTTCGCAAGTGTTCGTCTCCATACCTTCTTTCTAACGCTGCCACTAAAGCGTTATAATTCTGTTTTTGTTCGACTGGAATGGACCGTAAAAGTCCGAGTGCAGGTTCCCGTAGAGCTACTAACAACGCTCTAGCTTTTGCAGCGGCGGCAGCTTCAAATTGTTGTTTGTAGGTGGACCAGGAGGACGTACCGTCAAAATTTGGAGGCTTAATATTTTGGTTGGAATTCACAACACATCCTGAGCTTTTATTTTGTTATGTTCTTTCTGAAGCTGTATAAGCTGTTTTGACACATCCTGGAGCTTTTCTTCCACTGTTTGAAAAACTTCTTCTCTTACATTCTGTAGCTTGGTCTCCACTTTTTCTTCAACATTCTGCAATTTGTTCTGTAACCTTTCTTCTACATTCTGCAATTTGTTTTGTACCTTTTCTTCTACATTCTGCATTCTCTGAGTTATTTCTTCCTTAAGATCTTCGGTTGCTGCCTTGAACTCTCCTCTAAGCTGCTCGGAGTTGCTCTTTATTTGATCGAAGTTTTCTTGAATGCCATCTAATCTTTGCTCAAATGTCTGTTTCATATCGTTTTGGTTTTGTTCAATGGTCTGTCTTATATCGTTCTGTTTTTGAGCCATTTGAGCTGCTAGAGCCTGCATCATTTTAGTTAGATCTTCCATCTTTGCCGATCCTTGTCTAGTAAGCATCAACTTCCTGATAAATCACTTAAAATGTTAATTTTTTTTTTGTCTATTAAGCTAATGTCGTAGTCGGTTTTGTTTTTTTTTTTTCAATATCTCCTCTGATTCTTAACTAGGACCTAATGGAATGTTCTAGAATATACTAGTAAATGCCACTCTTTCTGCTACTTGGCAAATGTAGAAGTCACTTTTTGATTATCTCTTCTGGTTATCGAATAGATCGTCGTAGAATGTTATGGAATATTCTAGAAATTCTTTCTAATTCTCACTATTTAAATATTTAAATAACTTAGCTAATGTCGAAGTCGGTTTTTGTATATCTCTTCTGGTTCTCGAATAGAACGTCGTAGAATGTTTTGGAATATTCTAGAAAATCTTGGTAATTCTTACTTTTGAAATAACTAAGCTACTGTCGAAGTCGGTATTTGTATATCCCTTCTAGTTTTTGAATATAACGTCGTAGAATGTTATGGAATCTTCTAGAAATTCTTTTTAGTTCTTACTTTTGAAATTACTAAGCTAATGTCGAAGTCACTTTTTGGATATTTCTTCCGGTTTTCGAATAGAGCGTCGTAGAAAGTGATGGAATATTCTAGAAATTCTTTCTAATTCTTACTTTTTAACTAACTAAGCTAATATCGAAGTCGATTCTTAAATATCTCTCTTGGTTTTTGAATAAATCAATATCGAACTTCTTCGAATATTCTGGAAAAATCACTTACTGTCTTTCTGTCCAATTGTCGTAGCCGGTGGTACTATGTAAGGATAGTCTTTGCACTATTTATTTCTTTTAATCTCACTTCTGACACCAATTGTTACGGGTTCACAACGACAAATTAAAACTCGCAATTGTTGAAAACGATACGTCAATTTATTCCGACAAATTATGTACAAAAACACGCACTTAAACTTACTAATAACTTGCTAATAATTCACTACTTTAATACGCCTATTAGCTTCGCGTTAACATCTAGCGATCACTACCATTGGTTATCTCTAACTGACTCGATGCACAACGTCCGGCCCTATATATGAGGGTCTGCCCACTTTTCGAGAATTTTCCATCCTTGTTCGACTCGGAATCATTCCGCCCTTTTCTAGAACCCGACCGTTCTCATACCAGTTTGTCACAGATAACGCAACTAAAACCTAGATTAAGAATACAACCATAAAATACGTCAACCTAATACTACACTAAACCTAAATAAATTCTAACTATAAAATTTAAATAACTTAAATTTGTAACAATAAGATAAAAAATACAATAATAATCCTAATAACGCCCCTCTTAAAATATCAGACCCAGACACTCGTTTCTGAAAATTCTATTAGATATTCCAAGGGTAAAAAAAGCAGGTAGAAATTACATATAACAAAGTAACTCGTAGCGTCTAAAATCTAATCTGCAATTTTGCCAAATTTCTGAGGCCGCTGCGACGCGGTTTTAATACACATAATACGTTTTATACCACCGAGGTGACTCAGTGGACCGTTTAGTTACAGTAAAAGCGACGCTAGAGCCACCGGTAGATACGGGAACTACACGGCCAAAAAGTAGCTATATATACCATTCTGTGACCTCAGAACAAAATTTTGCACACAGCTTGCTGAGTGTGCTAGGAATCGTCCCTGAAATTTTTATTGAAAAACGTTGTCACCTCAAAAAAGTGAGGTACTAAAGTTATATATGAGGTGACACCGTAGTTTATATACTTTGTTTTGAGGTGGCTAAGTACCCTTTATCAATATATATATATATATATATATATATATATATATATATATATATATATATATATATATATATATATATATATATATATGGTAACTATACAGGATGTACAAGTTAAAATTAACTACATGGATGCCAATTCTTGAATTTAATCGAATGAAAAGTAGAAATGAACGTTCTCTCGAAAGATGTGATCGTTGTCGGGTCTGATCCCATCACATCGTGTTATCTCGATGAGGGTTCCTCTTATTTTTGAACCCTCCCTGATTAGGCGTACTACGTATAAATCACGGTCCCTAGAATAGACCGGTCGAATTTCTAATATTTATATTTATAGAATTTTTTGAAAACCAAGACAATTTCCAACTATTTTTTAGTACATCCTTGTAAATATATAAATAATTTTTTGACGTATTGTTATTTTTTTTAGGCCCGCTTTATTTTTTATTACACAAAACTTAAAATACAAGTCAAACTGATTGTGATCGTTTAGTATCAAAGGTAAACCAAGAACTTGGGAAGTAAACAAAGGTCAGCGGATTACTTTTGAAACTGAAACGAACACATTATTTTCTTCGAATTTAAATTTTTGTGTAAAGGAAAATGAAGCGGGGAAAAAAAAATAACGACTGGTATGTCTCAAAAATGTTATTTTATAAGAATATATTAAAAAACAGTAAGAAAATTACCTTTTTTTTTCAAAAAATTCAAAAGATACGAAGACCGGTCTAATTCTAGGGACAGTGCCTATAAATAACCTATTTTCCAAACTAACCATTTTAGTTTCTGTGTATTTTGTAATCATAACGTCCATGGCCATACATTTTTAGTGTTTTTAACTCCTAGCTGCACCGAGTAACCTTTCTTGGATTAGTCACTCAATCGCGTTTAAGGACTTAACCTTGTTGCTTACATACAACACAACAAAGAGGCAGAGTACATTAGCTAAGCCATGTTATAGAGCTTCTAGGGGCAAGCCCGCTTGTTTCTTTAGGTATTTCGCTTTTTTTAAAACTAATGGAGTAAAAAGCATCCGAAATTAAAAGCGTGGGTCACATTTTCCTCGGATTTTACCTATAAAACTGGCCAACAACTATGAAAAACGATAACCGGAAAATTAAATGCCATATACCGGGCGGATCCAACACAACGATCTTTATAAAACAAAAACGGAAAAAAAAGAATACAGAAATCCTCTACCAAACAACGATACAAACAAACACATATATAAACGGAATATGTCAAATAAAACGTTTTGCTTTCGGCGCAAGATTCTCTCATCTCTGCGATTACAGCGCCATCCTCCTGTCTCATAGCAAAAGAACGTTTACGGCGAATTTTGAATGGACGAGATCGCTCTTCGGGTGTTTAAGAATACAGACAGACGCTCACTTTCTTAAACAAACTGAGCATTTGCATGAAATTTCACACGAAGACAATTTAAGAATTTGCTTCATGGGGATTTCGGAAACAGTAAGATATACGATTTTCGGAAAACAAGTAAAAAGTTGCGCTATCCCAAGACCAATCAGAAGGTGAACAGCGCCGTAACTATGGGGTGCGACCGGTGCCCCTGCACATGGCGCCGCGAGGGGCAGGGACTCATAAAAGTTACCAAAAATATGAAACTCAGGATATGAAATTTAAGTGAAAAAAACGTTTGAAAATTATCCTCCTTGCATCTCTTTCTTTATTTGAGGTATCCATGAAAAAGTGCGTACAACAAAACAATTGATAGCGCTTGTCAAAGGTAACGTCATTTTAATTGTGTTACATATACATTCTTTAAAGTAAAATACTTGGTCTTTCAAAGGTCATTTTCTCTGTGACAGAATTTCTTAGAACAAAAAAGTAAATGGCTAGCACTAACTACGGTAAGTATAGATTTGTTTAGAGTATAAATTTATTTAGTTTATTTTTTAATGTTATTTAGATAATTAAATTCTAACCAAAACGTAGCAGAAATTGAGTTTTGTTTTAAAACTGTAGTTTCAGCTGGCTCAAAAGTTAAGGATCCATTCGTATCCATCACACACTTTTATTACTTCCTTTTCTACAAAACCTCATCTTTAATGTGGTATAAGCATTTTTTGCGGTATTTTGCGGTTTAACTCAAGAAAACGATTTCCAAAGTTTCAAGCATTTGCATATTGTGTGACATTTTAGCAAGTCACATTTCCGTCTAAATGTTCCACACACTAAATTTAACAACAAAATATCACTCTGTTTTGGTTTACTAACAACTTTGCCTAGTTAAAAAAGGGACTAAACACATTTTAGAATCATATTCTGCCGATTCTTGGGAATTTAAGCTTAAAAGATTAAAATCAGAATTGTAATAAAAAATAAGTAGGTACAGGGTGATTTTTTATAATTGCAAGATCGCTATAACTCGGTTATTATTGTGTGCAAGCTGTGCTTGACAATTACACTTGCTTAACTCGGCTTGGTTAAGCAGCGGGATTAAAGTAAAGAGTTTACTGCCAGGGAGCAGCCTCACTCCCTGCAAGTAGTTATAGTGAAAACAACTGTCAAATGTTGAATCTGTTTTATTAAGATAAATCCTCTCTTTTTATATTAAAAAATTGTTATAGTTCGTGATAAATTATAAAATATAAAATTCAATATAATGTGTTGTTTTATAAATTAAATAATTTATATTATTTAAATAGGTAAACTTGAGAAGGTTAGGTTCTCAAGATCACCTGTGTTTAAATAATAAATTTAACTAAAAATGAAGATTTATGAAAAATGGTAAAAAAATAAAATCTGTTTAATTTTGTAATTAAACATTTTCCCCTCTCTCCAGAACGGGTGACTGTATGGACCTCAGGTTGAATAATGCTGTTGATGTGGTAGGAAGGTATCGAAATAGGTACTTCTGCTTCATTTATAACGTGAGTCAGTGTCTTAAAACTGCTGACAGTGAATCTAGGCATCGCATCGATTGTGTTTTGGTTTTTGTTGTCATCGTACGTCGTTGAACTTTTCGCTGTGGCGACAAATTTTTTCTGTTCCAAAATATTATGATCCATTTTTGTTATTGTTATTATTCCTTTACTATTATAGGTGCCATGAAGAAATTGTAAATTGGGCGGCAAGAATTTAAAAATGTTTTGTTGCATATTTACAATGGCAAAATGTTTATGACTTATTTGCCATTCTCCTTCCGCCTCTTCAGTAAATTTTGAGTTGGAATGTTTCTTCTTTTGGGATTTCTTTCTAATAAGGATTGTTGCTTCTTGTTTAAAAGTTTTCTTCCCTTTTTTGTCTTCTTGACTTTTGGTTATGTTTGGACTTGCTTTTTATTCTGAAATGAACCAATTTTCTTTTTGGCTTTAAATTGAGGACTTTTTTTACTTTGCTATTTAATTTGACATGCTGAATTTTCGTGTCTCTTACTAAGGTTTCGTCTTGTATAACCAAGATGACTGGAGTTATCTGAGCATATTTTTTGTTCTGATATACATGATCTGGGTAACATTCTAAGTTCTGTTCTTTTTCAGTTTGTTCTGTTTGAATAAAGTTGCTTATTTTATGGTTTGTCTTTGTTTCTTTGCTTCCTTCTTTCTTCTTAAGTGCATACATTTCTTTTTTTAAAAATTGAAAAAAGTCTTCCAGTGTGGGGATTTTGTTTTCAAACGCTTGAAACCATCTATGGTATGACTTTTCTACTTCAGATGTCAATTTCTTTGACAATAATTTCATCAATGGTAGGTCCCAAGTTGCTGTATTTTGCCCAGAGGTTTGAATGTCTCTAAGGCACTGACGGCTCATCTCATAAAGCTGTTGTAATTCTTTAACTGTTTCTTCATCCATACTTGGGATGTCTCGGATATCATCTAAATGATCCATAATGACGTTTGGAATCTGAAAAATTTCATTGTACTTAAAATCAGTTGATGGGCTCTTGTTCAACTCTTCAATTCTTTCAATTAAGTACTGAAGAACTTCTTTCAATGTGGGCAATCTGCCTAGTTCGTAGTTTACCCATTCATGGTGTAAAATGTGCGTCTCGACATCCCATTTCTGGTAAATTATGTTTATGATTATTGGCTCCCAATTGACTTTAATCGCTTGTGACAATTCAAGTACATTTTCGGCATGCAGTAGGAGCTTTTTTAGTTCTTGTGCTGACGCATACTCCATTATATGTATGTCTAGAAGGCAATCTAGAAGGTGTGAGCCCATTTTGTATCTTCTTAGCTGTCTTTCTAGCAATATTCTTTTTAGATTTTTTCCTATCATTGTGGTCGGTTGGCTCTTGTACTGGTTCCTTCTTAATGATTTTTTTGTTTATGTTGGTGTTCGCTTGTTAATTATGAAGGTTGCGTAGCGGCTTCGGACAGGACAAGTGTACGAACAGTCGTACGGGCAGGTGGTCGGTTTTTTAACGCTTGTAGAATGGACGGACTTCCTCGTGGAAGGTCGCTCTGGTTGAAGCTCTCTTGCGTAGTAGCTTCGGACAGGACAAGTGTACGAATAGTCGTACGGGCTGTGGACGGCTTTTTGACGTTTGTACAATGGACAAACTTTCTCGTGGAAGGTCGCTCTGGTTGAAGCTCTCTTGAATGGTGGCTTCGGATTAGTGTACGGATAGTCGTACTGTCAGGTGGACGGCTGTTTGCAGCTTGTAGAATGGACGGACTTTCTCGTGGAAGGTCGCTCTGGTTGAAGTTCTCTTGAATAGTGGCTTCGGACAAGTGTACGGCTAGCTGTACTGTCAGGTGGACGGTTTTTTGACGCTTGTAAAATGGCCGGACTTTCTCGTGGAAGGTCGCTCTAGTGGACGGTTGAAGCTGTCTTGTGTAGTGGCTTCGGACAGGACAAGTGTACGGACAGACGTACGGGCAGGTGGACGGACTTTCTCGTGGAAGGTCGCACTGGTTGAAGCTGTCTTGAATAGTGGCTTCGGACAAGTGTACGGATAGTCGTACTGTCAGGTGGACGGCTTTTTGAAGCTTGTAGAATGGATGGACTTTCTCGTGGAAGGTCGCTCTGGTTGAGGCTCTCTTACGTAGTGGCTTCGGACAGGACAAGTGTACGGACAGTCGTACGGGCAGGTGGACGGACTTTCTCGTGGAAGGTCGCTCTGGTTGAAGCTCTCTTGCGTAGTGGCTTCGGACAGGTCAATTGTACGGATAGTCGTACTGTCAGGTGGACGGCTTTTTGCAGCTTGTAGAATTGACGGACTTTCTCGTAGAAGGTCGCTCTGGTTGAAGCTCTCTTGAATAGTGGCTTCGGACAAGTGTACGGATAGTCGTACTGTCAGGTGGACGGCTTTTTGAAACTTGTAGAATGGACGGACTTTCTCGTGGAAGGTCGCTCTGGTTGAAGCTCTCTTGAACAGTGTCTTCGGACAAGGGTACGGATAGTCGTACTGTCAGGTGGACGGCTTTTTGAAGCTTGTAGAATGGATGGACTTTTTCGTGGAAGGTCGTTCTGGTTGAGGCTTTCTTACGTAGTAGCTTCGGACAGGACAAGTGTACGAATAGTCGTACGGGCTGTGGACGGCTTTTTGACGCTTGTACAATGGACGGACTTTCTCGTGGAAGGTCGCTCTGGTTGAAGCTCTCTTGAATAGTGGCTTCGGACAAGTGTACGGATAGTATTACTGTCAGGTGGACGGCTTTTTGCAGCTTATAGAATGGACGGACTTTCTCGTGGAAGGTCGCTCTGGTTGAAGCTCTCTTGAATAGTGGCTTCGGACAAGTGTACGAATAGTCGTACGGGCAGGTGGATGGTTTTTCGACGCTTGTAGAATGGATGGACTTTCTCGTGGAAGGTCGCTCTGATTTAAGCTCTCTTGAATAGTGGCTTCGGACAAGTGTACGGATAGTCGTACTGTTAGGTGGACGGCTTTTTGCAGCTTGTAGAATGGACGGACTTTCTCGTGGAAGGTCGCTCTGGTTGAAGCCTCTTGAATAGTGGCTTCGGACAAGTGTACGGATAGTCGTACTGTCAGGTGGGCGGCTTTTTGCAGCTTGTAGAATGGACGGACTTTCTTATGGAAGGTCGCTCTGGTTGAAGCTCTCTTGAATAGTGGCTTCGGACGAGTGTACGGATAGTCGTACTGTCAGGTGGACGGCTTTTTGAAGTTTGTAGAATGGACGGACTTTCTCGTGGAAAGTCGCTCTGGTTGAAGCTTTCTTTCGTAGTGGCTCCGGACAGGACAAGTGTACGGACAGTCGTACAGGCAGGTGGACGGACAAGTGTACGGGCAGGTGGACGGACTTTCTCGTAGGTGGAAGGTCGCTCTAGTGGACGGTTGGGCTGTAGTGGTGTTCTTCTTACGGGCGTCGGCGGTGGTTTCTTTCTTCGAAGGACCAATGTGCAAGCTCCGGCTCGAAGGACAAATGTGCAAGCTGTGCTTGACAATTACACTTGCTTAACTCGGCTTGGTTAAGCAGCGGGATTAAAGTAAAGAGTTTAGTGCCAGGGAGCAGCCTCACTCCCTGCAATGACCAAGAAGGCTTATGGTACAGTAAACTTAAGTAGTTATAGTGAGAACAACTGTCAAATGTTGAATCTGTTTTATTAAGATAAATCCTCTCTTTTTATATTAAAAAAATTTTATAGTTCGTGATAAATTATAAAATATAAAATTCGATATAATGTGTTGTTTTATAAATTAAATAATTTATATTATTTAAATAGGTAAACTTGAGAAGGTCAGTTTATGTTATTAAAACCTAATTTCGCAAGATCACCTGTGTTTAAATAATAAATTTAACTAAAAATTAAGATTTATGAAAAATGGTAAAAAAATAAAATCTGTTTAATTTTGTAATTAAACAATTGGGAGTAGAAAGTTCAAGCAAAACTATTCGGTTTGGTAAATTATGGCCACTTTAGGCCCACCATTAGTATTTTTTTATAGGTTATAATATACAGGGGGCGACAATCAGATCAATTTTTTTAAAGGAAACATCCTATATATTTTTGTATTTTTAAGTTCCGCAAAAAATTAGCTTTACAGATATATGTAACACTATGGCTCTATCTTTGTTAGTTTTCGAGATATTGACGATTGAAATTCCGAAAATGGGAACCAGAAGACCCCAAAAAATTATATGGCAAAATCCATCTCCATTGTCTCACCGCTACTTCAGATTGTGATAAATATAGCGTAGTTTAGTTTTGTTTTGTTGTTTTTTTTTATTCCTTTAAATATACTTTTTTTAATAGATCGTTTTTAAATTTATTCATTTTATTAACATGGGTTGTGGGCTATCAAATTAAAGGTTATTTTACCTAGATAATGAAATTACAATCAGGAAACATAAGGATTGTTGTTTTTTTTTAATTACTTTAAGTTTTAATATTAAATTTTGTTGCTATATTTAAGTGCGTTAGCGTACTGCATACCTCGGCTAATTGCTCGTGCGGCAATAATTTTTCATTAAATTATTTATTTTAAGAATAAAAAATGCGTTTATAGACAATTTTAATCAACATTATATGCATAAAGAATTTTCGGTAACTTTTATGTGTCCCGGCCCCAATGTGCGCCGTCGCCAGGCAGCGCAGACGCCTTCTGAGTTAATTAATCTTGCACCGGGCGCCAATCACCTTAGTTACGGCGCTGAGCTGCATAAAAATTAAATATTAATTAATATCTGCTGGGGTTTTTGAAATATCGGGGAACAGCAGGTTAAAAATTAAAATATCGTCGCCATCTTTTGGTTTGTATTAGCGACTAGGGCCAACTAAATGACGTTAACAAAGTACTTCTTGTTAGCTTGTTTGTTATTTTTTATAACCTTTGTTATTTTTTATGGTGGCCATATTGGATATGTACGTCGTGAAATAGAGCACAAAAAAAGCTTTTCAACAATGTTGAAAAAGCCTATTTTTGGATCACGGAAAATGATAAAGTGAAAGACGCTTTAATTGCATAGCATTATCACAATAGCTCTCTTTAGGAAAACAAGACACAAGCCGGCCCTTTTTTTAAACGATTTGATTTATTTGTTTTTATTTTATTTATTCGAAAGTATAGTTGAAGGGGTAAGAATTAAAAGAGTACAAGTACAATTTTTTTTAAATTATGGGATAATTACGTTGCCCTAAAGTTTAGGGGCATTTTTATTAAAATAAAAATGATTTTAAGTACACCTAGTATAAACTTTTCGATAGATTATGAAATTTCCTTTTAAACTGAATAAGTACTGTAACGGTAACCGCTGACGCTTTCTATATTTCGTAATTAGGCGCTGACTCGTGACGTCACTAAAAAACTGCACCCCGACATAAATTGTAATTTTGGAACATACTCATTTGCATCTCTTTTTAAAGCACAGCTAATTTTTTTATTGCTGTCCAACTCATAGAGCTGCACTATGGGCTTCCGGACCTAATTTTTGATCAAAATTAGAAAAATAGGTTTTGTAACAATATTTTGTTTAAATATGAGAAATCAATCAAAATGCGGATCCAAAATGGCGAAGTTTCCTATTTATGAACCAATAAGTATGAAATGTAGAACTTTGGAGTATTAATAGTCGCTAAATATTGTTTTTGACTTAAATGAAAAAAAAAACTCATTTACCAAGAGGTATCAAATTTAGAACTTTGGCGTGTCTAAAGTCGCTGATTTTAATTATAAACTTAAACTTTTAAAAAATTACATGTCAGATCCAAAAAGGCAGAGTTTTCTATTTATGAACCAATATGTATTAAAATTAACACTTTGGAGTGAATAAAGCTGACTCAAACCTAAAAAAAAAATATCATGGCGGATCCGAAATGGAGCACGTTTACATTATGAACCGATATGTATTAAATTTGGAATTCTATGGTGTTTAACGTCGCTTATTATAATTTTTTACTCAAACAAACAAAACTAGCACGGCGGACCCAAAATCCTTATCCAATAGACTATCCGATTTGTGTCAAACTTGGTACTTGGGGTTGTTTAAGGTTAAATTGAGCTTATCGTGTAATGCGTAAAAAGCTGCATCGGAAAAGATGAAAAGTTTCCATAAACATATATCTAAAAACCAAACTAAAAATTTAAAATATTAAAAAGAGTTAAAGAATATTATTCTTTGGCTGTACCAAAAACTAGAAAATAATAAGAAGGTAACCCTGACTTTGTAGCGGATAAGAACCTGCAAGTTTAACGACTGCATAATTAAGAATAATTTTCTAGAAAAATTTGTTTTTAAGTCCAACAAAATAAATATTTTTAAAGCGTCCACGTTTTTATATTAGTTTATTAAAAGTCAGGTTTAGTGAACTGCTGATGATTCAAAATAGAACCGTTTACCTTAAAAGTTTTTTTGCCTTTTTTTTGTAAACAATCCACCTGTTAAAGTTAACTTCATCTGTAATTTTTGGTTTTTGAAATTTTTTATTCGATTTTCGAAAATTTTTTCAATATTTTTTATTTTTAACTTTTTATTTTTTGAATATTCTTTACATTATTTGTATTTTTTATTAAATCATAATTTTTTTATTTTTATTTGTTTAAGTTAGCCTAAAGTGTTTTAAAAATAATAAACAAGCACCTTTGTTAAGACTGGCTATATATAACTTTGTTTTATATCCGTTTTATTCATTAATAATATCTTTCATATGAGCAACTTGTGGTAGCAGATTTTAAAACATAATTTTTGAAAGATATGTACTCTTTAAGAAAATAAAAATTTCAAAAAAAAATATTGATGACTGAAGCAAAATTTTTTCCAACATTTAAAAGAAATCTATATTTTTATAGAATTTCAGAAATCCCAAGCAAAAACCATTACCATACCTGTCTATACATCAAAATTGAAATCAAAATCTACAGGGATAAAATCTACTTACTCCCATCTACAAGATTTATTTTTATACAACATAAAATATTGTTGCAAAATGGCTTTAAATCTGGATCAAATCGCCATGCAAATATGGTACTTTAACGCGTTCCGTTGAAAGGAAACATGACACTACTGAAAGTTGAGTCAATCAAATAATATGTTTTTCAAGGCCTACTGGACTATCTACTCCTTTTTAGTAAAGAAGTTTCAGTATGTATTTAATTTAACCCTTTTTGGTGAAAAATCAGGTCCGCGAGCCCACTGTGTGCTGATGGAAGAACGTCGATTGACATTGATTGTCATAATGACATCTTATAAATACTTCTATTTGCAAACTAATCCCAAGACTGTTTTAGATTGGGTGCGCCCGTCCCACTAATTTGAGTTAAAAAGGGAGAGTAAGTAGCTGGATGACAATGTGTGAGTTTAGTAAATAAAACGAGTAAACCACTGTTTGTTTATTGATATCATGATTGTTTAAGAGTATTAGGCGCTTTACTAATACATTAATTTAAAAAGAGATGGTAAATAATCGGATAATAATGTGTAAGTTCAGTCAATGACACGATTAGATTAGATGGTGATACGTTCGAGAATTCTATTTTGTGTCGGGGTGCCGTGCTACGTCACAGTCAGCACCCTATTAGAATGCGACATAACATCTACGGTGCACGGAATTTGGCTCCAGTAAAGCATGGCGCGAGCCAGCCTATGCATCCACCATCCACCGCATCCTGGTTTGAAGTTTAATACAAAGACATACATACCTGATATTAATTTCTAGTTAGAATTCAAGTCATTGGTGTATTCCTTTTGGGGTTTATTGATACTTTGTGATGAAATTATTGGTTAAAGAATAATCAAATTTTAGTGTTTTTTAAGTAAAATTTGGGAGTAAACGTGCACATGTGCACTTATGGAGGAACCACTACTGTGTGCCATTAAACCTATTGTTAAATCTAGTCTCTAGTAAACATAAAAAATGATATAACTTCAAAAAATATATATTTTATTTTATATGATTTCATCTTTTATGTTTTTGTCTGGTTTTAAGATAAGACGTTATACAAAACTTCGATTCTTTTTGGATCGTGAACAGTTTTGCTTATTTCTTGTTTTTATTAATAACGTTTTTGACAGTGTCCGGTTATAGTCAGAGCATATTATTTTAAAAGGCCTTCCGTTTTCGGTCTAGAAGCAAATCATATTACTTTTTAGCAACAGAATATTTCCCCCTAATTTGGCCCCGCTGAATCCGAATATCTCTGTTGCCAACTCGAAAAATCGACAGGGACAGAGAAAATCCCCCCCAAACCCCCAAAAATCTGTTTTTTTTTCAGTTTTATGCAATTTTCTCGAAAACTAACCTTTTTATCAAAAATTGCACAGAACATTTTTTTGTGGAGAATAAAATTCCCTTTCCAACGATGTATTGGTCAGTAAGGTTAGGAAAAGCAAGTAGCTCTTCAGTGGCGTACGTAAATTGTGATTATTTGGAAAAAACATGTTTCTTATAGGTTTTTTAAAATTTTCTCAAAAACTACACTTTTTAGGAAAAAATATGTAGTATACTTTATTGTAGAACATAACATTTTCTTTTAAAAACTTTATTAAAATGTCGGGTTGTTGCCATATTTAAGGCTTCAGGGGCGTACTAATATAAACTTATTTTCAAAAATAACTGCAATAATCAGTTTCTCTTGCTTATTTAAATATCTTTTCTAACTAAGATTTAAAAAAAAAAAATTTGAGGAAATTGAATGAAACCCGTAACAAAAATAATATTTTTTGGTGATTTTTGCAATTTACGGACGCCCCTGGAGAGTTTTCTATACTATGGGTCACATTTTGTGACACACTGTTTAAAAGGACATTTTGTTATCCGGCCCGCCGCAAAAGCCATAAAAGGTCGAAAGTACAAAAAGTCGAAAAAAAATCGACAAAACAAAATATTAAAAATACAAATTTACCGTATCAAGTCGAATTGACCTGTCCAGTCGATATGGACCGCGGGCTACTTTCGATCTTTTGTACTTTCGACCTTTTGTACTTTCGACCTTTTAAACTTTCGACCTTTTGTTTTTTGACCTTTTGTACTTTCGAACTTTTGTACTTTCGACCTTTTGTATTTTCGACCTTTTGTACTTTCGACCTTATTTTTTCGACCTTTTGTACTTTCGACCTTTTATCCGCCGCTCTTTATTATCCACCGAAAAGCTAATAAGACGCAAAATTGATTAGTTTGGATTGATCTTAAATAATTTCTTTAAATTAAGAACACCACTGGAGCGGTAAATATAAAATAACTTCCACTTTGTTATACATCGTTTGAAAGGAAATTTTATTGGCTATAACGAAGTGTAGAACATATTTTTTGATAAAGAGCTTGGTTTTTAAGAAAATTGAATAAAGCGTATGAAAAACATGTTTTTTTTAATGATTTGTTGAAATCACCCCCATTGACGGACGTCGCTGGAGAGTTTGCTATAAGTCACACCCCACCGAATTTCACATTTTTAAAAAGGGAATTTTTCTATCTACAAAAAAGTGTAGAACAAGTTTTTTCACGTTAAGCTTAGTTTTTGAGAAAATTAGATAAAACTTGTAACAAAAATGGTTTATTTTCTGTTTTTTTCAAAATTAATTTAATTTGCGGATGCCCCTGAAGTTTTATGTATAAAACCAATTTAATCATGTTACACGTCATTTTGAAGGAAATTTTATTGAGTATACCAAAATGTAATACATGGTTTTTTGTAGATATTAGTTTTTAAAGAAATTAAATAAATCTTGGAAAAAACATAGGTATTCTTTCAACTTTTTTTAATTACTTCAATTAACGGACGCCGCTAGAGAGCTTGTCATTACTCTAACTTTATTAAGTTATACCATGTTGAAAAGGGAATTTTATTGTCTACAATAAAGTATATTATACATTTTTCTCTTAGAAGCTTAGTTTTTAAGAAAATTTGAAAAAACCTCAAACTTTCAGATTTTGGGGGGTCTGGGGGCGTTTTTGGACGTTTTTGCAGCCATTTAAAAAAAAATATTGTTATTATTTTTTAATTATACAAATATATATTTTGAATGTACACCTGTGACAATTTGGGCTTTCCAGCGGCAATTTAAAATTCCGCCGCCATTTTGGCCGCCATCTTAAATATCTCAGCCCCTGTCAATATTTCGAGTTGGCAACAGGGATATTCGGATTCAGCGGGGTCAAAATAGGGGTAATTGCACATTTGCCAAAAAGTAATATAAAATGCTTCTAAAAAGTGGATTTTCCCGAATCTTGCCTGAACTATTATTATTAATTCCGTTTTCACATTAGATTGATATACCATTTTTCTTTGTGACTTTTCTAGAATTTTTTCTTTGTCCTTTATAATAAACTGTGGAGACCCTTACTGGGTGTTTTATGAACATCTAAATAGAGACTAAAGAAATGAGTTTACGGAGAAGTGTAGTGTAATCTTTTAATGCACCCTATGAGTGCCTGCAGGCCCTTAATAGGGTTGAGTAAGTTAGTTAATACTGACCTTCATTAATAAGTAGGTAGCTGAGCAATGCAGCAGTACGTTAACCATATGATAATTAAACGGTTGAAATCCGTTTAGCATGTAGTTAAATCGAAACGTCATCACCGATAACGGTCGATAAGATCCGTGCGAGCCACTGTCTTGCAACGGTGTACCCCAAAAGTCATTCTGAAATAGTTTTGTCCATGGTGTCCTGGGAAGTATGTCGGGATTGGACAGAATGGCTCGTCTGAAATAAAAAAAAAACATAAGTAAAGTTTTAACATTAACAATATCCAAAAACAAAAACTTTGCTGTTTGACGAAATTCATAAAACTCGCTAAAATCAATAGGTCATTTTATATAATGGAAGAAATAAAAATTATCAATAAAATGGTGTATGTACTAGACTAATATAATAATTATAAAATAGCGTTTTTTTATTCGAGATTTTTGCAAACAAATTTTGGATTTTAGGAGTTTATAACAAGACTTTTTTTATATGCAAATTTAAAAAAAAATACTGTTCTACCGCATTTTCCCAATTTTGAAAATAATTTCAATAGTTATTACACGATTTTATTCAAAATTTTATTAGGTTTTTAATTCGAAAGCAGTGCCGTGGCTAGGCGTAGGCAGCTGCTTAGGGCGTCAAGCGCTAAAGGGCGCCAAAATGAGGATTTAAAATTAGACCCCCAAAGAAATGGGCACGATTTATCAGAAGCGAACTACATTTGAAACTAACCAAAACTTTTGCATTTGACACCATTTTTCCCAGAAAGTTCTGACCTTTTTTTTATGATTTTGTATTTTATTACCTTTCAAGCAGTTACGGTAATTGCTAGAGAAGGTATTGTTTTCGACGAAAAAAATTCTTTTTCAGATAACGCCCAAAATGTTTGGGTGTATTTTGAACAATCCTAGCAATATCGTCGTGATGTCTGTCTTTGTGTTTGAGTATGCCTGTCCGTAACACGATAGCTCCTAAACGGCTGAACCGATTTTCATGAAATTTTTAGGTAAAATATTGTTCGATACTGTGACGAGCTGATTAGATTTTGGTCAAAATTTATTAATGCTAATGACGGTTTTTTTACATTTAAAAATTGCTTACATTTTAACGGAGCGTCGCATCAATATGCGGTTTTCAGAATATAGTAAAGCATATTTCTGTCAAAAATGTGTGTATTAACTACAGCTTTACCACCGTACTTTAGCATTTCTGCCGTTACTCCGTCTTTTCCAGGTGATTTGTTACTTTTTATTTTCCTTAATGCTCTCTTTATTTCCTCTTTGCTTATTTCAGGTTGTAGCTTTGAGTTAATGTTCTTTATTTTTGTTTGAAGTTTCTTCATGGTTTCTCATGATGGTTCCCTTTTTGTTTGGTATAATTCTGTATAGAATAGTTGTGTGATACTTATGATATCCTCTTTAACGTTAGTTTCTATGCCGTTAATATCCTTTATTTTAATTATTTCATATCTACCTAGAGTCTGTTTTAGACATTTCATATTTCTGTTATTTTCTGGAACTCTCTCAACTTTAATTTCTTGGCTCTTTTTTTTATTTTCTTTTATCATTTTTCTTATAGTTTTGTTTATTTCTGTGTATTTTATAAATGTTCTGTTTCCTTCTCTCTCGTGGGTCCGCCTTTTTTCCATCAGTCTCTTTATTTTTTTCTGATATACAATTTTCCCTCTTATTATCTTTTTGTGCGATGTATTTTCCTACTTTGGTCATAGCTCTTGTCAGCGTATCATTTATTTCATCTATATTTTCATTTTCGCATCCTGAGTTTTGGGTTAGCTGTTCATTTAACCTTTCTTTGTATATAGCTTTAGTGTGTGTTAGTTTATTCATGTCAAGTTGTTCATTGTTATTATTAATTTTTCTTTTCATTTTGAAATTGCTATCAATGCAGAATTTTTTCTGACCATCCTGTCATCACTGCCTGTTGTAAAGCTGTTTAGGACTGTTACATCTCTAACGATATTTTTATCAGTAGTCAGTATGTAATCAATCTCATTTTTTGTTATTCCAATAGGGCTAAGCCATGTCCACTTTCGTTGCGGTTTCTTTCTATAGAACGAGTTCATTGCATAAATCTGTTTTTCCTCTAGATAATTCATTAAGGTTGTGTCCCTGTCATTCCTTTCTCCATATCCAAAATCTCATATTTTAGTCTCTTCGATGTTCATCCTCTTACCTAATTTGGCAATGAAATCTCCCATTACTAGTGTCAGATGGGTTTTGTTTTCTTCAATGGCTTTTGAGATGTTTTCGTAGAATGCTTCGATATGCTCGTCATCGTAGGTAGAGGTTTTTGTTAGTTCCAGTAAAACATTATAAACTACTTTATTTTCCAATATTTGTCGCCTGCCTGATATTTGGTGAAGTCGTGTATTAGAACAGAAATACTAATTCGACATAAAAATAATAAAAAAAATATTTGCGGTCCAATTTCTTTAGAAAAAACTGTTTATTTATTTGAATTAAATAAATGCCATATTAACCGCAATGTTATTATGTACTTTTTATGTTATTAAAAGGAAGTCTCTAGATAAACATAATATTAACATATCATTATTATATTTTTTTAAAGAATAAGGGCGAGTTTCTAAAGTAATCTAATTTTGCTCACCGACTGCATCGGCATTTTTGACATATGACGTTCATCTGACATTTTTATTCAGTATATCCGATGGCCATCCAAAAATTAAAAAGAACGCGATGAAATTAGATTTCTTTACCACGCTTTTTTTGATTTTGATTTTTTTTTTAAAAGGATCTCTGCACATGCACATGGAAGCAATATTTTAAACGTAACCTTCAATCCTGGTACGCCGCGGTCTGGTGATACCAAAGTTAACTCCATATCTTTATCATTCAAGTTTTGAGTCACTATCTATATCTTTCAAAATGTCCATCGCAACTTTGCTTACTACACCGTGGAGGCGAACAAAAAAGAAACCAAAAGCAGCTGATTTTGACGATAATTTAAGAATCTGATGGATTTTCACGAGTTGCACTGATCGATGAGCTCATCGATGACTTAACGAACTTGCCCTAAGGAAGCGCAAATATATATTTTTTTAATATATTTGTTTTAGATGTTGACGGCTTTTTTTTCTCTTTTCAGAGTGTCCCAGATAAAAGCAACTACATGGGGATTTCGGAAACAGTAAGAGATACGAGTTTGTGTAAATGAGAAAAAATTTGCGCTATTCTAAGCCCAATCAGATGCTGAATCAATATTAAGGATATCTACAGGGGTTACTAAAATATCGAGCAAAAACTAAAAATTGTGTTTTTTGAAAAATTGAAATATCGCCGCCGGCGCCGCAAACAAATTTAATAAAATTTGGTAGTTTTTTATAAGCAACTACGGCCAATCGAATGACGTTAACAAATTTTTTCTTGGTTTCCTAGTTTTTTTGCAACCATAGCCAACTTTGTTATTTCTTATGGCCGCTATATTAAATTTATACGTCAATAAATAGAGCATTAAAAGAGCTTTTTAACCATGTATAATATCTACCTTTGAATGACGGAAAATGTGTGTTTATTTAAAAAACTTAAAATTTAACTTGTTATAATTTAAATAGAGTTGGGGCCACTTTGTTATATTATTGTTTTTCATATAATATAACTTTTTGTATATTATTGATGTTGTTTTAATATTCCCCAAATTTACCTCGGCTAGGTAGAGCTATTTAGAGTCGTGAGGTTCTTTTAAGAAAAATATTGTCAATTTTCTATTTTTGAAATGATAATAGACCTCTATTTACTTTGGCACAATTAACAACAATGGTGACAGATTTTCCTTACTATCACCATGTTACCAATGTATCAATGCAGGAACGAAATAAAAGATCAGGATTACTTTTTGTTTACAAACCTCAACATTTATTTTGTTTTAGAAAGAAGAACAAATAAAAATCAAATGATCAAATGATCAAATATAAACAAGGAAAAAATATTAATTTTTTGTTGAAACTCAGTTTCTTAAAAAGGTAGTAAAAAAAATGATATTAATAAAATTATAGATTTTACTTTTCAAATATAACTTAAAAGAGACATACTTCCTTTTTAGAACCTTGTTTCTTTTGATGTACAATAGTGAAAAATATTTACATATGTTATAATAGTTTTGTCGAGAATTGAGGTTAGAAAAAAATAACATAAAAACAAAATAATCTTGACCCAGGAAATGTTAGACTCAGTATACTTAAAGTGATCTTTAAAATACAACTATGGTTTCAATCATTTTCCACTGATAAAAACAAAAAAAAACTTTATTTTCTGATCAGGTACATCAAAACACCCTATATAAATATTTCAAAGTTTCATCAAAATTTGTACATACTGTACAGTAATTCTGTAGAATTACCAAATAAAACTTTAGTCTATTCACACCAAATTATTTATCTTTTTGGGACACAAATCATAACCTAAATTTATAAAAAAAAACAAAAATGTGTATTTTGGTTATAAAAAAAAACTATATAAAAAAACAAACCAGCTATCGGCAATAGCTATATAAATTTTTTTCACTTGGTTGGTTCGGTTCGGTTTGGAAAATAATGTTGAACTACCGAAATCAACTGCACAAAGAAATCTTAAAAAATTTAAGTATCATCCATATGCAACACATATTAGTCAAGCACGCCTAGATGGTGAATTACAAAGAAGAACCTTGTTTTGCAATTGATTCATAAAAAATTGACATAACTACGTTTACTGGGCCGATGAAAATCCGTTCTTAAATCGTGAGCTGCACCATCAAGTTAGGTAGGGTTTGAATGTATGGCTAGAAGTCATAAACGGACACATACTATTTAACATTTTTTATAATAATTTGACGGCACCTCGATATCTAGAAATTCTACAAAATTACGTTGACCAAATTTTAGAACATTGCCTCTTCAAGATGTAGCAAACATGTGGTTCCAGCAAGATGGAGCACCCCCACATAATGCAAGAATTATAACCGACTATTTGAATCAGCAACATGGAAATAACTGGATCGGAAATCGAGGTCCAGTTGCCTGGGCTGCACGTTCGCTGGACCTTACGCCTCTTGAATTTTGTAGGGGATACTTAAAGGATAAAGTTTATTCTACTACTCATAATACGATAGAAGAACTTGAGGCAGCCGTTGTTCAAGCCATAGAAATAATTCCTGAACAAATGGTTAAAGATGCATGCATAACAACGGTGGAATCTTCGAACATTTGCTTATTTAATTCAATGCTTTGTTATTGGTTTTTAGTTTTATTTTAAATTAAATGATAAAACTTTTGTTTCAGAAATAAAAAATTGATTTTAAGAAATTGTATTATTTCTTAGCCAGAGAAAAATTAAAAAATAAGGGCCTTAAAGATATGCATATAAATCAAATAAATGGAAAAATTTTGAAAGGTAGTTACGTAGGTATGACAACAGACACAATTACGGCCTTTGTTTGACAGCCATCAAAGTGAAAAATAGTTTTTTTAAATAAATTCATATTTTCTGTCATCCAAAGATAGGCTTATCTATACAGGGTTGAAAAGCTCCTTTTATGCTCTATTTATTGAACTATAAATCCAATATGGCGATCATAAGAAATAACAAAGTTGGCTATGGTTTCAAAAAAACTAGAAGGCCTAGAAAAAAAATTGTTAACGTGCTTATACAAATTTCATTAAATTTGTTTGCCAGATGGCGGCAATATTTAAATTTTTCCAAAAACACAATTTTTAGTTTACGCTCGATATTTTAAAAACCCTTGTAGATATTTTTAATTTTGATTCGGCATCTGATTGGGCTTAGAATAGCGCAACTATTTCATTCATTTCAACATTTTCAACTCGTATCTCGTACCGTTTTCGAAATTCCCATGTAGTTGCTTTTATTTGGGACACTCTGTATATGCTGGATTATTGGACACCTGGTATATGTATAGAATTTGTAAAATCATGCTACTACTAAAGTTGCTAATTTCTATATGCCTTGTGTAAACTTTTAATGAAGTTAATATTCAATAGCTGGCCCTACACACAGAGGTTGATCCATCGGTTTGGAACGGCACAGATAAGTCTGACCGTTTTGTCCGCAACGGTTTAAAACTGCTGCAGTCCACTAACACAAAAAAATCTTTCGAATCGATCCTTCATATCGGTCTGTGGCAGACATAACCGCGCGTTAGTTGGCGAAAACTCAAGATTTATCTGCCGGTTAAACCAAAACTGTGGAATTTCGTCAAGTAGAAAGTTTTATGCGGCACGGTATTTTAACCATAGTGTATGTAAAATGTTTCGTGCTAAAAAGAAGCAGGCTCTGTGTATGGGAATGATTATTAATATGGAAATAATGCATAGTGGTGTAAAAAAGAGACGTTGCAAGTGGATTAAAAGTTATTTGCTTAAGATGAAACTATTTAGCCATGACCTTCTATTAAAAGAGTTAAGAGAAAATGATCCAGACGATTTTAAAAATTATTTAAGAATGTATATTAACACGTATGACCTTTTATGAAATTTGGTAAGAGAGGATCTTACAAAACAAGATACCCAAATAAGACAAGCCATTGGACCAGAACAGCGATTAAATGCTGCCCGTTTTCTTGCCAAGGGAAGATCATATGAAGATCTGAAATTTTCAGTGGGAATGTCTGCACAGGCACTTGGTTATATCATTCCGGAAACATGTGCCATAATATTCAATAAATTAAAGAGAGACTATATGAACGGTCTGTTATCCCTGGCACAGTGTAAACCGACAGACAAGTCTGCGCCGGTTCAAATATCGAGCGCGGAACCCACAAGTTTCGCCCGCCGGTCTGAACTCACAGATAAATCTATACCGGCTATAACTGGCGCGTGGATTGTCCACTAATTGAAAGACAAATCCGCCAGTTTGAACCGCGCCGTTTGAAACCGGTGGATCAACCTCTGTGTGTATGACCAGCTATTATTTTATAATTAATCAATTTGTGCCCGTTGCTATAAAATATCGCTACATTATTTTTCGAAAAAAGCTGAAATTACATATTGTTTTTATCTCTGGGGATTAATGCGACAGATAGGCAGGCCCGTGTTTAAGTGTCATTAAGTTGGTAAAATTGACCATTAAAAACAGTCATAAAAATTATGTTATATTATTATCTGAGCTTGTTATTATATTGAAGCCTCACAATAGCCTAGTCATATTAGGAATTCAGCTGGAAAAAAATAAGTGCAAGCTGCATTTTTGTACAGATATACCTAAACAGCTGGGCATCTGAAAAAATGCAACTTTACAGGGGAAGCGAAAAACAGTTTAGGTAACACATATAGGGTTATGGGCTATAAAAGAATATCATTGTAATTCCCACGAATTGTCTTATATCATAATAAGTACACAATAAAAGTAGGCAGCCCATTTTACCTGAATCACAAATAATCTAAAAATTATCAAAATGTTAGATACGGGGTATTGCAGTTAGGCCATCGATATTCTCCGTCAAAATCCTCCATGAGGTTTGCTAGATGCTAGGCCCCAAATTTTCTAAAAATCAGTTTTTTGCGATTTTCTCGAAAACTAATAACTTTGTCAAAAAAAGTTAAGAGATAAAAAGTACGCAAAATCATTCGTTCTATACTATAAAGTTAAGAAAAGACCTAACCTAACATTTTAAATATATAAAAAAAATATTATTTTATATTTAATTTTTTTCCCAATCAATAGGTAACTTGTTTTAAAATGTTAATACTTTATAACAATAAGCTTGATCCCCACTTGTACAGTCAAGGACTTTTTAAATATTTTTTCTGTCAAGATTTATCAGTTCAAGATATCAGAATTTTTGTTTTAATTATTGTATACATATTTAGGTAAGGTTCATAATTTTTTTGGTCTAATTCAAACTAGTTTTTTTAGTTTCAAACAGGGATATTTTTTATTTTCGAGAGCGGCAATTTAAAAAGTCCCTGACTGTTACCAAACCAATCACAATTTACTAAAATTTATTTTTTGTTTTCTTAAAGTTAACTAACTTTGAAAGTTAAGAAAATGGTTAATACCAGCCGGGCCACCAAAGGGATTTTGAAAATTATATTTTTATACAATACGGAATTGTACGAGAAAAGAAAGCGTTATATTAAAAATATTATTAAACCACTTTTAATAAAAAAAATTAAAAAATATTGTTTGACTAAACTTAAATAGGGTTTAGACAAAATAAATTAAACCTAAGGGTGATTTATTAAGGGTTGAAAATTAAAAATAGAGATACTTACATAACCTTTCAACAAATACTCGTTAATATGCAATTTTCAGATTTTTATGTCCTGATTTTTCGCCAAGGCTGTTAAAAATTAGGCTATATATACAACAACGATTATTCGGTAAAACTTTATGTACCTATGTTTATAATTTCGAACCCTTATAAAACTACCCTTAGGTTACATTTATTTTATTTAAACCGCTTTGTCTCATTAAAGTTTAGTCAAACACTATTTTTTCTATCAATAGCAGCTTGGCTGGAATCAGTGGCGGCTCGTTCCCATTCAACATGATAGTGCCAGAATTTTGATAGCCACTCAAAAAAAAAATCGGGGTGCTGCGTCAAATTTTTGCCCAAAATTCGTTAAACAACATGATTTAATAAATTTTTTTAGTGGCGCAAAACCAAGAGCGTATAGTTTGTATCATATGTTTACTGGTTTTAGGGTAGTTTTTTAAAGACACTAACCTAGACCTGCCCAAATTACACCATGAAATGACTCAAAATTTATACAAAATTCTGCTGAATTAATTTGAAAAATAACTTAACTTACAGTTGGTTTGCCATAGATCTATTACAAAAAAGTTACAAAAATATACATTATTTTTATCACAAATAGTTGACGAAAACGCGATTTTTATCCACTTTCACGTTTGTTTTTTAATTTTTTAATTAGGTAGCGACAGGTCTAATTCTTTAATTTTTAGTTTTTCCTCTAGCGAAAAACCACTAAAAGTCTTTATTAGGACGCTAGTTTTATTCATTTTTACTTAGAGAAGAGAACAATTTGCAGAATATACGGATATCTTTTTTATTTCGTAATTTAGAGGGCGTAAATTAAAGCAAACATGCTCCACGCACATGACAAAGACGACTAACTGCACACTAACTGGCTTGCATGCCTGTCAAAAATTTTCCAACACTCGTTCATATAGGTCGCTGGTAATAATCTCTCTCTGTTCGACGGCGCCAGTAGAGAAGCGGCACACATTCCACCCCCCACTTACTCTGCGATTCCACGATAGGCGGCGGGCCAGCCAGGCGTCACGCTTTATTGATTCGGAGTGTGATCCACTGCATAGCATAGAGTTTACCATATTTTATATAAAATAAAAGGAAATGCATTAAAAACATATTAAGATGTCTTAAAAATAAAAAAACGTGTTTTTGTAGAAAAATAAGGTAGTGCCATGGCACTACCCCACGAGCCGCCACTGGCTGGAATTTTTAATAAAATAAAAGTATGCACATTGGCGCATATTCTAAAGCTGTTTCTGCCCAGAAGTTGAACTTTCTTTATATTTGTACGCTTTATTTTCTCGTACAGTCCCATTGGCGGTCCGGCTATTATTGAACATTGGCCTGTTACTTAAAGTTGTTTAACTTTAAAGAAACAAAAACTGAATTTAAGTAAATGTCAGTTTGTACATGTATGGATCAACCTTAATATTATAAAGTATTAATATTTTAAAACAAGTTAACTACAGAGTACCAAAAATAATATACAGTGAAACCTCTCCTTGCGGACACCTCTATTAAGCGGACACTCCAATTGGTCGGACAAATTTGTTAGAACCAAGCTTTTCCCTATTTCTTTACATTCACTCCTATAACCGGACACTCTAATAACCGGACGCGGACAATTTTTTTTGGTTAAAAAATTCTGAAACCTCCCTTAACCGGACAAAAACCTCTGACAACTGGACCGAGCTCTGCACGACATGGGCATTACTATTATGTATATGTTGGCAACAACGCACTCTGGAGCCCGGGCATGACCTTTTTCCGTTTTAATACAAAGACTAAATACGAGGGTGGATCAAATATAAACAAGCTTTTTAAACTTACTAACGGAAAAGTCATTCCAGATGAACGTAGCCGTTATAATTTTGGAGTAGGGATATTCAGAAGCATGTAGGCGGCTGGTAGTGCCGCGATGCTCATTTCGCCAGGAGCAATCGCAATGAGCGAGAAGAAAGTACACAGCAGTGTTGCGCAAAGAATAATCATTAAATTTCTTACATGCGAAAACGTAAATCCTGCTGAAATTCGATGCAGATGGCGAGCACAGTTCGAAAATAAGACGCTTTCGTGGGTACCTGTAAAAACTTGGTGCAAAGAAAGTAACGACGGCCGTGAGCGCGTCGACAACGTGAGTCAACCACGTCGTCCGCGTACCATCATTTCTGCAGGCAAAGTTTTAGCTACCGTTTTCTGCGACTGGAGAGGAGTTTTGTTGGTCGATTTTTTGCACGAGCGAATAACAATAAACGCGGCCTACTACTACAACTTACTCGACCAGGTAAAGCTTGAATATCGCCAAAAGAGGAAAGCACACCCCATCCAAGACGTGTTGCTCCTGCATGACAACGCTAGACCTGATAGGTATAAAGTATATAATTTTAACTGATTTTAATATTGGTTTTTAAAAATTAAAATTGCCAGCGCGGATTCAAGAGCGTGGCATCGGCGTAATAAACACTCCCTTCTAGAATTTTTTTTTGCATTTTTAGTGTTAACTATTAGCCCCTTCCCACCACCCCTAGGTAATACAAAACAGTTTATCGGTAGACCAGTAAGCCAACCCCCCCCCCCCTAGATTTTGACACAGATTCGTGCTTGTATAATTAACATAAAGTTTTAAATTTTGCACCATACTTATTACAAAAACATAAAAAACCGCTGGGAAACATTCCATTGGAATTAATCTCTCCCTCCTGATGGTGCCATAAATATTTAAATGGTTGCTTACTAAGAAGAGTTACAATATTAGCTCACACATATATACTATACTAAGTAGTGTGAGCTATGGTGATCCTAATTTTTTCGAGAAAAAAAAAGTTGCTCCGATTTCAAAATTTTTTATATATCTTTGCGTTTCAAATGATTTTGAAACTTTTTTGTTTTGCTGTCTGTCTGTCTGTCTGTCTGTATGTATGTCTGTCTGTAACGACTAACCCGCATAACTCAAAAACGGCTTGTCCGATTTTAATGAAATTTGGTACCTAAGGGTCTTGGGCCTTGATGGTCCCGTTTAAAAATGAATCCACCGAACGCAAGCCAAATAAAAGGGTGGGGGTAGATTCCAAAAATTAGAGTTTATGTGAAAATATGGCGTGTGTGATATCAAACGAAAGGTAATTAAGTCTGGAGTTAAACAAAATGAATTTTAGTTTATTTAAAAAAAAGGGTGGGGGTAGATGTCAAAAATTAGAGTTTAAGTGAAAATATGGCGTGTGTGATATCAAACGAAAGGTAATTGAGTCTGGAGTTAAACAAAATACATTTTAATTTTTTTTAAAGGGTAGGAGTAGAGTTTAAAAATTAGAGTTTAAGTCAAAACATGGCTTGTGTGGTATCAAACGAAAGGTAATTGAGTCTGGATTTGAATAAAATATATTTCAGTTTTTAGTTATATTAGCTGACACGTACACTATGACAATAGTACCTAGTGTGAGCTTAGGTGCCCATATCTTTGAGATAACTTTTGACTGTGTCACTTGTCATCCAGAAAAAAGCTGCCCAAGGGTGCACAGGTCCGGATTCAGACTAGACGAAAATAAAGTTAGGGATCGTTCACAAACTAGACCAATATAGACGTAACAGGGTATTTCAAAGTATGTGGTGCTCCTTTGAGTAATTTAAAGAAAAGCTCATACTAAAAAACATGGAAATAATGCAATAGGGGTCGTATTTTTAAGGGTGACAAAATAAAAAAAACGATCATATTACCTATAATCGTTTAGTCAACTTCGTTGAAATTTGGCAGTGCTGTTTGTAGTGACAAGAGGCGAATTTGGCACTACTTAGATTAAAATAATTAAGTCCAGTGATGTGCCGAAGCACATCGTGAACTATATTTTTGAGAAAAAACTATGCGTTACTAAATATTTTCCAAATTCTGTATTTTTTTTCTTTTATTTGAATAAATAACTACAAACACAAGTTAGTCTTTTGGATTTTTTTTACCATGATTTGTTTTAGAGATAAAAAATATAAAGGACTTTATTGCAAGTCCGCATTCCATATTTAGGAAATGATAATAAAGTGTTTTTTTTTATCTCGAAAACAAAGTACGATGCGACAAAACTTATGAAGTAAAAAAGTTGTATTTTGGATTTGCTTAGTTATAAAAAAATACACAAAATAAAAAATTGTCAGTGACGCACAACCGATTTTTTAAAAGTTTGACACCCTGTACCTTAAAAACTTTATATTTCGAGCCCATATGTATATTTTATTTTGTCTAAAAAAGGTATTTTAGCATTTATTCTGAAAATGCTAATAATAGTTTTTTTGAAAACTGAATAAAACCTAAAAAAAACATGATTTTTTTTCATGATCCTAAAAAATAACCACAATTTATGGATGCCAATTTAGTGCTAACCGTGGACTTGGCCCATTATTTAGTTTTCTACAATAAAGTTGATTACATACTTTATGTAAAAGGCTTACCTTTTGAGAACATGACTTAAAACTTAATAATTTCGGTTTATTGTGTATACCGGGTGGGCCAAAATAAACCGGGCAATTATTTTTTTCATTATAACTTTTAAACTATACAATCGATTTTAATGGGACAAACTGCACTTGGCAGAGAATTAATCAGAGTTTTGACTAAATGTATTTCTTTGGCCTTTATCTTAAAATCCAAGATGGCGGACGAAATTAAAATGTACCCTTCAAAGATGCTCGTTTATTCTCGTGTTGCGAACATGTCTAAATTATTTTTTTAAATTAGTAAAAAAGCTGCGTTCTTGCCACGCACAACAAGGTACGGATGAGCAAAATCGGTTCAGTGGTTCTAAAAAAAATATTTTTTTTTCAACCATTGTTTTGCCTTGCCAATCATGTCTGCATTTATTTCCTTATAAATTCATTACTACTGAACCAATTTTAATGAAATAAAAAACATCCTGGTGAGAATTGATTTCTTTTTAAAGATCGTGATCAAAGATTATCGCCATCTTAAAATTTAAGATGGTGGACAGAATCATACTTGATTCTTCAAAATGGTGTATTTATTCTTAGTTTTTAAATTTATAAAGAACCGCTACTTTTCCTTTACACAACGAGGTACAAATTAGTAAAATCGGTGTAGTGGTTCTGAAAAAATCTATTTTTGTTTCAGCCCTTGTTTTACAGATTATACGATTGCATTGCCAATCCTGTCTGCGTTCATTTCCTTATAAATTCGTTATTACTAAACCAATTTTAGTGAAATAAAAAAAAATCATTTTGAGAATTGATTTCTTTTTAAAGATCTTGATCAAAGATTATCGGCATCTTAGAATTTAAGATGTTGGACAGAATCAAACTTGATTCTTTAAAATGGCTTATTCTTATTTTCCGAAAATGTTTAGCATTTTTTTTTAATTTATAGAAAAACATTACTTTTCTCTCCCGCATAAAGATAAAAAAATTAATGAAGTGCTTTTCTATAAATAAAAATACTCTGCCAATATATGGGCCCCTAAGCTCACACTAGGTACTATAGTTATAGTCTACGTGTGAGCTAATATAACTAAAAACTGAAATATATTTTATTTAACTCCACACTAAATTACCTTTTGTTTGATACTACACAAGCCATGTTTTGACTTAATTACCTTTCGTTTGATATCACACACGCCATATTTTCACTTAAACTCTAATTTTTGAAATATACCCCCACCTTTTTTTTAAATAAATTAAAATGTATTTTGTTTAACTCCAGACTCAATTACCTTTCGTTTGATATCACACACGCCATATTTTCCCATAAACTCTAATTTTTGAAATCTATCCCCACCCTTTTATTTGGTTTGTGTTCGGTGGATTTTGTTCATTTTTAAATGGGACCATCTCGACCCAAGACTCAGCCTAGGAACCAAATTTCATTGAAATCGGCCAAGCGGTTTTTCAGTTATGCGCGTTGGTCGTTACAGACAGACATACAGACAGACAGACAGACAGACAGACATACACACAGACATACAGACGGCGCAACAAAAAAGTTTCAAAATCATCTGAAACGCAAAGATATATAAAATTTTTTGAAATCGAAGCAACTTTTTTTTTCTCGAAAAAATTAAGATTACCATAGCTCACACTACTATAGTATAGTATATGTGTGAGCTAAAAAACTAAAACATTTTTGGAAAATAATAAACGTGCCTCTTTGAAGGGTCAAGTATGATTATTTCCGACATCCTAACTTCTAAGATGGGGCAAATTTCGATTATTAACTTTAAAGAACAATCAATTCTCACCATGATTTTTTTTATTTCACTAAGATCGGTTCCGTAATAATGAGTTTATACATAAAAGAATGCAGACAGGAATGGCAATGCAATCGTATAATCTGTAAAACAATGGCTGAAACAAAAATAGGTTTTTTGAGAACCACCAAACCGAATTTACTAATTTATACCTTGTTGTGCGGGGGAAAAGTAGTACTTTTCTACAAATAAAAAAAAACTAAAACATTTTCAGAAAATAAGACTAAACACGCCATTTTCAAGAATCAATTATGATTCTGTCCACCATCTTAAATTTTAAGATGTTAACAAATTTTGATCATGATCTTTAAAAAGCAATCAATTCTCACTAGGATATTTTTTATTTCATCAAAATCGGTTCAGTAGTAATGAATTCATAAGGAAATAAATGCAAACATAATTGGTAAGGCAATCGTATAATATTCAAAACATTGGTTAAAACAAAAATATATTTTTTTAGAACTACTAAACCGATTTTGCTGATTTATACCTTGTTGTGCCTGGCAAGAATGTTGATTTTTTAGTGATTTAAAAAAATTCTCAAAACGTGTTCGCAACACACGAATAAACGAGCATCTTTGAAGGGTACAATTTTATTTCGTCCGCCATCTTGGATTTTGAAATGACGGACAAAATACTCTGCCAATATATGGGCCCCTAAACTCACACTAGGTACTATAGTTATAGTGTACGTGTGAGCTAATATAACTAAAATATATTTTATTCAACTCCAGATTAAATTACCTTTTGTTTGATACCACACAAGCCATGTTTTGGCATAAACTCAAATTTTTGAAATATACCCCCACCCTTAAAAAAAAACATAAACTAAAATGTATTTTGTTAAACTCCGGACTCAATTACCTTTCGTTTGATATCACACACGCCATATTTTCACATAAACTCTAATTTTTGAAATCTACCCCCACCCTTTTATTTCGTTTGTGTTCGGTGGATTTTGTTCATTTTTAAATGGGACCATCTCGACCGAAGACCCAGCCTAGGTACCAAATTTCATTAAAATCGGCCAAGCGGTTTTTGAGTTATGCGCGTTGGTCGTTACAGACAGACATACAGACAGACAGACAGACATACAGACAGACAGACAGACAGACAGACGGCGCAACAAAAAAGTTTCAAAATCATCTGAAACGCAAAGATATATAAAAAATTTTGAAATCGGAGCAACTTTTTTTTTCTCGAAAAAATTAGGATCACCATAGCTCACACTACTATAGTATAGTATATGTGTGAGCTAAAAATTTATTTGTTCAAAACTCTGATTAATTCTAGGCCAAGTACAAAGTTATAATAATAAAAAAATTGTCCGGTTTTTTTGGCCCACCCGGTATACTATCAAAACTACATAGGAAACGGGTGTACACGAGGGGTGATTAGCTTCCCACAGTTGGTGTACAGAAATTGTCTACCGGACTCCACAGGACACTATAGAGTTTTTAAGATATTAAGATTTTTTATACCTAACTTAAGATATAGGTACTTTTTTATCTAGCCACATTATCTATTTAAAACCAATTATAATATACAACTGTACTTTTACTTACCCTCTATAATTTAAATACACAGCCAAAATTAAAAAATTTTACTTTTAACGAAATTTTCGTTTACTTCACAAATGCTTGTTTATAGAAAAATCTCAAATAAACAAAATAGCAAAATGTAAATAGATACGGGGAACTGTCTTTTAGACATACACCACCTTGGATTAATCCCATACTTATATTGATTTAGCACCGGATCAACTCAACTGCGATTCATCTCTTTTTAACATGCACTGGCCGCGCGCATGCTATCAAGAGGATTAAATCGCTGGATAAGTTATGAAACGAATATTCCCCAGGTATATGTTTATCTCTATTAGCGCATTGAATCTGTATATTAAATTGTCTTTTTTATGAAATTATTCAAGAAAAACGATTGACGCCTAACCAAAGCAAGCAATTTTTTGATCTTTACCTTGCTATGCTATGGTCTGAAAAAAAGTTATCTCAAAGATAATGGTATAGCCTTATAATAATTTGATGCAAATATCAAAGTTTGCCACATAGCAGTCATTATTACCATTTTGTTATTTTTTAACCACCCTGGCTGTTTCTTAAACTTTTTAACCTCTTCACACGCTTTCTTAAAATTATTTTGCCTTTTTGCTTATCTTTCTTTACTCCCTTCTTTTTTATTCTGCCAAAAACAAAATTGTTTGTTGTTTAAGTCATATAGATAAGCTATTTTCCTTCGTTCGCTGTCGTCTCACTCGTTGGAAGAAAAATAGGTTTCACCTATTTTTTAATTCTTTTTGATTTACCTTGTATCTTGTAGTCAGTTTGATTGCAGAGTCAGGCAAAAATACCTTTTTCCAAGACATCGGTGTCCGTGGTTGACTTTACCCCTTTGAAGTTGCTTTTTATACTTTGTTAAAATTAAAGATATTATCAATGTTGTTAAAGCTTTAACTATACTCTTTATTACATCAGTTACACGGGAGGATCACGATACATTTCAATAAAATAATACTTTTTTTGTTTGTTTTTCACTAAAATTTATATCGAGATTCAATAATAAATAAATACTTTTTTATTTATTTTATTATTATTTAATAAATTAAAAAAGTGTAATCAATTAGAAATTTAATCAGTAGAATAAATAAATAAAATTTGCACCGCAGACAAAATTAACTAAAGCAAAGTGCATCAGCTGATGGCTAAAATGCTTCGACAGCTCTGAGTTTTGTGTTTTAATATTCACTGATAGCAAATTGTTTTGAGAAAGTTAGTGTGCCACTCATAAGCCACAGACTCTCTTTTTCTGCTGTCAAAAAGTTGCAGTTTCAAAAGAATACGAATGTGCCCTAGTTTAAGATGGGTTCGGTGCTGCACTTTTTTTTTACGGTTATGAGCACTCGCAAGGAGATCCCTATCCCTCTCGAGAAGCGGCAACTGCGCGGAAATGTTGGTGTATGTTGGTTTTGAAACGGTTCAGGTTGTAACCTGCAGGGAAAACTCTCGCAGGGAGTTTATTCCACAGCGATGCTGTTCTCCAGAGATATGAATTCTGATATAATGAGGTTCTTGGTGCCTCTATATTGACCGTAAATTGATGGTAACCGTCTGCTTGTCATGTTCGCCTAGTAGGTACTACTCCCGGGGGGATCATACGTGCCAAATCTTCAGAGCATTTTCCGTGATAATACCTGTAGAAGAGAGACAGATCGCCCACAGTTCTTCGATGTTCAAGACTATCCAAGCTACGGGTAAGTTCGGGGTCATTTATTAGCTGGTTAGCTCGTTTTTGCACGGTGTTCAAAAGCTTTAAGGTATGTTTGGGGCCGCACTCCATATATGTGAGCAGTACTCCATAGTTGGGCTTTGTAGAGTGTCAGCAGTTGGCTTGGTGTATACATATGTCTTGCACGAAATAGAACCCCAAGCTTTTGGAACGCCCTTTTAGCTATATCTGCCACGTGACTGTGCCAAGACATGTTGGTCTCTACAGTGATTCCTAAGATGTTCAACTGGCTCCGCAATGTGACAGCACTTCCAGATAGCATGATGTTTGGCTCACCGGTGCTGGTCTTTATTGAAAACAGGGCTATTTGGGTTTTCTGCGCGTTGAACTGTACAAGGTTTTTGATGCTCCAGTCCTCTATTACCTCTAGGTCGTTATTTATCTGCGATATTTGAGTTAGTCTAAGATGATGGAATTCACGTGCGGAGAGACATGTTGGTGGTATGAGTGAGGAGACTACATTGCCATCATCTGCAAAGCAATAAAGTGGATTTACTGTTTTATCTATGAGGTCATTTATGTAAATCAGAAAAAGTGTTGGCGAAAGGATTGCTCCTTGTGGCACACCAGCATTTGTTTGGTAAGAGTTCTGGCCATCCAGTGCAACATAAATGGATCTATCCTTAAGGTAACTTTCAAACCAAGTGCATAGTTTCAGCGACAATCCCATTGCTTTGAGCTTGTTGAGAAGATTTTCATGCCAGACTTTATCGAATGCTTTAGATTTATCTAAGGCAATTGTTCTTGTTTCACCCCGCAACTCAATCGCTTTTTGTCATAAGTGCACTTTTTTCCCAAAAGAATTCGCCATGTTATTTAGACCGGTGCATGCGCTTTGATAAGTTGTCCTTATGCATTATGCAGCCGAATAAGTGGGGATAAGACCATTTGTCATCAGGGCTAGGCCCAGAAAAAAATTCTGTGGGAAGGGGGGGTGATTATTGGTTTAAAAAATTACTATAGTGCATTCCTTTTTTCTTATTTGTATTGTTGAGAAATCCCTTTTAACACGCACGAATTTCAGGGGGGGGGGATAAATTTCCCTTGGTTATCCCATACGGCCTTGCTTGTCAGAAAGGCATCCAACCGAACCGAACCGAACCGGGTTGGGAAAAAATTTCCAACAAATGAACATGTTGGGAATACATAAGAGTACATAGCTCTGCAAGGGAAGTACCTAGGTAGCTCGGAGAGATCTCGTTTAATATATCTTATAATGATGATTCAGTCATCTCTCTTTAGATATTTTTCAAAAAAAGAAGTACTTTTTGGGTAGAAGGGATAAGGGAAAATATAATCAAAATTCCAAGATGGCGGCGCAATTTTGACAATGGGGGGCTTTTGCTATGTTGATGGGACCCCAATAAATAGCTATTGCGCCTAGTCTTGTTTTTATGTTATCAAAAATTATTATTAAAAAAAAATTATCCATACTCGGGCGCCATTTTGAATATTTCAGCTGTGTTATCAACCGGATCCTTAAATAGAGGTTTTGGGCTATGTATAACCTCTATAAAAATCCTCCTGACTATAATAATGATTTTGTGAATTAATAAAAAAAAATTATCCATACTCGGGCGCCATCTTGAATATTTCAGCTGTGTCATCAAACGGATCCTTAAATAGAGGTTTTGGGGTATGTATAACCTCTATAAAAATCCTCCTGGCTATAATAATGATTTTATGAAGTAATTAATGCAGAGATGCAACCGTCTAAAATGCAAACAATGGGTAGACAAACATAAATATCACGAGAACTTCTAAAGCGATTTTGATGATTACTACCTTGTTGTATGGGACGAGTTTGGGTCACTTATAAAAAATTTAAAATGGCTCGAAAAAGGTCTCGTAAGACTTTATGTAGGACTAAATATGAGTCCGGGATCTTAAATTCTAAGATGGTCACAAATTTAGATAACTATTTTTAAAACAGTCAAGCCTTGCTACAATGCATTTTATTTCGTCAAAATCGGTACAATAAACATCATTATTTATGGGTAAATAAATGCACATAAAACTGAAAAGGCAATCGTATAATAGGGTGTTTGACAGTAGTAAAAAATAAATATATATTTATTTTTAGATTTCTCTTTAGGTCTTGGGAATGCTAAAAACAAACTTTTTTGTTTAATTTTTTCTCAAATTCATAGTCCTCTTAATTAAATAAATTCATTGAATAAAACGATTAGCCACGTGATTCAAAACAGGCGGTCTACCAATCAGCTGCGAGTGACATCACAAAACAGTAAAGGCCTCGAACGAGCCTATTTTCTGTGTTATTTTCTTATGGATGGTAATGTTTGCTTTGGTTTGAAGTGCGAATTATCGTCCTAAATTAGATTTTATTTTGTGTTTTGCTTTAAAAAACATTTTCAATGGAAAACGGATTCTCCAAAGCCGATAGCTCCAACTTGCCAATGCTAAATTCCTTTATGGTGGCAGCAAGGATGGCAGGTTTCTTTGCCAACAACAGTGATTTTTGTTCTGCGGAATTTAGAAACGTAAAAATGTTGATGTCCCTATTCGATTAGTTGTTTTGTATAAGTTTTAGCTCACACATATACTATACTATAGTAGTGTGAGCTATGGTGATCCTAATTTTTTCGAGAAAAAAAAAAGTTGATCCGATTTCAAAAATTTTTGTAGATCTTTGCGTTTCAGATGATTTTGAAACTTTTTTGTCGCGCCGTCTGTCTGTCTGTCTGTATGTGTGTCTGTCTGACTGTCTGTAACGACCAACGCGTATAACTCAAGAACCGCTTGGCCGATTTTAATGAAATTTGGTACCTAGGTTGGGTCTTGGGTCGAGATGGTCCCATTTAAAAATTAACAAAATTCACCAAACACAAGCCAAATAAAAGGGTGGGGGACGATTTCAAAAATTAGAGTTTATGTTAAAATATGGCGTGTGTGATATCAAACGAAAGGTAATTGAGTATGGAGTTAAAAAAAATACATTTTAGTTTTTTTTTCTTCAAAAAGGGTGGGGGTAGATTTAAAAAATTAGAGTTTACGTAAAAATATGGCGTGTGTGATATCAAACGAAAGGTAATTGAGTCCGGAGTTAAACAAAATACATTTTAGTTTTTGTTTTTTTAAAGGTGGGGGTAGATTTCAAAAATCTGAGTTTAAAAGGTAATTTAGTCTGGAGCTGATTAAGATATATTTCAGTTTTTAGTTTTATTAGCTCGCACGTACACTATAACTATAGTACCTAGTGTGAGCTTAGGGGCCCATATATTGGCAGAGTATTTTTAAGGTATTCTTCGCCTACTTTTACTCATTTAGATTTTGAGGTTAGGTTATATGTTTTGCTTTTTTGTTTAATATGCCACTTACAATAGATTCAATTAAATACCCAATCATTATTATTTTACGCATTAAGAAACAATCAAAAATTGCTTTTTTAAAACAAAATTTTCTAAATACATACTACATACATGCCTATGCACTGCCTAGTCTTGTATATGCACTCCTCAGTCCTAAATTTAGCCTGCATGTGCACTGCCTAATCCTGCATTTAGAGGTACTCCCTAGTCCTGCCTAATAACTGCCTAGCACCGCCTAAAAATTTGTACACCTTTCTGCTTGTTATAGTTGTTCACCCCTTGTAATAAACATAACCTCAAAATTTCATCGTCATTTACAAAATAGTTATATATATATATATATATATATATATATATATATATATATATATATATATATATATATATATATATATATATATTATAGACAACGTGAGAAAAATTAATAGAAACAATTTAGTTATACTCACATCAAAGTGATCTTCACAAATGTAAAGTGAAGATATATTGATAAGACCCTTGGGTCTCTTCGAGCAAGCCACTTCCGTTTCCGTTCTTTTACTGCTGTAGGCACATGAATAAATAGTTTTTCAAGTGTTTTTATGCTAGTATTCGAACACTGAGGCACTACACACCAAATTTTTTTACATAAGAAACAGTAAAAACACAGACCAAAAACAAATAAACACTTGAATGCCGTGTATCTGTCCGCGAGTTTACTGCCCTGTGACGTCATTACAACGCCATGCTAGAAATGAGCATTTTCGCGGCAAATTCAAATCGGAAATTAGAACACCTGATTTTAAATGGGGTCATGATAAAATATACTATTTTAATAATTTTGCGTAGCAAATTAGGGATCTATGTATCATTCTAAACTCTTTTCTAAAATTTGTCAAATACCCTATTGGTAAAGTAATGCAAAAAATAATTCTACGAGAACCACTGAACCGAATTCAGTGGTTCTTACTTCGTTGTGCATGTCAGAGATTGGGTTTTTTTTCGAGTTTAATAATAAATATAATAAGAATAAACGAGGGTTTAGTTTAATTTTATCTGCTTTTTTGAAATTTAATATAACGGAAATCGCAAAATACAGATTACACTGTTCTACAAAAAAAAATATTTTTTCTGCCTATCTGGTACTTGAGTATTGATGATTTTGGCCTCAGATCTACTTTTTAAAATTTCTCTATCAGGCACCGTTTTTGAGTAATTTGATTTTTTTGTTTGATCCATTATTTATCAAAATATGGCAGTGGAATGAAGGATATTTGAGGCCAGGACCAACTAGGCGTGGATTATTTGATGCCAGGTATTATATATTATGTTAAATTATTTAAAAAAATAAATTTTAAAAATATTTGAGTCCCCTACGCCAAGTTACCAGGTAACCTGGTTAGTCGTTTTCTGTTTTTCTTCGCTGAGTAATACTATCACGTCACGAGTAACCACACAGTGTAACCAGCCTAGCAGACGTGGCTGCTGAAATATTTTGAGGTTAAGATCGTTTTTTTTTTGTTTTTTTTTTTCAAAATGTTTGATTTTAATATATATATTAACAACGAATTATATTTGGTAACGGTAGAAAATGAAGCACATCCCTTGAAGTTGGTACTATATCAATTCAACTGCAACTAGTCTTAAAATATACTGCCTTTGGCATTCTGTGGTACTGCGGCCCTACCACAGAATACCAAAGGAGCACCCTGTTTCCACCCCGATTCAAAAAACGCATCAGGTAACGATGCATTTAAAACTGGTGCAAATCCATGGCCCGTGAAACGTTTTTTGAATCGGGGTGGGTATGCATTGGTGGAAACAATGAATTATTTTCTGCATTTCGGAAATTGCTGGTAAAAACAAAAACAAACAATTGGAAATGTCATCCACAGCTGACTGTCTGACGTCATACAGCGGTTACTCCTAGTAACCGTGACGTCATTTCGAGTAACTTAAATGAGTGACTAGTAACCTCGGGGAAAAAGGCTTTAAGTTACCGTTATGAAGTAATACAACCTTTAAGTTTGTTTTAGATGCATCTATGAATAGGCGCCAATCAGAAGCTTTCTTGGTCTATCTAGGGCTATCGTTAAGCCTTTAATAACCCTACAAGACGTACTGATGTAATCTTTCTCAAAAAAATTGACAAAATCAAGCTCTTTGTCTGTATAAACTGTTACATGTGTGCTTGGCTGTAGAAGATTCCATTCTTGCAATCGTGAACCCAGAAGCCCTGCCTTGTTCTTACTTAGACCTAATTCTCTGATTAAGTCATTCAATTCACCCTGAGACAAGAGAGATGCGGTACTATATGTTTGGTCTGATGCAAACAAGGACTCTTCATCATTTGAGTGACTTTCCGCACCAGAAGATGTTTCCGCTTCTGCTTCTGGCATATTCTCAATTACACCACTGATTTTATCTTTATCAAGAGGAATTGGTGCTGCAGAAATTTTTGCATTATGAGGTACTTATAGCAGAGGGTACGTTTATGGGGTATCCTATGTATTTTTTAGACTTCCGGCTAGTAAGCCTTGTATATTCGTTCGCTCGCGCCATAGGCCATCGAAACAGGTTTTCCATTCGACCACTGTATCAACTTTACATAACAGTTTGCACAATAAAAATGTGGCTCCCATTTTTTATCTTGATCAATCGGACTACCAAAATACAGTTTGTAGGCTTTATGTACAACTGGAGACATTTGTTCTCTGTGTCTTTCAAAAGTGTATTCACCACAAATATAGCAGAAACTGTTTGGGTTATTACGGCACTTATAACGTAACGACATTTTCTCGGAAACTATTCACAACTTTCTATAAGAACAAATTAGATGAAATTAACCCCATCGATATTGCTATATTAAGTTTCGTAAACTACCATGCCAAAGTGATGCTATTATTGGTAGATCCTTCCCCTTTGTCTCTCCTATTGTATTTTAAGGATTATATTAATTTCGAAAATATAGTTACTAACTTGCTGGAAATAACCAGGTAGATATTATCCTAGATAATTGCATTTTAATTAGGGTCATTTTTACCTGAATTTTACCATAAAATACTGAATATCTCAAAATCTGTGCCTGATAGAGCAATTTAAATTACAGACTCTGTTTAAGAAAGAAAATGCCATTTAGAATCACCCATTAGTATCCCAGAAAAAAATATCGTGTAGGACAGTCATCTTATTAAAATCGACAGTATTGTTTGAATGTTATGATGAAAAAAAATTTTTTTTTAGTCCCCCCGATATTTGGGCCAGGGAAAAGATTTAGAGTTGAACTTAGATAACTCGAACCTCGATAACTCAAAATCTTTGATAACTCGAACCAAACTGTTGGCAATAACGTCAAGAGTAACAAACATATGTAATTTGGTCTGGATAACTCAAACTTCGATTAGTGGAATATCTTGATAACTCGAACATTGTATGTGGCGCCAACTTCGATAAGTCAAATTTTCTGGGGGAATACCCTAATTTCTAGTCGTTCTAACTTGTTTGTTTGCATTGGAATGTTTTAAAGACGCAATTCAGTGTAACTTGTATTCGATTTTCTAATCGTTTAGGGGTTGTGTGTATGTTACTATGTCATCAAAACGCACTGTAAATACTCTAACTGTCGAACATGTATTAGAGGTAAACGTTTTTAATTTAGACTTGGTTGTATCAGAATTATTGCAATCATACCAATTTTTCCTTGAAAAAAAACGTAAATTTTGATTCACAAAAAATACGAAACCGCCGCAAAAAATTTTGTTTATTATTTGATAAGTCGAAGTCTCGATAAGTCGAAATTTTATGTGAGACATGGTTGTCCGAGTTATCGAAGTTTGACTGTATTTACATTTTAACCTTCAAAATCAATTCACTTTCAATCTAAGGCGTAACAAGGTAGAAATCGGTTAGGCATCCGCAATCCTGCAGCCTTGCCGGGAGGCAACACAAACCACTTATAAATTTGCCTCTATGTGTACTATGTGGTAAACTCTACCCGTGAAAGTCCCAAGAGATTCCTGAACGCGGCAAAGTCTACTTCTCTTTTTCAGCGGAATCAACCGGCACAAACAAATCCAAAGAAGATGTTGTATACTTTTGTACACTATAATTATACAGGGTCACTAAGCCTAGATCTTATATGGAAGAAGCAGTGGCGTAGCGTGGGGGGGATTGTCGCCCCCCCGCCCCGAAGGTGCTGGCGCTCCATGGGTGCCCGAAGCGCCCTAAGCGTGATTAAGTAGCAGGGCCGCAAAGGAAAGTAAAGACATGATGACCTTTTTTTTTTTTGGTGGCAAGATTTTTGATGGGCACCCTCTTTGGCTGTCGCCCCCCACACGCCCCTTTAGGCTCGCTACGCCGCTGGGAAGAAAACCGTGTTTTCGAGACAGACAGAAAATTAAATGAAAAAAGAAAAGAGACGGACATCGATCGGGGCTGTTAATATAGTATAAAAGTTATAGGTGTAATGTAGCACAATCCAAATTTATTTTTACCTTCCTAGCCCACGCAGCAATTGCTAGAGAAGGTATTGTTGTCTTCGACAAATTTTTTTTTTTTTAATAACGCCGAAAATATTTAATTTTAGTGTATTTTGACTTATCTTAGCAATATCAACATGACTTCTGTCTTTGTGTATGTCTGTCCGGCCCACGATAGCTCCTAAACCGATGAAACCGACTTTCGTAAAACCTAGTATTCGACAAAGCGTACGGGCTGATTAGATTTTGGTCAAAATCAATAAAAAAACCTAAGGACAGTTTTTTGACAGTTGAAAAATTGAACAAAAAAACCGTTTTCAAAGCCGATAAGGCGTGCACTGAAAAAAATGTTGGTAATTTTCCATAAAATATCACGTAATTTTCAGGTATACTGTAAATGTACCTTTTTCATAACTGGATTTGGGAAACAGCAATTGTAAATTTTAATTTTTAATAAAAAATGTACAAAATATATCATGTAATTTTACTAATCCGGTAATATGATGGTAAGTCTAATTTTTTATGACACTGTAAAATTATAGTAAAAAACGTTGGTTACAAAGTTCGTACTGAAATTTTACAAAACATTTTTTTCGGTCTAGAGTTCACTCAGAGGGTGCTACTGGGCTAGAGAAGTACTCGATCCATCATGGATCCATTTATTTTCTCTATTTTTTCACGTTTTACGTTTGGGCAAAAAAATGCTTTTGAAGGATTTTTCTTTAAATTCGATGAAAATCATATTAATTTCAAGATAGCCGAAAAGTGTCTCTACAACCCATTAAACAAAATTTTTGCACTAACATACAACAAATACCCGAAAAATTCTATGTTACCCTTAAAAAAAACTATGTCTACGATTTTCTTTTTTCATAAATCCTGACTGATACTATAAAATATCTTGTTGAAAAAGGAGTTTTTAATCTAAATTTAAAAACCGCGTTTCACTAGCTGCTGTGGTTCTCAAAATTTGATTTATAAATATGTTTAACCTCCTACTACCAACTTGCAGCACCACACTACCACCAAAAACTGCTTTATCCTCTGGTGCGGCAACATTTTTGTACCGAATTTGTTTAATATCTTTATAAAGAGACTCGAAGCTTTTGAGATCTATGGGATAATTGAAAAATTTTGAGACGACTTAACATCGAACAAAATCACTTGTTATAACTTAAAGTAGAAGAATCCTAAACGTGGGAAAAATAAATCGGTAAATTGTGCAAGCCACAAAATTTTTTTACCAAAACATTTTAAAATAAAAAAATATTTTCATGTGGCAATGTACTTAAAAATCATTAAAATTATTTCCTATTTGACTAAATCACAACTCGGTTGATGCTGGTTTCAAATGGTTTCTAGTATTTAATTGACTGATTATACGCTGGCTGCCAAAACCATGTCCATCATTGTTCGTCATATCCCTAGGACAAGGACATAGATAGATTGATGGAAATATAATCTTTGTTCACCAAACTATTATTGAAGTTTACACAATTGCTGCATTTGTCAAAAATCAATGGAAATTTAGGGATCAAACGCATGCTGTCGCTGGTCGTAACTGCAAAAAAGGTGTGCGATTCGGCGTTTGATGTCGGCCGCCGGCTCAAAGATCCACCAGCCACCAAACCACTTCAAAACAGGTGTGCGATGCGGCGTTTGATGTCGGCCGCCGACAAAATTGCAGCAACTTATATTTAAATTGTGTAAACTTTGGTATTACTAAACCAATACAGGCTTTGTCACAAAATAATAGTACTTACAATTCTAAAAAACACACGACATTATTTACATGTATTCGTGGTAACTAAAAAACAATAGGTACAGGGCAAACATTTACACTGATGAACAAACAAACAAAAAATATGTTGAAAAACGTTTTTAAAACAATTTAAAAATAATTTTTTTGCGTTTTAAAGATTTTTTATATTCAATTAAGGTGTACGGTGCTAAATTAAGAAGAATCTTTTTACATTTCTGTTTTAAACTTTTTATTTTGTAATGATGTTAAATCATCTGGAACTGAGTTATAGTAGGTAGGACCGGCATAATAAGCCGATTTTTTAATAAATTTTGACTGAATCGGGTTGCACTGGTTTTCTGTTGTTTCTTGTGCTATAAATGAATGAATGAATGAATGAATGTGAATCTTTCGAATTTGTTTACGTGGACAAGACACAGTACTTATGTATTGGAAACGAATCAATTGAATTAGAACTAGAAAATGGACAAACAATATCTCCAAGCAATGAGTATGTATACTTGGGTGTCACATTTAATGAGACAGGAACAGACTGTAAATAACTGAAAAAAAAAATAGTAAAAGCAAAAAAGGTTATTGGTTGTCTTAACAGTATTTTATGGAGCAGAGAGATAAAACAGATAGTAAAATTTAACATATATGAAACAATGGTGAAAAGCACGCTGTTGAATAGAATAGAGACTTGTCGTGTAACAGAAAAATGCAAAGCAAAAATGGAAGGTGTCGAAATTGATGCAATAAGAAGATCAATGAGAATATCCAGAACAGATCATATAAGAAATGAGATCATAAAAGAAAGAATGGGAATCGAGGGAAGCATAATGGGTTACATCACTAAAAGGCAACTGATATGGTACGGCCATGTACAACAGACGAGCGACAAAAGATTACCAAAGCAGGTCCTAGAATGGCAACCAATAGGGCGTCCTAAACTGGAATGGCAACAGTCAATGAGTCAAAAAAACCTGACGGAAGATGACTGTCAGGATCGCAAGAGGTGGAGAATAGGCGTCGGACAACGTAGAAAATTTGTTTTTCTTTAAATACGTTTCTGCGGGACTCTCGTGGCGCCAGATTCTTATCTGAGGGCATGGCAGTGCCTCCCCAAGTTCGCGCGCCTTACCCATCTTTTCTTGAAACATTTCAGCCGATATTTGACCTATCTAAAACTCTACTTCGGAATGAGCTACAAATCTTAAACTTTGCACAGTCGTTCATCTTCATGGAGTTAACAACCCTTCCAAGTTTCATGGAATTCCATAAAGTAGTAAAGTAGTTACGAAATTTCAAAAAACGTCGAAATTGCCACTCACTCACTGATGTATAGATCATCAAAATTCTACTGTACTTCCAGACATGCTACCAAGCTGAAATTTGGCAGACTGATCGAAATTATGCCCGAACCCTTAGAGTAATAATAATATAAAGAGAAGAAGTAAACCGCGACCCCGTGTAAATTTTCCCTATTCTCGGTGGTCATTCCTGAAAACTTAGAATTTGCAGAATCCATGGCGATGGCAACATAGCTGCGTCACTGGAATCATCTCGAAAAAACGACACTGGGCTAAATTTTCACAATATTTTCGGAAACATAGCACTACTTGTTTATTTTTACGTCAAACTAAGTTCTTTTTTACAAAAATAAAACTCAGCACACAGAAAAAAACACCAAAAATTCAATATACCGAGTCCGACGGCCAAGACAACACTGCATTTAATACAAACACATGTTACTGTCAGTGTCGACCTTAGAGCTTAGGAATATCTGGGCTAACCGTTCACGACTTGAGGACCCACCTAATTAAACTTGTTGCCATTATATAAGTGGAAAAATAATCTTTTGTTTGAAACTCGTAGACAATGATTGAGTAGAAATAAAACTTTGGACTTCCATTGTCTTTATCTGAGGGCACGGCAGTGCCTCTCCAAGTTCGCGCTGTCGTACCATCTTTTCTTGAAACATTTCAGACCATATTTGACCTATCTAAAACTCTACTTCGGAAAGAGCTACGAATCTCATACTTTGCACAGTCGTAGACCTTCATAGAGTTAACAACCCCTCCAAGTTTCATGGACTTCTATAAAGTAGTAAAGTAGTTACGAAATTTCAAAAAACGTCGCAATTGCCACTCATTCACTGACTCACTCACTCATGTATAGATCATCAAAGTTCTACTGTACTTCCAGATATGCTACAGAGCTGAAATTTGGCAGACTGATAGAAATTATGACCAAACCCCTGGAAAAAATCAAAAAGCCCCAAAATTCTAATTTACTCCCCTCCCCTATACATGTAAAATTATTTAAAAGTAACATTACCCACTTTTAGAAATGCTAGAGAGCTGAGCTTTGGCAGCCTGATAGGAACTATGATAAAACTATAGGAAAAAACACCCCAAAATTCAAATTTACTTCCCTCCCATATAAATGTAAAGTTATGTAAAAGTAACACTGCTCACTTCCAGAAACGCTAGAGAGCTGAGCTTTTTAAGACTGAAAGACACTATGATAAAACTATAGGAAAAAATTTTAAAACACCAATATTTTAGTTTACTTCCCTCTCCTATGAATGTAAATTTATATAAAAGTAACATTGCCCACTTCCAGAAACGCTGGAAGGCTGATAGAAACTATGATAAAACCATGGGAAAAAATTTAAAAACCCCAAAAATTTTCATTTACTCTCCTCCCCTATAAATGTCAAGTTATGTAAAAGTAACATTACCCACTTCCAAAAACGCTAGAGAGCTGAGCATTGGAAGACTGATAGGAACTATGATAAAACTATAGGAAAAAATTTAAAAACACGAAAATTTTAATTTACTTCCCTTCCCTATACATGTAAAGTTATGCAAAAGTAACATTGTCCACTTTCAGAATCGCTAGAGAGCTGAGCTTTGATAGCAGCTATGATAAAACCATGGGAAAAAACTAAAAGACCTTAAAATTTTAAGTAAGGCATTGCAAAAGTTTTGAACAATATTCCACATATTTTACTGTTTTAAAAATTAAATATTATCCAATTCATTTAAAAAAGAAGTGAAATCATAACAAAAACATTTCATGTAAAAATAACCAAGTACGCGGCATTCCGTAAATAGAATTGAGATAAAAGTAAAGTCAAGTTCTCCAATACAAATTTTAAAATGAAACTAAGAAACTAGTTTGGAAATGTTTTTCTAAACTTGGCTATTACGGCTGTAAATGACTCAGGCACAGTGCTAAATTGAACATAAAGAAGTTTGGCTGTAATAGCAAAGTTTAGAAAAACATTTCCAACTAGTAAAAATCTTTCATTATGAAATTTGTATTGGAGAACTTGGCCTTACTTTTATCTCAATTCTTTTTACGGAATGCCATTTTCGCGTACTTGGCTCTTTTTTACATGGAATGTTTTTGTGTTGATTTATTTTAAACCGGACGTTTCAGTAAGTAAGTATATCTAACCGTTTTCAAGTGTAAACTAAACAATTCAGTCTAAAGGCTACGACTTATACTACTTGGTGTGCAGTCGGCCCGCCCCCTTTTTACCTTCCTAGCTCGCACAGCAACGGCTAGAGAAGGTATTGTTTTCGACAAAAAAATTTTTTTGACAACACCGAAAATGTGTTATTTGGGTGTATTTTGACCTACCCTAGCAATATCATCGTTATGTCTGTCTGTGTTGTGTGTGTATGTATGTATATCTGTCCGTAACGCAATAGCTCCTAAACCGCTTAACCGATTTACATGAAATTTTCAGGTGAAATAGTACTCGTTACTGCAACGAGCTGATTAGTCAAAATTCGTGAATGCTAATAACAGTTTTTTGACAGTTAAAAAGTTTAAAAAATGCTATCTTTTTAATGGAACGTCGCATCAATATGCGGTTTTCGGAATATAGTAGCGCGCGTTTTTTGAAAAAAATTATATTATTACCGAAAAGTTCGAAGGAGCTTTCATTTCGGAGTTATTTACAAAAAACTGTTTTCAAGGTTGATATACCGTGGAGTGTGCTAATGGGCTAGGAAGGTATCAGATCCGTCATGGATCCATTTATTTAATTCCAAGACGCTTGTTTTCCTTAAGGTGTGGTTTCACACAGAAAAACTACAAAACTACTAAATACTTAGAGAAAATAGAGAAAATTAAAACAATCCTATAAAATTTTCGTTTGAATGGTTAATATTGCTTCAACTCTCCAAACAGAAAAGCCGCATTTTAAAATAATAAAATAGAATATTCTTAATACCGGTTAGAACTGTTGGAACAATGACTAATTTAATTTTTTTAAATTTAATCGTCCTCTACAATAGGAAAAAGAATTCCCTTTTTACCTGGGGTAGTAGTAGTAGCTCAAAACGAAACCCGGCCCTGCTAACACGAAATCCGTAATATGATGTCATACACCTATTGCCACGTCCTGAAAAAATGGTGGGAAAAGGGGCCGTTCATAAATTATGTTGTCTAAATGAGTTTTTGTCGCAGATTGTAATAAGAAATACACAGCATAAAACGACGCGACGCGGGCTAATAAGCGCATGACAAATTATCGCACGGTTTGAATAGCCTAACCAACTCAATGCACTATATATTTTGGTAAGGTAAGAAGTTGAACCTTACTTATTATTTATAAAATTTTACAGAGGCAGAGGGGGCGGCATCAGCGGAAAAGCTACATTGTTTACCAACAAATGAATGAATGACCGCCGAAACCGGGGCTACTACTTTTCGTTATATGTTATTACTCTGAGACCGAACCCCTAGAAAAAATCAAAAAACTCCAAAATTCTAATTTACTCCCCTCCTCCTATACATGTAAATTTATGTAAAAGTAACATTTCTCACTTCCGTCGCCGTCGTGGTGTAGTGGTAGCAATGTTTGTTTCCCACACCAGCGGCCCGGGTTCGATTCCTGGCTAGGTACTTGGTTGTTTGTGTTTGTTTAAATACTGCTTTATCATTGCTCAAACTTTGCGAAACTGGGCGATTGATCCTAATTGGATGGAAAGTCCCAGTATAAATAAAAAAAAAAAACATTTCTCACTTCCAGAAATGGCAGACTGAACTATGATAAAACTATTTAAAAAAAATTAAAAACCCCAAAATTATAATTTACTTTCCTCCCCTATACATGTAAAGTCATGTAAAAGTAACATTGCCCTCTTCCGGACACGCTAGAGAGCTGAGCATTGGAGGGCCGATAGTAACTATGATAAAACTATAGAAAAAAGTTAAAACACCCCAAAATTCTAATTTACTTCCCTCCCCTATAAATGTAAAGTTGTGTAAAAGTAACATTGCCCACTTCCAAAAACGCTCGACAGCTGAGCTTTGGAAGGCCGACAGGAACTATGATAAAACTATAAAAGAAAATTAAAAAGCCCAAAGTTTAATTAACTTCCCTCCCCTATAAATATAAAGTTATGTAAATTAGCATTGTCCACTTCTAGAAACGCTAGAGAGCTGAGCTTTAAAAGGCTCAACATTTTTAATAAGGCATTGCAAAAGTTTTGAAGATTATTCCGCTAATTGTACTACTTTAAAACTTAAATATTATCCAAATCCTAAAAAAGCAGTGAAATCATAACAAAAACATTTCATGTAAAAAAAGCCAAGTACGCGAAAGTGGTATTCCGTAAAAAGAATTGAGAAAAAAGTAAAGCGAAATTCTCCAATACAAATTTGAAAATGAATGGTTCTTACCAGTTTGGAAATGTTTTTTCTAAACTTGGCTATTACGTCTAAAAATTAAGTTTGGCTGGATTTTCATCCAGTTTCTCATAAATATATTGCATAGTAAAAGTTGTTACCTGTTCAGTAGACTTGCTACTACGAAAGCCATATCGACAGTCAGCAAAAAGATTTTCTTGATCGAAAAAGTTGTTAAATCGGTTTTTAAAAATTGGTCTATAGTTCTCCATGTTCTCTCCGTTTTTACAGATGAAAGTAATTTTAGATATTTTGAGTTGATTAGAAAAAATTCCGAATTCGACGGATTTATTAATAAGAGTGAGGTTAGACAAGGTGCTAGCAATTTTGAGCACTCCTTTATTATGTTCATTGTCACGTGCGTCGTACACTACAAACTAGGATTCTAAAATAAGAAGCAAAGCTTTTACATTTAAAAATGGTCATAAATTAATTGTGGCGTGTTTTACAAAAACGCATAAGTCCAAATTTGACGAAAATGAGTTAGTGGCGTCGTAATCTAGTCGAAAAAATAGATGGCTTTAAGACCATGAAATAAGATTCTGAAAAACACCACAAGTGCCAAGATATGAGCAGTTAAAATTTGTTAAAATTTTTCCGCAAAAAGCACTTTCATTTCATAATAATAACATAACAGCAGTGGATGCGAAGATTAAATTATGTATCTATTATTTATCATTATTAATAATTTTTCTATCTAATTTTGTTTTTTAGTGAAATCAAAATAAGTTTTCTTTGTATTAACTTTTTCTTTCTTGCAAAAACAACTTATGCCCAACAGTTTTTCTCTTTTTCTAAAGTAATTAGGCAACAAACGTTTTTTAGCTCACACATATACTATACTATAGTAGTGTGAGCTATGGTGATCCTAATTTTTTCGAGAAAAAAAAAGTTGCTCCGATTTCAAAAATTTTTATATATCTTTGCGTTTCAGATGATTTTGAAACTTTTTTGTCGCGCCGTCTGTCTGTCTGTCTGTATGTCTATCTGTCTGTCTGTCTGTAACGACCAACGCGCATAACTCAAAAACCGCTTGGCCGATTTTAATGAAATTTGGTACCTAGGCTGAGTCTTGGGTCGAGATGGTCCCATTTAAAAATGAACAAAATTCACCTAACACAAGCCAAATAAAAGGGTGGGGGACCATTTCAAAAATTAGAGTTTATGTTAAAATATGGCGTGTGATATCAAACGAAAGGTAATTGAGTATGGAGTTAAAAAAATACATTTTAGTTTTTTTTTCTTCAAAAAGGGTGGGGGTAGATTTAAAAAATTAGAGTTTACGTAAAAATATGGCGTGTGTGATATCAAACGAAAGGTAATTGAGTCCGGAGTTAAACAAAATACATTTTAGTTTTTGTTTTTTTAAAGGTGGGGGTAGATTTCAAAAATCTGAGTTTAAGTCAATACATGGCTTGTGTGGTATCAAACAAAAGGTAATTTAGTCTGGAGTTGATTAAGATATATTTCAGTTTTTAGTTTTATTAGCTCGCAAGTACACTATAACTATAGTACCTAGTGTGAGCTTAGGGGCCCATATATTGGCAGAGTATTTCTTATGTAACGAACAGAATTCTAAAGTCAATAGTTACTATGAATAATAAAAAAATATTTAAGAAAATCATTCGTTTTAAAATAAACCGTTTTTTTATTTTCCAATTTTTTTGTTTTGGATATATGTTGTTTTTGTAAAACACGCCTCAATTGATTAGACCAAAACTTAAAAACTAGTGCTTCAATTTTCAAGACAGATAAGTTATTTACAGTTTTTAATGTTACTAATGAATAAATTTTGTTCGAATAATGATCATCTTTAGTAGCATGCAAATTGGTTGGCTCATAATTTTTAACGGTAACTAAAATCGACGAAAAAAATATTACAAATCACTAAGTCTTGGTTATGTGACATGGGATTTAAGATAGCACCTCTATCTATTTAGCCTTCTTTAAATTATCTTTGGACATAGGCGTACCCCAATATCTTTCAATCTTCTCTGTCGGTCGCCGCGTTTATCCATTTTAGTAGTGTAGTAGTGTGGGTTCTATATCAAATGGTAACCATGCCATCCACTTCTCCGAAGTGGATGACCTGCTGCTGAAGAAGTGAACTTGGTATGACCTTCGGGCAAAAGAAGCGTACAAGAAGCTGTCAGCAATGACGTAACAACCGGAGGCTGTTGAAAGGCCCTAATGAGTTAGGTGCCAATGCGAGAGTAGGTAAAATGAGGTGGTTTTTTTAGTAAGCTAGCCGCTTCACTTGCTTAGCCTGGGCTGTTGAAAGGCCCTATTGGTCAATGAGGGAGTAGATAAAATGGAGTGTTTTTTTTTAGTAAGATAGCTACTTCACTAGCTTCGCCTGGTCTAGGCAAGGCTTAGCTGTTGAAAGGCCCTATTGGTCAATGAGTTAGGTGCCAGCCAGTAAGATAGCCACTTCACTCGCTTAGCCTGGGCTAGGTAAGTCCTAATGTGAAAAAGGCCTTGGTTGTTGGTTAAAAAATAAAATGTCATATGTCAATCTGTCATGTGTCAATCTGTCATGTATCAATCAGTCAATTGCAATAATAAGCTGGCATTTGGAAATTTTTAATGGCTTCGTTTACAAAATGGGTGTCCTAAGTTTACGGTCGATATCAGTTAATATTTGTATGTAAACCAAAAAGACTGTCTTAGTCTGGAGCAATATTCATGAATGATGTTCGAAAACGTTTAAGTAAGAGAGAGAGAGAGAAAGAGAAATAGTGTGTGCAAGGGTCTTACTAACTGTTAAAGCTCTGGCTGAACGAATGAACGAAGTGTTGGTTAAAAAGATATAAGGCGAAAGTTGTTTGTGGTGTAAACACGTGACCAATGCAAGATATAATAGTGATGTGTGTGTACTGTGTCACCTATTGTGCTACGTAACCCGTGGCTGTAGTTCAAGTTGGGGACCTATATGAAATGTATACCTATTGTGTAACAAGGTGTAAAGTTGACAGAATAGTCAAAAAAAGACTGCACTAGCTTATCCTGATATGTTTTAATATAAAAAAGTTGATTAATCCCTGTTTGTTAAAAATAAAATCATTTTTAAAAATATTTCTTTAAATTGTTCCATGTGCATTTTCCTATATGTATCCCTTTGCACTGTTTATGTAGTTAAATGATAACCTTATGACCCCTCACATGTTTTTGTTTTATCTACTTAGCAAGGAGGAAAAGTAATATGATGCAATACGTAATGCAGTTGGTTATTTATATGGTGTGCAATTGTCGTAATATTTGAAAAAAAATTGCAATTTTTAATTTTTCATTTTTTAAAAATGGTCGTAATGATCGTCAAGAAAATTGCAAAAACGTATTGAATGTTAATATTTCAGAACAACTAAAACCGCATCAAAATAATTATTAATTTTAGTATCTATTGGAAAAACCCCACAAGCAAAGGCTAAAAGCCTCCCTCAAAAAGTGCCAAAAGACATATTAAATAAAATAAAATAAATAAAATAATAATAAGGGCATATAATGAAAGATCGCTATCAGCTGGGGGTAGCAAAGCTACTTTTTACGCTATGTGCGCATGTTTTGCATTGATAGTTTCCAAGAAAGACGCATTTCGGTGTACTGCGCAAATCTCATTTGGTCCTTAATAGTTTTTCACTAATTTCTCAGCACCTAATGAACCGATTCGAGAAATTCTTTTTGTATTAGATTGATATGTTTAACTTGTATTAAATTTAAAGAAGCAATAGATCACCCAAAAGGGCCTTAATAGTTTTTGACTACTTTCTCAGCACCTAATAAACCGATTCAAGAAATTCTTTTTGTATTGCATTGGTGTGGCTTAACTTGTACTAATTCTTAAGGAGATCTAGATCAATGAAAAGGGTCTTTATATTTTCCACTAATTTCTCAACATCTATTGAACCGATTCGAGAAATTCTTTTTTTATATTGGATTGATATGTCTAACTTGTATGCATTTTTAGAAAGACAAAGGTCGATCAAAATGTTTTTGTATGCTTTGCAGGACAGATTTCAAAAATTGTTCTTTTATTAGATTCACAAAAATAAATGAGAAAATAGGAATGTAGTTTAGCAGGCAATCTAATTTCTCAACATCTATTGAACCGATTCGAGAAATTCTTTTTTTATATTTGATTGATATGTCTAACTTGTATGCATTTTTAGAAAGACAAAGGTCGATCAAAATGTTTTTGTATGCTTTGCAGGACAGATTTCAAAAATTGTTCTTTTATTAGATTCACAAAAATAAATGAGAAAATGGGAATGTAGTTTAGCAGGCAATCAAAAGGATATTAATAAATAAACACACACACTAACCTACTATAAGTATTATAATGCATTACGTTTTTCATATACAATTGTAGAAATTTAATAAACAAGCAGTTGTTAAGATAAAAGTAGGAATCCTCTAACCTTAGTATTAAAGGTTAGTTATGAAACAAAAAATTGATCTTGTTTAATTTTATTCTTACCCATTTAAACTTTTGTGACTTTGCACAATAGGAATCAAACAGGTTATTGTCTTTTTTACAATATTTATAAAAATGGTAACAGGACTAGCTACTTAAATAACTTAAAATGTAGACCCAATAAGCATTTAAAAATAGTCTATTTTGTTAACAGTAAATTTTAAATAGTTCACACAAAATTAAGATTTACAATAATTATTAACATTTTCTTATTTGTTTTAACCTTACCCAGCACTCTCTAAGATCACATCTGAGTCCGAAGATGTCCGAAAGCTAGCGAAGACTTACAAATACCGAATAGAGTAGGTACAACAACTAAGACGTGTGCTGTATAAATTATCGCAATGGACTGAATAAACATCGTAGATTTTTGGTCTAACAAAATGTATAGACAAAAGTAATTTAGGTTTTTTGATAGCTATTGAGTAAGTACATTAATATCTATACATATGTGAAATATGTTTGTGGTGTTTTATGCTAGATTAAATGTCATATAAACGGCAGGAAACTAACTTTACAGGTCTCCTCAGGGTAGTGTCAAAAGGGCCTTATTACCTAAAAATAGTCATTTTTAACGTAAATTATGGGTTGTCTGATAGAAATGAATATACTAGTCATTGAGTAGGTACATTAATATTTATATATATTTTATGCTAGATTAAATACCATATGAACGACAGGAAACTAACTTTACAGGTCGGTCTCCTCAGGTTAGTGTAAAAAGGGTCTGGTTAAATGGTTAGATTAACAAAATGTTGGTTAAAAAAGCATTAAGACTAATACTAGGCTAGTGTGGTCTGGTGTGACACACCTCTTTGTTAAACAAGTTTAGTAAATTTTTGGTATTTGGTAAGAAGAGTTATCTATATCTATTACAAATAGAATGATACAAACACGAAAAAGCCAATTTAATAATTTTTTTTTCCTAATTTCTCAACATATATTGAACCGATTTAAGAAATTATTTTTGTATGTGATTGGTGCTGGATTCACATTGACTTTATTTTTTAGGAAGATAACTCTCGGTCACTAGGATCTTGTTAGGTTTTTGTTGATGTCACAACTTTAAATAGACCGATTTGAAAAATTATTTTTGTATTGAATTAGGGGATCCAAATTAAATTTATTTTTATCAAGGCAAAGCTCAACCAAAAATAAATGAGAAGAGAAAATTTATTTTAATATGCAATCAAAAGGACATTATTATATAAACACACCCAAGGAAAAGTTGTTTACCTATAAGTTTAGTTCTTGTTTGTTACCTATTTATTATTATGTGATATTTGATTTTCAAAATTGAATTCGAACTAACACTTTAATTTAAAATAAAGCAAAAAAATTTTAATTTAAAATAAAGCAAAAAAATTTTAATTTAAAATAAAGCAAAAAACTTGTCATTTTTGTCAATGAGATAATTTAACTAACTACCTATGTAACTGCTAAATAAGTTATTTTTAACATTTTCTTCTTTGTTTAAACTTTAGACAAAATCCTTCAAGATTTAACATCCGAAGATGCCTGAATGTTAACGAAGATCTACGATTACCTTAGGAAATCTGGTTTAATGTTCGAAGTTAGGTACAAAAACTCAGACATGTGTCATATAAATTATTGATTTGGTGTAACGTAATGGATAAACGAAGAAGGCTGGCTGAACTTCTAAAGATAGTAAGTGGTTGCCACAAATCTCTCATATAAGCTTTTCAGTACAGCATTAAACAGAATGGTAAGAAATTGATAAAATGTGCACGCGCTTGCAGATAGAACAACAATCTATGAAAAAAAAAAATATGGATATGTTTCTTTTGATAGCGTTATATTTTTAAAATCATTTTGCATATATATTAAAGCGAAAAACAGAATTAAAATATCATATACAAACAAGTGTTTCTTTATTGAACAATATTTGGCATTTGGTAACAAACCAGTGTTTGTTTATTAAACAACTATTTTTGATTTATTTTTTCTTTATTAATACCATAGGCTATAGGAGAAGACTAGCAAATAAACAAAAAACTTTAAAATTTATTTTAAAAAACGTACTTACTAAATAAAGAAGTTTAAAATCTTTGTTTGGCCCATCGATAACTCAATTTCCTTTCTCTTTAAGAATCACCAAAATTGTATTCTCCTATAACCTTTATTTTTCTTTTTAAAATCAAGGCGAGGGAAAACTAAAACAGTGCTTCTTTAGAAACCCTTATAATGATCATAGAACACCAAATATAGCAAGCCTTTCTTAAACCAATTGTAGAGAAAGATATAAAACTGTTACTATGATACCAAAATATAAAGGACTGAATCTTGTAAGATCTGCCTATAAATTCTGAATTGTAAAATGCGACGTTGAAAAAATTTTTTGGTAGTTTTAAGTTGTTTTGATGTTATTTTTAAAGACAAAGAACATTTAAAAGATATTAAAATGATGCGAGAGTCACTTATACAACAAAACTGAACAAAAGTGTTCAGAAATTTCGTTTCTCAGATAAATCTTTTGAAACTGCTTGACCTTAAAACACCTTTAAAATCAAAATCATAAGTACAAATAAATCAAAGACATTTTGAGAATAATTAAGTGTGACTTTTTTTAGCATATACCAATATAGTACATTTTTTAATCCTGTCATTCAAAAAATTTACAGAGTATCGCAAACTTTGGTGGTTTTAATACTTCTAGGTCTAGGGGATATGAACATCATCAGAGCCTCATATTTTTAAACTTCGGCATCCGTATTTGAGAATATAACCTCAAAAATGTTATTAGTGTATTGTAAATATGTCTATTCAGACGCCGATACTGATAAATCGATAGATGTACTCGATGTATAAAGAATAAATATACGTATGTTTCATACAGCGTTGTTATACACTTTCTTAAAAATATTTCTCTTTTTTCTAACTTATAGGCGCATGTTGGGGTAAAAGCGAATTGTTTTCATGAATGAATGGTCTGGGTTGGTCGCCTAATATGTTAATAATTACTACTATCTACCTACCTACCAAATAAATATTTTATGTTATGGGCGATACTTATTTTTTAAGTTATAACAGAATTCACCTCGAATTTTGTTGCGCTTATAGCAGTTTAACACATAATCAAACTAACTAAAGTTTATAGTTATATACTTTCTTCTGAAAAAAACTAAAATCTTAACCATATTGAATTGATAAGTGAGGTAAGTGAGTGGCAGAATAGATTTGTCCTGTAAATGTCACTTATGTCCCGCTACCTTCTTCTTTTACTTTCCAAAATAGAGTACTAATTTTATTAACAGTGGTTTTTTTAAATGATCTCACTTGATTTGACTGCAAATTTTTTCCAGGACTTAAGCAGTTGCGGAAAAATATTTTACTTGTGTTTTTCTTGTAGTTTTAAACTTTTTTTATTTTTTAGTAATGGAAGCACAAACATAGAAACAAATTTTTGACTAGGGACACGAGTGACTCAGAACCTGGATATATAATGTATATTTTTTTAGATGCAAATAACTTGATGTTTTTAGTAAGGTTTAGTAATTCCTATACTCCAAAAATATGTCTAAAATAATTATATCTTATGCTGTTTTATTTTATAAAAAAATTACATTGTTATTAAAAAAAAATATACGGAAGACAGAGACACCACAAACTATAACTGATTACATTTAGTCTGCCTCAGATTAATTTCTTTAGTGATTTTTGAACAACAAGATCATACGTGAGTACTAATCATGGGGATATGATTTTAAACAAATGAGAATTGCTTCACAATAATATCGGGCACTTCCGAAGGCTACAATTTACACAATGTGTTCACCTATATACAGAGATAGTTAAGTAAGCAAATTCCTAAGCAAACCTGGAAACCATATTTAAATAGTAAAATTGTTCCCCCCAAATTTTCGGTATCCTCATGTTTTAAGACATCATTCTAAAGTTGCCAGACACCCTAATTTAAACATGTAGTATGTTCTCAAGACTAGGCACTAGTTTTCTTTTTAATAAAAATATGCTGCCTGCAAATTTATATTTTTATCATATGTAGGTTTTGTCTTGTTTTTAAATAAAGGCCAAATAATATTTTTGTATTTAGTCTTACAAGCTTGCATTCTTAAACGCCCTCTAGAATCTCGATGGACACCGCTCAGCTCTAATATTTAATTGTAGATCTGATGCTATAGAGGTAAAAAGTTCTTTGGTTCTTTAAATAATATTAAGTTTTCAAGCCCCGAAGTGTTCTTGAAAATGTGATCATCTAAAGCAATATTCTCATTATCCACTGATATTTTCCTCTTACCTTCCATCCACTTATTGTTATAATATCGGGGACTAAAAACCTTATCATACACATCTTCCTTATTGGAATCATTATCGTCTTGAACAAAACTTAATGCAGTTTGTTTTTGAGGTTCGAAGAATAGCTTTAAAAAGTTTTCTGTTTGCTCTTCCTTGTCTAATTCCACTCTTTCTAATACGGAGCACCTATCATTTACACCGTACAACAACATATTGGTAAGTTAATTATGTTTAAACTACACCTGAGGATAGCTGAAGTACATCTGAAGAACATCTGAAGTACATCTGAAGTACAACTGAAGTACATCTGAAGTACAGCTGAAGTACAGCTGAAGTACATCTGAAGTACATCTGAAGTACATTTGAAGTACATCTAAAGTACATCTAAACTACAGCTGAATTATGTCTGAAGTACGTCTGGATTAATGTGTTAAGTTTTCAATTTTTTGCTTACAATATGTATAGAATTACTGATCTCCCCACAAACCGTCTTCTTCTCCAAATGATGTTGGCATTTTCCAAACATTTTAATTGTTCTTATCATTTAATAAAGATATTAATATAGTTTATCTTTATTTAACCCACCTTTTGCCTTTTATGTTGCTAATAAATAATAATTTGTATTATATTTTACAGATGGTACAAGCCCCTTGCAAACATAGTCAAGAACTGACTGTTAGTTAAGTTTTATTAATCTATTTGCTTAGTATTTTGATTACAATTTGATGAATATTTCCACGCACTTTAATTAAGTTATTTGGAGCCTTAACGAAGTAAACAGCTGTTGACTTGTTCTTCTCAAATTCATGGAACATTTCCAACATTTTAAAATGTTCCATTATTTTGCATACTAATTCACCTTTTCTACGAGTAACAGCAAAATTTTGTGGTAGATAATGTTGCGTTATCGCAATAGTAGGATCGTATATTAAATTATTAAGCTCAAGCCAGAAATGCGGTTAAATTTTAATTCCATTTAAATATAACTTACTACCCACTTGTACCTTGGTTTTTATTCCATATTTCTCAGCTAATTCGTCGAAAACTAAACTTGCAGCTAAGCATACACCACAGTAATCTGCCCGAATAAATGCCTTTTCACTACCATATTTGATTATATTATTTAATCCGATGTACTCTCGCATAATATCAGACATGACTGGTCACATCAAGAGCTTGATGATAAATAGTTCTTATTTGTTTTAGTATTTGAAATTATGCAATCTTGTAAACAGTATGTTCTAATTAGTTTAATAATTTTTGAAGATGTCTTTCTCATTGACATATTGATAATTTTTAAGTTGGTAACACTGGTAGCAGTGAAATTTGGTTGGTATCATTGACTGCTTGGTAATTTCTATTAAGTTGGTAGCCATGGGATATTGTTGGTCACAATGTCTGTTTGGTTTTGCATTTTGTTAATATATCTTGATTTTATCATTTTATTCATTATGATTTAATTCATTGAAGAGAAAATATTTTGTGGTTTTCTGAAAAAGACGCGAGGTAAAGTCAATAAGTAGGTAGGTAGATAGCTTATATTTTGCAAGCGTCGTGTTATTTTGTTATTTATATCGCCTAATTTTAATTAAACTTTTAATAGTTACAGAAAATGTCTCTCTTTACTGGTGACGTCGCAGAGAGAGACATTTTCTGTAACTATTAAAAGTTTAATTAAAATTAGGCGATATAAATAACAAAATAACACGACGCTTGCAAAATATAAGCTATCTACCTACCTACTTATTGACTTTACCTCGCGTCTTTTTCAGAAAACCACAAAATATTTTCTCTTCAATGAATTAAATCATAATGAATAAAATGATAAAATCAAGATATATTAACAAAATGCAAAACCAAACAGACATTGTGACCAACAATATCCCATGGCTACCAACTTAATAGAAATTACCAAGCAGTCAATGATACCAACCAAATTTCACTGCTACCAGTGTTACCAACTTAAAAATTATCAATATGTCAATGAGAAAGACATCTTCAAAAATTAATAAACTAATTAGAACATACTGTTTACAAGATTGCATAATTTCAAATACTAAAACAAATAAGAACTATTTATCATCAAGCTCTTGATGTGACCAGTCATGTCTGATATTATGCGAGAGTACATCGGATTAAATAATATAATCAAATATGGTAGTGAAAAGGCATTTATTCGGGCAGATTACTGTGGTGTATGCTTAGCTGCAAGTTTAGTTTTCGACGAATTAGCTGAGAAATATGGAACAAAAACTAAGGTACAAGTGGGTAGTAAGTTATATTTAAATGGAATTAAAATTTAACCGCATTTCTGGCTTGAGCTTAATAATTTAATATACGATCCTACTATTGCGATAACGCAACATTATCTACCACAAAATTTTGCTGTTACTCGTAGAAAAGGTGAATTAGTATGCAAAATAATGGAACATTTTAAAATGTTGGAAATGTTCCATGAATTTGAGAAGAACAAGTCAACAGCTGTTTACTTCGTTAAGGCTCCAAATAACTTAATTAAAGTGCGTGGAAATATTCATCAAATTGTAATCAAAATACTAAGCAAATAGATTAATAAAACTTAACTAACAGTCAGTTCTTGACTATGTTTGCAAGGGGCTTGTACCATCTGTAAAATATAATACAAATTATTATTTATTAGCAACATAAAAGGCAAAAGGTGGGTTAAATAAAGATAAACTATATTAATATCTTTATTAAATGATAAGAACAATTAAAATGTTTGGAAAATGCCAACATCATTTGGAGAAGAAGACGGTTTGTGGGGAGATCAGTAATTCTATACATATTGTAAGCAAAAAATTGAAAACTTAACACATTAATCCAGACGTACTTCAGACATAATTCAGCTGTAGTTTAGATGTACTTTAGATGTACTTCAAATGTACTTCAGATGTACTTCAGATGTACTTCAGCTGTACTTCAGCTGTACTTCAGATGTACTTCAGTTGTACTTCAGATGTACTTCAGATGTTCTTCAGATGTACTTCAGCTATCCTCAGGTGTAGTTTAAACATAATTAACTTACCAATATGTTGTTGTACGGTGTAAATGATAGGTGCTCCGTATTAGAAAGAGTGGAATTAGACAAGGAAGAGCAAACAGAAAACTTTTTAAAGCTATTCTTCGAACCTCAAAAACAAACTGCATTAAGTTTTGTTCAAGACGATAATGATTCCAATAAGGAAGATGTGTATGATAAGGTTTTTAGTCCCCGATATTATAACAATAAGTGGATGGAAGGTAAGAGGAAAATATCAGTGGATAATGAGAATATTGCTTTAGATGATCACATTTTCAAGAACACTTCGGGGCTTGAAAACTTAATATTATTTAAAGAACCAAAGAACTTTTTACCTCTATAGCATCAGATCTACAATTAAATATTAGAGCTGAGCGGTGTCCATCGAGATTCTAGAGGGCGTTTAAGAATGCAAGCTTGTAAGACTAAATACAAAAATATTATTTGGCCTTTATTTAAAAACAAGACAAAACCTACATATGATAAAAATATAAATTTGCAGGCAGCATATTTTTATTAAAAAGAAAACTAGTGCCTAGTCTTGAGAACATACTACATGTTTAAATTAGGGTGTCTGGCAACTTTAGAATGATGTCTTAAAACATGAGGATACCGAAAATTTGGGGGGAACAATTTTACTATTTAAATATGGTTTCCAGGTTTGCTTAGGAATTTGCTTACTTAACTATCTCTGTATATAGGTGAACACATTGTGTAAATTGTAGCCTTCGGAAGTGCCCGATATTATTGTGAAGCAATTCTCATTTGTTTAAAATCATATCCCCATGATTAGTACTCACGTATGATCTTGTTGTTCAAAAATCACTAAAGAAATTAATCTGAGGCAGACTAAATGTAATCAGTTATAGTTTGTGGTGTCTCTGTCTTCCGTATATTTTTTTTTAATAACAATGTAATTTTTTTATAAAATAAAACAGCATAAGATATAATTATTTTAGACATATTTTTGGAGTATAGGAATTACTAAACCTTACTAAAAACATCAAGTTATTTGCATCTAAAAAAATATACATTTTATATCCAGGTTCTGAGTCACTCGTGTCCCTAGTCAAAAATTTGTTTCTATGTTTGTGCTTCCATTACTAAAAAATAAAAAAAGTTTAAAACTACAAGAAAAACACAAGTAAAATATTTTTCCGCAACTGCTTAAGTCCTGGAAAAAATTTGCAGTCAAATCAAGTGAGATCATTTAAAAAAACCACTGTTAATAAAATTAGTACTCTATTTTGGAAAGTAAAAGAAGAAGGTAGCGGGACATAAGTGACATTTACAGGACAAATCTATTCTGCCACTCACTTACCTCACTTATCAATTCAATATGGTTAAGATTTTAGTTTTTTTCAGAAGAAAGTATATAACTATAAACTTTAGTTAGTTTGATTATGTGTTAAAGTGCTATAAGCGCAACAAAATTCGAGGTGAATTCTGTTATAACTTAAAAAATAAGTATCGCCCATAACATAAAATATTTATTTGGTAGGTAGGTAGATAGTAGTAATTATTAACATATTAGGCGACCAACCCAGACCATTCATTCATGAAAACAATTCGCTTTTACCCCAACATGCGCCTATAAGTTAGAAAAAAGAGAAATATTTTTAAGAAAGTGTATAACAACGCTGTATGAAACATACGTATATTTATTCTTTATAAATCGAGTACATCTATCGATTTATCAGTATCGGCGTCTGAATAGACATATTTACAATACACTAATAACATTTTTGAGGTTATATTCTCAAATACGGATGCCGAAGTTTAAAAATATGAGGCTCTGATGATGTTCATATCCCCTAGACCTAGAAGTATTAAAACCACCAAAGTTTGGGATACTCTGTAAATTTTTTGAATGACAGGATTAAAAAATGTACTATATTGGTATATGCTAAAAAAAGTCACACTTAATTATTCTCAAAATGTCTTTGATTTATTTGTACTTATGATTTTGATTTTTAAGGTGTTTTAAGGTCAAGCAGTTTCAAAAGATTTATCTGAGAAACGAAATTTCTGAACACTTTTGTTCAGTTTTGTTGTATAAGTGACTCTCGCATCATTTTAATATCTTTTAAATGTTCTTTGTCTTTAAAAATAACATCAAAACAACTTAAAACTACCAAAAAATTTTTTCAACGTCGCATTTTACAATTCAGAATTTATAGGCAGATCTTACAAGATTCAGTCCTTTATATTTTGGTATCATAGTAACAGTTTTATATCTTTCTCTACAATTGGTTTAAGAAAGGCTTGCTATATTTGGTGTTCTATGATCATTATAAGGGTTTCTAAAGAAGCACTGTTTTAGTTTTCCCTCGCCTTGATTTTAATAAGAAAAATAAAGGTTATAGGAGAATACAATTTTGGTGATTCTTAAAGAGAAAGGAAATTGAGTTATCGATGGGCCAAACAAAGATTTTAAACTTCTTTATTTAGTAAGTACGTTTTTTAAAATAAATTTTAAAGTTTTTTGTTCATTTGCTAGTCTTCTCCTATAGCCTATGGTATTAATAAAGAAAAAATAAATCAAAAATAGTTGTTTAATAAACAAACACTGGTTTGTTACCAAATGCCAAATATTGTTCAATAAAGAAACACTTGTTTGTATATGATATTTTAATTCTGTTTTTCGCTTTAATATATATGCAAAATGATTTTAAAAAATATAACGCTATCAAAAGAAACATATCCATATTTTTTTTTTTCATAGATTGTTGTTCTATCTGCAAGCGCGTGCACATTTTATCAATTTCTTACCATTCTGTTTAATGCTGTACTGAAAAGCTTATATGAGAGATTTGTGGCAACCACTTACTATCTTTAGAAGTTCAGCCAGCCTTCTTCGTTTATCCATTACGTTACACCAAATCAATAATTTATATGACACATGTCTGAGTTTTTGTACCTAACTTCGAACATTAAACCAGATTTCCTAAGGTAATCGTAGATCTTCGTTAACATTCAGGCATCTTCGGATGTTAAATCTTGAAGGATTTTGTCTAAAGTTTAAACAAAGAAGAAAATGTTAAAAATAACTTATTTAGCAGTTACATAGGTAGTTAGTTAAATTATCTCATTGACAAAAATGACAAGTTTTTTGCTTTATTTTAAATTAAAGTGTAAGTTCGAATTCAATTTTGAAAATCAAATCTCACATAATAATAAATAGGTAACAAACAAGAACTAAACTTATAGGTAAACAACTTTTCCTTGGGTGTGTTTATATAATAATGTCCTTTTGATTGCATATTAAAATAAAATTTTCTCTTCTCATTTATTTTTGGTTGAGCTTTGCCTTGATAAAAATAAATTTAATTTAGATCCCCTAATTCAATACAAAAATAATTTTTCAAATCGGTCTATTTAAAGTTGTGACATCAACAAAAACCTAACAAGATCCTAGTGACCGAGAGTTATCTTCCTAAAAAATAAAGTCAATGTGAATCCAGCACCAATCACATACAAAAATAATTTCTTAAATCGGTTCAATATATGTTGAGAAATTAGGAAAAAAAAAATTATTAAATTGGCTTTTTCGTGTTTGTATCATTCTATTTGTAATAGATATAGATAACTCTTCTTACCAAATACCAAAAATTTACTAAACTTGTTTAACAAAGAGGTGTGTCACACCAGACCACACTAGCCTAGTATTAGTCTTAATGCTTTTTTAACCAACATTTTGTTAATCTAACCATTTAACCAGACCCTTTTTACACTAACCTGAGGAGACCGACCTGTAAAGTTAGTTTCCTGTCGTTCATATGGTATTTAATCTAGCATAAAATATATATAAATATTAATGTACCTACTCAATTACTAGTATATTCATTTCTATCAGACAACCCATAATTTACGTTAAAAATGACTATTTTTAGGTAATAAGGCCCTTTTGACACTACCCTGAGGAGACCTATAAAGTTAGTTTCCTGCCGTTTATATGACATTTAATCTAGCATAAAACACCACAAACATATTTCACATATGTATAGATATTAATGTACTTACTCAATAGCTATCAAAAAACCTAAATTACTTTTGTCTATACATTTTGTTAGACCAAAAATCTACGATGTTTATTCAGTCCATTGCGATAATTTATACAGCACACGTCTTAGTTGTTGTACCTACTCTATTCGGTATTTGTAAGTCTTCGCTAGCTTTCGGACATCTTCGGACTCAGATGTGATCTTAGAGAGTGCTGGGTAAGGTTAAAACAAATAAGAAAATGTTAATAATTATTGTAAATCTTAATTTTGTGTGAACTATTTAAAATTTACTGTTAACAAAATAGACTATTTTTAAATGCTTATTGGGTCTACATTTTAAGTTATTTAAGTAGCTAGTCCTGTTACCATTTTTATAAATATTGTAAAAAAGACAATAACCTGTTTGATTCCTATTGTGCAAAGTCACAAAAGTTTAAATGGGTAAGAATAAAATTAAACAAGATCAATTTTTTGTTTCATAACTAACCTTTAATACTAAGGTTAGAGGATTCCTACTTTTATCTTAACAACTGCTTGTTTATTAAATTTCTACAATTGTATATGAAAAACGTAATGCATTATAATACTTATAGTAGGTTAGTGTGTGTGTTTATTTATTAAAATCCTTTTGATTGCCTGCTAAACTACATTCCTATTTTCTCATTTATTTTTGTGAATCTAATAAAAGAACAAATTTTGAAATCTGTTCTGCAAAGCATACAAAAACATTTTGATCGACCTTTGTCTTTCTAAAAATGCATACAAGTTAGACATATCAATCAAATATAAAAAAAGAATTTCTCGAATCGGTTCAATAGATGTTGAGAAATTAGATTGCCTGCTAAACTACATTCCTATTTTCTCATTTATTTTTGTGAATCTAATAAAAGAACAATTTTTGAAATCTGTCCTGCAAAGCATACAAAAACATTTTGATCGACCTTTGTCTTTCTAAAAATGCATACAAGTTAGACATATCAATCCAATATAAAAAAAGAATTTCTCGAATCGGTTCAATAGATGTTGAGAAATTAGTGGAAAATATAAAGACCCTTTTCATTGATCTAGATCTCCTTAAGAATTAGTACAAGTTAAGCCACACCAATGCAATACAAAAAGAATTTCTTGAATCGGTTTATTAGGTGCTGAGAAAGTAGTCAAAAACTATTAAGGCCCTTTTGGGTGATCTATTGCTTCTTTAAATTTAATACAAGTTAAACATATCAATCTAATACAAAAAGAATTTCTCGAATCGGTTCATTAGGTGCTGAGAAATTAGTGAAAAACTATTAAGGACCAAATGAGATTTGCGCAGTACACCGAAATGCGTCTTTCTTGGAAACTATCAATGCAAAACATGCGCACATAGCGTAAAAAGTAGCTTTGCTACCCCCAGCTGATAGCGATCTTTCATTATATGCCCTTATTATTGTTTTATTTATTTTATTTTATTTAATATGCCTTTTGGCACTTTTTGAGGGAGGCTTTTAGCCTTTGCTTGTGGGGTTTTTCCAATAGATACTAAAATTAATAATTATTTTGATGCGGTTTTAGTTGTTCTGAAATATTAACATTCAATACGTTTTTGCAATTTTCTTGACGATCATTACGACCATTTTTAAAAAATGAAAAATTAAAAATTGCAATTTTTTTTCAAATATTACGACAATTGCACACCATATAAATAACCAACTGCATTACGTATTGCATCATATTACTTTTCCTCCTTGCTAAGTAGATAAAACAAAAACATGTGAGGGGTCATAAGGTTATCATTTAACTACATAAACAGTGCAAAGGGATACATATAGGAAAATGCACATGGAACAATTTAAAGAAATATTTTTAAAAATGATTTTATTTTTAACAAACAGGGATTAATCAACTTTTTTATATTAAAACATATCAGGATAAGCTAGTGCAGTCTTTTTTTGACTATTCTGTCAACTTTACACCTTGTTACACAATAGGTATACATTTCATATAGGTCCCCAACTTGAACTACAGCCACGGGTTACGTAGCACAATAGGTGACACAGTACACACACATCACTATTATATCTTGCATTGGTCACGTGTTTACACCACAAACAACTTTCGCCTTATATCTTTTTAACCAACACTTCGTTCATTCGTTCAGCCAGAGCTTTAACAGTTAGTAAGACCCTTGCACACACTATTTCTCTTTCTCTCTCTCTCTCTCTTTCTCTCTCTCTTACTCTCTCTCTCTTACTTAAACGTTTACGAACATCATTCATGAATATTGCTCCAGACTAAGACAGTCTTTTTGGTTTACATACAAATATTAACTGATATCGACCGTAAACTTAGGACACCCATTTTGTAAACGAAGCCATTAAAAATTTCCAAATGCCAGCTTATTATTGCAATTGACTGATTGATACATGACAGATTAACACATGACAGATTGACATATGACATTTTATTTTTTAACCAACAACCAAGGCCTTTTTCACATTAGGACTTACCTAGCCCAGGCTAAGCGAGTGAAGTGGCTATCTTACTGGCTGGCACCTAACTCATTGACCAATAGGGCCTTTCAACAGCTAAGCCTTGCCTAGACCAGGCGAAGCTAGTGAAGTAGCTATCTTACTAAAAAAAAACACTCCATTTTATCTACTCCCTCATTGACCAATAGGGCCTTTCAACAGCCCAGGCTAAGCAAGTGAAGCGGCTAGCTTGGCACCTAACTCATTAGGGCCTTTCAACAGCCTCCGGTTGTTACGTCATTGCTGACAGCTTCTTGTACGCTTCTTTTGCCCGAAGGTCATGACCTGCTGCTGAAGAAGTGAACTTGGTCACTTCTTCAGCAGCAGGTCATCCACTTCGGAGAAGTGGATGGCATGGTTACCATTTGATATAGAACCCACACTACTACACTACTCATTTTTCTTCAATCGTCCACCCATCTCATTTGGTCTGTTTCCCAACTCCCAACTTGCTACTTGTCCTCAGACATCCATTACTTTTGTTTTATTTCTTATTCATTCATTCCTTTTTCTATATGTTGGCTTTAAATGTAACATTTGTCTTTCCATTGATCTTTTGACATTTTCACACCAGTATTAAACCTTTTATTCTGAAATTTGTATTAAAAGACTTGGCTATACTTTTATTTCAATTCTTGTCAGAGAATACTATTTCCGCGTATTTGGCTTTTTTTTCATGAATGTTTTTCTTATGATTTGATTTTTTTGAGTCTTCCTTGTTTCCGTATTTTTCCGAGAAACATGCAAATAACTGTGCTGCCACCATGGAGAATTTGTATGTAAATTTAAAACACTTTGTTTAAGAAAGCCCTCTTTGCTGAGCATCGATTACCGAAGGGAGCTTTTTCAGTTTTAGAGCCCTATTAACGTTATCGTACCGGTATGGGCTTTAATCCGGTTTGAACCCTATTTAAAATTATCCGTCTAGAATATCAAGCCCAGATATATACATAGCAGATGTTATTAAGCCTATATCGACAAAAACCGGAGAATTTTCTATTTCTCCAATATTTAAGCAATTTAACCAGTCTTTAATAAGATTTTAAAACTTAACGTAATTAGACCAGGTTTTAAGTACTAAGTCTATGGACTTGACCTAGACCGGTTTAAGTGTATTTGTTTAACAATTACTGGTCAAATAACTGCAAAAATTTTATTCCTGCTGAATAGCATCAGCATAGTAAGCGTTTCTTAAAGTAAGTTTGATCTAACAAAAACTTAAATTAACTTGAGAAATAAAGAAGAACCGAATAAATTTTTTTTTAACGAGATGTAATTGTTTGAAACTCTAGTGCATGCAGTTAAAGGATTTGCGTTAAAAACTAGTCCCAAATTGTAGGACCGATCTTAAGGGGTGGTATGAAGCTAGAAAAACTATAGAAATAATTTTTGATCGGTAAAAAAATAAATACAAAAATTTTTAAAGCTAAAAAATACATATAACTTAAAACTGTCTCTGTAGATGCATTATGGTATTAAAAATAAATTTAAAAATGTGACAATGTTTTTAGTAAACATACACATTTTGACCAATATTCAAATGCAGTTACAACTTTTAATGCCGACCCTACAAAAACGGAAAGGCCAAGTTTGCCCCCTCCCCAATAACTAATCGTCCCCCTGAAAAATTAAAACACCTAACCCCCCCCCACAAAAAAAAAACTTTACAGAACCGACATAACATTTTGCACACTATCCTTCTAGTGACTTTCGCCATTTTTAAAACGACTTTTTATTTTTTATTTTTTTTTATTTATACTGGGACTTTCCATCCAATTACGCTCAATCGCCCAGTTTCGCAAAGTTTGAGCAAGGATAAAGCAGTATTTAAACAAACACAAACAACCAAGTACCTAGCCAGGAATCGAACCCGGGCCGCTGGTGTGGGAAACAAACATTGCTACCACTACACCACAACGGCGACTAACGACGAAACGACTTGACAGAAGCTTTCAATGCAATGAATCTGATGTTGAAACTATTTTGTTTATTAATAATAATATTTTATACCAAACAGAACAAAAAATAATTTAACTATGAAGCAAATAATAAGTTTAAAAAAATATCGGTCTGAAAGTGTAAAATTAACTTATAAACCTCGTTATAAAAAAGTATTTTTATTCTTTAACGAATTATAGCTTTCGCTACGCTCGTGCTAAAAACTTTATACCTTGAGATAAAAAGTGCCACTTTTATCCCTTGGTATATATTATAAGAAAGAATCCTTAATACTTATTTTAGCGATAAAACTGTCACTTTTTATCCTTAAAATTCAAAATAAAAGGCTCTGTCAGACATAATGTTTTTAGTAAAGTAGCTGAAAACAACATATTTAATTTTGGGGCAGAAAATATCTCCTAAAATTCGTAATTAAAATGTCTTGTTAGCTATTTGGCTACGCTCAGGCTACAAACTCTTTGCCTCGGGATAAGGTGTAACTTTTATTCCTTAATATTATTAATATGTGTAATAATATGTGTAGATGTATATGTATTTAGTACTCTATATTTTAAATATCTATACTACAATTTATACACATATTTTGCTAAGTTTGGGGAAACATGTTGATGTTCAAAAATTAATTCAGAGTCAGAGTCAGAGTCAGAAAAAGCTTTATTGTCAAAGAAAAAAAAATCTTATTGACAAAGCATCAATCTTATAACTAAAACATATTTTGTCTAAAATTATAATTAAGTAAAACTAATAAAAATAAGTTCACATTTTTAAAATACTAGGTAATTTCTAGCAAAAAATAAGTAGGAAATGGGTAGGACCTGCAATTATAAAAAAAAACAAGCAAAGCAAAACAGATAGGTAAAATAAGAAAGTGCAGAAACATATTTAAAGAAAAACAAATTTTAACCGCTTGTGATATATATCTATTTAAACTTTTAAATTGTGTCCATAAAAATGTAAACAAATAAAAAAATAAAAAAATAATAATAATAAAAAGTTACAGATGTGCATACCTATAGCACAAGAAACACAAAAAGCTAGTGCAGCCCAAATTTAATCATAATTTTATTAGAAAATTGGCTTACTTTGCCGGCTTAACTTACTATAACTTGCTTCCAGAGAATTCAACATCATTACAAAACAAAAATCATTAAAAAAAAAAAATGCTACTTAATTTAGCACCGTACACTTTAAGTGAATATAAAAAATCTTTAAAAAGCTAGAAACTGGTTTTAAAATATTTTTAAACATATTTTTTGTCTGTTTGTTTGTTCATCAGTGAGAAAAAAAAAAGTTTGTCATATACCTAGTGTTTTTCAGTCACCTTAATCACCTATAATTCTTTACAACTGCAAATACTATCATTTTGTGGCAAAGCCTGTATTTGTATAATACTTTGGTGAATAAATATATCTATCTATCTACATTTACACATATTAATTAAATCGTTGTTTGATGGAGAATCAAACAACGATCAAATATAAACAGTAAGACATCAAAAAAGATTAACAGATTAAAACAAAATAAAAGCATTAAAAAAAAACAAAAACCAAATTAACAATACAAAACATTTAAAAAGTTTAAAAATATATAAAACAATTCTTGGAAGATTCCTTTTATTTAGTTATTTATATAAAACTCTTCCAAGGTATAAAAACACTTTTCTAAAAGGTATTCCTTAATAGCAGTTCTAAAGCCATTATATCCATTAATTTCTCGGAACTGCAATGGAAGTTTATTAAAAATTTTTCTACTTTCGTAGATAATGGATTTTTGTATCATTGTTGAACAAGGGATTGGAAGACGAACTACTTGTCTTTGCCTAGTGTTGTGATTATGATGGTAGATATAATCTTGTCTGTGTTTATTTTTAAAGATTAAACAAACTGATTCTAAAATGTACAAGGAAACTAGGGTAAGTATTCTACAATTTTGAAAATGTGGTCTACAAGAATCAGTTTGCTTTAATTGCAACATAGCCCTGATAGCTCTCTTCTGATAACGAAAAACAGACTCAAACAATGTGTTACTACATGAACCCCAGAATGCTATTCCATAGCGTAAATGAGATTCAACTAGGGCAAAGTATACATTTCTCGCCAATTCCACCCCAAGCTCCCTCCGAACCACTCTTACAGTAAAACACCCTGATGCGATCTTCCTTCTCAATGGAGTTATATGTGCCTCGAAATTCAGCTTTTCATCAATGAAAACGCCTAGGATTTTTGTGTTTTTTTCCTGTTGTAAAGGATTGTTTGCTAATATTAGTCCTTCCATTGAACATTTAAATCCCATAATTTTGCTCTTATCAATATTAAGCGCAAGTTTATTGGCATCAAACCAACGCTTAATCTGTAGCAATCCTGAAGAAACTACTCCCCTTAGTTCTTCCACACTTTCACAGTGCCAAAGACAAGTTACGTCGTCTGCAAAAACAGCCAGCTCTGCTCCCACATTCATTTGACACAAGTCGTTGACATACAATGGGAAAAGCAGGGGACCAAGTACTGAGCCCTGTGGAACACCGCAATTTACATTTCTGGATTGGGAGTATTGATTGTTAGCAAAAACTCTTTGAGATCTGCCTTGTAGAAAAGACATAATCCAATCCAAAGCTATTTCACTGAAACCATAATGCCAAAGCTTCAGCTGCAGAATGTTGTGACTCACACAATCAAAGGCTTTAGACAAGTCACATAAAACTGAAGCCGCAGCCTCGCCATCATTGATCGAAGTGTAAGCACATTCCAGGTATCTAAAGATCGCATCATTAGTGCCTTTCCCCTCCTGAAAGCCAAATTGGTTAGGGCTAAGAATATTATTTTCCACTAAGAAAGCCATCATTCTTTTTTTTGCAAGTTTTTCCATAATTTTTGATAGTGTGAATAGTAGTGAGATAGGTCTGTAGTTTGCTTCCTTGGTTGTTTCTCCACCTTTGTGGATTGGAATGACCTTCGCCCTTTTTACTTCTGGTGGAAAGATCCCTGAATCCCAAGAGAAATTAATGGCTGTTGTTAAACAGTTAAGAGCCTGTGGCGGAAGAGCAGGAAATATGTTTGCAGAGATCTCATCCTCTCCATATGAATTCTGGTTTTTTATGTCTTTAATACATGTCAACACCTCCTCCGCAACTGTTGGTAAAAAGAAAAAGCTATTTTCAACATTGACATGATTCATGTATACAAGTGGAATGATCTGTAGGCAGACTTTCAGTTATTCTGTCTGCAATAGTGCAGTAATAGTTATTTAAAGTGTCGCTATCAATTTCAGTTGACAACGAGTTTTTTCCCGTACATTGCCTCAGATCGTTAACAATGGACCAGCTTTCTTTTTGTTTGTTTGTCGATTTGCTAAGCCTCTCAGAGTAATATCTCTCTTTAGCAACTTTAATTGTTCTTCTGTAAATTGACCGGTACTTTGCAAAGTAATCTAACAAAGCTTGGTTGTTAAAGCAAAATTTTCTAATGTAATGCAAAGAACGGATATTTCTAGAAGAGACCCGCAAACCATTAGTTATCCATTTTTTTTTGTGTTTACGATCTTTTAAATATTTAAGTGGAAAGCAATTCTGAAATACCTTCTTCATTTGAAAATAAAAACCACTCAGTGGAGTTCTAGATTTCAAAATCTCTCTCCAATCTACTTGGCACGATTCCCTATAAAAATACTCATAGTTCTTTGTACTAAAGATTCTACCCTTCCTTTTTTGTTTTTTTTTGTATATTTTTTTGACGGAAATTTTAAATGTTACTGCCTGATGGTCTGACAAAGAGGAGCTTAATACATCACAAGAAGTTTGTGGATCTTCAAAGTTTGTACAAATGTAGTCAATTGTTTTTTGAGAGATTTCAGTTACACGAGTTGGGCTGTTAACATGCATTGTCAGGTTAAAGCATTTTAGAAGATTAGTTAGTTCAGTGTTATAAATACAAGAAACGTTATTACAATCTATGGTAAAGTCCCCCGCAAGCAATATTTTACACCTTGTGTCAATAGATGATACAAGAATTTTAAGTCTCTCCAAAAATTGTTTTACATTAGTCAGTATTGGAGATCTATAGACGCAAATTATAAATAGGTTTTGTTTTGTGGAACTTATAACGCAAAACTCAAAAGTCTGTTCTGCAATGAGATGATCAAACTTGTTAATCACAAGAAAATTATTTTCCCTCATATAGACATCCTTCAGAAGGACCAGTGTACCCCCACCCTTAAAGTGTGATCTGAAGGACTTAGCCAGCACTTCATAACCATCCAGGAAAATCGGTTCATCGGCCTTTAGCCAATGTTCTGTTAATAAAACTATTTCTGGGTATTTAAGAGAGTCCAAAAGAATAAGCAATTCTTCTTGTTTGTTTCTGATAGATTGTATATTTAATAGAAAAACCGTTATATCATTCCCTGGAGGATCACGAGTGCTCAGGACGGATGTTTCCCAAGTGATTTTATTTCTAAAAAAGAATCTTCTGTAGCCCCTAGTCTACAAGGTCCAGATTTACCGTTTGATTAGCACTGTATGAATTTGCAGTTTCGTTCGTCAATTGTGATGTTACTACTACAGAAGATGGGGGCGTCTGTCTGAATGAAGTTTCGACAAATTTTAAGTTTGTGATTTGACAATGTCCAAACCTTTTAATCGCATCTCTAATAAGTTTTGATAATTTGAAAAGCTCCTTTTTTTAGGTAAACATTGGAGGTACCACAAAAATCATCACTGTTAATTTGATCAGAAAAGTTCAGAAAATCTACATTGTTAGAAAACATCTTCAAGTTTCTTACTATTGTATATAGTTTCTTATTTAAAATATTAATACAATTGCTTTTTTGGCTAAAACTATTTTTACAAGGAATATCACAAATAATTAAGTGAAACATTTATTAGCTAAAAGTGTGATATCGTCAAGACGTACGTTTAAATCATTTAACCCTGCAATGAGAACCACATAGTCATTACATCCTAACTCCCTAATATGGCAATCACTATCCTTAACTATATTCCTGATTTTAGCAAAAGGTTTAGCTATTAAACAGATAGAAAATTCATCTCCCATCAGATTGCTAACAGCGTCGTATAAATACTTTCCAAAGTCATCCGTGAGAATAACCAGTCTGTTCTTTTTGGCTTCAGACCTTTTTACTATAGACGTATCACTTTTCTTGTCAGACTCTTTTTGTTTAGATATATCGTTTATTAGAGATGTTTGTTGGTATCGGCCAGATTGAATTTGTGTTTCAAATAATTAATTCTTAGCCTTTTTAATATTATTAGCATATACCGCATTATCCTTTTCCAGGGAATCAATGCTTACCAATATTTGTCTTTTTTCCTCTTTCAACTCAGCTATCTCTTGTTCGAAGTCATTAAATTTTTTATTGTTTATTTTATTCTGTGTTCCGATTTGTTCTAATAATTTGTGGTTTCTGTATTTTAACTCCAAACCTCAGTATCAAGTTTTTTATTCTTGTCCTGAAGCTCTTTTTCTACATCTTCCATATTCACTGTTAATATTTCTGCATGAAGATTAGGATTTGCTTGTTGGTTTTCAAGGCGTTCAGACAGTGATATGATCTCATTTTTAAGCTCTTGGATTATAGTGTTAGCAGAGGCTAACTCTTTGCCACAATTCTTCAATCTACTCTCCTCTAATTCTCCAGTCAGCCTAGAGATTTCCCTGGTTTGTGATTCTACTTTTTTTCAACTCCATTTCCATGCCTTCGTCCTGCCTTTTTAGTTCTTCTTTTTCTTGTTGGATCTCCAGAATTTCTTGTTTTAAGTTTATTATTTCCTTGGAAAGGGATTCAATTTTAGTGACTTGGCCTTGTATTTTTCTTTGTAGTCTTTCCTCACTATCGCAGGCCATCTCTACAAAACTTTTTGAGCCCCGTTTAAGTCTACATATATAATTATCCTTATCATTCACCTCTATTTTAAGCTTTGCACAATCTTTTCCCAATTCATCATATCTGTTCTGAATTTCTTCCGTTAAAATGTCCTTGTTTTCTACTTCTTTAAGTAGGTTATAATAAGAGATCTTAAGGTGTTCAAGTTCTTCCGTGCAGTTTAGAGTTTCTTTTTTGCATTCTTTGCAACAGTATAATAATTTTCTTTGTCCCAATACCAGGCAATCGGTTTCAGTAACGCTTAGTTCAGAACATATTTTACAAAACGGTTTTTGACAGATCACAGTAGGAACAAAATATCTCTGTTTCCCTCATTTGGGATCTTCTTTTTAAAAAACATTGTTGATTGCAGGTCGAGCAATCCATGGTTTGGTTTGTAGACGGCTCCGGTACTATCGTCAGCAAAATGCCAGTCAGCAAACTGTGTGTGTCAGCCACACAGAAAAGGAAAGAGCTAGTACATAACCTTACTTTAAATAGTTAATTTTTATAAACAAAAGAAAAAATAGTTATAAAAAATTACCGCCCACAATTTTAGTCTTTTACGGCTCTCTTTACAGCCCGAACACCGGGCGACTCACCAACATGTTCATCACTGCAGCATCTTATTGGCTATTTACTAAGGTCACATTTAGGTAATAAAATTGCACTAAGACTTTGTAAAACGTTACTAAAATTTTACAACACAATTTACAGGCCAATGTTTTGTAACAGTGCCGGCCTTATGGGCAAAAATTAGCAGCTAAATGCGGCATCATTTTAAAAAGGAAGGTTCAATAAAAAATGACATGTACAAAACTGGCCCGCGACAGCGGGCGACAAGTTACTTTTTGTTAACGTATATCTTTAAGATTAACGAAAATGAGAAATTTTTTAAAGATTTTATAAAAATGGCAGCTTGAAGAAGAGCAACAAAAAGTTTCGCATTTTTTTTATACGAGAATAATGTACTCACCATAGTGATTATCTAACCATCTTGATCAACATTAAAAATTGTGACAACGTCAGTTTTCAAAACACGCTAACTTTGACAAGGTATTTTATTCATTTGTTTGACGTTTGACTATCCGAAGTCAAATTGCTATGGTAAAGCGATTATTAATAAATAATTTTCAGTAATAATATCTCCGATATTAAGTAAATGGGTTCTGCAATAAATCGCATGTTTTCTTGATTTTGCTACTCTGTGCGCTGTTGGCCGGCTCAGCGTGAGCGGCTTCAAGCGTGCTCGCGAACTTAGTATATAACATGTCCTCATTGGCGAATATTGATACAGTATCCAATACTGTTGTTCATGGAACAACTTGACATGAATAAATTTACCCAAAATAAAGCTATATACAAAGAAAGGCTAAAGGAACAGCTAACTCAAAACTTAAGAAGCGAAAATTAAAATGAAATAAATGACACGCTGATAATAAATGAGCTATAACTAACGTAGGAAAAGACAAAAAGAGAAAAATGTACATATCAGAAGGAATAAAGAAACTGATGTAAAAAAGACGGAACCTCGAGAAAGAAGAAAAAATAAAATCTATAGATAATCCTATTTTATAGACCTGAAACAGCCAATTGAACACTGGGCAGTAAAGGCATCTTTCCTTAATAGCCGAATAGATCACATATACATGATTTAATAGACAATGTATATAGCAAACATTAATCAAAATCCACGAAGGAACTAAACCAATAAGCAAAAGAAGAGGTGTCAGACAGATTGACACAATATCCCCTAAACTAGTTAACCAGATCCTAGAAGACGTTTTTAAAAACTCAGATTGTGAAGGAATAGGAATCATATGCTGAAGATATCGCCTTAATAACCGATAAGAAAGAAGAACTGATAACAATGCTAGAGTAACTGAATACAGCAGCTAAACATATCGGCATGGGTATGAACTACAGCGTGTCCCATTTTCGATGGGATTAAATGGGAAACTCGGTTATTATTAAAGATATTGATTTTCTGATTGCACCTTACCGGGCTCTTTTTTTTGAGCCCTGAAAAATGGTGTAATCAGATTTTGGCTATACCCCGTAGTTTCGCTAATACGCTTATTTTGCGAGATATTTTTATTCTCTAAAAACCTTTTTATGGCAACTTTTTTACAAGAAAATAGTCATTATTTTGTTGTTGTCAATTTTTTTAAATATTGTTTAGTTTTTGAGATATGGTATTTATCTTGAAAAAATTAAATACGGACCTGGATTTTTTTATTATCATTTTGATTGGTTTCATGCTAGTATTATCACAAAATAATAAAAATTTTAAAAAATTTTGTTTTAAAATAAAAAAAAATATTTAATATTTAAAAAAAAAAATTTGTTCGAACCTGGACATTTCCAACATAAATATAAATTAAAAATTGCAAGTTAAACGATTTTTAGTTTACCTGTTTTCATACAAAAAAATAACTAACCTTTCTTTAATGATATAAATGTTCAAACTGATTGCCATTATGTGTAAGACATTTTTGGCATTTTTGAGTAATTTTTATTAACGCATTTTGCATAAATATATTTCTGCCGTTTAAATATTGGGATTTTGTTGCTTGAATAAAGCAGTCAAACAAACATATCACATTTTCCAAAATCTGGATATGGTCGATTTATAACCATTTTAGAATAATTGTAAGCCATTCACAAAAATAATAAGTAAAATGACAATCTCAATTCGACGCTTTTGTTTTGTAAATTTCATAACCTGCTGTGCTACCATCAAATAATTAGTATGATATTATTTTTGTAACTTTTTCACGTTTTTTACTTTATTTATTAATCTTTTAATTAACTTTTCAAAACAGATAAACTAAAAATCGTTCAACTAGTGTGTCTTGCAATTTTTAATTTATACTTACGTTGAAAATTTTCAGGTTCGGACTGATTTTTTTTTAAATATTAAATAGTTTTTTTTTAAACTTAAATCAAAAAAATATTAAAGTTTTATCATTTTAAGTTAATAATAGCATGAAACCAATCAAAATAGTAAAAAAAAAATCCAAGTCCGTATTTAATTTTTTTTCGATAAATACCATATCTTAAAAACTAAACAATATTTTAAAAAATTGACAACGTCATTATTTTGCTCTAAAAAAGTTGCCATAGAAATATTTTTACAGAATAAAAATATCTTGCAAAATAAGCGAGATACAAGGAATTAATAAAAATGCAATATTTTCAAAAACTCCCTGTATTAGCGAAACCACGAGGTATAGCAAAAATCTGATTACACCATTTTTAAGGGCTCCAAAAGAAAGCATGGTAAGGTGCAATCAGAAAATCTATATCTTTAATAATAACCGAGTTTCCCATTTAATCCCATCGAAAATGGGACACGCTGTACACTAAAACTAAAATTATAATAAATACGGATGAAGATATCACGACCAGAATAAACCAAGAAAAAGTAGAACCTGGGACAAATTATTAAACTAAAAAAAGAAAACCAAACGGCTGAAATCAAGAGACGAGTAAGATTGGCCTGGGCAGCATTCGGTAAATTGAGCTACATATTCAAAGATAAAAATATCCTCAGTACCTGAAAACGAAAGTTCAATATATCCCTCCTGTACTTACCTATGGATTCCAGATCTGGACACTTACAAAATTAAACATAAATAAGGTAACAAAAGCCTAAAGATCAATGGAAAGACAAATGTTACATGTAACGCCAACAGATACAAAAAGGAATGAATGGATAAGAAATAAAACAAAAGTAAGAGATGTCAGAAAGGAAGTACCAAAATTAAAATTGAAATTTGCCGGTCATAATATCAGACAGAAAGACGATCCATGAAACAAATGTATTATAAAATTGAAGACCTTGGGAAAATAAAAGAAGTAGGGGAAGATGATCGAGCCAGACTATTTGAAGAAACACGAGGAAACTAGATAAATGAATACGGTAACAGGCAGAGAAGAGTAAAATATATTGTAGGAGGCGAATGTCCAAAGATGAATTCAAGAAGGTTAAATAGAATAGATCCATTACTGTAATGGCTCGCCTACAGAGTCCGCTCGCTAATGAGTAAGGGGCTTTACGCTCAACCAATCGGTACCAACCATATTGCAAAAAAATAAGTTGGTCATGGCAATAGAATATCTGGAATTTAGCGGATTTTTTCTTGTGCAGTTTAACATTATTAGCTAAAACTGTGGTGCCCCAATTTTCCTCAATAGCCCGTTTTTCCCCCTTACTCTAACGGAGGGATCACTGGATCGATGGTAGCTTTATTGTGTGTATCATTTGCTGTTGCGTATATGTGGACAAAGATCAAATTAACAACGTTGTTAAAGCGACTGTCTTACGGAAAAGGAGCCGATCCCTTGCCTTCGAACTCGAAACTTTTAGCGTCGGCTTACATGTCATCAAGTCAAGAGACGTTGAAAATCTGAATACTAATTAGAATATTTAAGCGGCTTTCTATTTTAATACGTTTACATTTTGCTTAAATAGGCACAAAAATTGACGTACCAGGTAACTGTTAATAATAACCAACAAACATTTTAGAAATAAGCTATTTTTATACCTTAAATGCAAAAGATAAATAAAGGTTTATTGTCAGAATAAACTATGATTGTGATTTGTGTTTTAAAATAAGTGTTATTATTCAAACAAGTTTCTTGGCTAATCGGGTTAAAAGGAGTTTTTGTTTCACTCATATTTTTCTGTGGGTAGCTTGAAAGCTTAACCTCACGGGGGTCCAAGATCTAATGGACACCTTAAAAGTGTTGACAGCTAACTGTTTCGTCCTTATGGCACTCCGCAGAACACTGCTTGGTCAATTTGACACCCTTGCGAAGATAATTAGACGGTTTTCTCTCTAATCCTATGTAAATAGTGAGAAAACTCTGGCAAGAAGCGCCATTGACCACGAGAGAAACTAGAACAAGAGCAGGTAAAAATAAACTGCTATACATATCGCTGAAAAGATCAATTGCAAATAAAAAGAAACAAACCATCCGTGATCTACGACAGCTCTTCTGTCTTTCAGGCCAGATCAACGCTGATTAGCGTTTTTACCCGCCATCAGACACACGAGCGTCAATCAGCGGAATTTTTAAGCCAAATAATACTAACAAACGTGAAATATACTACCCGATTACTGATTAGATACAAAACCGTCTAATTAACTTCGCAAGGGTGTCACATTGACCAAGCAGTATTCTGAGGAGGGCGAAACAGTTAACTGTCAACACTTATTAGGTGTCCATTAGATATTGGACCCCCGTGAGGTTAAACTTTCAAACTACCCACGGAAAAATATGAGAGAAACAAAACCTTCTTTTTACCCGTTCAGTCACGAAACTTGTTTGATTTTTATATTCACGTTTGTAAGTGTTATTATATTTAGGTTAAACTTTAGTTAGTTTTACATTAAAGAAGTTGCACAATGGCGTCGCACATAGATTTTAATCCGTACATTAACATTTTAAAAACGGTCAAAAGTGAAATTACTTTAGTGTTATCTTTATGTCTAATTTGATCTTGTAAAAGTAAGCTAAAAGTTTAAGAAAATAACATATATTTTGATGTACCTATTTTACCTAGATTTACCAGAATTAGATAAGTTTAGTGTCTTATTAGTGTCTTCTAAACTAATTAAACAGTGTTTTTGTAATTGGGACGCACAGAAAAAAATGAAATGTTCTAGTGCAAATGCCACGATATAAATACACACGTAGCAGAGTTCTGAAATATGGAAATTCATTTCTACGGTAAAAAACCCAACAAAAGAAAAGTAAACATCCAGATCATCATTCCAGAAAATAGGACAGAACACTACAAGGGACTGCTGCAGGAAATGAGACCCGAATATCTTTTAGCCTCTTCGAGAAATGAGAAAGAATAGTATTAAAAAGCTTAAATCCGGAAAAGCTAGCGGACCTGGGCGAATATACGCAGAAATGCTCAAATATGGATCAGAGAAACCACTAGAAAATCTTATATATTATATTATCAATCAATGCATAAACGGGCATCCAGTACTTGATCACTGGAAAATTGCATTCATATCCTCAGTACATAAAAAAGGAAACAAGTTGGATTGCAACAATTACAGAGGAATTACAGTAACCAGTACTCTAAGAAGATTGTACGGTAGGATCCTTGGAGATCTAATAGAGAATGATTTTCATGAACAAGCAGAAGAGCATAGTGGTTTTCGTGCGGGCAGATCATGTAGTGATAATGTTTTTTGTCTTAAACAAGTAATTGACTAACAAAAGCGCGGTAACAAAAGCGCTTGTAGCAAAAACCGCGAATAACAAAAGCGCTATTTTTCTCGGGATCCTAGAGGGTGTGAATCCGAACTAAACCGAAAAGAACCAAACGGAACCAGCATATTTTTTGAAAAAAAAACTTTTTTGACTTTTTTCCCGGTATCCTAAAGGGTATGATTCCGAACCGAAACCAACTGAAGCAAACCTAATTCGATTTGGTTCAGTTCGGTTCGGATCTGTCCGGATTCTCTAGGATCCCGGGAAAGAAGTTAGGGAAGTTTTTTTTTTAATATGCTGCTTTGGTTCAGTTCGGTTAGGATTTACACCTAACAGAAAACTGGGAAAGAAGTCATGCGCTATTAACTATGAAAATAAACTTTTCGCCAGTTGTACAGATTCGCGCTTTTGTTACATCGGGCTTTTTGTTACTCGCAGTTTTACCACTCACGCTTTCATGACAGAGCCGTTATAGCAGTTGAGCCTTAACATTACCCATAAAATATAAATCAATCTAAATCAACTATAATTACTTAGACAGTTAAGTATAGTATAATTACTTAGACAGTTTAGTAGTAGTAGTGTGGTGTAGGCTCTAGGCCTGGCGACTAGGCACATACTGCGTCCTTCCGTCGCTAAGGAATCTGACCGCCTTCTGTACAAAGGCCAAAATAATGGGCCACCTCAGATTCAGAAGGTCCTTCGTCCCAAAGGTTTCCTCTTCAAATACCTCTCTTCTTGCCTCCTTATATGTTTCACATGATGAGAGGAAGTGCGCCGAGGTCTCCTCCTCGGCCCAGCATCACTCGCACGTCGCGTCGGTCTTCATTCTCATTTCCGCCAGGTTTCCTTGTAGGACGAAACGTCCGGTTAGGTCTCCCACTATGGCTCCCACCTCTCTTCGTGTTCTACGGAGCAGCCATTTCCTACGGGACTTGCTGTATCCTGTTACATACTCGTTCGCCTGTCTGGCGTTTCCTGTGTTGGTCAATTCCTTTTGTATTTCTTTCTGGGTCCACTCTGTTGGGGCCGACTTCATTTGCCCTCTTGTGAGTCCTACGAAAGGCTCTGGCCCGACCCATTTCTGCCAGGATCCACTCCGGCCAACTCTTGAAGTGCATCTGCACACTCCTGCATCAAACCGGCGGACATGGTTGGTTTGCACAGTGCTTTCAGCGGATCTTGACTGTATGAACAGATGCGGAGGCGCTTTCCTGTTTCGTTCCTAATTTTTTCCTCCCATGTTACCGCCAGTATAGCGTAAACCTCCGCCTGAAAGACTGTTGAACTGGATCTCACCGAGTAGCTTTTTGCAATACCCTTGCTTTCCACCTTGAACACGTACACTCTTACGCCGATCGAATTAGACAGTTAAGTATAAGTACCTATTTAAGTCGAGATGTCTATGGGCTTCAATATCCTCATTAATATAGAGAAACAGAGCATTTTGTAAATCTTATCGGCGGCACAGCAGTATTCTTTTAGGCAGTTACAGTAGGGTCACTCTACGTAAAACTTTATTTTATTTATTAAAAGTTTTTATCGAAAGACTTATTGTTTAAAGTTTAAAAACAAAATTATCAAAATTAATACAAATTCACACATATATTGTAATAATAAGATGCATATTACATATAAAAGTCCATTTCTATTGTTCACATTGAGCCATTATAAGTTAAAGTTTAAATATTATTTATTTATTAAATTTGGCATATTCTTTTGAAATATTCTGTCCTGAATTTTTAAAAATTATGTATGTCTTGTATCAGCTTTGAAAATTTATTGTAAACTTGATAGCCGAGTAGATCGGGCCTAAGTCTGTGTACTAGATAGAGAAGTAAATTGTTACGGTTTCTCGTTTGGTACGAATGGTTTGGCTTAAATGACTCAAACAGACTGGGATTTTTTCTTAATTAAAAGATACATTCAAAAATATAAATGCCAGGTACTGTTAAATTATTATTATTTTTGAAAGTTTGACGGCAGCTTGTTAGCGCTGTTAGTCCAAACATGATTCTTATTACTCTTTTTTGCGTTTTAAACACACTATCCATAGTACTACTGGCGCCCTATAAAAGTACTCCGTATTTGATATTTGAGTAAAAAATAAAATAAGTTGATTTTTTGATGTTCATTCTTCAGTTTTAGACAGTATGTTATTAATTTTTAAACTAAAGTATTCATCCTCGCGTAGGGGAATCATGTATTTTGTGTCGTCAGCTTAGCTAAAGATACTGTTAGACTCAGTAATTATTTCGGTGATATCGTTTAAATAGATAATAAAAGAGATGGGTCCCAGAATACTACCCTGTGGGACACCCGTTGTAGTTCTCCGCGTTTACGACACAGTTCTAAAACCGTTTCTCTCAATTACCACTGTCTCTTCTCGGTCTGTAAGGTACGATCTAAATCACCCTAATGCTAATCCTCTAATACATACAATTCCATTTTTTAAAAACAAAAAGTGGTTTATAAACAACAAGTTAAATTAAAGAAAGAAAAATAAGAAAAAAATTTTCTGCTTCGGCCGGGGATCGAACCCGGGATCTCTTGCTATCTAGGCAAACATTCTAACCACTGAACTACCGAAGCCATACATAAATTTTCGGAAAACCTGCATTATCTGAAATATGGTATTTGATAATTATATTGGCAATCGCCCATTTTGCGATCAATGTTTCAGACGTTGATTCTTTACGTCTAATTTGAGTTATCATACCTTTGACAGTGGGAAAGAAGAATTTAGAGATATCAGTTGGAAGACTTGGTTGAGTTAATACCCTGAGAATTTCTCGTTCTTGTATCGAGACACCGCAGCCTGCATAGATGGAAGTTTTCCGAAAATTTATGGCTTCGGTAGTTCAGTGGTTAGAATGTTTGCCTAGATAGCAAGAGATCCCGGGTTCGATCCCCGGCCGAAGCAAAAAACTTTTTTCTTATTTTTCTTTCTTTAATTTCACTTGTTGTTTCTAGTTTTAGGTCCTTGCATTATTTGCAATTTGGTATTTGTTAAAAAGTGGTTTATTGTATTGAAAGCCTTTGATTGATCGAGAAGTAATCCACAAGCTGCAAATTTAGATTCAAGAAGTGATAATATAGTTTTATTTATTTCAAGGCGAGCTGATTCCGTTAATCTTTTAGGCAAAGACTTGGATATTCGCAATATAAGTTTCCTGAAAAGGGGTGGTAATGCTAAGTTGTGTATTAACTTAGCATTACCATTTAAGAACTGGATATTGACAATACATCGTCCGTGTCATTTTAATACCTCCTGTTTGAAAATATGGTAAAAAATAAAGTTTTAGTCCTAAATCATGTGTATTTTCATTATATACGTATTCCAAAACACCTATTATGTGTAACAGAAAGTATATTATGCATGCATTATTTACGACAAATCTACGAAAATTAATGCATATATAATATTGTTCAGATTTCTCTTCACATTTTCAGAAATAATTAGAAAAAAAGGTATTATGGGTCGTAGCCTGTTAGAAGGGTAGAACTGCGAATAAGATAGTTCGTTGCAATCGACCAGGGAGTTGTAAGAGCACTCTCAATGCGTCCGCACGACTCTCGGCTCCGCATTTTACTTTCGCTTTTGTTAAGGTTTAAGTATTCATAAGATGTTACTTTTAGTGGTTTTAAATGTGTTTAATGTAAAATTTTCAGTACATTATTGTACAACAAATATCCACAAATCATATTAGTTATTTCACCCTGAACCAGCTCACCTATGTTGTGTTTCGAGCTTAGGTGAGAACACAACAATGGTGCGATTAGTGCAGTAGAGGCGAGAAAGCGAAGTGGCGATTGGGCGAGTTGGCAGAGTAGGCGACTTGGCGTAGGCGAAGTTGGAGGTAAGCTTTTTTGGCTTATAAGGTAGAAGGCTTTGGTGAAGTGCGCATTTGCGTCACTTGACCAGAAACTTCGTAGCTGTTTTTTCGAAACCAGCCAGTTCGGGTGAGAGTCGCACAATTGTGCCGGCGCTCACTTCCATCTTGAAAAGTCCCTTTTTCGAATTCGGGGACTTCAAGGATGGCCGTTTAGGATGGCGTAGAAAGCAGCATGGAGGTTGTGAACGATGACTTCGACCCTATTTCTCATTTAATTGATGAGAATAAGGAGCTCGGAGCCATCGCTTTACGCCACCAGAAAGGACGGCAATGAAGCACTATGAGATAGTGCTTAAGAAAGCCGCGGCCCTTGGTATAGACAAGGCCAAGCTCATCCCTACAGAGGATGAGCTGAAAGAAACACCGGCGGTTACAGAGGCCGTTATTGAGTCTCTGGAACTTAAGGGGAAGTCTTAAAAGCAATAGCTGAGGACGGGGACGGAACTTGGCAGAAAACTTCCTCGAAGAAACGGAAGAAGGGGACTTCCTCTCCTTCCGGGTCGCAGCTCCAGGCACCTCAAAAAGACGACCTCAAAACCGAACCGGCAAAAACAGGGGCAGTCAATACATCCAACCCGACCGTGGCGGCAAAACCGGCACCTAAAATAAGGATCCCCCCGCTAATCCTTCGCGATTGCAAGGATTGGTTGGCTTTCCAACGCCTAATGGCATCCAGAAACATTTTGTTTACTGGAGCCAGGACGGTGAAGGAGGGGATCAAAATTCAGGTGTCGACGATCGATGGGTACAGAACATTGACAAAAATTCTCGAGGAGCAAAAAATGGCTTATCACACATTCGAAACGTGCGATGAAAAGAAACTCCGTGTGGTACTCAAAGGAGTACCCACGGACATCACCGAAATACAGATTAAGGACGAATTGGCGGCCTTAAATTTTCACCCGGACAAGGTCCACAGGATGACCCGGGTGAGAAATAATACTAGGGTCCCAATGGTCATGGTAATAGTGATTCTGCCTAGGGCAGAAAAAGATATCTTCAAGCAGGACAATTTGTTCGGCTTGAAGATAAAAATCGAGACCCTAAGGCAGAAAAGCGAAAAGACACAATGTCATAGGTGCCAGTTATTCGGGCACAACCAAAGTCATTGTACCGCGGACTACAAGTGCGTTAAATGCACTGGTGGTCACAAAACGTCGGAATGCAAAAAGGCAAGGGAAAGCCCGGCAAAATGCGCGAATTGCGGGGGTGACCACACAGCCAACGCACGGGTGTGCTCGAAAAGACCGGCACTAATCATCAAAAAGCCCGCGATACCTGCAATGGTAATAGCGGCCAATAAAAAGCCAGTCTGGGACGGTAAAAACGTCACCGGGACTGGTAACGCGCAAAAAAGTGTCGCGACCCCCATGGACCTGTCAGCGGCTTTTGAGCCGCTGATGAAGCAGGCCATGGAGACAATGATGCGGCAAATGCAGCAGCAAATGCAAGTGCAAATGCAGCAGCTGCTCAGTAATTTTATGGTGACCCCCACAATTTCCACAGTAAATACCCGCAATGTCAGTTAAGGCACAGCCTGCATCCATGACAATTATGTCATGGAATGCAAATGGCATTGGCGGGAAAAAAACCGCGTTTACGGACTTCCTGCACGACCACAACGTGGATGTGGCGCTCGTGCAGGAAACGCACTTAAGCCCAGGCATAGGTTTACAATACCAAACTACGAGGTGCATAGAAACGATAGGGAAAATGCGATCCTGGGAGGTACCGCGATAGTGATTAAACGAAACATTGATCGCTATCTAGTGGAAACACAAGTAGTAGTCAAGATGTCAGATAATTCCACGATAAGGCTCGTAAGTTTGTACTGCAGACCGGATAGGGTTTTTCCGGATGCAGGATACGAGAGCATTATAAACGATCTTCCAGGACCGCTCCTAATAGGGGGCGATCTGAACGCTGAATACAGAGACTGGGGAGATCCCACAAGTAACGCCTATGGGCCAGGTCTTAGCAGGGTGACCGAACGTGATCAAGACCTGGTAAGAATCTCTTCGACCGAACCAACTCATTACATGCCAGGAATGCGGTCAACCCGGATTGACCGCTTCCGACAAAAGCATGTCAATCGGAATCACGAATTAACGGTCATTCATGCGTTAGATTCAGATCACCTCCCCCTATTGTTTCAACTTGGGGATGTCGCAATAAACCGACATGAAATAGTGAGTCGGAAAACAGATTGGCAGGCTTACGAACGCGCGCTGTCACAAACCGGTCCTATTCCAAGAATAGAGAATAGTGAAGATCTGAACCTAGCTGTGGAGAAGCTTCAAACAGACATTTTGTCCGCGTTTGAAATATCCACAGCGAAAGTTACAAATATCGCCGCAAACCCCACCGCATTTCCCCTGAGGTTGAAAAATCTGATTCGAGATAAAAACCGACTGCGGAGGAGAGCCCGGGCTACCCTGGACCCTGCAATAACCCGGCAAGCGAATATGCTACAGGCCGCGGTTAAGGAAAGGGTCAGGGAGTTCAGGCCCAGTGTTGGGAAAGGAAAATGGTAGATCTCGAACAGAACTCAACCTCTGCGTGGAAAATGGTGAGGGCATTGACTAAAGGAGGGAGGACGGCCATTCCTTCCTTAAGAGTCAATGGCGATAAGATACATGAACCGGAAAGAAAGGTGGAGGTCTTTGCGGATTGTCTGGAAGAGGTCTTCCAGGACAATTTCCCGCAGGACCCTCCCACCTTTCTAGATAGACAGGCGGCGGCATTCGCGGACGAGCTAGGCGCAACAATCACTCCCGACTCACTCAGGTATGCCACGCCAAGGGAAATAAGAGGGATCGTTAAACGTCTAAAAGTTAGAAAAGCCCCAGGTTACGACAAAATAACAAACACAATGTTGAGGAAGCTTCAGCCAAAACAATGCGCGAAGTTGACTAATATAGTCAACGGTATGTTTAGGCTGAAGTACTACCCTGAGGCATGGAAAAAAGCCGACATTGTTCTGCTGCCAAAAGTAGGCAAAAGCAGAACATTGCCAGATAGCTACCGCCCCATAAGTTTACTGCCCGGTCTAGGAAGAGTCGCCGATAAGCTAATCTTAAGGCGACTACAGGAATTGCCTCAATTGGGACAACTTGTTCCCAATGAGCAGTTCGGGTTCAGACCGAGGCATTGTACAACACTTCAAGCAGCCCGCTTGACAGAGGAAATAGTCAGCGGGTTCAATAAAAGGAAGTACATAGGACCGGGAGCCCTGGACATGTCAAAAGCGTTTGACAAGGTCTGGCATAACGGCTTTCTTTTAAAACTGCGGAATAACGGTGTACCAGTACATATCCTCAAGTTATTACAGTCGTTCCTGGGACTTTTATGGTAAATGCTCCCCGCTCTCGCCACACTTATATACATGGTATACCTGTGACATCCCCAAAGATCGGAAAACGAAGCTCTATGTGTACGCGGATGACACTTTGACAACGTCAAAGTGTAATAACATCCAATACGTCGTCACAAGGCTTTAGAGACACCTCGTAGAAATTGAAACCTGGGCTAAAAGGTGGAAAATTAAGATCAACCCAGACAAGACTCAAGCGATTGTCTTTACACGGAAAAGGCGCAATCCGTGAACAGAGCTTGCTCTAGGTGGTCGAAGGATACCCTGGCAAAGAAGGAACGTGAAATACCTGGGGTTAGTTTTCGACAAGAAACTAACCTGGAACGACCAGGTATCAAACGCACTTCAAAAAGCAAGGAAAGCCCACAGTAGGCATACCCCTTGTTAAATGCCAGGAGCACTCTACACCGGAGAGTAAAATTACAAATATGGAGGCAAGTCGTTCGCCCCATACTAACGTATGCAGCCCCATGCTGGAATAAGGTATGCAAAACACAAATGAGAAGGCTACAAAGCTTTCAAAATAGAGTCGTAAGACAAATAGCGGGAGCCCGTTGGTTTGTGCGTAACGTACAAATCAAGAGGGAGCTCAACATGGAGGATATCTCAGAAACGATCCAGGAGCAGAAGGATGGTTTCATGAGACGGGTCGAGGGGCATCAAAACCCCGTGGTACAGGATAAGTTCCTGTACCGGCCCGGAGACGGGCCAGGGACCTACAAAAGGCCCCTGGATGTCTAACAAAGGGCGCCAAATTGAGGTTTTTGAAGCTTATGTAAATCCACATGGAAAAGTACAGACTAAAAATGAAAGAGGTACATACCTATCATGCACAAGCATTAGTATCTTAGTAGTAGTAGTAGGAGTTGTAAGAGCACTCTCAATGCGTCCGCACGACTCTCGGCTCCGCATTTTACTTTCGCTTTTGTTCGCTCTATCGCATCGGTTCGAAAAATATTGTTTCTTCAACCCGTTCTCTTTTGGTAAGGTTTAAGTATTCATAAGATGTTACTTTTAGTGGTTTTAAATGTGTTTAATGTAAAATTTACAGTGCATTATTGTACAACAAATATCCACAAATCATATTAGTTATTTCACCCCGAACCAGCTCACCTATGTTCACCAGAGTGGCGCTGAGAAACAAATCCCTCCAAATATATAATATCCAATTCTTAAGTGATAATGCTAAGTTTAAGGAGGTCAGTTACAGTTAATTATTAAAAGAATACCATTTCAACAAGAATCAAATTTGTTTTAATTTGGTAAAATGGTTTTCGTGGATAGATAATGTGTAGCTAATTAAAACTATCAACCCACTTGTAAGTTTAATGTTCTGCTTAAATATTTGTTTAAACATAAATAGTTTTAAGCCGTCCTTTTCATTTTATCTTTGAATTTAATTAATTCTGTTAGTTAATGTTTCGTCCTAAATAAATATATGAGGAAAATGAAAGGAATTTTGTATTTAATTTTACAACCAGAACGCAGTTTCCAACATCCGTATATTTAGCTGCCCTACAAAAATTATAGACCAAATCCACTGGCGCTATTTTCTATGCAAGGAAGTTTGGAGGACCACTATATTTTAAAGGTTATTCTTCAAAAAACTAAATATTTTTAAAATACAGTCGAACTTCAATAACTCAAAATCTTTGATAAGTGGAACCAAACTGTTGGCAATGGCGTCAAGGGAAAAAAACTTCGATTAGTCGAATATCTTGATAACTAGAACATTGTATGGGGCGCCAACTTCGAGAAGTCGAATTTACTGATTACGAATCGCTTTAACTTGTTTGTTTGCATTAGAATGTTTTAAAGATGCAATTCAGAGTAACTCATATTCGATTTGCTATATGTTTAGGGGTTGTGTTTATATTATTATGTCATCAAAACGCATATGTATAAGAACAAAAATTATGTATTCACATATATTAGAGGTAAACGTTTCAATTAGTCTCAGAATTATTGCAAGTTTACCAATTTTTTCTTACAAAAACACGTAAATTTTGAAGTCTCGATAAGACGAAATTTCGTAACCGTAACTATCGGTCTTATTTTAGCTCATACTACTACTATACTATCGTAGTGTGAGCTATGGTGATCCTAATTTTTTCGAGAAAAAAAAAGTTGCTCCGATTTCAAAATTTTTAGATTTTGAAACTTTTTTGTTGCGCCGTCTGTCTGTCTGTCTGTATGTCCGTCTGTAACGACCAACGCGCATAACTCAAAAACCGCTTGCCCGATTTTAATCAAATTTGAAACCTAGGCTGGGTCTCGGGTCGGGATGGTCCCATTTAAAAATGAATGAAATCCATCGATCACAAGCCAAATAAAAGGGTGGGGGTAGATTTCAAAAATTAGAGTTTGTGAAAATATGGCGTGTGTGATATCAAACGAAAGGTAATTGAGTCTGGAGTTCAACAAAATAAATTTTAGTTAAAAAAAAGGGTGGGGGTAGTTTTTAAAAAATAGAGTTTAAGTGAAAATATGTCGTGTGTGATATCGAACGAAAGGTAATTGAGTCTGGAGTTAAACAAAATACATTTTAGTTTTAAAAAAGGGTGGGGGTAGATTTCAAAAATTAGAGTTTAACTTAAAACATGGCTTGTGTGGTATCAAACGAAAGGTAATTCCCAACAAACATTTAAAGTTGTAACGACGAAACCCCAACTAGAAAGAATTTCTTAAAAGTAACCGCAACGTACTCCCGCTACGTCTCAGTATACCATACAGCGACGTGTTAATTCCCTAAGTGGGGAACCAATTTCTGGTTATAACTACTTGGCCAAGTGTTTAAAGTCACTGTAGTAACAACTACACTACTACGTCGTAGCCAGGTATCTACTACGTCGTAGAGGCTGTTTTTTTTCCGTAATGGCATAAAAGTAGCAATGTAGTTGCAAATAATATAATCGTTTCTTTTTGGTAGAATTGTTACACAATATGGTGGACACAACAGTAAACACACTCGCTAAGTGTTTTTGTTTGGGTATGGCTATAATATGTACTATGTTATCCAAAAGTATGAGAATTTACGAGCAGAGGATCAAAGTTCGAGTGCGACGCAAAGTTTTTCGTATAACATGCATTATATATATTGCAAAAAACCAGTGCGCCAGTAAAATTGAGCCGTTTTCTGGTAGCTGATGAAATTTTTGTGTTGTGATTTTGGAGGTTATGTTTTCATAATCAACACTTAACTCCAACAAATGGTGCTTAAGAAGAGCAATTTTGGTAAGCTTCAACTAATTTGTTTATAAAATAGTATAGCTCTTTAATATGAGCTCATAAAACGACAATAAAAATATTAAATTTTATTTTTTACAAAAATAACATGGCGTCCCAAACTATATTCCCTGATAGTCGAAAGGGTTACTTGAAGTGAGCCTAAGTTAAGGCAACGTGTCACGTACGACTTTTATGTCGGCATTCCCTTTTAGTTCTAGATAACACACTCAAATTTCTACTCCTTCGTTGCGGCAACGTATTATTAACTAGCTTTCGCCACTAGAAAACGTCTACAGAGTAATAGGAACCACGCGATAAGTAAAACTACCACCCTCAAGTTATTGGGGTGTCGCCACTTGTCATTTGCCGTTTCTGCCAACAACAGCACCACTGCTTATAGGTTATGTACGAGCGTGAATTTGTGGTAGGTTTTAAAACAAAAACAAGATAAGTTAAATTCCATTATAACAATAAATGAAGTGCCAATAAAAAGTGTTTTTCAAAAATGTATGTTGCAGTCGAGAGCATGATCCCTATTCTATAATTTCTAGGAAGTGTTGGTCGAGGAACTAAAAGAACGTAGTCACATCAATAAAATCAACTTATTGTTACTTCTTTTTTTTACGCATTGCTCTCACAATTCGTATTTAGTATTTTTTATTGTTTTTAAATATTTTCGCATTGTCAATATTCAGTAATTTTTATTACTATAAGCTCTAAAGTAAAAAAAAACAATCTTTGAGACTTGTTAGATCGCTCTTTTTATTAGCCGCAAGGTTATCGCAAATTGCAAAAGTTCCTAGATGAAGCCCAAAGAGGTTTATTTTAGGGGCCGTGCATAAATACCCTTCATAAGGAGGTAGATGATTAGTTTTAAGGTTTCTTTTTAATGTTCCTCATTTTGTTACTATTTTGTTCCTATTTATTTGTGTTTTACTTTATCATTATCATTATAGCCATAAACTAAAAATAAAATATTTTGTTTTGAAAGAGGGATATAAAAAGTTAAAGTCCAGCTCAACACATAAAATGAATCACAGTGAAACACGACACGTCAGCACAATTGGTGGCGGTACAAGAGGGTCGTGCCACAGCACAAGCCACGAACCACGGTAAAGACAGTAGAAGAATAGAATACCAACAACAAGTAGCGTAAAAGATTAAGGATGGAGATTAAGCATGGACCAGGGATTTCTTAAAATCCATGTGCGTACTCGATATACTTTGGATCAATATTTTGATTTTGCAAAATGGTCAAGCAGACCAACAATGAGGTCGAAAACATGGACTGCTCAAGGTAGTTTAAAAAATATTTGCAAATTTATTCCTAATATTATAGAAGGGGCCACAAAAAGTAGGGTTAAGAATGGACGCGACCAAGATGCGACTTCAAAAAGTCTACGTTTTCAAAGTAGAAACAGGAAGTAGAGTTTACTTTAAAAGATCGACAATAAAAAAAAGTCAAAGTAGTTGTGGCTTTAAAGTTGATGCAAAAAGTTATTTTGTCTACATTGTTACACCGAATGTTACTATGATGACACAAACTTTTGTGGTAAAAATTAAAGTTATAATGTAGTTGTCGGATACACTTGTTTGGGACTCTAATGAAGCTTAACTTTTTAGTGGTAATTAAGTAGGATATAAAAGTCAGGGCGACTACGAAATAACGACTAAAAAGAAAGTAAAACTTTAGTAACGTCCTATTGTGGTAGAGAAGACTATCAGAATCGACTATCAAGGAACAATCCTAAGAAGTAGTGTAGAGGGTCGTTTTTACGAAACATCTACTATTTCCTAATACTAAATAGTATTCAGAACTAAAAAGTAACAAATTTTGGTTGGGATCACCATATTTCTACTACAAGAAAGTAGCAAAGCCTTTAGAACATGTGGCCGCTACTATAAATGTTTGTTGGGTTGAGCCTGGAGTTGAATAAAATATATTTCAGAATTTAGTTATATTAGCTCACACGAACACTAAAACTATAGTACCTAGTGTGAGCTTAGGTACCCATATATTGGCAGAGTATTGTTTTAAAGGATTTGTTTAAATAATTAATATGAATTGATAACGATAATGAAGCACGTATTTAAAACGAAGATAATTATGCCTCATATTTGGTACCTTAAGAATTAAAAAAACGTTCGGACAAGAGGAGTTAACTATGTGCACTACACGTAAAGAAAAACTTGTGTACTAAGAGCAGAAAAATGGTATTTATTCTTGTTAGCTTCTTGACAGAGTGCTTTCGAATATTTAGTCATGATCAGAGTCATAAAATATATGAAAGATCCTAATTGCTATCTTATGTGTTTACATTTTTTCAGAAAAACTTACTTGCTAATTTTACTGAAAGTTACACAATTAACAAATTAACATTTGGAACATAAAGTTGTATATGGAACTAATCACCATATTTAAAAAAAATTAAAAAATCAGGTTCAATGCTATGTTTCTCGATTAAAATACTAATTTTAATTCAGTTTTTGTTAAAATTTTTGTTTTGTAATGATGAAATTTGGTATTTTCATCTTTGTTTATTTCATGTGAACGAGCTTTCATTAATGGTATATTATTTTTTTTAAAGCGTGTTTGGAATGTTTTGCTTTCTTTAGATGAGGGTGCATTGTGTTGTTCAATGGCGGGCGATTTCTTGTGTTTTGTTTGTAATGGGTTTGTGTAAAATATTAAAGTTAACTAGTTTCACTTGTAACGCAAACTAGATAACCTAAACATTTAACAAATTAAACTTAACATTGTACATGGATTGTACAAAATTAATATGAAAGAAACCTTGTAATAATGAGGCATTGCTAGAAAGGAAAGGGTTGCGAAAGTCTTAATTATACATCCTGCATGTTCTTTCTTTTTGATTAATACTAAAACGTAAAAAATAAAATTAGTAATAATTTTTTTTAAGCTAAACGATTTGTACAGGTTTCGAACTGCCCACGGAAAAATACAAGAGAAACAAGATCTTTCTATGCCCGCTTAGCCACGAAAAATTGTTGTTTCTAAACGATTTTATTAAAAAATTGCACTAAAAAGTAATAAATAATTTAGTAGATTTCTGTTTACCACCTGGCATATTGTATATTTTTAAGTTCGATATAAAATCGTGGCGCGATTATTAAAAATACCCATCAAATGGAGATATATACGCGCCACGATTTTATATCGAACTTAAAATTGATGTGTATCTTTACAGTGAACATTATTTCTTCGATGACTGTAGTAAGCAGAAATCTGCCAAATTATTTTCTAATAAAATCGTTTAACTTAGAATTTTTTTAAAATTTAGTTCTTTTTAAAAAATTTTAATTCTTTTTAAATTAAGAATAATATTAGTTTTACATATTATACTACACTTATAGGGCAGTAGAATGTTGAAACTCGTATAATATATTAAGTTTTTCATATGCAGCTGTAATAAAACAGTAGATAACTTTTAAATAATTTATTGTTTTTCGAAGTATTCTCCACAAAAATGAATGCTCCTTTCCATGTGCTAAAACCAGTTGTCCAAGCTGTAATTCCACTCGTTTGTTGGCACTGTCAAAATTGCATTCTTAACTGCTTCCTCTGGCGACTGAAATCTTTAACCACGCAGTCCATTTTTGATTTTCGGAAAAGTATAGACATCACTGGGACTGTATGGAGTATGGTCTAGCAATTTGACGTTTTGTTGGGTTAAAAATTTAATGGTTTTTTGAGATTTGTGCGAACTTGCATTGTCTTGTTAGAGGATGATTCGTCATTCGGGGTTCGTTTTTCAAAACTCAGTGATGACTTTTGGCAAATAAATGGTGATGTACCAATCAGCAGTAAAAGTCCTTTGATCTTCCAGAGGAATTGTTTCTACATGACCTGCTTTTAAGACGAATGTCACGACCATCTTTTTGAATACACTTGCAACACACACAAAAGCCGAATTAGGTACTAAATATTTAGAATATAATTGATTTAGAAGATAATGAGAGGTCCGTGGTATAATATTCAACTTAATAACCTATATTAGCACAATAAAAAAATTAGCACTATATTGGGTTGACATTTGACTTTTATGTTTCAATGTGGCAATGACAGTTTGAGCAATAAATAAAAAATCAATTTTTACTTTATTTAACTTCACCTGTATGTATGTATGTATGTATGTAATCAAATCTTGCAACTCATTTTTGAAGAACTTCCAAACATCCGATTGACTTCAAATTTCGCATAGCGTCTTAGCTCCGATGACAATACAATAATATGGTTTCATCGGGTACCTACCTCCCCCTAACGTGGGGGGTGGAGAGGGGGTAAAACTTTAATTTGTCCCATTTTAACCAAAATTGGTATCTGGGGGTCTTTTGGGATGAGAATTACGAATTTTTGATCAGATTACAAAAATTCAATATGGTGGATTCAAAATGGACGATTTAATGTCAAGTTTTTCTGATTACTTTCAACTGACTTCCACGTATTCGATTAACTTCAAATTTCGCATACCGTTATAGTTCCGATGACAATCCAATAATGTGGTATCACTGATTGCCTACCTCACCCCTAACCTGGAGGGCGGAGAGGGGGTAAAATTTTACTTTGTTGGATTTCCACCAAAATTGGTATCTGGGGGTTTTCCAGGATGGGGATTACGAATTTTTGATCAGATTACAAAAATTCAATATGGCGGATTCAAAATGGACGATTTAATGTCAAGTTTTTCTGATTACTTTCAACTGACTTCCACTTATTCGATTAACTTCAAATTTCGCATACCGTTATAGTTCCGATGACAGTCCACTAATGTGGTATCACTGACTGCCTACTTCCCCCCTAACGTGGAGGGCGAAGCGGACGTAAAATTTTAGTTTGTCGGATTTCCACCAAAATTGGTATCTGAGGGTTTTTGAGGATGAGGATTACGAATTTTTAATCAGATTACAAAAATTCAATATGGCGGATTCAAAATTGACGGTTTAATGACGATTTTTTCTGATTACTTTCAACTGACTTCCACGTAGGTATCTGATTGATTTCAAAATTCACAGGCTCTCCCGCTAAAAAAGGAGGGGGGAGTAGAAGAGGTAAGGATTTAGTTAAATTTAATAAATTAATTAATTCTAGCGTATGATGATCATAATAATAACGAACAGTTTTAGAGATTGACAGGAAAGACTCCCTGCAATATTGATGCGCTAGCTGAAATGCATAGACAAATCTAAAAATTTAAAAATAAATTTAGAAAAAAAAACTTTTTGAAAACAAGCTTTTATAACATGGACTAAAAAGCATAAAATAATTTTTTGAGTGTTCTGATATCATAATAATAAAAGCGATGGGCGTATTTGATATTAGGTAAATGCCTTTCCATGCGCATTTGGTGGATCGTCCACAACCGATGATGGGCCGACTCTTCTTTTTCAATGTGACAAAATAAATCGACACACTGCCAGTCGCGGATGATCTGCCTAATATGAAGCAGGCGTAATAATGTCCATCCATATCAGAAAAATGTAAGGGTAGTTTGAGTAGGGTTGGGTTGGGTTAAATTGTCTTACATTTCTCTGCAATAATTTAATGAATTTGGATTTTCGCTAAACTTCGAATTCACAAGGCTAAAACAAAAACGGTTAAATTTCCTTACGCCCATCGCTTTTATTATTATGATATCAGAACACTCAAAAAATTATTTTATGCTTTTTAGTCCATGTTATAAAAGCTTGTTTTCAAAAAGTTTTTTTTTCTAAATTTATTTTAAAATCAGCAGTACACTGAAACCTCCTATAAGCGGACACTCACGGTTTCCTCGTCGATTTTGTCCGCTTATTGGAGGTGTCCGCTTAAGAGAGAGAACTGCGAAATTTTAATATAAATTTCAAAAAATACACAATTTCCGCTGCTTTATTTTTTTCGATATTACATTTTTTAGCGATGTTTCATGCTGATAGATGTTCCTTCTTCGAAAGGTTAATAACTTTCATTTTTTCACGTAAGCTAAGATTTTTTTTACTAGGCGCTATTTCAAAGAGATCTATTACTACCCAACTGAACAATAAAAATAAAACACAGCAGTCCCGCAGAATAAAATATGTTGTAAATACGTAGAGGTAATTCCACGCTGCAAAGTGCGTTATTGCCAACATACTACATAATATTAATGCACATGTCGTGCGGCGCTCCGACCCGGTGTTCGAGGTTCGCATCCGGTTAAGGGAGGTTTCAGAATTTTTTAAGCCAAAAAAATTGCCCGCGTCCAGTTATAGGAGTGAATTTCACATGTAAAGAATAAGGCAAAAGCTTGGTTCCAACAAATTGGTCCGGGTGTCCGCTTAATAGAGGTGTCCGCAAGGAGAAGTTTCACTGCATATCAAAATTTTCTTATTTACTTCAAATTGCTTGTAGCTAAAGATAAAATGTGCTATTTTTATTACTTGATTATAACATTCTATTTAAAATGATGTAGAACATAATTTACCATATTTCAGGCCCGTATTTCGCGTTGGCATTAAGTCAACTGGATTCCATCACTTGGGATTCTACATTGTTTGCTTAACCATAGCTACATGCTACATAGTGGTTTGTTATAGCATTAATTGAAAAAAGTTTTATTTTAAACTACTCAAATTTATTACATTCTTTGAAGTATACAGGGTTCGTCATCGATCGTTTCGTCATTGAAATAGATCTGAGCTGAAGTAAGATCGCTATTTAAATAAATGACTCTAAGAGAGATAAATAGTTTAGCGCTGTTGTTAAGTTAGCAATTCAAGAAAATGGTTTTCTTTTCGCGATCTAATGACGTAACTTTTACCAGCTGAGGCCAAAGACGGCAATGCATAAAATTCTTAAAACCCCTTGATTTTAATTGCATTAGCGCCATCTCTAAGATATCATTTGAACTGTATGACTAATAATCAATACTGCAAATTCGTAATTAAGTGTACAGGTAGAGCTTTCTAACATGGCAAAAATGTTAAAGGAAGTTACTACACGCACAAACAAAATATTCCACAAATTCAACTTTATGGATAACAAATTTCTTGGTCTTTATGTGTACCGATTTATTCTCAACCAGAGTTAGAAACCAATACTTTGAAAAGTAACTATTACATTACAAATTACTTTACAGGAATGTTCTTAAAAAACGGTGTAATTAATTACAACAATAAAATAACTTAATTATAAGTTTCGTAGCTGCAAAATAAAAAAAGTAGTTGACAATTACTTATGAGCATGAAGTTAGCGAAGCACCCATCGCAGATCGAATCGGGACTAGGTGGATAATTTGCCGTTAATTAGTCGTGAATTAGTTTTGGAAAAATTAATTTTGTCGCTCTTATTTTTGACCGTTTTTGAGGGTGCTTCGCTAACTTCATATGAAGTTAGCGAAGCACCCTCGTAAAAATGGCTTTTATCAAAATCGAATATGGTGGATAATTTGCCGCTAATTAGTCGTGAATTAGTTGTGGAAAAATTAATTTTGTCGCTCTTATTTTTGACTCTTTTTTTGGGTGCTTCGCTAACTTCATATTTTGGCACCCATCGCAAATCGAATCGCTACTAGGTGGATAATTTGCCGTTAATTAGTCGTGAATTAGTTGTGGAAAAATTAATTGTGGCCTTAAAAAAAGTTAAAAAATAATTTGGGCGCCAATTTGTGGCCTATTAAAATGCGTTGTGTGACATTTGTGGCAGCTTAAAGACGTTGCCGCCATTTTGTGACACTGTAATTAGGATAGTGACAATTCGCCAACTTGTGACACAACAACACCATTGAATAATTAAACAAATATCTGGAAGCAGAACTGTATTTTCCAGCTAGGTAAAACATTGATATGCCCGGTAACTTTTATACAGTGGAGAAGGGGGGGGTTCAGAAATAAGAAAATTTTAAGTGCGCCACATTATTTAATATCAATGTTTTACAAAGAAGATCTTAAATAAAATACAGTTCAACCCAAATGTTGTAGCCAAACAATGAAATTCCACTTACTTCCGAGGCTTCCAGAGTATTTGTGTAATTAAAAATAACCAAAAAAAAATAAACAGAATAAAATTCTAAAAGATTGAATTATGATGACAAAACTAGAAGCACTTTACAGGTAGACGGACTCCTTTAACAGGTCATAGTGTACCTACATCTGAGTCAGTAGCGTAGGACTCAATTATATGAATGATTGTTAAAAAAATATATATATCCAAAATCGTTCCATCATAGGGGAGATCTAGACCAAATATCTGCTGTCATCATTCTACATTGGGTAGAATGAGACAGACAGCAACCCAGTCCAAGATCCACCCCATGAGGTAAAAATGTGTGACGAAACCGCTAGAGACAAAATATAATCTCATCTCTCTTTTGTCTCCGCAAAGTTGGCTCACTGGATTGTACAAATAACAAAGAAATTTAGTTCATCTTGTATATTTTGATTATAAAACTTGAGAAAAATACCAAACAAGTCAGGGCCAAAATAGCAAGGCACTTTAAATAGGGCCAAAATAGCAAGGCACTTTAAATTTGACAGTAAAATTATCTTAAATAAGTGAAATGAAGGAAAACAAGTCGATGTAGTAAATATGCCGCAAAACCAGGGTTATGACGTCATACCTTATCTTGCGTTTACAAGAAATGTTGAAATTATACTGTGAAAACTTATATATGAAAAGATTACGTCTAAGTTATATTAAAAATTTATATATGAGGAAAAAAATTATAGTTAAGGCTTGCTCCTACCTTGGTCCTTGAATTATTTAATAATTATTGGTGTTTATTTGGTACACCTGGAAGTGTTGTAGGTTTCCCGACATACTCCTGCTGTTCCGGCTTGCCCGCGCCTCCCCTACTGCCGCTTAGCACATCACGCTAGGGCAGCACATGGTCTCGAGTGTTGATGGTTCCTTGCCCCGAGCGTAAAAACCCTGTGGAAAATGAAATGTTTCAGTTTCCTGGAATTCGTCAATTTTGCACGAAGTTCCCCTACACAGTAACTTAAATCGATAATCCCATGTCGACTCAATAAAACAAAGTAGATTTAAACAGATGAACTAAAATAATCCTAACGTACCTTTCTCAGGGTTATAACTGGCCCGTCCGGCTTCCCACCAGCGTCCAGCCCAACTGTCCCGTCGCTGGAATTGACAGGGCTGTAGACAAAGGAGAAAAACAATATATAGTTTTTATCCAACACGTGGTTAAAAGAAAAATATAAAAACGCCAACAAATCCCCACGTCCTTTGTCAAAAAAAAGTACATTTCCCACGAAAAATAATTACAATTTGGGAGGCAAATATTATCTTGAAGAGTACTCAAATAATAAAAAAAATGAAAAAAAAATAAAATCGAACTTACCGATGCTCTTTCCGTGCAAATGGCGTAGGCCGACTTAAATCCCCCTCAAAACAGGGTGCGAGCGTCACTCCAGATTGCCTAGACACGACGGACTCACTTCCACAGTTTCTGGGATATCTCCTACAATCGCTGTAGTGCCAATCACCAAAAACAAAGGCGATCCCAGAAACTGTTGTCGACCCAGCCAAAATTCGTTAGCAAGAGAGACCAAGCACTTCGTCGAGAATACCAGAATAATCTCGTGGCCGGAAACCGTTTTGTAAATTTGGTGGGGAGTGGGGACGGTAAAACGCAATAGTACCAACCTAATCTTCCCGGTCAAATTCAAATAAAGGATGCAAACCTATTTATAAAAAACTTTTTCGCCAAAAATAAATCTCTACCTTCAGTGGCAGACTGGAAGAAAAAAAACCCGGGGTTTTCAAACTAACCAATGAGGTACAGCAATAGTTCTATACAGGTCTATAGGGGCAGCACCGACCAAGTGGACATTGCAATTAGGTAAAACGTACATTGAGGTGTTGTCGGATCTATTTCCACGGTTGGAATTTTTATAACAAGGACGTCGAGACACCCTCCATACATTTGACCGAACATTTGCCTACCGGACCCCCACCAACATATCAAGTAGAAGAAGAATAACCCGACGGACTAGAAGAAGCTCAGCATTGAAACCATCAACAGTAAAATCAATTACTGGAGATCAGGGCATGCAGCAAACCCAGGAATATTCGAACACTCAACCAATTCCCATATGAGTAAAGCTATACTCAGTGTAGAATTTAGTTGTATTTTAGCTACAGTTTTAGTCACAAGTTTCCTTTGCTCTTTATATATGTTTTCTCTAAGATTCATAAGGTTTGACGCCATTTTTGTAAAACATTTCTACAGTAATAAAGTTGTTTCTGAACCTGAACCCAAAAATACACACTGAACTATTGCTTAAAGGCACAAGAGTGTTCAGATGTTAACTCACACGATTTCGTTTATTCTTTTAGTCCTGGTTTTTATCCCTCGTTTATCTCCCATTTACAAAAGTGCATAACTCGTATTTATTTTATCCTTTCCCTATTAAATTAATAAAGATATCAAAGTGGCGGAGCCTCGGTTGTTCCTGGTCGACCCAAATATGTTTTTGTACTATCAAAACTAGTTAATCCGTGAAGGATATGAGGTTCGGATTGTCCCAATATCCTCGAAATAAACGTAAGGGAATGAAATGTTCATCTAAATGTTTCCTTCCTGTTACTGAAACCATTTGTGATGCGGCAACGCCGCCATTCCCCAGCATAACAGCTGTTTAACTTTATGAACGTCAAGAGAATCACAAAATTCCACAGATAAAAACAAAACAATCAAAATTTTTATGTGATTTTCCCGAAGCCTGTGATCTTAAATTCCAATTACGATGTCCAGATAATGCGGTGTGCGTAGTGTCCACAGTAATTCGATGGAATGCCTCCTTTTAAGGTAACTTCCTAGACCCTATATAACCTCCAAACCTAGCTCTATAAAATACCCTTACTTGTGTACAGAAAGACGAATCAAAGAGCCTTGATTATTTACCTAAATAAACAAATATGTAACGTTGTCTTAAACGTAAAAATGACACGTTACATAATCCCCCCCCCAACTTCAAGACGATTAACCTAAAAAGGTTAATCGGAGAGGTCCGCTGCCGACTTAAGGTCTTTGGCATGCCAACTCCCTGGCAGTACTTTACCCGATGGTTCCTGAAGCTCAAATATCCATGGATAAATTTTATTCCTAATCACATAAGGACCAACGAATTTCGGTGCTAACTTCTTCGAGTAAAACTTCGCAGCATCCGACAAAACATAATTTTTCTTCCAAACACGCTGACCCACAGCAAAGTTGGGTACCCTTGTACGCAAATTATACTGAACTACGTTTTTCTCTCCAGCCACCTCTAACCTTCTCTTAACATCAGCATAGAGTTTCCGGAAACCTTCGTTCTTACTTTCAGCTGCGGATTGTACACCATTCTCTTCAGATAACAAAACTGGGTTGGAGTAATCTTTACCTGATAAACACATATTCCTACCAAAATTAACAAAGAAAGGAGACATCCTGGTTGTCTCATGGGTTGCAGTACGAATCGCGCAGGCAAGTTAATGTATTTGTTCGTCCCACTTCCTGTGGTTGTCTTTCACATAACAACATAACATGGTTTTTAACGTGCGATTCGTCCTTTCTGTTGGATTTGCTCTGGGGTGATAATACGGATTATACTGAATTTTAACCTGATAACTCTCAGCAAAACGCTTAAACTCATTACTTTTGTACTGAGGGCCATTATCACAAAGTATCAAACGGGGCACTCCGAAGACCATAAATACTTGCTCCTCAAGATGCTTAACAACAGCTTGAGTAGGGGCTGTTCGCATTGGAAAAACTAAGGAAAACTTACTCAAATAGTCCGTAACGACGAGAATCCAGCAATTACCCTTTGTTGAACGAGGTAGAGGTCCACATAAATCAGTCGAAATAATTTCCCAAGGACGAGTTGGTTTTGGGTGAGATATGATCTGATCAGATACACCTTGTGTATCACCTTTATGAGCTGCACAGACAAAGCATTTCTTTACAAAAGTTGCCACGTCCTGGCGCATTTTTGACCAATAATATTTTTCTGCCAGTCTGTGGAAGGTTTTATACACACCCATATGTCCTGCGGTAGGAGGATCGTGAGCTTCTCCAATAATTCTACGCCTATGATCTTTGGGGACTACCTCTTTCCAATATTCGTTAGATGGTGAAAGTTGAGGGTATTCTTGTTTGACATATTTATACAACTTATTATCAGTGTATCTCCAGTTCATAAATTTTAACGGTGATTCTACGACCCTCTTTACCATCTTTTGGTACCATCGATCTTTAATTGCTGTTGAAACATCTCTGGGCTGCGAAATTGTATCAATCATAGGTACTGCACGAGACAACATGTCCGGGACAACTAAATCTTTCCCTTTCCGATGGATTACTTCAAAATCATATTGCTGCAGTTTTACAGACCAACGAGCAAGTCTTCCACTGGGCTCTTTTAAGCTATGAAGCCATTTTAAACTAAAATGATCTGTTATGACCTTAAATGAGATCCCCTCAATATAAGGCCGGAGCTTCTCTATCGCCCAAACCAATGCCAAACATTCTCGCTCGGTGGTCGTGTAAACACGTTCTTGCTTAGTCAAAGATCGACTCAAATAGCATATGACTTTGTCTCCTTCAGGATAAGGCTGCGTTAAACATGCTCCTATTCCATATCCTGAGGCGTCTGTTTGAATGACAAATTCTTTGGTATAATCTGGACATGTAAGAATCGGTGCAGTCACTAAAAGTTCCTTAATCTTAATAAATGCTCTTTCGCAGTCTGGAGTCCAATCGAACTTTTGATTCTTCTTAGTTAGAGCTGTAATTGGAGCTATTATCGCTGAAAAATTCTCTATGAAACGTCTATACCAGGATATTGTACCTACAACTCTACGAACTTCTCTGACAGTTCTTGGCCTCTGGAGCTCTAACATGGCTCTAATTTTATTAGGGTCAACTCGGATGCCTCGACGGTCCACTACGAATCCTAAATACGTCATTTCTGGCCTACACAGTTGGCATTTTTCCCAACTTACCGTTATCTTTGCATTCTGCAATCTTCGTAGGACTTCCTCAAGAATTCTAAGATGTTCAGAAAAGCTCTGTGTGACAATTACGAGGTCATCGAGATATACGTACACGTAGGGGTCTAAATCGTTTCCTATGATGCTATCTATGAGTCTCTGCCAAGTTGCAGGTGCATTATGAAGACCAAATGGTAACCGCTTAAATTGGAAGAGACCTCGTCGACAGATGAATGCTGTTAGTGGCTTCGATGATTCTTCCATTGGTACTTGCCAATAAGCGCTTTTGATATCTAAAGTTGACAAGTATTTAGCATCTTTCAACTTGTCAAGAGTCTCGGATACGAGTGGTAAAGGATAACTATCACGCGCCGTCACTGAGTTCAATTTGCGGTAGTCTACACAGAAACGATATTTCTTTGTGTTTTTCTTTTGTACCATTACCACTGGTGAAGCCCATGAACTACTACTCCGTTCTATTACATCCATTTTCAGCATTTCGTCGATCTCGTCATCAATAAGTTTTTGAATGACCGGTGAGACCTTATATGAACGTTGTCTTATCGGTGCTGCATCTGTTGTAATCTTATGCTCTACCCTGTCTGTACATCCTAGTGAGTCACCCATAATAGTCTTATATTTATCGACCAATTCCTCTAGTCGTTCTGATTCATAAGGTGAAAGAGTAGTTTGTTGGTCTGATGTTTATAAAGAACAAATCACATCTTTATTATCGGCAAAGTGCCACTCATTAGTACTTAAGTTCGGTACTATACCCATCGAAATCCAAAAATCTAATCCCAAAATCAAAGTGTGCCGCAACTCAGGAACGACGACGACCTCTATTAACCTAAATTTATCTTGAACTCGCATAGGAAGCTGCACTGTCCCAATACTACTCGTGCTTTGACCATTTGCCACAATACAACTCGTCTTCTTCGTCGTATCCAGTGAAAAACCAAACCTCTCGATGATTGACCAACCATGATTCCCTAAAAAGGTACGTGAAGCCCCGGAATCCAACAAACCTAATAACTTATTTCCGAGCACATCCACTTCTAAATAAGGCCTTTCATCTTTACGAGCATGACTTATCACATAATCTAAAACGTACGTTAGCCTATCGGTCGGTGCTTGTTCAGGCTGACTCGAAGGTCGACCACCTACGAGCGCCTGGGTCCGTTTCCCTGACGATTACAATTACGACATTCTCTTACTGTAACCCCTGCCTGTCCACACGAATAGCACTGTTTGCCTCTAGGTAATGCGCACCCGATTGCCATGTGCCCTGTTTGGTTGCATCTATAACATACCACGTCCCTATTCGCCCTACCAGGTCTGACACCTTGTGGTGGTTGTTCATCTCTGTCATTTACACTAGACTGACCACTAGCTGGTTGTTGTCTATCTCTATCAGCTCTAGCAGCGAAACTGCTTGCTGGCTGCTGCCTATTTCTGTCGAATCTATTAGCAGGATGATTTAAATTCTGTTGGTTCGATGTCCCAGCACCTGATATTTGAATTGCATCAACCCCTGTTGAAAAATCGTCACTGTCGCTCTCTACGTCAACGTAGGCCAAGTCAGGTTCAATAGATTGGTTTTTCCTAGGTGTAAAATTTTCCTCCTCTAAACCATATCTCTGGTCTATTCTACGACACAGATCCTTTAAATGTGATAGGCTATTGACCTCAGTAGCAATTAACCCATTTTTATAGATGTCCGCGATATTTCTGAAGACGATAGCTAATTTCGCCTCTTCGGAAACAGGACAGCCAAGTCTTTGGAAATATGTGTTCATGACAGCAATATAGGTCCCTATAGACTCTCCAGGGCCTTGTTTACGTTTTTGAATCTCCTTCAATAGCTTCTCGCCATATGAAGAAGGAAGATATTCTGCCATGAACCTCTGTTCCAGCTGTTCCCACGTATGGACTTCTCTTCGAACATCTTTGTAAAAAGTATAAGCTGACTTTTCAAAAAGATCAATGCCCGAATTCAGTAAAACCTCTCGCCTGACTTAACTCGTCCACTCTCTCAAAAAATGCGGTGACGGAGATCGTACCCCTCTCGCCTGTAAACTTTATGTTCCACTTATGCGGAGGTACAGGTGCAACGTGATATGAAGTACGAGGATCACTCGACATTGGTACTGGCGACGAACATGAAAATGGTCGTGACTGAGCAATTGGTGCTATGCTACTTTGGAGGGCAGCTAGACTCAAAGGAACGGTAGACGGTTGTTGATACTGAAAAGCTGTTGTACCGTAATTCTCAATCGGCATAGGGACTGGTGCCTGTATTGGTGTTTGAGTTGGGTTCGATAGCACTTGCATTTGCACTGGAGCAATGACCGACGGTTGGTTTGTGGGCTGTTGAGCTGTTCTTTGTGTGCTCGAGAGCTGTGGTTGCGGGAAATGAGACTGGTTAGGTGTGTTGCCAGCGTTTGTCGAGTGGTCTGAGCTTCGACTCGTTGATTGGGTTTCAGATGCTTCATCATCATCTGAGGTAACGCCCACTCTTAGTAAATCTGTTGCTTGGCTCTGCAACCTCCCAATCAAACTCAAGGTTTCCGCAACCAGTATGCCTTTGGTTTGACTTTCTTCAAAGTTAGACGGATTCATGTTATTTATCCTGGCTAACACATGTTCCAACCTTACAGCGATTTTTCTAAACTCTCCCCCTTTACTCGTACCAGAGAACTTCTCTACCAGCGGTACCAGACTATCAAGCTTCTTCATGCAGCTAAAAGCATCTTGGCCAAATTTAAAGGGATACGGAGGGTATCTCATACTTGCATCAGTCTTTTCTCTTTGTTTGATCAACATAAGCTGTTGTTTCATCTCTTCCACCGATCCAATAGCTATGCCTCTCCATGTTAACTCATAGATTAATTCGTCCTTGACTAAGTACCTTACGTCAGACAACCGACTCAAAGAAATAGCCATAGTGCCTTTTATCTTCAAACTTTAAACTTTAATTAAAACTGTTAATTATACCTCCCAATTATAAAAACTAAACCACGCAATAACAAACACAAAGTTCACTTTAAATTCACCAGTGAAAATCACTATAAATTTTCTCAGAAATGTAGAAAATATAAAACTTAAATACGGGCAGACGCGAACAAAACCGAAAAACACCGGAGCAGTAAGAAAATAAAATTTATTTGCATTTAAAAATGTAATCATAATTTATATTAAGTATTTGTACAACCAACTATGACGTCCAACCTTGCAGAGAGAAATAACTACTTAAATCCTAAATTAGAATTAACAAGTAGCCATAAAAAAAAAAGTTTAAAAAAAATAAAAGAGAGACAAGAGTTTTGGCAGTGTTTAGGTCTTATGTTTCACTCCTGCGTGAGTAAAACACAAAAAAAAATGATTGCGCTTATCCTAGCTGAACTGGATTAAAATTAAAGTTAAGTGATGTTTGTTTACCTCAGCAACCGAGTAGGTAAATTTATCCCTAAATGGAACGTACAACAGACTACCTATAACAAAAATCCCAAAGCTGTTGTACACAGTTAACGCTAGGGTATACTCCTGCTATTGCAGAACGGCTCCACAAATAACCTCCTCAAAAAACCCAAATCGCCGTATACAATGATTTTTCTAAAAAGAAAAAATCAAAACCCACTTTAACCTGCTTACCTACTCTGAGTTTACACGAAACATGCATTGCTTAAGGTCACATCATCCCTTAATATATAAGTGAACGCAATAAACATCGGAACAGATGTTCATGTTATAGAAATCGTAAAATATGCTCAATTAAAAATAAAAAAAAATCCGCTCGCTGAAATTGCGTTGAATTAGACTAGTAAGGATGTTGTGTGTAATAAAAAAATTTAAAGAAAATTTAAAAAAAAAAATACCGATGGTAATAAAAAATTTACACAAATAACGTCTTGGTAGGACTGCAACTCTCTAATAATCGTTAAAATGAAATTCCCAATACTTTAACTAAATTGATGCAAACCATGGTCAAGAAGACCCTAGGATCGTACCGAAAGGTGTCCAAAAAGAAAAATTTAAAAAAAAATTTTTGGTGTCGATCACAGTAGTCCAATAGTAAAAAATATTAATTAGTGACTCACTAAAATTTTCAAAAATTACTCCACTCTAATAGGTGGTTTGGAGTAGGGAGAAAAAAAAATTAAAACAAATGATGATAGGTGGTTAAAACGTGAGGGTTCGAAATAAAATTATATTTAATTCAGCAAAAAAAAATATTTAAATAAACTGGTCAAACCATTGTAGGGGCAAGGTACTACTATGCACCAAAAAAAAATTTTTGCCACAAGAAAATCAAGTTTCCCTTATATTTCCCTAAAATATTTAAAAAATATTAAAAAAATATTTTCAAAAAAAAATTAAAAATGTTTAAGTGGGGTTGCAGCTCCCATTAGTGAACCTTAAAAAAAATTAAATAAAATCAACACCAGAAAAATCTTATTCGAGTTGTCATGCAACAGTTTTTGTTCTTTTCCTTTAAAAAAACGGTTGTCAATTCCCTTCCCTCTCCCAAAACTGTGGCAATGTGAAAAGTAAATGAGCTAGAAAAATTAATTTACTATACAAAAAAAAATGTAGAAAATTAAATTTACTTAAGAATCATAAGGTATAAAAATCGTAATTGCAAAAAAACCAATCAGTTTAGGAAAAGTTAAAAAAAAATATTTATGTTCCAAAAAAAACAACCGATGTTAGTGTATTTGTTTGAAATTATTACTTAAGGAAATAAGCAACGTTAGTACTTATTTACTGTACCACTATAATGTGAAGAACCTTTGTACTCAACTCCGTAAAGAATTTTCTTGTGTGCACTTTCAAAAAACCAAATATGAAAACAATTCCAAGGTTCACCTATAACGTTGTAAAACTAAATCTGCCTACTCAAGTGTCTTTACACACAACATCTAATCAAAAAAAAATTTACTGCTTAATGCATTCTCAGATCCTTATTCCTGGTGTTTACGAGATATAAAATTAAGTTGGGCCCTTTCCGCAACTATTAGTCAAAGCAAAATTACCAAATGTCCAAGGGCTAATGAGACCCCATCACCTACAAATGATATTTTGAAATGAAACAGTTGGGAATAATCCTGCGTAAAAACCAGAGAACAAAATCAAGAACCAAAAACTATTACATTAATTTTAAAAGAGCATAATAAAACTCCCGGCCCCAATTAAACTTTTGTTATCTCAACAAAACTCGGCCTAAAACCAAAAACTTTTTATTAGACATTTCCCCTATTCCCTAAGTATAATGTCAATAAAACCCAAAAACTTGTGATTTCCATTCCAATCCCATCTGGACCCTATATATTTTTTAAACGGTCAAACACCCACAGGCGGAACAATATCTTATTTCAAAGAAAGGGTGAAGATATTTTGAAGCACCCTGTGAAAATAGGACACTATTATGGAAAACTGTTCAGATCAGTGTTCTTACTACTTTTTAACCTAAATATATCTAGTTCCCTCATATGCATGTTACTATTAATTCCTATTATAACTAAACAGATCACAAAAATTGTCTTTCTCCGCGAATCTGCAAGGTCCTGGAAGATGTGAGATTCAGCCTGTAGGCCAAATTTGGATGTATTTTAATTTAGCGAAAACCGAAGTTGCGAAATCCTAAAAAGATTAGCAGGAAGTCCTCGTTCCTCGATTTCTACACTCCGAACCAAACATTTCTTCCATTTCCACCCAGCTCGCGGGAGGAAAACCCCTAATTATTGCAATACAAAAGGTACTACTATCATATTATGCATAACAAAAAAAAGTATATGCCCTCATCATTGTCTAGTCGCCTAAAGGAAAACCTATTGTTTTTAACTTTATTCTTAGGTTGAAATCATTTTAAAAAAACCAATGATCTTAAATTTATTGTTTAACCTGAACACTTTCCCATTTATTTCACAACAGAATATTTTAATTTAAACATTTGCTTCATTATTTGAGGTCACCAGTATGAAATTATTTAAAAAATAAAAAAAATGAAATAAAAAAAATTATTTCCCAATTGTCCACAACTTCCAAGTTTTCATCCCTAAATACCTAGGTACTTTCTCAGTCTAACACCATCCATCGTTATCCAATATAACGCTTTAATTTCAGAAGCAACAAAACAAAGATTAAGTGAAAAGCTAAGCAAGTATGTTGGAAGTTGCTTTACAATGGGCGCAGATGTAAGGCCCCTTTAAGTACACGCCACTGTCCTGAACTGCAAACTAACAAAAAAACTGAAGACTAGCATATCTGCCGTCAACCAACCTTTGGCATGAAATTAAAATAATTCCATATCATACCAGTATCCTCCAAAAACAAAACGTTTTTATTTATAAGACCCAAACACTTAACCAATAAATCTTGTTATTTAAAATTATGATTCGGAAGTAAAAAGATTTATTTATTCCTGCCTGATCAACTAAGACAAAAAAAAGTTCCCCTTTTGCAACTCCAGAAGTTCCTGTTTGGTCCCCCAAAAAAAATATAACCTATCTGGTCACCCTTTAAAACTACGACCACTATACAAACCGTTTTGACCAAAACAAGAATTCGAGAAGTTATGTTAACAGAAAGGAAATAATTTTTTACGAAAAATTAAATTATTTAAAAAAAATAAAATTTTGAAATATTTTTACCAATTACCACCGCCTAGCATTTATATTTAGTTGAAAGTCTCTCTTAAATTCACTGACCAATTTTTCGGCCTCAAAATGACATTACTTAAAAAATTTACTGAACTTTACCAATGAACTCTACAAATGAACTAAAAAAAATCAAAAAAACTTATATCCATATCTGTCTCAGTTAAACATTTCTTTTGTGGTATTATATCTAGTTGGGCTTCAAATTCATTTTCTCTGTATTCAATCTGGAGCAGGCAAAACTTCTCAAGGCTCAAACATAAATGTTTGCTCTCCAATGGCCATGACCAAGCTATGACCTGAACGCAGGAAAAAAATACAGAAAAAAAATAATTGTGAACCAGAAACTTTAATTGATAGAAATACCCGTAGGTCATTTTAAAAAAAAATGCACTCCAAAGCCCAACGCTGTATTTTCTACCAAAAAAAATTTGACCAGTCACAAAAACACAACTAGACAACTAAACTGGCAACCAAAGACTTAAAAAAACTGCTCCAAAAAAAAAATACCTCAAAAAAAATGTCAACTGGACTTTTGGCATTGATCTTCAGCCAAGGTGTCACTCTAGGATTTTAGCCTTGTGTTTCCTAACCTCCCGAGCCGACACTAGTAGTAGTACCCTCCTCTGACCCGATGTAACTGAGTGACGTAAGTTCTTAATTGTCATCAACAGTTACCTCCAAAAAAAACAAGAAAAGAAAATGACAAAACAAAATAAACTCATTTTCCCTTTCTTTCATTACTAATTAATACTTTCAACTAAACAAAGCTACCATCTGTCAAGCTATATTTACTTTAAAACAACTCAGCCAAGAAAAATTTGTGTGAAACCCTGTAAACATATTCCAATTTCCAAGTGGTGATATCCCACAAAAAAAATTAAAATGACCAAAAAAAAACTTGTTGACCTAAATAAATTGACTGCACTAAAAAATAATCGGTGAAACAATTTCTATCTTATCACAAGCAGGAAATAATAACATATTAGTAGTAGGCAACCTGCAAGAAAAAAAATTGTTAGAAAAAACACACTACATCTGGCATATATTTAAACCTAAAAAGACTATGTCTGGAGGTCCATCCACCTATAAATCAACAAATAAAAATTGAAGTAAATTTACATTGTTGTATTTATTTTTCTTAAAAAAATTAAAAAAATTCAAACATGTTTTCCTACAAAAACTTTAAAGAATTAAGAACATGATTTGGACGCTGCTGAATAAAAACTCCCATGCTTTTTTTATCCACTTATTTTCTCAAAAAAAAAATTAAAAATAATTTTGTCTTTTTTTTCCAAATTCAAAAAAAACCAAAAAAAATTACATCAGATGTTAAAAAACTAGCCAAAACACACGTTGGGCGCCAATTTGTGGCCTTAAAAAAAGTTAAAAAATAATTTGGGCGCCAATTTGTGGCCTATTAAAATGCGTTGTGTGACATTTGTGGCAGCTTAAAGACGTTGCCGCCATTTTGTGACACTGTAATTAGGATAGTGACAATTCGCCAACTTGTGACACAACAACACCATTGAATAATTAAACAAATATCTGGAAGCAGAACTGTATTTTCCAGCTAGGTAAAACATTGATATGCCCGGTAACTTTTATACAGTGGAGAAGGGGGGGGGGGGTTCAGAAATAAGAAAATTTTAAGTGCGCCACATTATTTAATATCAATGTTTTACAAAGAAGATCTTAAATAAAATACAGTTCAACCCAAATGTTGTAGCCAAACAATGAAATTCCACTTACTTCCGAGGCTTCCAGAGTATTTGTGTAATTAAAAATAACCAAAAAAAAATAAACAGAATAAAATTCTAAAAGATTGAATTATGATGACAAAACTAGAAGCACTTTACAGGTAGACGGACTCCTTTAACAGGTCATAGTGTACCTACATCTGAGTCAGTAGCGTAGGACTCAATTATATGAATGATTGTTAAAAAAATATATATATCCAAAATCGTTCCATCATAGGGGAGATCTAGACCAAATATCTGCTGTCATCATTCTACATTGGGTAGAATGAGACAGACAGCAACCCAGTCCAAGATCCACCCCATGAGGTAAAAATGTGTGACGAAACCGCTAGAGACAAAATATAATCTCATCTCTCTTTTGTCTCCGCAAAGTTGGCTCACTGGATTGTACAAATAACAAAGAAATTTAGTTCATCTTGTATATTTTGATTATAAAACTTGAGAAAAATACCAAACAAGTCAGGGCCAAAATAGCAAGGCACTTTAAATAGGGCCAAAATAGCAAGGCACTTTAAATTTGACAGTAAAATTATCTTAAATAAGTGAAATGAAGGAAAACAAGTCGATGTAGTAAATATGCCGCAAAACCAGGGTTATGACGTCATACCTTATCTTGCGTTTACAAGAAATGTTGAAATTATACTGTGAAAACTTATATATGAAAAGATTACGTCTAAGTTATATTAAAAATTTATATATGAGGAAAAAAATTATAGTTAAGGCTTGCTCCTACCTTGGTCCTTGAATTATTTAATAATTATGGTACACCTGGAAGTGTTGTAGGTTTCCCGACATACTCCTGCTGTTCCGGCTTGCCCGCGCCTCCCCTACTGCCGCTTAGCACATCACGCTAGGGCAGCACATGGTCTCGAGTGTTGATGGTTCCTTGCCCCGAGCGTAAAAACCCTGTGGAAAATGAAATGTTTCAGTTTCCTGGAATTCGTCAATTTTGCACGAAGTTCCCCTACACAGTAACTTAAATCGATAATCCCATGTCGACTCAATAAAACAAAGTAGATTTAAACAGATGAACTAAAATAATCCTAACGTACCTTTCTCAGGGTTATAACTGGCCCGTCCGGCTTCCCACCAGCGTCCAGCCCAACTGTCCCGTCGCTGGAATTGACAGGGCTGTAGACAAAGGAGAAAAACAATATATAGTTTTTATCCAACACGTGGTTAAAAGAAAAATATAAAAACGCCAACAAATCCCCACGTCCTTTGTCAAAAAAAAGTACATTTCCCACGAAAAATAATTACAATTTGGGAGGCAAATATTATCTTGAAGAGTACTCAAATAATAAAAAAAATGAAAAAAAAATAAAATCGAACTTACCGATGCTCTTTCCGTGCAAATGGCGTAGGCCGACTTAAATCCCCCTCAAAACAGGGTGCGAGCGTCACTCCAGATTGCCTAGACACGACGGACTCACTTCCACAGTTTCTGGGATATCTCCTACAATCGCTGTAGTGCCAATCACCAAAAACAAAGGCGATCCCAGAAACTGTTGTCGACCCAGCCAAAATTCGTTAGCAAGAGAGACCAAGCACTTCGTCGAGAATACCAGAATAATCTCGTGGCTGGAAACCGTTTTGTAAATTTGGTGGGGAGTGGGGACGGTAAAACGCAATAGTACCAACCTAATCTTCCCGGTCAAATTCAAATAAAGGATGCAAACCTATTTATAAAAAACTTTTTCGCCAAAAATAAATCTCTACCTTCAGTGGTAGACTGGAAGAAAAAAAACCCGGGGTTTTCAAACTAACCAATGAGGTACAGCAATAGTTCTATACAGGTCTATAGGGGCAGCACCGACCAAGTGGACATTGCAATTAGGTAAAACGTACATTGAGGTGTTGTCGGATCTATTTCCACGGTTGGAATTTTTATAACAAGGACGTCGAGACACCCTCCATACATTTGACCAAACATTTGCCTACCGGACCCCCACCAACATATCAAGTAGAAGAAGAATAACCCGACGGACTAGAAGAAGCTCAGCATTGAAACCATCAACTGTAAAATCAATTACTGGAGATCAGGGCATGCAGCAAACCCAGGAATATTCGAACACTCAACCAATTCCCATATGAGTAAAGCTATACTCAGTGTAGAATTTAGTTGTATTTTAGCTACAGTTTTAGTCACAAGTTTCCTTTGCTCTTTATATATGTTTTCTCTAAGATTCATAAGGTTTGACGCCATTTTTGTAAAACATTTCTACAGTAATAAAGTTGTTTCTGAACCTGAACCCAAAAATACACACTGAACTATTGCTTAAAGGCACAAGAGTGTTCAGATGTTAACTCACACGATTTCGTTTATTCTTTTAGTCCTGGTTTTTATCCCTCGTTTATCTCCCATTTACAAAAGTGCATAACTCGTATTTATTTTATCCTTTCCCTATTAAATTAATAAAGATATCAAAGTGGCGGAGCCTCGGTTGTTCCTGGTCGACCCAAATATGTTTTTGTACTATCAAAACTAGTTAATCCGTGAAGGATATGAGGTTCGGATTGTCCCAATATCCTCGAAATAAACGTAAGGGAATGAAATGTTCATCTAAATGTTTCCTTCCTGTTACTGAAACCATTTGTGATGCGGCAACGCCGCCATTCCCCAGCATAACAGCTGTTTAACTTTATGAACGTCAAGAGAATCACAAAATTCCACAGATAAAAACAAAACAATCAAAATTTTTATGTGATTTTCCCGAAGCCTGTGATCTTAAATTCCAATTACGATGTCCAGATAATGCGGTGTGCGTAGTGTCCACAGTAATTCGATGGAATGCCTCCTTTTAAGGTAACTTCCTAGACCCTATATAACCTCCAAACCTAGCTCTATAAAATACCCTTACTTGTGTACAGAAAGACGAATCAAAGAGCCTTGATTATTTACCTAAATAAACAAATATGTAACGTTGTCTTAAACGTAAAAATGACACGTTACATAATTTTGTCGCTCTTATTTTTGACCGTTTTTGAGGGTGCTTCGCTAACTTCACATGAAGTTAGCGAAGCACCCTCGTAAAAATGGCTTTTATCAAAATCGAATTTGGTGGATAATTTGCCGCTAATTAGTCGTGAATTAGTTGTGGAAAAATTAATTTTGTCGCTCTTTTTTTTACCGTTTTTTGAGTGCTTCGCTTAATTCATATAAAGTTAGAGAGGCACCCAAAAAACACTCAAAACTAAACGCGACAAACTTAATTTTTCCACAACTAATTACCGACTAATTAGCGGCAAATTATCCACCATATTCGATTTGTAAAGCCATTTTTACGAAGGTGCTTCGCTAACTTTATATGAAGTTAGCGAAGCACCCTCAAAACCGGTCAAAAATAAGAGCGACAAAATTAATTTTTCCACAACTAATTCACGACTAATTAGCGGCAAATTATCCACCATATTCGATTTTGATAAAAGCCATTTTTACGAGGGTGCTTCGCTAACTTTATATGAAGTTAGCGAAGCACCGTCAAAAACGGTCAAAAATAAGAGCGACAAAATTAATTTTTCCACAACTAATTCACGACTAATTAGCGGCAAATTATCCACCATATTCGATTTTGATGAAAGCCATTTTTACGAGGGTGCTTCGCTAACTTTATATGAAGTTAGCGAAGCACCCTCAAAAACGGTCAAAAATAAGAGCGACAAAATTAATTTTTCCACAACTAATTCACGACTAATTAACGGCAAATTATCCACCTAGACACGATTCGATCTGCGATGGGTGCTTCGCTAACTTCATGCTCATCAATTACTTTTTTATTTATTTCTTTCACTTTTTCGTAATTTACAAAATGTGAAAATGCTTAACTTAGGAGCCCTCTTCCTTCGTAATACATTCCGAACTTACCCCTTAAATTCAGTACGAAACGTGGATTGCTTTAAATAATAAAAGCAAAATAGCTTTTTACAAATAATAACAATCACTCTAGTAATTCAATTGCATTTTTGTAATTTCCTTATAATTGTAAAATAATTTTTAAATTATTTTAAAAACTTAAATAATTGTAATTACCATAACACCGCATTTTAACTTATTGTTTTTTTCAAGAGAAATGGCCCCTCCATTTAAGGGGAAAAAATAAAATTTTAAAAGGAGTAGTAAAACGTGACAAACATTTTTTTCTGCAGACTGAAACCAGTAGAGGGCAAGAGGTTTAGGGCTGTCGTACATCCCTACCTATTCTGTTTCCTGGACAGTGTATGGTGACTTTTAGTAACTTGACTTCGTGAGCCGCCGGCCGCCAGGATATCGAACACTTGAGCGGCATTTAAGCGCGACTTTATTCTTCGTCTTATTAGAAATCTTACTTTGATTGCTCCTGTTTAGTAATAAAAATCTATTAATGAATTTTGAGTCACAGCGGCAAACGCTACTAAATATGCACGTCTTTGGTCCCTCACTGACTTCTTGCTTTCCATAAGTTCATCCTTTTTTATACGCTTTTCATAAAGGCTAAACGTTCGAAGTCGAGCCCTGTACTCATTAGACGAGATACAGAACTATTGGAAATAAATAAAAATATATTGCAGCCAACAGAAAAACTAAATTAGACTAGATCCGATTTATGGGTTAAACGGCCAAAATACGAAATTTCATGTCAATCAAGAAGAAAAAATATGTGTTCCAATTTTTCGAAAAAAATTTCTAGTAGAAAATCTTAAGCACGATCCATCGAAACCCATAAAAAATGTGTTTGCTATCACTCTTGGATAAGTGCTTACCTAATATCATCGGTCCAATGCCAACGTCACGAATGTGCAATTTTGCAAAGCCAAATAACGAATGTGCATTTTTTTGAAAAACATTACAAAAATTTAAAATTTTCAACCGACATTATTTGTTGTTTTACAAAAGTAAACCTTTCAATAATAGTGGTTAAGTACCACAAAATCTCTATTTTTCGCAATGTCTTCAATGTTTAAAACGCGTTTTTCTCAAGACATCAATTGTGCACATTCGTGACTTTGGCATTGGACCGAAGATATTACGATTTTTTAGGCAATTTGTTAAGACGTACCTCTCAAGGTTGCTGAAATACTGGACTTCCCTGCCAAGTCGATAAAAAAGCCGGACAGGTGGCAATCCTGAGGTTACCACTTGTCTTCGGCGCATTAAACTTATAAGTATGAACATTTTATCGTACTTAAAGTACTTTTAATGTACTTGAAGTACTTCGAATGCACTTGAAGTATTTATAATGTACTTGAAGTACTTGCCATATACTTGAAGTACATTTTAGTGTACTTGAAGTACTTTACTTGACAAAATCAAGTACCTACATTTCCTAGTACATTGCTAAAAGTACTTCAAGTACAGTACTTAAAGTAATTGTAAGTACTTGAAGAACAATTTCAAGTTCTGTACTTAAATTACCTGACAACTCTGATTGACACTAAACATTCCTTTAAGCTGATAAAATAATTTATTAAAGATGAAACAATATCAGTTTAAAAATGACTTCACAATGTCCTGACCTAAATTCCAAAGCAAGCTTCATCCCATAGACGTACATTTTAAGTCTCTTTTACAATCGTAAGTCTGGGATGTTCAAGGTACGTCGCAGAGACGTCCCTAGATTGTACGTTTGAGAGACGCCCAAGAATATACGTACGAGCAGGGACTTACTAGGTACGTCTCACGGATATTCAATATATGTATGTGATACGTGCTTCTAAAGGACCAGGTACGTACCAGAGATGGTCAAGAATTTACGGACATATAAGTAGGTCTCACATACAGCACATTTTGTATCAGGGACTAAGTAATTTTACGTCCATTTTACGTTGGTACGTCCCGAGACGTACTATGTACGTACCCGTACAAATAGGTGGCATACCAGTCAACAATTTATCGGTATTCGTAGAGACCTTAAGACTTAAAATTTATTTAATAATAAATTGACACAAACTTTAAGTCCATTGAACGTACTTACTATAAATTGTACGTACATTATACGTTGTATTTATATACACGGTTGAACGTATCTGAGGATACGGCCTGTCTAAAACGTCTATGGACGTCCATTGTAGGTCCTTTCGGCAATAAAATGGACGTTCCTTGGATCTACAAATGGTAAATAGACGGTTTTTGAACCGAAAATGTACATCCCTTGGATTGACGATTCGTCCGATGACTTCGTCCAATGTACGTACAAGGGACGTTGTTTTGCTGTCTGGGTTAGGGACTACATGGAAAAAGTATTAAAGCTCAAAAAGCTTTTCAATAGGAATGAACTTTTTGTGTCTTTAAAAAAAAATGGCTCCTTCTGTCTATGTCACGCAGGTTTTAAGCTGTTATTATTAACGATAGTTGTACCAAAAAATAATAAACCCATACACATTGGATAAAATTAAAATATTTTATTTTATAATTTTTTATAATTCATTTTGTTTTAGTTTTTTCGCTATATTAAATAAACTTTTAGGATTATTTAGGTATATATTTATGCAATTTTTGTTGTGATAAAATAAGATCTAACTTTCTTGAGCTAGGTTTCATATTATCAAAAGAATAGCATAAAAATGGAGTAAAACTATTTGCCTATATATTTTTGTCCATTACTGTATGAGCATATAATAACTTTTTTACGCGTGTACTTTTAAAAGATCTAATATTTTTTCATATGAACAAGATGTGAGCCCCAACCCGAAATTTACATATAAATTTAAACCAAAAACAAATAGGTAATGTATATTCGCGTTTACAGTCTCTCACTGAATTCTGTTTACCTTTCTTCTTTGCAATCTGGTATGTATAAAGCGTATCTTGGCACATTTTTCACCCCAGAGGAGCGCGTTCGACACTGACATTGATAGACTATACGTTGTGAATTTCAATCAAGCCCTCGACATTCAAAAAAGTAAGTAATATCTGAACACAAAGAAGGTGCAAAATAACCTTTTTGGTTATCTTCTAACTCACTCTAGTAATCAATTTACTTTAGGGGTTTTACTATACATATACGTAATATTTTTTACTTCACATTAGTTGCGTTCCATCAGGACATTCGACAGTCATAAAACCGTCCGAAATATCCAATTTGCGTTCCAGGTCGACGTTGTAGTGTTATCGGACAGTCAGTTTTCTGTTCCATCAGGCAACTTAAACCGGTTTCGGACTTACTAGGATCGAGGACAGGCGCATTAGAAATGTTTGCATTCCACTCTTTTCTTTGTCTGTGTTTAATATACAGGGTGTTCGGCACATGAACCGTCAAAATTTTTTGGGATATTGTTGGGGTCATTTGCTACCTTTTCAACTTTGGAACTTGGGTCCTTAGAGTCACGGCTAAAGAGATATAAATTTTTTAATTTTTTTTCTCAAGTAACCCAAAATCCCACATTTAAACCATCGTAAGCTTTTTATTAATGTCTGGAAAAGAACCATTTTTTTTATAATTCTGTAATCTTATGCTACTTCAACTAATTAATAGATTTGTTAAAATTTATGTACCAAAGGGAGATACGAGGTTTTTTATTGAAGAATATTTGTGATTTTGTGAAATAAAATCAATTTCAAAATTAAAAATTAAAAAAAGTATCGACAATTGAAAACTTCATTTTCTTTTAAAAACTTCTTTAGTTGATTACCTTTTTAGCGGTATGCTACACATTGATAAAAAAACACATTTCTGCTTTAAAATACGGATATTCCGTCAGAAGGGCGTGACTCGTTCGGAATTGGTAAGAAAAACAATTTGATGTTTATGATCGTTTACCTACTTAAACAAAAGTTAAACTTTTAACAATAATGTATTGTGTTCTTAATGTATAAATTTTGTTCGAAACGATCATAAACATCAAATTATTTTTCGTATCAAGTCCGAACGATTATTGCCCATCTCACGGAATATCCGTATTTTAAAGCAGAATTGTTTTTTTTTTTAAATCAATGTGTAGCATACCGTTAGAAAGGTAATCAACTGAAGAAGTTTTTAAAAGAAAATAAAGTTCTCAATCGTCGATACTTTTTTTGATTTTTTATAGTGAACTTGATTTTCTTTCACAAAATAATATTCTTCAATAAAAAACCTCGTATGTCCCTTACATACATACACATGCAGAAGGTACCAGGCTCGCGTCTCGAACGATGCAAAAACAAAAAAAAAATCTGTCGCCCTGTCGCCGAGTTCCTTTTCAGCGTTCAACAGCCGTCATCGAATAAGCAATATAAGTCGACATTGAACATCGAGAATATACGCAGGTGTAGTCCAGGAGCCGACACGCAGCCAGCCGAGGAACCAGGGATAATAACCCAGGAGCCTGCTATAAGTGCTATATAGTCGGAACCAGGACGGCGCCAGCATAAATCTCCTACAGTAGTCAACTCACGACGACCACGACTGTTGCGCTGAAAAGGAAAGAAGTCTATCGTCTATAACCAAGTTCTGCTGGGACGATAGCCATGTTAGATAGATTCAAGTCTAACATGTAGCAGGACCACCTTTCGGAAGGGGTGTGAAAGCGTGGGTCCACTGTGTATACTTGATACGCAGTATAAAGATCCCTGCCCTCGACAAACAGGCAAAATTAAGTCCTGTTAGAGAAAGAAAACTTGCATCCTAAGGGGCACGTGCATCTGTTTGATATGATTGGTCGGTCGAGACGTCTTTCGCATGAAAAAGTCAACAAACCAACCGAACTGTAGCAATAGGGATCTCCAGTCCAATAGTTCCCACTCTTAGGTTACACTTTTGTGTTTTTAGTTAGGAATAGTAGCATAGGGAATAAGTAAAAACTGTAAAGAAACGCAGCTCAAAAACACTTTGACTTACCCTTGGATGAAAGGAACTTGGTACATGGACAACTGCACAGTCGAATCCAAATAATTCCAATCAAAGTAGTAGCAGTAGCACTTCAAAGCAATCCATAAATGTTTATACACGACCGCTGTCTTAAAAAAGCACGCATGTGATTTCACTTGGCGATCAATATATATCACTGGTATGGAGAGTACCCCAAATATTCGCATGAAGCTCCGTATAGCAAGACGGACGTTGGAGCACTGCTGTATATGAGCAATACAGCAGTAAAAAGGTATGTATAAAATTAGGGAAAACTTAAATTAAAAAAGGATGGAAAATGGATATACTCAAGGTAAAAAAAGCAAAAATAATAAAGTAAAGTCAATGCATTCTTGAGCATATAATTCACCGCGCAAATTCAAATTTTTACCCTTTTTGTAGGCAAGGCATATCTTAGTAACTAAATTAGTTTAAACCAAGAAATAAAGTAACTTTAAGTATAAAGTTTTAGCATAACTCTAGCAAAAAAAAAGAAAATAAAAGCATTCTAATTTAGATAAATGTCTCTAAATTTTATATCTTAAAACTAAACGCCGGGACGAAGCATTCCGGCCCCCCTGAAAATACCCAGGGTATGGTATTTTCTGAACTAAGCATTAGGGAGAGGGCACAATTTCACCAAAGGCCTCTTGAATAAACCTTTGGAGGTTTTAACTGTAGCAACTCTTACTACATTATCAGTACCAGGGTGCAATCCTACTACTCGTCCCAATACCCAATTTAAGGGAGTGGTTTGATCATCTTTGATCAAAACCATCGTATCAATCGCAATGGGATCAATTTTGTCTTGATTCACTTTAGCGTGCTGTTGCAATGTATGTAAGTAATCTCTGTGCCATCTACGCCAAAAATCGCGATGCAGTTTTTGCAGCAACTGCCATCGAGAAAGCCTATTTAAAGGTACTTGGTCAAAATCGAGGTCTGGAACAGTCGTAAGTGGTTCCAGGCTAAGGAAATGACCGGGCGTCAGTGCAGTCAAATCATTTGGATCTGTGCTGACTGGACACAAAGGCCTAGAATTGAGGATAGCTTCTACTTGCGTAACCACAGTATAAAGCTCCTCAAAAGTAAGCACCTGTTCTCCAATTACTCGTAGTAAATGAGACTTTGCACTTTTGATGTTACTTTCCCACAAACCGCCCATGTGGGGTGCGGATGGAGGGTTGAAGTGCCAACGAATTGATTCGCGATTAGCAACTTCAGCAAACATCTCGTTAAGCATTTTAGCAGAAAGCGTAAAATTTGACGCGTTATCCGAGTAGACTACTTCCACGCGTCCTCTTCTGGCCATAAAACGTCTGAATGCTGCCATAAAAGCGTCTGCCGATAAGTCTGACACAATTTCTAAGTGTACCGCCTTCGTACAACCGCAAATAAATAGAACAACATAAGCCTTAAGTCGTTTTGCACCGCGCATGCGGCTCATTGTAATAGCAAAACTTCCCGTAAGATCAACGCCAACGTGTTGAAAAGCTTTTGCTTGTGAAACGCGAAATTTTGGCAAATTACCAACAGGGGGTTGATAATTACTGGGGCGCGTGCGCCAGCATGTAGAACAACGCGAAATTATTTTTCTTATATGCCTTTTAGCTGCAAAAATCCAATAATTTTGAAAAAGTAAAAATAAAGTCGTGTTTATGCCGGTATGCATATGTTTCTCGTGAGTATGCGCAATCAATAACTTTGTAAATTGAGAATCACCGGGTAAAAGTATAGGAAATTTTTTGTCATAATCTAATTCCGAATTGCATAATCTTCCGCCAATGCGTAAAATATTATTTTGATCCAAAAACGGATTTAATTTTCTAAAAACCTTTGGCAACGGTTTATTATCGACAAGTAAAGAAATCTCGTTTTGAAAATATTTATTTTGCACGTGTTTTATAAGCACAAATATAGCATTTTGTAACTCATATTGTATTAACCACGTAGAATTAATAATAATTTTCTCATTATTAAATTTACGCGCGCGAAGATTGTGAATAAAACGTAGTATAAAAGCAACAAGTCTAATTAAACGCAAAAAATTTGAAAATTTGTTAAGCAGACAATCCAAAAAATTTGGTTCAATTGTTGCAGCAAACACCAATTTTCGCTCCTCTTCGAGAGCTTCTTTGGGTGTAGTAATATTATTTTTAGTAAAATCCCATGTCTCTTGTGGCTTACAAAGGAACTCGGGTCCTTGCCACCAAAGGGAACAATTAATTAAATCTGCAGGCAATAGACCACGTGACCCGGGGTCCGCGGCATTTAATTCAGAAGGAACATGGTTCCAATCGCAAGGCTGAATTTTTTCTTGTATGTATGTGACTCGGTTGGATACAAAAGTGCGCCACGCATGTGGTGATCCTTTGATCCAAGAGAGCGCAACCATACTATCCGTAAAAGCAATGGTATTTTGAAAAGCAATTTTATTAGCAAAAGTATTTTGAATAAATTGAATGAGTTTAGCTAGCAAAACTGCCGCACAGAGCTCCAAACGGGGAATACTGATTCTTTTTATGGGAGCGACTTTCGATTTTGCGCACACAAAATACGTTTTAATATCTCCGTTTTGATAAACAATACGAAAATAAACCGCCGCACACATACCTCGCTCGGATGCATCGCTAAATCCAACAATTTGACAAAATTGAAAATTAGAGAGATCAATCATTCTTGGGATATAAAAATCAGAAAATAATTTGAGTTCTTCCTCGAATTTTTTCCACTTGGAAATTATTTCCGGGGGTGCTAACTGATCCCAATCTAACTTTATAAACCATAAGTACTGGATTAAATTTTTTGCAAAAAACGTAACCGGTGTAAGAAAACCTAAAGGGTCAAAGCATTTCGCAAGGGTACTAAGCAAATTACGCTTAGTGCAAATTTTTGTATTATAATTAAAAGAATAAAAAAAGTTATCACTTTGAGGGTTCCACCTCAAGCCTAAAATTTTTAGAGAGTTTGCATCCTCTCGATCCAAAGAAAAGTCTTTGGTTTGTATGTGGGTTGCAGGCAAGTCTGCAAGCAATTTGGGTTCGTTTGATGCCCATTTTTTCAGTTCAAATCCACCTCGCCCTAATAACTCAATTAATTGATTTTTCATAAGCATGATTTGATCAAAATCATTGCAACTTACTACGCAGTCGTCTATATAGACGCTGTCCTTTAAAATCGCAGAAGCCAACGGTAAGTCTTGATAATCATCGGCTAATTTAAGCAAGGTTCGAATTGCTAAATATGGGGAACAGTTTACCCCGAAAGTCAAAGTTTTCAATTCGTAATCTTGCACCGATTCTTCAGAATTAAAACGCCATAAAATTCGTTGGTATTTATGTTGATTTTCCTCCACATTTATCATTCTGTACATTTTAGAAATATCGCTAACAAAACAATATTTATGTAGCCGAAAATTAAGCAAAATTTTAACTAAATCTCCTTGTAGTTTAGGGCCCGTGTGAAGGGCTTGATTTAGGCTAGGCTTATTTAAAGAATGACTCGATGCGTCAAAGACAGGACGAACAGGCGTGCTACTCGAGCTTTCTTTTATAACCGCATGGTGAGCAATATAAAAATATTCATGAATTTCTGAGTTAGTAGGTGGTGAAACTGCACGCATGTGACCCATATCCAAGTATTCTTGCATTACTTGTGAGTAAGAAGTAAATAATTTTTTATCATTTAGCAAACGTTTTTCAAGCGAGTACAACCGACGCAAAGCAAGGGTTCGGGTATCGCCGAAATCAACGGGATTCATTTTAAAAGGCAACGAAACGGTGTATCTACCGTCCACATCGCGTATAGTAGTTTTTTCAAAATATTTTTCGCAAAAAATATCTGAAGGTGAATTTTTCTCCACCGTAGGAACCTCTTCCAACTCCCAGAATTTTTGCAAGGTATTATTTAAATCAGGAGTGGAAATAGTTGCCATAAAAGTAGAAATATTTTTTGATGCAAAAGCAGCATTTTGCAGAGGCATTTTTCCGAGCAAAGTCCATCCGAAGACTGTATTAATACAAGAGGGGGTGTTTGGACCAAAATAAAGTCTACCTTCTTCTAAAAGTGATCCATAAAGGTCCGCGCCAATAAGAAGTTGAATTCCAGCTTGATTATACCAACTGGGATCAGCTAATTTTAGACCAGTTAAGTAGTGCAAAGAATTTTGGTTAAAAGATACACTTGGCATTTTATCGCAAACTTGGTCTATTAATACAGGTTCTAGACTAAAAATTTTCGATTTATTATCGATAGCAGCAATTTTACAGTGCACCGCATGGCGCGCAGTAGTAGACATATCTCCTAAACCGTTTACATTAAGCGAAATGTTGGATTTAGGAAGTCCGAGTGCATTCGCACATTTTTTCGTTATAAAGGAGCACATGGCGCCATTATCCAAGATGGCGCGTATTTCGTGCCAATTTCCGTATGCATCACGGATGTGCAGCAAAGCAGTGCAAAGCAACGTGTCATAGTCGCCAAGCACAGTACCCGCGTGAATAGATTTATTTTCAGTAATCTGATTTTCTACGGGGTTAGTTTGTGATCCACTAGACGTCACAGAAGAAGAAGCAATCACCGAAGCTGGGGAGTTATTTTTTAGGCATAAAAGACTGTGGTGATTTAAAAAACAAAATCTACATCTTTTTTGTGAAGTGCACGAGTTTACTTGATGAAAACTAGCCATGCAGTTGGTGCATCCCTTATTATTTCTAATAAAATCAATGCGTTCTTGAATTGGTTTCGTTAAAAAAGATTCACAGCTAAAAATCAGATGTGTATTTTTTGCTTTGCAGTAGAAACACGTGTTTTGTTTGGAATTTGGAGTTTTTTGTGACTGTCTGTTTGCAAGTAAAACTGTTTTATTTCGTGGATTACGGGGGGATCTCGAGAAGTTCCCTGGTCGTGAGTTTTGAACAATATCTTGTTTCATGGACAAAGATAAAGATTCAAGAGCCGTGCAATGTTGCTCTAAAAACTTGTAAATATCTTCGTATTTTGGCATTAACTTAGAAGCGTGATTTTGTTCAAATAACTTACGCGTTCCGGGATCTAATCGATCCAAAAGCATGTTCGCAGTAATAAAGCACCAATTATGGGTCGCATATCCCATATTTTTTAAGCAATCAAGGTTTTCCTTGAACGTATCTAGCATTTTTCGCAATTCTAAAACGTCATCATTGGATAGCCGAGGTGAGTTTTCGATAGATTTCCAGTAAGAAACCGCACGCAAGCGCTTATTGTCATATCTGGAAATCAGCGTATCGTAGCAAAGTAAATAATTATTTCCTTCAAGAGGTATATTTTTAATTAAATTTAAAGCAGGGCCTCTTAAAATCGTACGTAAATATTTAAACTTCTCAATGTCCGAGCTCTTACGCGTATGTACAACCGCATTGTAAATCTCAATAAAGCTTGGAAACTCCTCAACATCGCCCGAAAAAGGAGGGACATTTAACTTAGGAAGAGAAAATTCTGGTTCCGGAAAAATAATTGTTTGATTATTTACCTCATTGTGGCTTCGATTTATTTCTTCAGCCTCCACCTCAAATAAATCATAGTGCAAAGCCTCAACCTCTACGCATCTATCCAAAAAATCTTTTTGTATTTTATTCTGAGCTTCCAGAGCTTCAGAATCGTCTGAAATCAAGATCAGTAAAGCATTATGATGCTTTTCAAAGCTCTTACAACAAGAAGAAAGTTTTTTAAAGTTAACTTTAAACCTTGTGTGAGCAGCTGGATTTGTTTTCGCCTGATTGGCATAGTGTTCAAGCACACTCAACTGATTGATTGCAGTCTGACGCAAGGCCTTAGCCGAGCTTACCTTTTTTTCGGTATCGTTTACCATTTTAAAAGGTTAAAGTGTAAAGTAAAGCAATAGTTAATAAGGGAAGCAAATTTAAAAAATATATCGTAGTACTTTTCAAATTCCCTCGTAAACCAAGATTCAAAGCAATATTAAAAGGCCAGCGGCTTTTAGCAAATATTGAGTAAAGAACAGCAAGTTTTTAGCAAAAAGTATAAATGCTAAAAAATATGCACAAAAAATTTAGCAACTGATAAGAGTTTCTATATTTGTGTAGGTACGCAAGGAAACGCAAGCCTTACATACATCGACAGCGCAATAAATTTTAATTTTGAAAAAAAATAAATTTTTCAAAATTTGTATGCAATTTGTATATTGCACAAATAAAAAATGCAATGCAAGTTGGTACGTGCAACGTACAATAGACACACCGTAGATAAAATGTAAAACCTAAGATATGCCTTGTCTCAAAAAGACGCAAAGTAAAGTCCTAACTTCAAACACAATTATGCAACTCTGAGAGCACCTATTACGCAGAACGGGAAATCCGGCTCGAAGGACCAAAAAATGGTCGGTCGAGACGTCTTTCGCATGAAAAAGTCAACAAACCAACCGAACTGTAGCAATAGGGATCTCCAGTCCAATAGTTCCCACTCTTAGGTTACACTTTTGTGTTTTTAGTTAGGAATAGTAGCATAGGGAATAAGTAAAAACTGTAAAGAAACGCAGCTCAAAAACACTTTGACTTACCCTTGGATGAAAGGAACTTGGTACATGGACAACTGCACAGTCGAATCCAAATAATTCCAATCAAAGTAGTAGCAGTAGCACTTCAAAGCAATCCATAAATGTTTATACACGACCGCTGTCTTAAAAAAGCACGCATGTGATTTCACTTGGCGATCAATATATATCACTGGTATGGAGAGTACCCCAAATATTCGCATGAAGCTCCGTATAGCAAGACGGACGTTGGAGCACTGCTGTATATGAGCAATACAGCAGTAAAAAGGTATGTATAAAATTAGGGAAAACTTAAATTAAAAAAGGATGGAAAATGGATATACTCAAGGTAAAAAAAGCAAAAATAATAAAGTAAAGTCAATGCATTCTTGAGCATATAATTCACCGCGCAAATTCAAATTTTTACCCTTTTTGTAGGCAAGGCATATCTTAGTAACTAAATTAGTTTAAACCAAGAAATAAAGTAACTTTAAGTATAAAGTTTTAGCATAACTCTAGCAAAAAAAAAGAAAATAAAAGCATTCTAATTTAGATAAATGTCTCTAAATTTTATATCTTAAAACTAAACGCCGGGACGAAGCAATGATGTACGGACAAATCGGGGTTTGCGAAAAGGGCGCGCCGTGTGCCTAGTCGCTAGACCAAAAATGGTCTCCCCACCACTACTACTACTTCTACTACTACTACATACATACATAAATTTTAACAAATCTATTAATTAGTTGAAGTAGCATAATATTACAGAATTACAAAAAAAATGGTGCTTTTCCAGACGTTAATAAAAAGCTTACGAGGGTTTAAAGGTGGGATTTTGGGTAACTTGAGAAAAAATATTAAAAAATTCATATCTACTTAGCCGTTACTCTAAGGACCCAAGTTCCAAGGTGGAAAAGGTAGCAAATGACCCCAACAATATCCCAAAAAACTTTGACGGTTCATGTGCCGGACACCCTGTATGTTGCACTGGAAAAATTGTATGTAAATTCTCATCCACTTCGGATAGTTTACATCATCTGAGAAAAAAATATACTATAAAATTATATTAAATTTACATTTATCTGAGACAATTTAAAAAACAGTGAATTACCCAAAAAATTAAAATTTAGGCATTTAAGGAAAAATAAATTGAGTTTCAGAACCAATGTTAACCTAACTTTAAAATGCCGGGAAGGACACTTATATATACAAATATTTTTTAATATGTAGCATGTCTTAACTTTCTAGAATTACAGTGATTCTTAAGCCCGTACCTAGAAAGGGGATCAAGGGTAATCAAAATTGCACAATACATATGCAAATTTTTATTTAAATTTTTTAATCCTTCTCAGAATTTTTCTCTTGCTTACGGCCCTGGTGGTTCTTTAATAATAGGTCATAAACTATTTATATACCTATCAAAGTACAGGCTATGAAATTTTCTTAGAAGTATCACGATCTACTACTACTAAAAATGAATAAAATCCCAAAAACTTTGTGAAAATTGAGGCTTTCTATAATATCTAGGTAATTTCATAAATATTTTGTAAAAATCAAGTTACAAAATACAAATAAATAAATAAATTAAATTTCATATAAAACTTGTGACATTATAAAAAATTTATATTTTTTCACAAGTTTTGCCCGAAAATATGTGCAAGTTGGTTTCAATTTTTGGTATATTTAGTTTTTTAGGCAGTCTGTAGTAGTTTATAATTTGAGAATATAAATTTATTCTGATAATCCTATGTAATTTTATAAAAAAAATGTGTAATAAATAAAACTAGTGTGGCCTTAGTTTATTTTCACAAATCTCTTTTTTCTGTGTAATTTAGAGCTCTCGAATTCATGCTTTCCCTTCGATCTACCTTTACGCGAGACGACTAAAGCTACTAACGGACTCATTAAGGGAATTTTTGTGCAAGGTAGTTTGCTCTACAAAAATTTCACTGGACTCACCACTACCACACAAATTTATTGTAGCTAGGAAATCGAGACAAATGGCAATCCTTACTCTGAATTATGCAGTCAAATATGGACTTGTTAAATAATTAGAACTATGTATTTAAAAGAGTCCCGGCTAGGATGGACCCCTCTTTAAAACTATTGGTTGAAAATAAACATTAAAACGCTTAATATTAACGTTACTTTTACACCACAGTTATATTAAATAAAATTCGGTGAAAACCTATCCAATTTCTTGTTTAGATTTTTTCACACCAAGTAACCACGTATTAGGGAATTGTGGCTAATATATATTTTTTTGTTGCAATTGGATTCTAGTTTTAGGTTTTACTTGTTTGCCACTTGTCAAATACAATATATGTCCAGAGGAGAGAGGGAGAATCAAAAAGAAAGATCACCGAGCGAAAAGTAGTCAAAGTAAAAAAACTCATTACGAAAACGTATAGAAGATTACATTACCTTTAAACAAATGTAATTTTCATAAAAATCGGTTCTTTAGCTATAGAGATAAAAGCGTTTCGCCTTTTAGAAATACACTTTTATATCTTGGCAGGGAGGGGGTGGTGGTGGGTAATAAAGTAACCCCCCCCCCCAAAGCCCGAAAAAATATTTAAGGTTTAAAGAGTGGTAGCTACTACAGGTCAGTTAATGGCGGAAAAAATTACTCTTTGATGACTTGCTATATTTAAATCCAGGAGATAAGCATACAGGAATCAAGCGCACAGGCAAAATAGCGCAAAGAAGAAAAACACACACGGAAAAAATGGCAAAAAGTGCACCTGGTAAAAAGCATTTCTGAGACCTTTACACAAGCTGTTTCAAGACTGATATAGCCTGATGTACACTTGGAGTGTGCTAATGTGCAGGAAGGTATCAGATTTCATTATAATTTTTTTAATAATTCAAAAAATCATAAAAATTTTCTTTTTATGACTTCCCTGTGTGCTGTTTTACTTGTATTTTTTTGATTTTCGCGTTTTTATTTTCTGCGTTTTTTTTGCGTGCGCTTTTTTCTGTATGGGTTTTTTCCTGTGCAAATATTTCCTTTTCACTTTTTTCCTGTACATTTATTTACGGTCACCGTTTCATCAATTCCTACCTCCCCCCCCAAACTTTTGTTCAAGAACCCCCATTGCTTTGAGCAAGGGGCACTGAATTGATGTAACTGTCAAAGCTTTCGCTCTAAAGTCCGGTTCAGTCAAGCGCGAATTTGAGGAATGGTAACGGGGTAATTACCCCCCCTATAAAAAATGCAATTTTTGTTAATAATTAAAGGGAAAACAGAATTAAGGTTTTTTTTATTACAAATCATTTTTTCGTTGACTATTAATCCCCCCCTTGATTTTCACCCAGATCCACGCTTGGGTTCGGTCTAGTTAGGTACGGTATGCGTGTCCACCCTGATTCAAAAAACGCATTACTTGATGTGACATGGATTTGCACATGTTTTAAAGGCAATGTCATCTGATGCATTTTTACCTTCCTAGCCCGCGTAGCAATGGCTAGAGAAGGTATTAGTTTCGACGAAAAAAAAATTTGAGATAACGCCGAAAATATGTTATTTGGGTGTATTTTGACCTATCTTAGCAATATCGTCGTGATGTCTGTCTGTGTGTGCGTGTGTGTGTGTGTGTGTCTACGTGTGTGTGTGTGTGTGTCTAGGTGTGTGTGTGTGTGTGTGTGTGTATATTATATCTGTCCGTAACACAATAGCTCCTAAACCGCTAAACCGATTTTTATAAAATTTTCAGGTAAAATAGTGTTCGACACTCTTACGAGCTAATTAGATTTTGGTCAAAATCCATTATTGCTAATGACAGTTTTTGGCAATTAACAACTTTAAAAAATGCTAACTTTGTAACGGAGCATCGTATCAATATATGGTTTTCGAAATATAGTAGACTACATTTTGCTCAATTCTGAGATATTTACAATGGCTTCAATTAAGAGTGTGATAATAGGCTAGCTAGGAAAGTATCAAATCCGTCATAGATCCATTTATTTTAATCAATGTAGGCACGCATTGATGGAAACCGGGCTTAAGCTAAAGGAATGTCCCCTTTATTTTTGGCCGGACCCCCGAAACGGGGTCTACTCACATACAACAATTTTTTTCAGATGGGGGAACCCACATTGTCGTCGTTCGAAAGCTTATGAAAAAAAAAGAAACAACAAAATATTTTTTTCTTTCAAACTAAATGTCAAAAAATGACATGATGATTTTTTTGAATTTTTCACTTATTCGGAAGCTTATGGAAAAGGAAAAAGAACGGTGTAATTTTTTTTGACAATTAATTCTTCCTAGCCCATTCCACACTCCAGGTAAACTTCATGCTATATCAGCCTTGAAAACAGTTTTTTGTAAATATCTCATAAACGAAAGCTCCTACGAAGCACACACACAAACATACATACGTCACGACGATATTGCTAAGATAGGTTGTAACGTGTCATTTGTACGTTTAAGGCAACGTTTCATATTTGTTTATTCAGGTAAATAATCAAGGCTCTTCGACTCGTCTTTCTGTACACAAATTAAGGGTATTTTATAGAGCTAGGTTTGGAGGTTATATAGTGTCCAAAAAGTTACCTTATAAAGGAGACATTCCATCGAATTACTTTAGACACTACGCACATCGCATTATCTGGACATCGTAATTGGAATTTAGGATCACAGGTTTCGGAAAAATCACATTAAAACTTTTGATTGTTTGTTTATCTGGGGAATTTCATCGTTTCGTTGATATTCACGAAATTAAACAGCTGAACTGCTGGGGAATGGCGGCGTTGCCGCATCACAAATGGTTTCAGTAACAGGAAGGAAACATTTAGATGAACATTTCATTCCCTTACGTTTATTCTCGAGGATATTGGGACAATCCGAACCTCATAGCTAGTTGTGATAGCACGAAAACATATTTAGGTCCACGGTTTGACCAGTAACAACCGAGGCTCCGCCCACTTTGATATCTTTATTAATTTGATAAAGAGAAGATAAAATAAATACGAGTTATGCACTTTTGTAAATGGGAGATAAACGAGGGATAAAAACCAAGACTAAAAGAATAAACGAAATCGTGTGAGTTAACATCTGAACACTCTTGTGCCGAGTTTAAGCAGTAGTTCAATGTGTATTTTTAGGTTCAGGTTCAGAAACAACTTTATTAATGTAGAAATGTTTTACAAAAATGGCGTCAAACCATATGAATCAAGAGAAAACATTTATAAAGAGCAAAGGAAAAAGGAAACTTTTGACTAAGACTGTAACTAAAATACAACGAAATTCTACACTTAGTACAGCTTTACTCATATGGGAATTGGTTGAGTGTTCGAGTATTCCTGGGTTTGATGCAAGCTCTGATCTCCAGTAATTGATTTTACAGTTGATGGTTTCAATGCTGAGCTTCTTATAGTCCGTCTGGTTATTTTCCTTCTACTTGCTATGTTGGCAGGGGGCCGGTAGGCAAATGTTCGGTCTATGTATGGAGGGTGTCTCGACGTCTTTGTTATAAAAATTTCAACCGTGGAAATAGATCCGACTACACCTCAATGCGCGGTTTACGTATTTTTCAATATCCCCTTGGTCGGTGCTGGCCCCTATATACCGGTATGGAACTATTGGTGTATTTCCTCATTGGTTAGTTTGAAAACCCCGGGTTTTTCTTCCAGTCTTGCAAGGGTCCCCACTCCCCACCAAATCTACGAACGGTTTCCGGTGGCTTCATTTTTTTTTGTATTCTCGACAAAGTGCTTTGTCTCTTGCTAACGAATTTTGGCTGGGTCGACAACAGTTTCTGGGATCGCCTTTGTTTTTGGTTTTTGGCACTGCAGCGATTGCAGGAGATATCCCAGAAACTGTAGGAGTGAGTCCGTCGTGTTTTCGAATCTAGAGTGACGCTCATACCCTTTTGAAGGGGATTTAAGTCGGCCTACGCCATTTTTACGGGGAAGAGCAGTGGTAAGTTCGATTTTATTTTTTTCATTTTTTTATTATTTGAGGACTCTTCAAGATAATATTTGCCTCCCAAATTGTAATTATTTTTCGTGTGAAATGTACTTTTTTTTTGACAAAGGACGTGGGGAATTTTTGGCGTTTTTATATTTTTCTTTTAACCACGTGTTGGATAAAAACTATATATTGTTTTTCTCCTTTGTCTACAGCCCTGTCAATTCCATCGACGGGACAGTTGGGCTGGACGCTGGTGTGAAGCCAGGTGTAGCCGGTTGTAACCCTGGGAAAGGTACGTTAGGGTTATTTTAGTTCATCTGTTTAAATCTACTTTATTTTATTGAGTCGACATGGGGTTCTCGATTTAAATTACTCGGTGTAGGGGAACTTCGTGCAAAATAGACGAATTCCAGGAAACTGAAACATTTCATTTTCCACAGGGTTTTACGCTCGGGCAAGATCCAACCACATTTTTGGACCACGTACTGTCCTAGCGTCATGTGCTAGGTGATCACCAGGGAAGGCGCGGCAGAACTGGGACCAGTGGAGTAGTGGAAGATGTCTGGAAACAGGTTCACAAAATAAAACAACATATTGTTCAATTAACCAACAACTTAAAAACTAATCAAGGACCAAGGTAGGAGTCATTTCATGCAAGCTTAGATATAATTTTTTTTACATATAATTTTCCATATAATTTTTTTATTAAGTACAACTTTTGCATTTCTTGTTAACGCAAGATAAGGTATGACGTCATAGCCCTAGTTTTTCGGCATATTTACTACATTGACTTGTTTTCCTTCATTTCATTTATTTAAGATAATTTTACTGTCAAATTTAAAGTGCCTTGCTATTTTGGCCCTATTTAAAGTGCCTTGCTATTTTGGCCCTGACTTGTTTGGTATTTTTCTCAGGTTTTACAATCAAAATATACAAGATGAACTAAATTGCTGTGTTATTATTTATTTTACCCAATGACCAACTTTGCAGAGACAAAAGAGAGATGAGATTATATTTTTTTTAGCGGTTTCTTTACACTGTTTTACCTCATGGGGTGGATCTCGGACTGGGTTGCTGTCTGTCTCATTCTACCTAACGTAGAATGATGACAGCAGATATTTGGTCCAGATCTCCCCTATGACAGAATAATTTTGGAAGTATATTATTTTTCTGACAATCATTTATATAACTGAGTCTCACACTACTGACTCAGATGTAGGTGCACTATGACCTGTTATAGGAGTCCATCTACCTGTAGAGTGCTTCTAGTTTTGTCATCTTAATTCAATCTTGTAGAATTTTATTTTGTCTACTAGTCAATTTTTTTTTTTTGGTTTTTTTTTAATTACACAGAAGCCTCGGAAGTAGGTAGAATTTCATTGTTTGGCTGCAACGTTTGGGTTGAACTGTATTTTAATCAAGATCTTCTTTGTAAAACATTGGTATTAAATAATGTGGCGCACTTAAAATTTTCTTATTTCTGAACCCCCCCCTTCTCCACTGTATAAAAGTTACCGGGCATATCAATGTTTTACCTAGCTGGAAAATACAGTTCTGCTTCCAGATATTTGTTTAATTATTCAGGGGTTTTGTTGTGTCACAAGTTGGCAAATTGTCATTATTCTAATTACAGTGTCACAAAATGGCGGCAACGTCTTTAAGCTGCCCTGTCACCCAACGCATTTTAATAGGCCACAAATTGGCGCCCTACGTGTGTTTTGGCTAGTTTTTTAACATCTGATGTAATTTTTTTTGTTCTTTTTTTAATTTGAAAAAAAAAGAAAAACTTTTTTTTTGAATTTTTTGGAATTAAAAAAAAAAAATTTGTGGTACAGCCAAAGCCAGGTTAAAGGCTTTCAGTGGCTGTCGGTGGTTTTGACACCCGATCATTTTTTTAATAAAAAAAATTTTCCATCATTGTTGGTTTTGATAACATTTTTTTTAAATATTTTTTAGTAATATTTGAGCGTTAATTTGGAATTCGTTTTGTGATTTTAGTAGTTCTCATAGTTTTTTATTGGCTTACCTTCACAGGTTTTTTCTTGGAAAACAAAAGATTCACGTTATTTATTAAGGAAGAATAAGTAGATAGAAAAACATGGGAGTTTTTATTGAACGGAGTCCAACTCATGTCGTAATTCTTTAAAGTTTTTTGTACGGAAAACATGTTTTAATTTTTTAAATTTTTTAAGAAAAATAAATACAGCAATGTAAATTTACTTTAATTTTTATTTGTTGATTTATAGGTGGATGGACCTCCAGACATGGTCTTTTTTATGTTTTAAATATATGACATAGGTACTGTGTTTTTTTCTAACAATTTTTTTTTGCAGGTTCATTTATTTATATTTTATTATTTCCTGCTTGTAATAAGATAGAAATTGTTTCACCGATTATTTTTTAGTGCAGTCAGTTTAATTAGGTCAACAAGTTATTTTTTTTAGTGATTTTAATTTTTTGTGGGATATCACCACTTGGAAATTGGAATATTTTTACATTTTTCTTGGCTGAGTTGTTTTTAGCTTAACAGCTGGTAGCTTTGTTTAGTTGAAAGTATTAATTAGTAATGAAAGAAAAGGAAAATGAGTTTATTTTGCTTTGTCATTTTCTTTTCTTGTTTTTGGTGGTAACTGTTGATGGCATTTAAGACCTTACGTCACTCAGTTACATCGGGTCAGAGGAGGGTACTACTACTTATAGTTAGCTCGGAAGTTTAGGGAACACAAGGCTAAAATTCCTAGAGCAACATATTGGCTGAAGATCAACCCCAAGAGGTCCAGTTAACATTTTTTTTTGGGGTATTTTTTTTTGAAAGACAGTTTTTTAGGTCTTTGGTTTAGTTGTCTAGTTGTGTTTCGTCACTGGTAATTTTTTTTTTTGGTAGAAAATACGGCGTTGGCCTTTGGAGTGCATTTTTTTTAAAAAATGACCTACGGGTATTTCTATTAATTAAAGTTTTTCTGGTTCACAATTATTTTTTTTTCTGTATTTTTTTTCTGCGTTCAGGTCATAGCTTGGTCATGGCCAATGGAGAGCAAACATTTATGTTTGAGCCTTGAGAGGTTTTGCCTGCTCCGGATTGAATACAGAGAAGATGAATTTGAAGCCCAACTAGATATAATACCACCAAAGAAATGTTTAACTGAGACAGATATAGATATAAGTTTTTTTGATTTTTTTTAGTTCATTTGTAAAGTTCAGTAATTTTTTTAAGTAATGTCATTGTGAGGCCGTGAAATTGGTCAGTGAATTTAAGAGAGACTTTCAACTAAATATAATTGCTAGGCGGTGGAAATTGGTAAAAATATCTCAAAATTTTACTTCTTTTTAAATAATTTAATCTTTCTTAAAAAGATTATTTTTTTCCTGTAAACATAACTTCTCGAATTCTTGTTTTGGTCAAAACGGTTTGTATAGTGGTCGTAGTTTTAAAGGGTGACCAGACAGGTTATATTTTTTTGGGGGACCAAACAGGAATGTCTTGAGTTACAAAAGGTGAACTTTTTTTTGTCTTAGTTGATCAGGCAGGAATAAATAAATCTTTTTACTTCCAAATCATAGTTTTAAATAACAAGATTTATTGGTTAGGTGTTTTGGTCTTATAGTAAAAAACGTTTTGTTTTGGAGGATACTGGTATGATATGAAATTATTTTAATTTCATGCCAAATGTTGTTTGACGGCAGATATGCTAGTCTTCAGTTTTTAGTTAGTTTGCATTTCAGGACAGTGGCGTGTACTTAAAGGGGCCTGTCATCTGCGCCCATTGTAAAGCAACTTCCAACTTACTTGCTTAGCTTTTTCACTTAATCTTCGTTTTGTTGCTTCTGAAATTAAAGCGTTATGGTGGATAACGATGGATGGTGTTAGACTGAGAAAGTACCTAGGTATTTAGGGATGAAAACTTGGAAGTTGTGGACAATTGGGAAATAATTTTTTTTATTTAATTTTTTTTAATTTTAAAATAATTTCATACTGGTGACCTCAAATAATGAAGCAAATTTTTAAATTACAATACACTTTTGTGGAATAAATGGGAAAGTATTCAGGTTAAACAATAAATTTAAGATCATTGATTTCTAAAAAAAAGATTTCAATCTAAGAATAAATTTAAAAACAATAGGTTTTCTTTGATGCGACTAAACAATGAAGACGGCATATATATTTTTTTGTTATGCATAATACGATTGGAACAGTACCTTTTGTATTGCAATAATTAGGGGTTTTCCTCCCGCGAGCTGGGTGGAAATGGAAAAAATGTTTGGTTCGGAGTGTAGAAATCGAGGAACGAGGACTTCCTGCTAATCTTTTTAGGATTTCGCAACTTCGGTTTTCGCTAAATTAAAATACATCCAAATTTGGCCTACAGGCTGAATCTCGCATTTTCCAGGACCTTGCAGATTCGCGGAGAAAGACAATTTTTGTGATCTGTTTAGTTATGATAGGAATTAAAATAGTAACATGCACATGAGGGAACTAGATATATTTAGGTTAAAAATTAGTAAGAACACTGACCTGAACAATTTTCCATAATAGTGTCCTATTTTTACAGGGTGCTTCAAAATATCTTCACCCTTTCTTTGAAGTAAGATATTGTTTCGCCTGTGGGTGTTTAACCGTTTGAAAAATATATAGGGTCCAGATGGGATTGGAAGGGAAATCACAAGTTTTTGGGTTTATTGACATTATACTTAGGAAATAGGGGAAATGTCTAATAAAAAGTTTTTTGGGTTTAGGCCGAGTTTTGTTGAGATAACAAAAATTTAATTGGGGCCGGGAGTTTTATTATGCTCTTTTAAAATTAATGTAATAGTTTTGGCTTCTTGATTTTTGTTTTCTGGGTTTTACGCAGGATTATTTCCAACTGTTTCATTTCAAAATGTCATTTGTAAGTGATAGGATCTCATTAGCCCTTGTACATTTGGTAATTTTGCTTTGAACAATGGTTGTGGAGGGGGCCCAACTTAATTTTATATCTCGTAAACACCAGAAATAGGGATCTGAGAATGCATTAAGCAGTAAATTTTTTTTTTGATTAGATGTTGTGTGTAAAGACACTTGAGTAGGCAGATTTAGTTTTACAACGTTCTTATAGGTGAACCTTGAAATTGTTTCCATATTTGTTTTTTGAAAGGGCACACGGGATAATTCTTTACGGGGTTGAGTGCAAAGTTTAAGACTTAGGTTCACATTAATTTAGGGGTACAGTAAATGAGTACTCACGTTATTTGTTTCCTTTAGTAATAATTTTAAACAAATATACTAACATCGTTTGTTTTTTTGTAACATAAATATTTTTTTAAACTTTTCCTAAACTGCTTGGTTTTTTTTCAATTACGATTTTTATACTTTATGATTCTTAAGTAAATTTAATTTTCAACATTTTTTGTATAGTAAATTAATTTTTCTAGCTCATTTACTTTTCACATTGCCACAGTTTTGGGAGAGGAAAGGGAATTGACAACTGTTTTTTAAAGGAAAAGAACAAAAACTGTTGCATGACAACTCGAATAAGATTTTTCTGGTGTTGATTTTACTTAATTTTTTTTTAAGGTTCACTAATAGGAGCTGCAACCCCACTTAAACATTTTTAATATTTTTTGAAAATATTTTTTAAATATATTTTTTTTAATTTTTTTTTTAAGAAAGAAAACTTGATTTTCTTGTTGCAATTTTTTTTTTGGTGCATAGTAGTACCTTGTCCCTACAATGGTTCTACCAGTTTATTTAAATATTTTTTTTTTCTGAATTAAAATATAATTTCATTTCGAACCCTCGCGAACCATCATTTGTTTTAATTTTTTTTCTCCCTACTCCAAACCAGGGTAGAGTAATATTTTGAAAATTTTAGTGAGCCACTAATTAATCTTTTTTTGATTATTGGGCTACTGTGGTCGACACCAAAAAAAAAAAATTTTTTTTTAAAATTTTTTTTTGGGCAACTTTCGGTACGATCCTAGGGTCTTTTTGACCATGGTTTGCATCAATTTAGTTAAAATTTTGGGAATTTCATTTTAACAATTATTAGAGAGTTGCAGTCCTACCAAGACGTTATTTGTATAAATTTTTTTAATACCATCGGTAATTTTTTTTAATTACACACAACATCCTTACTAGTCTAATTCGACGCAATTTCAGCGAGCGGATTTTTTTTTAATTGAGCATATTTTACGATTTCTATAACATGAACATCTGTTCCGACGTTTATTGCGTTCACTTATATATTAAGGGATGATTTTGCCTTAACTTGCTTGAAACTTGCGTGTAGACTCAGAATAGGTAAGCAGGTTAAAGTGGGTTTTGATTTTTTTCTTTTTAGAAAAATCATTGTATACGGCGATTTGGGATTTTTTTGAGGAGTTTATTAGTGGAGCCGTTCTGCAATAGCAGGAGTATACCCTAGCGTTAACTGTGTACAACAGCTTTGGGATTTTTGTTATAGGTAGTCTGTTGTACGTTCCATTTAGGGATAAATTTACCTATTCGGTTGCTGAGGTAAACAAACATCACTTAACTTTAATTTTAATCCAGTTCAGCTAGGATAAGCGCAATTATTTTTTTTTGGTTTTACTCACGCAGGAGTGGAACATAAGACCTAAACACTGCCAAAACTCTTGTCTCTCTTTTATTTTTTAACTTTTTTTTATGGCTACTTGTTAATTCTAATTTAGGATTTAAGTAGTTATTTCTCTCTGCAGGGTTGGACGTCATAGTTGGTTGTACAAATACTTAATATAAACTATGATTACATTTTTAAATGCAAATAAATTTTATTTTCTTACTGCTCCGGTGTTCTTCGATTTTGTTCGCGTCTGCCCGTATTTAAGTTTTATATTTTCTACATTTGTGAGAAAATTTATAGTGATTTTCACTAGTGAGTTTAAAGTGACCTTTGTGTTTGTTATTGCGTGGTTTAGTTTTTATAATTGGGAGGTATAATTAAGAGTTTTAAAGTTTAAAGTTTTAATATATATAAACGGCACCATGGCTGTTTCTGTGAGTCGGTTGTCTGACATAAGGTACTTAGTCAAGGACGAATTAATCTTTGAGTTAACATGGAGAGGCATAGCCATTGGATCGGTGGAAGAAATGAAACAACAGCTTATGCTGATTAAGCAAAGAGAAAAGACTGATACAAGTATGAGATACCCTCCGTATCCCTTTAAATTTGGCCAGGATGCTTTTAGCTGCATGAAGAAGCTTGATAGTCTGGTACCGCTGGTAGAGAAGTTCTCTGGTACGAGCAAAGGGGGAGAGTTTAGAAAAATCGCTGTAAGGTTGGAACACGTGTTGGCCAGGATAAATAACATGAATCCGTCTAACTTTGAAGAAAGTCAAACCAAAGGCATACTGGTTGCGGAAACCTTGAGTTTGATTGGGAGATTGCAGAGCCAAGCAACAGATTTACTTAGAATTGGCGTTACCTCAGAGGATGATGAAGCATCTGAAACCCAATCAACGAGTCGAAGCTCAGACCACTCGACAAATGCTGGCAACACACCTAACCAGTCTCATTTCCCGCAACCGCAGCTCTCGAGCACACAAAGAACAGCTCAACAGCCCACAAACCAACCGTCGGTCATTGCTCCAGTGCAAATGCAAGTGCTAGCAAACCCAACTCAAGCACCAATACAGGCACCACCCCCAATGCTAATTCAGAATGACCGTGCAGCAGCTTTTCATTATCAACAACCTTCTACCGTTCCTTTGAGTTTAGCTGCCCTCCAAAGTAGCATCGCACCAATTGCTCAGTCACGACCATTTTCATGTTTGTCGCCAGTACCATTGTCAAGTGATCCTGGTACTTCATATCATGTTGCACCTGTACCTCCGCATAAGTGGAACATAAAGTTTACAGGCGAGAGGGGTACGATCTCCGTCACCGCATTTTTTGAGAGGGTGGACGAGTTAAGTCAGGCGAGAGGAGTTAGCAAAAAGGTGTTACTGAACTCAGGCATTGATCTTTTTGAAAAGTCAGCCTATACTTTTTATAAAGATGTTCGAAGAGAAGTCCATACATGGGAAAAGCTGGAACAGAGGTTCATGGCAGAGTATCTTCCTTCTTCATATGGCGAGAAGCTATTGAAGGAAATTCAAAAACGTAAACAAGGCCCTGGAGAGTCTATAGGGACCTATATTGCTGTCATGAACACATATTTCCAAAGACTTGGCTGTCCTGTTTCTGAAGAGGTGAAATTAGCTATCGTCTTCAGAAATATCGCGGACATCTATAAAAATGGGATAATTGCTAATGAGGTCATTAGCCTATCACATTTAAAGGATCTGTGTCGTAGAATAGACCAGAGATATGGTTTAGAGGAAGAAAATTTTACACCTAGAAGAAACCAATCAATCGAACCTGACTTGGCCTACGTTGACGTAGAGAGCGACAGTGACGATTTTTCAACAGGGGTTGATGCAATTCAAATATCAGGTGCCGGGACATCGAACCAACAGAATTTAAATCATCGTGCTAATAGATTCGACAGAAATAGGCAGCAGCCAGCAAGCAGTTTCTCTGCTAGGGCTGATAGAGAGAGACAACAACCACCTAGTGGTCAGTCTAGCGTAAGTGACAGGGATGTACAACCACCACAGGGTGTTGGTTCTGGTAGGGCGAATAGGGACGTTGTTTGTTATAGATGCAACCAAACAGGGCACATGGCGATCGGGTGCGCATTACCTAGAGGCAAACAGTGCTATTCGTGTGGACAGGCAGGGGTTACAGTAAGAGAATGTCGTAATTGTAATCGTCAGGGAAACGGACCCAGGCGCTCGTAGGTGGTCGACCTTCGAGTCAGCCTGAACAAGCATCGACCGATAGGCTAACGTACGTCTTAGATTATGTGATAAGTCATGCTCGTAAAGATGAGAGGCCTTATTTAGAAGTGGATGTACTCGGAAATAAGTTATTAGGTTTGTCGGATTCCGGGGCTTCACGTACCTTTTTAGGGAATCATGGTTGGTCAATCATCGAGAGGTTTGGTTTTTCACTTGATACGACAAAGAAGACGAGTTGTATTGTGGCAAATGGTCAAAGCACGAGTAGTATTGGGACAGTGCAGCTTCCTATGCGAGTTCAAGATAAATTTAGGTTAATAGAGGTCGTCGTCGTTCCTGAGTTGCCGCACACTTTGATTTTGGGATTAGATTTTTGGATTTCGATGGGTATAGTACCGAACCTAAGTACTAATGAGTGGCACTTTGCCGATAATAAAGATGTGATTTGTTCTTTAGAAACATCAGACCAACAAACAACTCTTACACCTTATGAATCAGAACGACTAGAGGAATTGGTCGTTAAATATAAGACTATTAAGGGTGACTCACTGGGATGTACAGACAGGGTAGAGCATAAGATTACAACAGATGCAGCACCGATAAGACAACGTTCATATAAGGTCTCACCGGTCATTCAGAAACTGATTGATGACGAAATCGACGAAATGCTGAAAATGGATGAGATAGAACGTAGTAGTATTTCATGGGCTTCACCAGTGGTAATGGTACAAAAGAAAAACACAAAGAAATATCGTTTCTGTGTAGACTACCGCAAATTGAATTCAGTGACGGCGCGTGATAGTTATCCTTTACCACTCGTATCCGAGACTCTTGACAAATTGAAAGATGCTAAGTACTTGTCAACTTTAGATATTAAGAGTGCTTACTGGCAAGTACCAATGGAAGAATCATCAAAGCCATTAACAGCATTCATCTGTCGACGAGGTCTCTTCCAATTTAAGCGTTTACCATTTGGTCTTCATAATGCACCTGCAACTTGGCAGAGACTCATAGATAGCATCATAGGGAACGATTTAGACCCCTACGTGTACGTATATCTCGATGACCTCGTAATTGTCACACAGAGCTTTTCTGAACATCTTAGAATTCTTGAGGAATTCCTACGAAGATTGCAGAATGCAAAGATAACGGTAAGTTGGGAGAAATGCCAACTGTGTAGGCCAGAAATGACCTATTTAGGTTTCGTAGTGGACCGTCGAGGCATCCGAGTTGATCCTAATAAAATTAGAGCCATGTTAGAGCTCCAGAGGCCAAGAACTGTCAGAGAAGTTCGTAGAGTTGTAGGTACGATATCCTGGTATAGACGTTTCATAGAGAATTTTTCAGCGATAATAGCTCCAATTACAGCTCTAACTAAGAAAAATCAAAAGTTCGATTGGACTCCAGACTGCGAAAAAGCATTTATTAAGATTAAGGAACTTTTAGTGACTGCACCGATTCTTACATGTCCAGATTATACCAAAGAATTTGTCATTCAAAGAGACGCATCAGGATATGGAATAGGAGCATGTTTAACGCAGCCTTATCCTGAAGGAGACAAAGTCATATGCTATTTGAGTCGATCTTTGACTAAGCAAGAACGTGTTTACACCACCACCGAGCGAGAATGTTTGGCATTGGTTTGGGAGATAGAGAAGCTCCGGCCTTATATTGAGGGGATCTCATTTAAGGTCATAACAGATCATTTTAGCTTAAAATGGCTTCATAGCTTAAAAGAGCCCAGTGGAAGACTTGCTCGTTGGTCTGTAAAATTGCAGCAATATGACTTTGAAGTAATCCATCGGAAAGGGAAAGATTTAGTTGTCCCGGACATGTTGTCTCGCGCAGTACCTATGATTGATACAATTTCGCAGCCCAGAGACGTTTCAACAGCAATTAAAGATCGATGGTACCAAAAGTTGGTAAAGAGGGTCGTAGAATCACCGTTAAAATTTTTGAACTGGAGATACACTGATAATAAGTTGTATAAATATGTCAAACAAGAACACCCTCAACTTTCACCATCTAACGAATATTGGAAAGAGGTAGTACCCAAAGATCATAGGCGTAGAATTATTGGAGAAGCTCACGATCCTCCTACCGCAGGACACATGGGTGGGTATAAAACCTTCCACAGACTGGCAGAAAAATATTATTGGCCAAAAATGCGCCAGGACGTGGCAACTTTTGTAAAGAAATGTTTTGTCTGTGCAGCTCATAAAGGTGATACACAAGGTGTATCTGATCAGATGATATCTCACCCAAAACCAACTCGTCCTTGGGAAATTATTTCGACTGATTTATGTGGACTTTTACCTCGTTCGACAAAGGGTAATTGCTGGATTCTCGTCGTTACGGACTATTTGAGTAAGTTTTCCTTAGTTTTTCCAATGCGAACAGCCCCTACTCAAGCTGTTGTCAAGCATCTTGAGAAGCAAGTATTTATGGTCTTCGGAGTACCCCGTTTGATACTTTGTGATAATGGCCCTCAGTACAAAAGTAACGAGTTTAAACGTTTTGCTGAGAGTTATCAGGTTAAAATTCAGTATAATCCGTATTATCACCCCAGAGCAAATCCAACAGAAAGGACTAATCGTACGTTAAAAACCATGTTATGTTGTTATGTGAAAGACAACCACAGGAAGTGGGACGAACAAATACATAAACTTGCCTGCGCGATTCGTACTGCAACCCATGAGACAACCAGGATGTCTCCTTTCTTTGTTAATTTTGGTAGGAATATGTGTTTATCAGGAAAAGATTACTCCAACCCAGTTTTGTTATCTGAAGAGGATGGTGTACAATCCGCAGCTGAAAGTAAGAACGAAGGTTTCCGGAAGCTCTATGCTGATGTTAAGAGAAGGTTAGAGGTGGGAGGAGAGAAAAACGTAGTTCAGTATAATTTGCGTACAAGGGTACCCAACTTTGCTGTGGGGCAGCGGGTTTGGAAGAAGAATTATGTGTTGTCAGATGCTGCGAAGTTTTTCTCGAAGAAGTTAGCACCGAAATTCGTTGGTCCTTATGTAATTAGGAATAAAATTTCTCCATGGATATTTGAGCTTTAGGAACCATCGGGTAAAGTACTACCAGGGAGCTGGCATGCCAAAGACCTTAAGTCGGCAGCGGACCTCTCCGATTAACCTTTTTAGGTTAATCGTCTTGAAGTTGGGGGGGGATTATGTAACGTGTCATTTGTACGTTTAAGGCAACGTTACATATTTGTTTATTCAGGTAAATAATCAAGGCTCTTCGACTCGTCTTTCTGTACACAAATTAAGGGTATTTTTTAGAGCTAGGTTTGGAGGTTATATAGTGTCCAAAAAGTTACCTTATAAAGGAGACATTCCATCGAATTACTGTGGACACTACGCACATCGCATTATCTGGACATCGTAATTGGAATTTAGGATCACAGGTTTCGGAAAAATCACATTAAAACTTTTGATTGTTTGTTTATCTGGGGAATTTCATAGTTTCGTTGACGTTTCGGAAAAATCACATTAAAACTTTTGATTGTTTGTTTATCTGGGGAATTTCATAGTTTCGTTGACGTTCACGAAATTAAACAGCTGGACTGCTGGGGAATGGCGGCGTTGCCGTATCACAAATGGTTTCAGTAACAGGAAGGAAACATTTAGATGAACATTTCATTCCCTTACGTTTATTCTCGAGGATATTGGGACAATCCGAACCTCATAGCTAGTTGTGATAGCACGAAAACATATTTAGGTCCACGGTTTGACCAGTAACAACCGAGGCTCCGCCCACTTTGATATCTTTATTAATTTGATAAAGAGAAGATAAAATAAATACGAGTTATGCACTTTTGTAAATGGGAGATAAACGAGGGATAAAAACCAAGACTAAAAGAATAAACGAAATCGTGTGAGTTAACATCTGAACACTCTTGTGCCGAGTTTAAGCAGTAGTTCAATTTTTAGGTTCAGGTTCAGAAACAACTTTATTAATGTAGAAATGTTTTACAAAAATGGCGTCAAACCATATGAATCAAGAGAAAACATTTATAAAGAGCAAAGGAAAAAGGAAACTTTTGACTAAGACTGTAACTAAAATACAACGAAATTCTACACTTAGTACAGCTTTACTCATATGGGAATTGGTTGAGTGTTCGAGTATTCCTGGGTTTGATGCAAGCTCTGATCTCCAGTAATTGATTTTACAGTTGATGGTTTCAATGCTGAGCTTCTTATAGTTCGTCTGGTTATTTTCCTTCTACTTGCTATGTTGGCAGGGGGCCGGTAGGCAAATGTTCGGTCTATGTATGGAGGGTGTCTCGACGTCCTTGTTATAAAAATTTCAACCGTGGAAATAGATCCGACAACACCTCAATGCGCGGTTTACGTATTTTTCAATATCCCCTTGGTCGGTGCTGGCTCCTATATACCGGTATGGAACTATTGGTGTATTTCCTCATTGGTTAGTTTGAAAACCCCGGGTTTTTCTTCCAGTCTTGCAAGGGTCCCCACTCCCCACTGTGTTCTCGACAAAGTGCTTTGTCTCTTGCTAACGAATTTTGGCTGGGTCGACAACAGTTTCTGGGATCGCCTTTGTTTTTGGTTTTTGGCACTGCAGCGATTGCAGGAGATATCCCAGAAACTGTAGAAGTGAGTCCGTCGTGTTTTAGGCGAATCAAGAGTGATGCTCATACCCTTTTGAAGGGGATTTAAGTCGGCCTACGCCATTTGTACGGGGAAGAGCAATGGTAAGTTCGATTTTATTTTTTTCATTTTTTTATTATTTGAGGACTCTTCAAGATAATATTTGCCTCCCAAATTGTAATTATTTTTCGTGTGAAATGTACTTTTTTTTGACAAAGGACGTGGGGAATTTTTGGCGTTTTTATATTTTTCTTTTAACCACGTGTTGGATAAAAACTATATATTGTTTTTCTCCTTTGTCTACAGCCCTGTCAATTTCATCGACGGGACAGTTGGGCTGGACGCTGGTGTGAAGCCAGGTGTAGCCAGTTGTAACCCTGGGAAAGGTACGTTAGGGTTATTTTAGTTCATCTGTTTAAATCTACTTTATTTTATTGAGTCGACATGGGGTTCTCGATTTAAATTATTCCAGGAAACTGAAACATTTCATTTTCCACAGGGTTTTACGCTCGGGCAAGATCCAACCACATTTTTGGACCACGTGCTGTCCTAGCGTCATGTGCTAGGTGATCACCAGGGAAGGCGCGGCAGAACTGGGACCAGTGGAGTAGTGGAAGATGTCTGGAAACAGGATCACAAAATAAAACAACATATTGTTCAATTAACCAACAACTTAAAAACTAATCAAGGACCAAGGTAGGAGTCATTTCATGCAAGCTTAGATATAATTTTTTTTACATATAATTTTCCATATAATTTTTTTATTAAGTACAACTTTTGCATTTCTTGTAATCGCAAGATAAGGTATGACGTCATAACCCTAGTTTTGCGGCATATTTACTACATTGACTTGTTTTCCTTCATTTCATTTATTTAAGATAATTTTACTGTCAAATTTAAAGTGCCTTGCTATTTTGGCCCTATTTAAAGTGCCTTGCTATTTTGGCCCTGACTTGTTTGGTATTTTTCTCAGGTTTTACAATCAAAATATACAAGATGAACTAAATTGCTGTGTTATTTGTACAAACCAATGACCAACTTTGCAGAGACAAAAGAGAGATGAGATTATGTTTTTTTTGCGGTTTCTTTACACTGTTTTACCTCATGGGGTGGATCTCGGACTGGGTTGCTGTCTGTCTCATTCTACCTAACGTAGATTGATGACAGCAGATATTTGGTCCAGATCTCCCCTATGACAGAATAATTTTGGAAGTATATTATTTTTCTGACAATCATTTATATAACTGAGTCTCACACTACTGACTCAGATGTAGGTGCACTATGACCTGTTATAGGAGTCCATCTACCTGTAAAGTGCTTCTAGTTTTGTCATCTTAATTCAATCTTGTAGAATTTTATTTTGTCTACTAGTCAATTTTTTTTTTTTTTTTAATTACACAAATACTCTGGAAGCCTCGAAAGTAGGTAGAATTTCATTGTTTGGCTGCAACGTTTGGGTTGAACTGTATTTTAATCAAGATCTTCTTTGTAAAACATTGGTATTAAATAATGTGGCGCACTTAAAATTTTCTTATTTCTGAACCCCCCCTTCTCCACTGTATAAAAGTTACCGGGCATATCAATGTTTTACCTAGCTGGAAAATACAGTTGTGCTTCCAGATATTTGTTTAATTATTCAGGGGTTTTGTTGTGTCACAAGTTGGCAAATTGTCATTATTCTAATTACAGTGTCACAAAATGGCGGCAACGTCTTTAAGCTGCCCTGTCACCCAACGCATTTTAATAGGCCACAAGGTAGGTCAAAATACACCCAAATAATATTTATGGCGTTATCTGAAAAAAAAATAAAAATTACGAAATAGGTTTTATGACATACGAGAATAAAAATGTCAAAAAATAATTGACCAATAATTCCAAGAAAAAATAAAAATATTAAAAAACAAATTTTGTTACATTTTAATTCACTTATTTAAAAAATATATACCTATCGTTGTTTTTCTTTTTTTTATATAAGTATATAAAATAGGTGCCACATGTAACAAAATGGAAAAAAAAGTTTTATACATTTTTTATATATTTTTCAAACAAATTATTATCGTTGAAATTTTAGAATAAGGTCCCACAAGTATTCTTTAGAGGCAGCGTTCTATGTTAAGTTATCTCCCTGTATATATAAAGACCTTTCAAATGACTTATTAGTTTCCCATTCTTGGTAATTCAAGCTGGCTGATTTCATAAATAAATTTCCAAGAGGGCTCGGTAACCGAACCGAACTGAACCGAAGCTAAGATTTTTTTAGATATTTTCCACATATTTCATGAATACAAACATAAAATAGCATAAAATACGGCCTCATGAGGTCTCGACCCCCCCCTCCGAAACTGTCTCGCCCCCCCTGAAACTTTTTTCTATATACGCCACTGAATCTTGGTAACCTGAGACGACTTCATTATTTTGTTACCTGACTTTCATGGAAAGTAAAAATATTGAGGCACAAACAGGAAAATAATGAAAAGCTTTTTTATATTCAATCAATACATTTTAGCTGTTGTAGCTACATATGTATGTCAAACAAATTATTACCGTTTAGATTTTAGAATGAGGTCCCAGAAGTATTCTCTAGAGGTAACGTTCTATGTAAAGTCATCTCCATGTATGTATAAAGACCTTTCAAATGACTTATTAGTTTCCCATTCTTGGTAATTCAAGCTTGTTGATTTCATAAATAAATTTCCAAGAGGGCTCGGTAATAGTTGAGCTGAACATAAATCTTGGTAACCTGAGACGACTTCATTATTTTGTTACCTGACTTTCATGGAAAGTAAAAATAATGAGGCACAAACAGGAAAATAATGAAAAGCTTTTTATATTCAATCCCTCCTTCATCGTTTCATCCTAAAATAATGAGAGCAAACAATAAATCAAAGATATTAAATTTGTTTCTTTTCTTTGATGTGTTACATGTCTTTTAAAATATTCCTAATTTACCTAAAGGCCTCGTTCTATCTATTTAGGCTTCTTTAATCCATCTTTGGACATACGCCTTCCCCAATATCTCTCACTCTTTTCTGTCTGTCGCCGTGTTCATCCATCTAGTTCCCGCGTGTTTCTTCAAATCGTCCGCCCATTTTATTTGGGGTCTTCCCCTAGTTCTTTTATTTTCCCAAGGTCTCCAGTTTGCAATACATTTGTTCCATCGATTGTCTTTCTGTCTGATATTATGACCGGTAAATTTCCATTTTAATTTTGCTACGTCTCCTTTGACATCCCTTCCTTTTGTTTTATTTCTTATCCATTTATTTCTTTTTTTATCTATTTGCTTTACCAGTAACATTTGTCTTTCCATTGATCTTTGGGTTTTTGTTTCCTTATCCATATTTAATTTTGTAAGTGTCCAGGTCTGGGATCCATAGGTAAGTACAGGAAGGATACAATTTCGTTTTGAGGTACTGAGGATATTTTTTATTTTTTAAAATGTAGCTTAATTTACCGAATGCTGCCAGGTCAATCTTACTCGAATGTTGATTTCAGCTGTTTGGTTTTCTTTTTTTAGTTTAATAATTTCTCCCAGGTATATGTATATATATTCCTCTACTTTTTCTTTTGTTTTGTTTATTCTGATCGTAATATCTTCATCTGTGTTTGTAATGATTTTAGTTTTAGTGTAGTTCATACTTAAGCCTATATTTTTAGCTGCTGTATCCAGTTCCTCCAGCATTTTAATCAGTTCTTCTTTCTTGTCTGTTATTAAGGCGATATTGTCCGCATATCTTAGGTTGTGTGGCCTGCTTGTTTCTTTGATTGATATCCGTCAAATTTTGTTGTAAGTCTATCTGTTAATATTTTCGCAAAAAGCTTATAAATTACATTGAGGAGTATAGTTTTTTAGGTGTGCTCTGTGTAGAATAATGGTTATAGATTCTTTCCAGTTGTTTGGGCTTATTTTTTCTTTTAGTATTTTATTCAGAAGAATATGTAGGTTATTAACTACAGCTTTATTACCGTACTTGATCATTTTTGGCGCTACGCCATCTTTTCCAGCTGATTTGTTATTTTGCATTTTCTTTAATTCTTTATTTCCGCTTTGCTTATTTCAGGCTGTAGCTCTGAGTTTATGTTCTTTATTTTTGTTTGGAGTTTATTCGTAGTTTCTCGTGATGGTTCCCTTTTTGTTTGGTATAATTCTATATAGACTAGTTGTGTGATATTCATGATATCCTCTTTTACGTTAGTTTCTATGCTGTTCATATCCTTTATTTTAATTATTTCATATCTACCTAGAGTCGGCCTTAGACATTTTATATTTCTATTATTTTCTATAACTCTCTCACGTTTTATTTTCTTTTATCATTTTTCTTACAGTTTTATTTATTTCGGTGTATTCTATAGATGTTCTTTTTCCTTCTTTCTCAAGGTTTCGTCTTTTTTCTCTCTTTTTATCTTTTTGTGCGATATCTTTTCCTACTTTTGTCATAGCTCTTGTCAGAGTATAGGTATTTATTTCATCTATGTTTTCATTTTCGCATTTTAAGCTAAGTTAGCTGTTCCTTTAGCATTTTTTTGTATATAGCTTGATTTTGTGTAAGTTTATTTATATCAAGTTTCTCATTGTTGTTATGGCCTCGTTAATTTATATTTATCTAAAATAACGTAGAATTAACTGCGAAAATTAATTAATTAATACCAATACAATATAGTCTGTATACGAAACCGAATAGTGTCCCATACATACACATCCATTAACATCCGATGGTCTTAAAAATACAAAATTATTCCTGTATTCAGAGACAACCTTTTGGGCATCCTTGAAGGTCTTCAAAAACTATCAAAAGACGGCAATCCCAAGGTGGTATTTCAGCTCTACAGTACTTTAACAAAGCCGGTATTTATTATTTTCCTGTGCTTGATAGCAAAATATTGTTTGTTTTTGGAACCTGTGGCATTGCATATGGCAATACGGAAATCAAATTAAAAGAGTATTAGATTTAATTATACATTGTTAATCTGCAGCAGTATTCATGAATATTATATGAAAACTGGAATAGAGTTACAGGTGCCTAGGATAGTTGAGCGACAGCAAAAAAGAATTAAGATACGCATTAATCAATTTTCAGAATTTTATCATTTAATTGGGCTTGGCGGTGAGGCTAAATTATGGTACAACTTGTGGAGAGGCAAAAAAATTAATAAAGAGGAGGTAAAAAGTTTGAAAGAAGAAGTTGTAAAGCAAGCGGAATTTTTTTTCCATCAATAAAAAGGAAGAACAATCTTTTCAAAGGATAGGTTAAGCGGTTTATTAAGGAGTGTACACCGGAAATTAGTTTTAGAAAAAAATAAAAAAGTAGAAGAAGAGGTTTTAAGCAGATTTGCTAGAATCACCAGACGTTTCGTTTTACAATAGGTTAAGATTTGGAAAAATGATGTGTCTGTATGTTCGTTTTTTAGTTTTCGTTTTTTTTTTGTTTATTTCAATAAATACCTATCTTATTTTTATTTTCTTGCATTTGCCTCCCCCCTCTAAGTTTAATGCTGCGTACGCTAATGTATATCCTGTCATTTGTAAAAATTAGCGAAAATTCATGTGCGTGAATTGGCGTGAATGGCCTCTCATTATTAGCGTTTTGCATTGTTTTAAACTATATTTTATTAAAATGAACTGTTTGTTTACTCTTTTTTTAATTGAATATCAACAATATTGACAATTTTAAAATGGCAGCTATCAAAATAAACATAATCATATGTCAATCACCTGCTAAATTATTTGGATACTAGGATGATTTACAAGTTTATAGAACTATCGTTTTTCTTGCCATGTTTTTCTTTCGTGGCTATTAACTGCCGCGTATCATCTGCCAAGATAAACTACATGAATGGAGGTATTTTATGGGCCGGCGCTTATACTGTCGGCGGACTGTTACTCATTTTGAGGTTAGTTAGTTTACTCTGCTCATAAATGTTTGGTTATTCTTTTAAAAATTGTATTAATTAATAATTGATTCTTTTTATTGCATATTGAATTTTTTACAAATTAGAGAATTTTTACTTTTAGCAATAAATTTTCGAAAATTTATTGTAACACCTATAATTTATTATAAGTTAATTCTTTAAGGACCGATAAGCATATCAGGTTAATTTAATATTTCTGTAGTCAAAAAAAAAAGAATTCAAAGTTAAACTGAAATTTGGTGGTCTTTTGGAAAAGCCAACTGGCGATCGATCAACTATTAGCTTACACGTATACTATAAAAACAGCTTTGGTGATCGTGTCAAAAAAATAAAACAAAAGTTTCTTCGATTTAAAAAATTTTTAGTACCGTGTTAAAGCCAATAGAATTCCCTATAAATTCCTTTCTTATCACTTTTCCCTAGGACGCTTAGTATAGCCGTTACGAGGCTTAAAAAATGACCCTACCGGTAAAATTTAACTTTTTGTAAAAATCTGCACATCTCACACATATTTCCGTAATCAATGAATCTAGGAAGCTAGAGTTACGCTCAGATTGTAGAGAATTAAGGGGCCTTTACAAAAGTATAGAACGTAAATACCAAAAAAAAAAAATTATGTAGTTTTTTTGAAAAAAATTGCGTGATTTTCGAGTCCCTCATAAGTAGAACAAATATTTCAGGGTTGTCAAGGTGGGTGTAAACTACTCTCAAGGATACTAGCAACATATCAAAAAATCGTAGATACATGCGCATTTGCAATGTTGAATGCTTTTATTAACTGGCCTAAAATTTGGATCATCGTAACATAAACAAAGATTATATTATTAATTAAATGCTTTGGTTTTGTTAATGTTCATTTTTTAAATTAACAATGCCATTCCTTAATACGTACGGATCTAAAATTCATATCTTTAAAATAACAATACCATTCCATGGCTTACATTCGTATATATTATCTATTATTACCATGAAGGCATAGATCGCGCCACACTACTACATTTGACACCTATTTCACTTTACTAGTTTCACATATAGGGAATTATGTTTGCTAATGAGCAAAACTGCTATTTGGTCTTTTCAAATAGCCTATATTATAGTATTTATAGTCCACTAAAATATTCGAAAAAAATCATAATTTTTCACCCGAAATCAACACCTTTACCATATATATAATAGTCCAATTTCCAATACCCACGGTATTCGCCAATTATTCATGATGCAAACAAAAGTCCTCGCGGTCCTTCAAAAAAGTGACCTGATTGGTTGCTTTCAAACATATATACATATTATTACCATATAGTACGTATTATTTTAATACCCAATGCACAATGCAAACATATTTGAAATGGCAATATAAATGGGCAAAAGTATATGCTTTTTGCGGTCCTTAAGAGAAAATATCCTGATTGGTTATAGTTTTGCACATACATATTATTTTATCTTTGTACTAGTCACCTCAAATCATCAGCGTACAGTTGACATAAACTCTATCTGTCTAAATTTGGTATCTGTGCATTTTTCGTATCTTTATTTCTAAATGGCATCAAATGCCGGTCATTGTGTAAATGGGTAACATGGAGTATTGGAATATTACGTATTCGCCCTTTACATACACATTTTGATCCTTTCGAGCCAAATAAGTCAGTTGGGTCATTAATTTTCCAAATATTAAGAAATCTTTCGATTGTTGGATTCAAGGTATCAATTATTATCCTCCATTTCTCTCGGTAGGTTTCCTGCCTCCTGCGCGATTTCTAAAGTTCATGTTTAAGGCTGCTGTAATTTTCATTTAGTTTCGAATTACTTTAGTTTTATTTCGAGATTTATTCGAAAATTCACATGCAAATAAATAAAAATCAATTAAAATTCTTTACGGTGCGTTTAAGTGATTTGTGAATCAAAGAACAAAAAAAATTGCAGTGTTTTTTTTATTTATTTTTTATACGTTTGTCAGGTATTTAGCAAATTTTCATTTTATGTATTATACAAAACAGAAAAACTGAATTTCAAAACAAACGAAAAAAATGGCTTATAAAAATTAAAAAGCCTTAACAAAGCAACGAAAAACGGCATTTTTATTAAAATAGTGCATTTTAATAAAAACGGTGCGTTCAAGTGATTTGTGAATCAAAGAACAAAAAAATTGCAGTGTTTTTTTTACTCATTTTTATAGGTTTGTCAGGTATTTAGCAAATATTCATATATGTATTACCTATACAAATCAGAAAAACCGAATTTCAACAAAGACAAAGACGGCGTAATAAAAAAACTATGTTTTTAAGTAAAAGCTGATTTATACCAGTAGCTTTTTGGTTCATGTACCCTTAGGTCCTACTTTAGGAACCCTGTACGAAAATGTCATAGCTTACAGGGAAGGGCATAATATGGATTTATTTATTATGGTTGTCTTAAAGATATTTTTAAAAGATATCTTGGGAAGATATAAGGATTTCTAATAGAAAATATTTTTTAGGGTTTCTGTAGTAAAGCTTTAAAAATTGCGCCGAAGGTATTATCATACTATATATTTGTGTGATTAATTTCTAAAGTACTAGAAAGAAAAATATGTTTATTTTTATCCGCCCACAAATATTCGCTTTCAAATGTTTACATTTCATAAAACTTTTATTATAATAAAGACAAAAAATAATGTATGCTACGCTACTGTATATGTTATTTTATATTATTTCTTACTTCCTAGTTGGGTACCCAAATTTCAAAGAAATAAGTAATTACCTAAATACTCTGCCAATCTATGGGCACCTAAGCTCACACTAGGTACTATAGTTATAGTGTACGTGTGAGCTTATATAACTAAAAACTGAAATATATTTTATTAAACTCCAGACTCAATTACCGTTCGTTTGATACCACACAAGCCATGTTTTGACTTAAACTTTAATTTTTCAAATCTACCCCCACCTTTTTTTTTTAAACTAAAATGTATTTTGTATAACTCCAGACTCAATTACCTTTCGTTTGATATAACACACGCCATATTTCCACATAAACACTAATTTTTTTAATTTACCCCTACCCTTTTTTTAAAAGTAAAATGTATTTTATTTAACTCCAGACGCAATTACCTTTCGTTTGATATCACACACGCCATATTTTTACATAAACTCTAATTTTTGAAATATACCCCCACCCTTTTATTTGGGTTGTGTTTGGTGGATTTTGTTCATTTTTAAATGGGACCATCTCGACCCAAAAGCCAGCGTAGGTACCAAATTTCATTAAAATCGGGCAAGCGGTTTTTGAGTTATGCGCGTTGGTCGTTACAGACAGACAGACATACAGACAGACAGACAGACAGACAGACAGACAGACAGACAGACAGACAGACAGACAGACAGACAGACAGACAGACAGACAGACAGACAGACAGACAGACAGACAGACAGACAGACAGACAGACAGACAGACAGACGGCGAAACAAAAAAGTTTCAAAATCATCTGAAACGCAAAGATATATAAAAATTTTTGAAATCGGAGCAACCTTTTTTTTCTCGAAAAAATTAGGATCACTATAGCTCACACTACTATAGTATAGTAGTAGTGTGAGCTAATAATTAAAATGAGTGTGGTTGTTGAACTAGCCGACATTCTTTTTAGACTAGCAATAGCCGGGCCGGGGTGCATTAATTTATAATTTATTCTCTTGTATTTGCCAATTACGCAAATATTTGCGTAAAATTTAAAAAAATTTTATTGTTGGCAACGTTGTTCTACTAAGAAGTCAAATATTCTTCGATTTTGTTTTACACTAAGGTTAACTTCACACTTCACCATGTTGTATATGTGCTATACTTTGATCAAGTTTTTTACAATTTACTCGAAATTTTGGTCTGCTCAAAGTACTGTCTATGCTGGAACATTTTCATATTTTTTATTATTTTATATGTTTAATTATATCAGAAGTATATAGGGTATTAAGCAATTTCTTCCAAACATATTACTTTTATTACGAATGACGAATACAAATTACATTATGCCAAGTAAGCATTTGTATATACAAGCGATCAATTGAATGTCAAACTTACTGCTGTTTCTCACTATTGTGCTCAAGTTTACTTTCGGCCCAACATACCTGCTAGCAGAGTGTGAAACTGCGTTCTGGCAATTAATATAATTTACCTTTACCTTATGACAAGTTCCGTGTACCTTATCACAAGTGCCGTGTTCTGGGTAACACGTCCTGTCTGGTAATAAGGTCTAACATCTTCCCCTTATTGCAAGTGAGGTCCCCTCTGGTAATAAGATCCTTCCTTGCCTTTGTTTCATCTGTCTGGTAATAAGGTCCTTTCACTCTCCTATCCAGCAACAGTAAAAGTATAACTAGACTAGAGCCAAAAGAGCTTAGTTTATCCAGTACAGGCCACTTATCTTCTTTTATTTGCTATTTTTATTAGGTATTGGTTAAACTACGTTCTTTCTCTGTGTGCTGTGTCCCGTGTGCACTTTGTTCCGCAAGGTATATTTTTCGTGTGTGCTATTTTCGTGTGCCCTATTTTTCCTGTACGCTTATTTTTTGTTTCTGATAACGCAAATCGACAAAAATATAACTTTTATTAGCCTTTAACTTAAGTGTACTAGCTACCAGCCTTTACACCTTACATATACAGGGTGTCCCAGATAAAAGCAACTACATGGGAATTTCGGAAACGGTAAGAGATTCGAGTTTTTTTTAAATAAGAACAAAGTTGCCCTATATTCTAAGCCCAATCGGGTGCTGTATCAATATTACAGATATCTACAGGGGTTACTAAGAAAAAAATTGTTAACGTCATTCAATTGGCCGTAGTTGCTTATACAAAACTACCAAATTTCATTAAATTTGTTTGCAGGATGGCGGCGATATCTCAATTTTTCAAAAAATACAATTTTTGCTCAATATTTTAAAAACCTCTGTAGATATTTTTACTTTTAATACGGCATCTGATTGATCTTAGAATAGCTTTTTTCTCATTTAAACAAACTCGTATCTCTTACCGTTTCCGAAATCACCATGTAGTTGCTATTATTTGGGACAACCTGTATATTCGTGCTCTGGGGGAGTTATTACCCCCTTTAAGCCCCCTGTATAACCACCGATGGCCAGATGTGCATGTATCAAATTAACTAGAAAATCAATTCGACTTTTCACCTAAATAATCCAATTAATTTAACTTTATGCATGTAATAATTATAAAGCTAAATACCTACATTACCACAATATTCACAATAGCTATGTACTTATTATTAACTAAAAATATTCACAGAAATAAAGTAAAAACCCTGCAAAAAAATAAACAAAGGAACCACAAAATTTTAATTGTACGTGGGCTAATACTCCCAAATAACACACGCATTATCCCAAAAGAAAAAAATCGTAGAAAACAATACTTTCTCTTGTCATTGCTGTATGGGCTAGAAAGGTAAATAAGTGAATCAGGGATGGATCTGATAACTTCCTAGCCTATTAGCACACTCCAAGTGAACTCCACGCTATATCAGTCATAAAAACAGTTTTTGTTAATATTTTAGAAACGAAAGTTTATCATAGAAATCAAGAGCGGATCCAGAGGTGCTTCTCGGGGGGGGGGGGGGGGGGAGCACTTTAGGTGACATTCTCTGTTGATAAAAACGGTATATATTTTTTTAAGCAGCATTTTATTAAATTAGTCAATGGTTGTAATTTCGATGATAATAACAATAGACACTTTCATGCGCCGCAGGCAACAATTTTTAATTTTTATTAGCAAAAACATTACTTTTTACTCATTTTTTGTATATTCAAAAAATTCTCGGGGGGGCAAGTGCCCCTAGTGCCCCCCCCCCCTGGATCCGCCACTAATAGAAATTATTAAGAAAAACGTGTTCTGCTACAATCCGAAAACCGCATATTAATCCGATTCTCCGTTAAAAAGTTAGCTTATTTTCAATTTTTAAACTGTCCGAAAACTGTCATTAGCATCAATAGTCACAGTATTGTGCACTATTTTACCTGAAAAATTCATGAAAATCGTTTTAGCGGTTTAGAAGCTATCGTGAGCCGGACAGACATACACACACGGACAGACGAGACGTCACACAATATGTTATATGAGAGGACTAGCGCGACACTCAATTTTAACTCAGTTTTAACCCACTTCTAGACATCGGATCAACTTCAAATTTGGTACACACTTAAAGTTCCGATGAAAATACAATATACTGATATTATGAAGTTCACAGCTCCCCCTCTTTGAAAATGCTGGAGGGGGGGCTACTATCTAAGTTGTCCGATATCGTTCAAAAATGGTATGCAGGGACTTTTGGGGATGGGGATCAAGAATTTTTAATTAGATTTTTAAAATTGTGAAAGTAACGCCCCCCCTCCCCCTTGAACAATTTTGACCAACTTGTACATATCCGATCAACATCAAAATTGTTGTGGACTTATAGTTATTATAAGTTACAGTGCCAATACAATACAATATTATAATGCTTTAAAGTTGGCAACCCCTCACCCCTTTGAAGAGGGTGGAAGGGGACCATCTAAGTATATCCGATTTTGTTCAAAATTGGTATGTAGGGACTTTTGGGGATAGGGATCACGAATTTTTAATTATATTTTTAAAATTGTGAAATTGACGCCGCCCTTGTCCCTCTTGTAAGTCAATTTTGACCAACTTGTACATATCCGATCAATATCAAATTTGGTATGAACTTATAGTTACAGCGACGATACAATATTATAAAGCTCAAAAGTTGGAAACTCTCCACCTTTAAGGATAGTGGAGGGGTTTTCGGGGTTTAGGATCTCGCACCGTATTTTTTCTTATTTAATAAGCTTTCGAACAAGTTTTCACAAGTTGGGTCTACCACTTGCAAAAGAGATTGGATGTTACTAACTTTTTACTTAAGTTTTTTAATTAAATTATAAATTTTACTTAAAAGGATATTTTTTATTGTCTAAAAATGACAAAAAAGTAAAGATTAGCTTTTCTTAATATTTGACAGGTGTAAAAAAAAGTAGTTTATCGTTTGTCTTTTTTGATAAGCTTTCGAGCAAGGTGCCACAAGTTGGGTTATCTAATTTGAAAAAAAAAAGTTTTATGCGCGTAGACCCCTTTGCAGGGGGTCTATACATTAAAATTTCAAACAGAAATATTGCTCGTTAAAAATCTTAATCGAAGTACTTTTGGATTTTTCAGAATAATCTAAATTCAATCCGCTGTCGAATTTATTCAATTTGGCTGATACACTGATTGTATAAAGACCACGTACATGGCAGGGTTTAGGGCTACCCCCAAAAAACAGGGGCAGCAAATTTTTTGTTTTTTTAGTCAAATAGACCCCTCTCTCTAATATTCTAATGGAGATTTTACTAAGCCTTGCTAAGCTTGTTTCTGCAGGCTTTACAAAGAAAAATAGAGACGAAAATAAACGTAATATATTTCAAAAAATTTTAACCATAAAAAGGGTTTTGGAATTAGGAAATTACTAGTCGTTTTTAAAAGTGCAGTTACTGCTTATGCCCACTTTATACCCATTTACCCAAAAAGTGCTGTTTGTATTGTAATTTTTTTTATTTAAAAATACTGTAAAAATAGATAAATTTTTCTCCCAAAATATTTTTCAACTTTGGGGCTCTGTTACAGAGAAATACATTAAGACTTTTTTTATCAGTTGCATTTTTTTTATTAACTGGACTATCTGCAATACATTTGGGTGGGTTGGGTTATCATAATTTGAAGAACATATACAAGGCTAATGTCGTGCTAGCTCCGCCATATAACCCATTGTGCGTCAGGAGGATATTGCTAAGATCGGTCAAAAAAAAACCAAATAACACATTTTTGGCGTTAACTAAAAATAAAATTCTTTGAAAACAATACCTTCTCTAGCTATTGCTGCGCGGGCTAGAATGGCAAAAACAATTAAGCAATGGTAAAAAAAAAATTAATCAAAAAAACACCCAACTGCTAAATTTATTTGTAAGTACTAGTCGCAGTTGAGTACAAAATTGATATGTATACCTATAATGTACGACATGCTTCAATTTTTAGTTTTGATGTACCCAATTGCGACTAGTAGTTACAAGTTAATTTAGCAGTTGAGTGTTTTTCTTATTTAAAAAAATTTTTATTTCCAAGTTTTAGGTTAAATTCTTATTCAGCCTTATAAAAAGCACTATGCATTTACAATTCATTTAGCTTTACCCAAAAAGTACGTGTAGATTTTCTACGGACTTGAACAGTGTTACCTTCCATTGAGTAAAGGTGGGGGAGGAAAGAGGGAGAAGGGAACTAGTAAAATGGTGTGTCGAAAAAATCTTAAAGCGTGTGCCGAAAGAATTTTTAAAATCACTCTAATTTTGTGAAAGGTATCGCTACAACTATTACTAATAAGGAGGGTGGGGAGAAGAGAGGGAGAGGAAGGGGGAATTAGTAAAATGATGTTGGAAAAAAGTCTTAAAGCGTGTGCAGGAAGAATGTTTGAAATCGCTCTATATTTGTGAAAGGTATAGCTACAGCTATTACTAATGCCGGAGGGAAGAAGAGAGGGAGGGGGAATCTAGTAAAATGATGTTGGAAAAAAGTCTTCAAGAATGTGCAGAAATAACTTTTCAAATCGCTTTATATTTGTGAAAGTTATAGCTTGAACTATTACTAATAAGGAAGATGAGGAGGAGAAAGGGAGAGGCGGGGGGGGGGACTAGTAAAATGGTGTTGGAAAAAAAATTGAAAGCGTATGCAGAAAGAATTTTTGAAGTCGCTCTACATTTGATAAAATTATGCGAATATGGTTATTGAATAGGGTGGAGCGAGGGGTAAACCGCGTTCCAAAATTGTGTACACTAATACCTCATTTTACCTCTAATACCCGAATTTGTTAAACTAATACCTCTATTATCCTCTAATACCCATAATAATACCCACTAATACCCACTAATACCTACTCGAGCCTACTAATACCCACTAATATCTCTGGAAAAAATCAACTTTTCGCAGTTAAAAAGTTATTAGAGTGTTTTTGGTCAGCACATGTAGACGTCAATTAGTTGTGGTTATGTTAATGGTTATTAACCATAACTATTTGTCACGAACAACACAGTTTTTGGACACGCCACATAACGAACTGCCATTTTATAAAACTACAAGAAATCCATTTTACAAGAAAAATAGTTTGAAACTTTCATCAAAATAATCAAAAATGTTAATTAACCACGTCCTTTGTGGTAATTAAACAAAACCACGGCACAGGTCGCTATTGCGCCGACTCAGAATAACCACAACCATTATTTTGGAGACAAATGTGCTGACCAAAAACACTCTATTACTTGCCTTGAATAAGAAAGGGTTATAAACTTGCCAATATTTTAAACAATTAAAACTTCTAAATTTTTATTTCAAATTACCATATTACACATCAAAGTTTGCTGTTGGTTGTCTTAACAGTATTTGATGGAGCAGAGAGATAAGAAAGAATGTAACATTTAACATATATAAAACAATGGTAAAAAGCACGCTATTGTATGGAATAGAGACTTGTCGCGTAACAGAAAAACACAAAACAAAAATGGAAAGTGTCAAAATGGATGCAATAAGAAGATCAATGAGAATATCTAGAACAGATCATATAAGAAATGAGACCATAATAGAGAGAATGGGAATCGAAGGAAGCATAACGGGTGACATCACTAAAAAACAACTGATATGGTACGGCCATGTACAACGGATGAACGACGAAAGATTACCAAAACAGGTCCTAGAATGGCAACTAATAGGGCGCAGAAAAAGAGGGCGTCCTAAACTGGAATGGCAGCATTCAATCCAAAAATCAATGAGTCAAAAAATCTGACGGAAAATTATTGTCAGGATAGAAGGAGGTGAAGAATAAGCGTCGGACAACGTAGAAAAGCGTTCTAAACCGACATAGTAGTATAGTCTAAATTATACGCATTTGTAATGACGTCACCAAGTGAGAAAAAAACATATGGCGTAGATATTTTCCCAATCAATGTTTTTTGATTGACAGTGACGGATACTTCACATAACCAATTACCTACCTATTTAAATCATAGACACTACTTTTTAAAAAAAAGTTTATTGTCACCGCTGTTTATAGTATACTAAACAAAGATAAACAAAAATGACGTCATTACAAATGAGTATAATTTGAACTATAGTACATATTTAATTTCAATACGGGAACCCGCGCTGAAACAAGGAACACCAATACCGTTTCTAGTCAATACTCGATGCTATTAATAAAATTACCCTCTGAATTTTCGTTCATCTTTGAATTCGTCTCGGGATCGTACTCGGAGAGACGACGCGACGGGCGACAGTTCAAAAGAAATAGTTAGACTAGGTTCTCAGCTAGGTTTGTTTCAGAAGTGAAGAGCTGAAAAATCAGTATAACATAAGCTACAAACGTTGTCACCTTATCACCATGAAAGAAAAACGCTGCCAATGGAATCATAACTTCCACATCATGTGATTTTTCCAAAAAAACGGGTTAGCCGCTTCTTTCAACAAGTTTAATTATTTATTTTCAAAAACATCTTAAATTAAAGAAAAGAGGTTTGCATCTCCGAAAACCCATGAAAATGGCACATCACTTGCCTTTTTACGGTATTTAGTGTATAATCCCTTATATGTACCTCTCACCCCAACCCTCTGGATTTGAGAATAACGACAAATAGCCCATAGAAAGGAGATCCCCCGATCTCTTAAACCCTCGAAAACGACATATTACACGATATTTTGCATCTTACCCCCCCCCCCCCCCCCCCTTCTTACCATCACCACCAAGCTCTGGATTAAGAATAATAACAAATATACTCCGATTCAAAATAATTGAGACACTTTTTATTGACTGTTTGACAAATGTGACATTACAAATAACATTTAAATGTCAGACTTGTCAAACTCTCAGTGAATGTTGTCTCAATTTTTTTGAATTGGAGTATGGTTCATGGAAATGAGATCCCCGAACCCGCAAACTTCGAAAACGACATATTACACGATATTTTCCATCTCACCACATCCCCACCCCTTCTTACCCCCATCCCCAAAGCTAAGTACGTCATGCAGCTTTTGAACAACCTGATTAAAAATTTACATGTGAAAACAGACCCCGAAAACCGTCCTCATTGCATTTTACACCGAAAAAATCATTTTTTTGGCAGTTCAACCCACCTCTTACCCCCTACCCCTGGGCTGATTTGGCTTAAGTACAATCCGAACCATTCTCCTATGGAGCTCTACATGTGTGCCAAATTTCAAGTCGATAGCTCAATTCATTCAAAAGTTATCGCGTAAACTAACAGACCGACACACCAACAAACTTATAGACCGACAGACACAAAAAAATTTTTGATTTTGAAAATAGGTTTTCTACGCGTTTTTGGGCCATTTTAAGTCGATTTAGCCAATAAAAATTTTTCAAAATTTTTTGCCGATACTATACTTCCACATCATTTAGGACTTAACAAGTAAAAAATGAACGGCAGTCAAAAACCAAAAATTTATTTCGACCCCCTTGAAAAATTTAAAATTGAATTTGAAAAATCATATTACTACCTGTATTACACTATTATTGGCAACATTGTAAAAAATAGCAATCGTGCTGCTTGAAAATATTGCAGTTAACATAACCTAACTTTATTGCTCGCTTTATTGCTTTAGCCGATTGCCAACTTAAATTAAAGTATTATGAACAATGAATCATATAATTTTTTTAAATCTTTTTTTAAAAAAATGGAATTTCCTTAAATTTTGAACAAATAAAAACAGAAAAAATAAACACTCTCACAGACATTTCTACTGAACATAACTTACCTTATTTTTTTTCACTGCCACCACAAAAAAACATAAAGTTTACCATTGGATACGCACCTCGATACGCACGGTTTTTTTCACAACAGGTGTAGGCAATGTTGCCAAATCGTTAATATTTATCTACTAATAAGGAGGTTCCCATAAAAAAAGCTCATAATCTATTGTAGCATATTGATACGCGTCGAAAGGTACCAGATACCAGGTTACATTGGACTTGTTCTGTGGTAAATAGGGAAATAAGTTTGAAAAATCGTATGTTCTTTTATAATTCTAATACAGCTATTACCCAGACTAATTCCTCTAATACCCCGGCTATTACATCTAATACCCTTCTAATACCCACTAATGCCTACTAATACCCACTAATACCCACTAATACCCTAATAATACCTCTAATACCCACTATTTCCTCTAACAATTCCCCTAATACCCAAGATTTGTACACCAAAATACCCACGCGGTTTACCCCTCGGGGTGGAGGGAATGACAGGAGGGGAGATGGGTGGAAGCAGAGAGGACTACAGAGTAACTAAAGCAAATTAGAGGACATTTGCAATGGGTAATAATCAAACGAATTTCAATAAAATCGCCTGAAATTTAGATATTTTGTATGCCGTAAAGCCTACATCATGTGACAAAATGGCGTCTGAAGACCGCCATATTAATTCCTGTTTAACAAAATATAGTCTAGAGCACCTTCGAGATCAGTAGCAATTTAACGACACTTTTTCAGTCAAAATAGGTTCAGCCGTTTAGCCTCTAGCGTGACACAAACATATTTACTTACATACAGGGTGTCCCAAATTGGGCACTTATAGGGGGTTTAAGGTACTTCTAGGGGAGACAGAGAAAAACTGACCACGCATTGCGAGGCTCAAATTTCAAGGGAAGACTTATAGTGAAAACCGCATTTTGAAATATCGTCTCGTCTTTGAGCTACGGGGGCTTTTTGAAAAGTCTGCATTTTGGAAGGGGGTCTATAACTTCGTCATTAGTGGAAATTTTGATTTAGAGTAAATTGCAATTTTATAGACTTTGTCGCGAGGAATTCACCCGCTAAATTAAATTTTAACTGTCACTTATAGTTTTTGAGATATGACATAAAGTTGTATTTTTTCTTATGGAATGACCTATATTTTAATTAATTTTCGAATTTGCCATTGAATTCTTTTCAAAATGATGTATCATATGTCATAGTTTGATTGAGCAGTTTAGGAGATATTCAGCTTTTTTCACTTATTTCTAGGCACTCCAATATTTTTATTATTTTACACAGTCAAAAATATAGTAAGCCTGGTTTGGAAAAATTATAATTCAGCTGATGGCCCTCAAAGCCTAGTTATAAAAAAAACAAAAATTACAGACTCAATAGAAATTCGAAATTATTAATAATCATTGCGTCATAGATCAACAGAAAAAATAACAACCAACCAACTAACTAATAATGCCTATCTCCTCTAAATCACGGTCCCTCCTAACGTCATATGTTTTGGCCTGCGGTTTTGAAAAAGAGCCATACTAAACAGGGTTCCTTTTCAACTTTGGAAATATATCCATATACGGTTGTCTTCGTTCGGGATACCTTTGAAGATATAAGTTTCCAGCGTCCTGTCGATTATCATTACTTTCCCAGTAACATTTTAACATGTCATACTTTTCATCGTTTTGATACATATTTCAAAATAAAACCGAACCGAACCGATCCGAACCGAACCAATCCGAACCGAACGCTTTTGTGCAAAATAATTTCATATCAAAGCGTAATGTCAAATTGTTTAAACAAATGAAATCAATGACAAAACGGCAAGACGCAAGGCCAACTTGATTTGCATAGTATAAGACAACAAAACTATAGGAGCATTGAAGTAGCATTTGACCGCAAGGCTTTCACACTAGACAAAAATAAAAAACTTTAATTATCTCCGAAACCGCTCAATCAAACTATGACATATGATACATCATATTGAAAAGAATTCAATGACGAATTTGAAAATTAATTAAAATATAGGCCCTTCCATAAGAAAAAATGCAACTTTATATCATATCTCAAAAACTAAAAGTGACAGTTAAAATTTAATTTAGCGGGTGAATTCCTCGTGACAAAGTCTATAAAATTTCAATTTACTCTAAATCAATATTTCCAATAATAGCGAAGTTATAGACTCCCCTCCAAAATGCAAACTTTTTAAAAAGCCCCCGTAGCTCAAAGACGAGACGATATTTCAAAATGCGGTTTTCACTATAAGTCTTCTCTTGAAATTTGAGCCTCGCAATGCGTGGTCAGTTTTTCTCTGTCGCCCCTAGAAGTACCTTAAACCCTGTAAAAGTGTCCAATTTGGGACACCCTGTACATATAACAATCGAAATGACCTTCATTTCGCCGTGCTGCAGTTGGGTAAAAAAAACTTAAAACTTTAACCAAAATATAGTAGATTTTTTGAAAATGTAAACTAGATAATGCTGTTTATTAACCGGTTTGTAAAATTATATGGCACTCTGAAATGTAACCGAAAACAATACATTTTTCTTGAGTCTATTTGAGCAAAGACTATTAGTCTGTAAGTGCACAGGGCGACCGAGGGGCCAGTAAGTTGGCGTTAGTAGCAATTTTAAAAGTTATGTAAGTAATATGTAATGTTCGTGTGGAAAATTACTATGAAGGTAATATAAGTGGTATTATCGTTGTGTACCTACACTTGATTGTTTATTGATTTCAAGTCTTAAAGTGAAATACTGGAATGTTTTCTTTTGTCGGGTCAAGAGCTAAATATAGCAAATTATTTCAAAAATCCTGGGAATCGGTCAATAAAAATCTCTAGTTTGTTTGTTTGTGACGTTTCAGTTTATTCAAACCCTCATCAAACATTTACTTAAATGGATAGTTCTACACTTAAAATTTATATAAACAAAAAAAGTTATATTTATTAAAACTTAATTATATAAAAGTAAAGTTAAAACAAAAACAAATAATAAATAAAAAAATGTAACTATATATAGAAAAATAAATAAATAAAAAGAAGAAAAAAGCAGGGCCGGAATGGATACGTAGGGGCCCCGGCGGGAGAGCAGGGACAAGGGCCCCGTAACCAGAAATACAAGGTGTGTTTTCTCAAGTTATTCTAAACTTACTCGAATTGATTTAAATTGATTGGGCTCAGTGCAAGGAGGCATCAAAAACATATTTTTTTTCGATTTTAAATAAGTTTATGCTCTAAAGTTGGCCATTAGATAAAAATAAAATGCGCCGCAGGCTAAAATTATTTTTTTTCTGTAAAAAAAATTGATTGAAAGTGTTAATTTTCTTTTAATTTAAAGTTATGTATTGGTTACCACTGTTTTCCTTTATCTGTATTTTTGCCAGTTTTTTTTAAATTAAATTTGGGATAAGATCTAACTGTTAAAAACTGTTCAGGGTCTTAAAAAATTTGAGTAGGAAAAGTCCAAGCATTTTTTTTTTAATCAAAAATAACTACATTCTCCGCCACTTTTATAAGGCCGTGCTAACATCAAAGTATAGAAAGTTTGGTTAGGCTACCTAACCGGTTGCCTGCGAGTGCCATTCTACTTCAGCCAAATTTTCAGCTTTCAATGGTAATTTCAAACGCATTGTGTACCTCTGTTCTTATTTTGATTGGTTGTGAAATCGGATCTCTAGATGTTGTAACAGTGCCTGGCGTGTATGACAGTGGTACTGTCAAATAAAGTGGTCAAGGCTAAAATGTTGTAAGCTACCAACTTAGGCTACAACTTATATAAATTATAAAAAGATTAAACGTTACTATATGTTATTAAATTTACACGATCTCGAAAGGGAATTTGGCGGTTCTTGGAGGAAAAGTATGCTATAAACGTTTTTCTCAAATGTATAACTAATGTAGGAAATCATACATACCTTTTCAATTTTCTTCTTGCAGCTTCACACTTTCACTTCTAATATTTATTATTTAAATATCAAATTTTTACTACCATTGAACTTTTATATTCAAATATTCACACTTCTTAAACTTTTAGGTTTTATAAACCTTTTATATATTTGTTGTAAATATATATATTTATCAACATCTTAAACGTTGATTGAATGAGTGAAACTATTCAATCAACTGTTTAATTTACTTAATATTACTGTTTAGGTTTGGGATATGTTATTAATTAAAAATGCCGATTTTAGGGCAACGAATGGTTTGTATTTTGTTGATAAAAAACCATAAAACAGTTAAACACATTATTTCAAAACACTAGAAACAGTAATAATTAATGACTTTACAATCAATAAACTCTAAAAGAAAAGACCAAAATAATTATGAATATTAAAGTTAACAGTTTTATACAATGTTAAAATAATTGATAAATTTCCCCAGTTGAAATAAAACCCCCCTTAAGAAGTCTGAATGAAAGTGTAACGTACCAGGCAACGACAAACTAAAGAGTAAAATCCCTGACGACTTTCGAAAGTTTCAATACCCCGCTCTCTAGACATTCTCAGTTTGCCGCTAGCTGATTGGTCTAAATCTAAGCTTTCTTTAACGGATTTCTTCCACCACTCTTCTCTACAGACACTCTTGGCTGCCGTGGTCTGAATCTCAAGCTCCCTCGCATTGGCGAGAAAGACAAAGAGACAAAATACCACCGCAATTCAAAGATGCGTGGATTTAGAAATTCGGTAAAGTTTAAATCTTACAGTGTGTTTCTTAAAAGTTGAAAATAGTTTACCAAATTTGTTTCCAGTTACAAAATATGAATTATTTTGATGTTAGTGGCTCAAAGGACATATTAGCCGAATACAACTTTTATTAAAATACAGCGAACCTGAAAACATGCCTAAAAACAAGTCGCCGAGTTGCCATAAATTTTACTTAATCTTAACCTAGTCTTGCATATAATTAATGCTTGTTGATGTCAAAACAATATTTAATTAAAAATCTTTAAAAACTTATAAATGGCAAAAATACCATTTATGCTCAAATCCCGTTTTGTTACATTACTCCCCCCTGATTAAGTATAAACAATTTTTTTTAAACGCAAGTCGAAATAAAATGGTTTATAACAACAAGCATTAAGTAGTGCAGACAACACAAATCTAAACTAAAACTATAACGCTCTTCGTTTCCATTTTTCTTCTGTGGATGACGGTCAATAAACATTCTGGCTGGAAAAAACTTGAAGTTCCATTCTGGAACAAAACAGCAACACTGGATCAGGTGCAACATCTTAGATCAGCTAGTCAGCAACAAACATGGTGAACGATCAGTAGATTCCAAACAGTACTGAAAGAATCAGAATATCAGTGCAGCTTAATAACAACGATAACTTAAATTAAATGAGGGCAAAATAAAATTGACAAATATACCGAAAAATATATAGAAATATATAATTTTAACACACATTGTTTGAAAACTATTACATTAAGGTATATATTATATACACGCTTATGCAGAAATTTGTGGAGACAAAAAAAAATGATTTAAGTTAACGTAAATAAATTAAGGGAGTCTCCAAACCAAACCGTTTCCTCCATAGTGTTAAACAAACACTAGGTACGCAGCAAGAGCTGAGTTTCCACATTGGCCATCTTTGAAACTAAGGGTGAACAGCAGACTCTGTATTGAATTTGGAAAGAAGTATCCAATTGCAGGTTTGCACAGCGACGGTAAGAAGACGTCGATTGTAGTGATGATGGCTGCTTGGCAGATCTAATGACTTTAATGGTGGAATGGCTGCTTTGTTGCTTAAACTGTTTGTGGAAGAAATTTGTTGGTTGGTTGACAGCACTTTGCAATAGCTGACCTAAAAACAAAATAATTTTAATACAAGAAAAACAATGTTTTTAATAACAATAAACCAACCTTATGTAAAACAAAATTAATTGTTTAAAAAAATATATTATTTAAATAAAAATAAAAAAAATTGAAAATTTTTGATTTTATGATTATATCTCATAAATAAGTTTTAGGTGAGCTAAAACTAGTTAGACGGTAAAGAATCCACAAAAGGCTGTCTAACCCAAAAAACGTGTTTGCATAAAAAATAAATTTTAAAACAAAGATACAAGTAAGACATTACAAACACTAACTGAAATATTAAAATTAACTACTTTAAGACTTTAAAATATATTTATACCGAATAAAAAAAAATAAGTTTATTTGACAATAATTTATAAAAAATTCAAATACCTTAAGACAAAATTAGTTTACAATTACGAGAAAAAAAAAAACGTTTAGTTGACAATATTTGAAAAAAATTTAAGTTGGTTTATTGTTTTCAGTGTAATAAAAAAAAACAACCCCACCAGGTTAACACAATAAACTTTAAAACAAACATCGAATACTCTATCGAAGCAAAAACAAATCATATAAAAATAACTCATGTGATCGAAAGAATAACTGAAAACAAAAACAAGTTAGCAAAAACGAACACAAAATGATACAAAAACTGAAATACAAGTTTTTATCATAGTTAAAATTTTAATGACTCAAAAATTTTAAATTTTATAAAGAAAATCAAATAGAACAGATAGAATAATCTCAAATGAAACAAATCCGCATGGATTTTTTTTTTTTAAGTGGAACAAATCGAAATTTAATTTTTTAAATAGAACAAATCAAAATAAATTGATTCAATATAGGGCAAATCAAAGTATAATATTTCAATAGAGAAGAAATCAATTAAAAAAAAAATAAAGAACAAATATAAATAGAACAAATCCAGCCAGATGAATATATACATTTCCAAAATTACTTAGAATAAAGCTCCTCCTAGAATTTTTCACATTTTTTCCGAATTTTCCTTCTAAAAATTTTTTTTTTCCTTGAAACATTACCTGTTTCAATTTAAACTTTCTTTTCCATAGATCTTGCTACATAATTTTTCTTTAAACATGAAAAATATTTTTCCTTTCAAATTTTCCTTTTCCGTGTGATTTTAGTAAGTTTTAGTTTCAAAATGATATGTTTGGTTTTTCATTTTCTAATTAAATTCCATTTAATTTTTCAAAAACTAAGAACAGCAGCAAAACAAAGTAGGTTATTATTGATGTCATTGTTTGAAAATTAGACATCTTTGCTTCAAAATACTTGACTTAATGTAAGCAAATGTTTTAAAATTTGACCAATTTAGGTTTTTATCGAATTTCATACACACATACACAGGTGGCGATAGACGATTTTAAAGTGCATGAATCAAAACAAACAAAATAAAATAAACTTAGTTGATAATAAAATTTTAAATAAAATTATGTCTTATTATATTCCAATTGAAGCGAATGACAAAAAAAAAATTAAACAAAAATGACAGTTGATCGTTGCTTCAATCGACTCTTTTTGGTGTTATGAAAAGAAAAAACTCTCTTGGGTGACAAACTCATTTCTTATTTTTCCAAAACTACTACATAAGAACTATTTAGTCCAAGCAGGCAAGGGCTTACTTCAAAAATACGAAAAAAAATAATAAAAAAAAATACTTTAAAATATTTTAGGTATAACATACTTTTTTTTCAATTTAATAAGTTGACAAAAAAAACAAAAGGTATCTTAAACGATAAGGTTCTTTGGATAACGCAAGACTTAAAATGAGCAAATATTTTAAAAAATAATAATAATAAAAACAATAATAAATGAAATAATGCTTGCTAATATACGAAAAACTAACTTTTATGCTAAGTTTTTCCTTAAACGATCAACTAGTGATTTAATGATTTGATTATTTACGCAAAAAGTTAAACATAAATTACTTTTTGTTTATCATTAATAGTGGAAATTATGTATAGGCTTTAGTTAATATCAAACTTACTTAAAGATGATAATAGAAATAAAAATAGTACAAAAATAATAATTTAGGTGTTCTTGATTAGTGCTATGCCTGTGCACTAGCATATCATTTTAATAATGACGTTATAGAGAATATTTTTATTTTATCGATCAACTAGGACAGCAAACAGAAAGGAACAAACTAACAAAAAAATACAAAACATTTTTAGAAAAAGACAACACATTTTTGTGATTTGTCATAGTTTCCAAAAGAAAAGTTTTACAAAAACAATTGTACTCATAGAGTAAAAGAAAAGTGGAGATTTTTTTTTAAGTTGTTTAATATAGTGTAGATTTTAAAAAATATCAAAATAAAAAATAAAAATTATCAAAATTTATCCTTAAAATGGAATTTGCTTGGCTTAACTTACTGTACTTAAAGTTCGTACATATAGGAGAAAAACATAAAAAATAAAATATTGTTTTATTGGTAAACAATACAAAAATTCAAAAATAGTTTTAAAGAATCAAATGTTATTAATTTAGATAATATTGATTTTATCAAGTTATAATATAATGAGAAGAGAAAAAAAAATAGAAAAATGTATCTTAGCAATGTTAAGATTGCTATGATAATATCCAATTGGATTCAAAAATGACTTCAAAATGGAAAAATATATATATATATATATATATATATATATATATATATATATATATATATATATATATATATATATATGTACATAAATCGAAAAATTTTAACCGTTGATGACGTAGTTTTTATTCGATTTATGGGATCTTAGAAAAGCACTGATTAAGAGCAAATGATCCCCATTAAAAAAAAACAAAGGTTTTTGAAATAATGGACTCTAAAATATACTATATATAATCGATTTTACGTTAATACTTTAACCAATAGGTGTTGATTTACTATAACAAAAAATAAAATGATATTTTGTTTTTTTAAAATATTACCAAAAATAAACAAAACAATTAAAAGTTTACAAAACACCTAAAATGTTCTGGTCACTAGAAAAAAAAAATGACTTAGTTAAATATTACACTTTTTCCGTGTAACACAAAAAAACAAGATTAAAATTACATATCTGACAGATGATTGATGCAGATATTATCTGAAAAGATACAATTTACTTCTACTAAAGCAAAGTCCAAAAGAGATAAAGAATTGATTTTCACGTATAATAATAGGTTACAAAAGCTCTGTATACCTCACGATAGAACTGTGGCATAACGCGATAGAGACACTGTCTCTAAGTCTAGCGATTGTTATGCCAACTACCAATCTCCACAGCTAATTAGCTATTTTTTTATAAAATGTGTGCTTATGCACTTAGTTTTTATGGTAATTAGTTTGACGGGTAACATTTTACAGAAAAAAAAACAGTTGTTTGCTGTACACTAAAAATTTTTTATACAAAGATTTTATTTACTTGATTTTAAATATACTATTCCATTAAGATCTTTTTGATTTAAAACTTTCTAATTCAAATGAGACTTTTTCGTTAGTCTATAGGTGTTATCACTGCTAAAGCCAAAGACAGTGGTTTTATTTATTAAATTTCAAGACAAAAGAAAATATATAAATTTCATAATGTAAATATTACCAAATGACATAAAGATTAGCCTAAATGGCTTATCAACCCTATAAAGTAAAAAGAGTAAAAATTTGATCATAAAATGTTATAATGAAAGAAAATACTTCTTTATTCTGCTGTTCTTGTCTGTTTTTCCAATCTCTGATTATTTCTTGATGTTAATATCTTTTTTTAAAATATCACTGATAAAAATATACGGTTTTCATTTGATATGGCATGACTCAAGAGTCGTCTACTCTTTATGGTTGTATCTTCTAGGTTTTTCCTATTCCTATACCATTAAACACTAAATTTCTAAAAATCCTAACTTTTAGTTACTATCTCAAATATTATTTAATTAACCTATTTTATAACCAAGTCAGAAAAATTGTCCAAATGTCTACCATAAAACCTGTTTTAAAATAATATCCCATCATCACTTCAACACAGGTTTCAAAAACGTATAGTGACTCTTGTATACCAAATCTAAATCATGTTTCGTCACAATAAAAAGAATAGGTAGATCTACCATTTTAAATTGAAAATTGTATTGTGAAATATAAAATTTATTCAACGACAACGCTTTTGTCTCCCTAATTAGAAAACCTAAGACACTGTGGATTCAACACTAACAGGAAGTGGCCATCTTCACTGGAGTTAGAAAAACACAGGTGTACAACGAAGAAAGAAACTAGTCCAAATCTTCTTGTTAAATAAATTTTCCGGTCTATTGTGTATCCAGTATAACTCAAAAATGAGTTCCCGACATGACGAAATAGAAAATTACCTAGGTCTCTTACTGAAATCTACTAGGTCTGACGTCACTGTCTTCATTAACCTACCCTGATATAACTTTTTATTCGTTTCATAGGTAAAGTTTTACCTCTACCTTGAATAGTTTTTCCCAAATTTAAATTCCCATTTTTACAAAATTATTTGACTTGAAAGAAACCCAAAAATCCAACCCATATATTTTTCCGCTGTTTTAGACCAGTTCACCTGTAGACCATGTAAGCTATAACATGACGATTATTAATTCAGTAGTTTTCTTGATAAAGATTGGTTAAAACATTTAACTGACTATACCGTAACCCTATCTTTCAAAATTGAGTTACGATATTAGGAGATACGGCAACAAACAAAACAAATATAGACCAATAGAAAATTTTAATTAAAGGTATACCATTGAAACACCCTCTCGAGTGGAGAAGAAAAATTCCCTAATTTACTCCTCAGCCTTCTTCTCAATGACTGGGGAGTTTAAAATCCAGCTAAAAACACTCATTCCATAAAAAAAACATTTTATAAAATAATCTATAATATAATGATACAAACAGCGAAAAAATTAATTCGCCCTCGTCTTACAAAAAAACAACAAAAAAAAAACGCGACGATTCCACTTGGCGAATTATTATTGGTCTATTGTTTTATAACATTCCTTATACATCAAAAGATGCATATAACAAATACAGATCCATTTTGCCATACCATATAGCCATATCAAAGTTACGTTAAAAGAAAATTCTAGGACGCTTTAATTCAAAAATACTTCCCTCTCACATATTTACTCAACAGATAGTAATAGACTTTTGTCATTTATAAAAATATCAACAATTTTAGAACAAATAGTTTTTAAAAACTCTCAACTTGATGTGTCAGTCATTTACAACTCAATACAAGCAGTACAATTCCTAAAAATAAAAAATATTAATTAAGTAAAATTTTTGAGGGAAGTCGAAGAATCGTAGACCTCTACAGTTGTTGAATGTCATGGTCTTCACCTATAAAAGAAAACGAAGTTATAATACTAATTTTATACATGGTTTTAACAAATATAATAAAACTTTTTCTTTAAAACATCATTCAATGAATTTATTATGCTTTTGACATAGTGTTTAGACACTATTATTTTTCTTTTCATTAAAATCGGTCTCGTAGTTATTAACAATTAAAACAAGTTTGTACAAATTTTAAATGAGTGCTCATAAATTACGAGGATTTGATGATAATTAAAAACTTTTTAGGCGAATAAAACAAAAAAACCTCTACAAATGCAAAATTTTAAAAAGTTAAAATGCTAAGGCATTACTTAATTAATTTATGTTATATATGTCTATGTAATGATAGACAGGCTTGCTTTTGCAATGCAAGAGAAAAAATATCTTTAGTGTCAAAATTGCAAATATTGAAACAAAAAAAAAACTTAAAAACCTTAAACAAAGATTGTCCTTTTTGACATCGACGATCTAATCTAAAAACTCAAGAGAGAGATTGTCCCTTTTGACTTTCAGATTGATCCAGGATCTAGATTAATAATTTTTTTTATAGGTTTTTCAATACGTGTGTAGCTTGAGCTATTACGAAAAAAAATTAAACTTTTTGGCAAAGAATGGGTAGGGGATCAAATGTCAACTACCTCTAATTCAGAAAAATTAATCGTTTATTTAAACAACTACACTTTCCATTCCATTCCAATGTAAAGTGTCGAAATGGATGCAATAAGAAGATCAATGAGAATATCCAGAACTGATCATACAAGAAATGAGATCATAAAAGAAAGAATGGGAATCGAGGGAAGCATAACTGATGACATCACTAAAAGGCAACTGATATGGTATGCCCATGTACAACGGATGAACGACAAAAGATTACCAAAACAGGTCCTAGAATGGCAACCAATAGGGCGCAGAAAAAGAGGGCGTCCTAAACTGGAATGGCAACAGTCAATCCGAAGATCAATGAGTCAAAAAAAAACCTGACGGAAGATGACTGTCAGAATCGAAGGAAATGGAAAATAGGCGTCGGACAACGTAGAAAAACGTTCTAAACCGACATATTAGTAGTAAACAACTACTGTATAGAGTAAGTCCAACTTAAATCCACATTAAAAAAAATTATTTTTTTATTAAACAGGATAAGAAGATTACAAAAGTTAGCAAAGAAACGAATGTACTAAATCTTTGGTTATCAAGATATTTACGCACGCAAGTTATTATATTGCTACGACAACTACATTATAGAATCTCTGTGTGTAAATAACTTAAAACTTTTGAGATTCAGTGCTATTTACATATGCTAAGAATATCCTGGATGTATGTATCTATCCAACATTTTCTTGGAACACAAAGAAAAAAAACGAATGAATATTAAAAAAAAAAAGAAAGAAAACTTAAATTCGTTGGACACTAACACAAGGTGCGGTCAAAACTGTGAAGTAATTCGATTAACTGTGCAGAGAAAACTTAACTGAAAAATTATAGAACTTTATGCTATGCTTAGCTAAGAAGGCATTGTGTTATTAGCACTTTTCAAAAAAAAAACATACAGTACGAAGTACGAAGTAGGCCTGGCTTTTGGGCTACTTTTTGTTAGCAGTTGATAAAGATTACTACCATGAAACATCTTATAGGTAAATTTATCGAAAAATTACATTAGTCAATTTTAAAATAACGAACTGTGCAGAATGCTATGAAAATAAACAAAAGTTTGACTTAACTGTCAATAACTCAAAATTTGAGAAATATTCTCAATTTTCTGTTAAATCTTACCTGGACAAAAAAAATACTAACCAATAGGTTTATGTTTTAATAGTTGTCTTAAACAAAAAAAATTAAGGTTTAAAGCTCAAATGACACGTTTAAGATTGACAAAATTAGAAACAAAAGATCTTAATTACTTCATGGTATAATTTTGATTTAAGAAAAAAAATAATGATAGATAGAAATTTATGTAAGCTGTTTTCAGTACCTCACTGTACACGCGGGTCTATTGTGTAACACTGTGTTTTACACGACGTTGTACATAAAAGTAAAAAGTTTTTATGAAAAAGTTTATATCATATAGATATCAAAATACCAATTTTTTTTTTTTAGTTTGTAAATAAAAATCCTATATATTTTTTAATTTAACGCACAAAAATCGTCACATGTGATGTGGTTACGAGAATATTAGGAATAATGTACATAAGCCATTGGTGTCTAGAGTTAGCTGGACAACTCAAAAATAACCGACCGACCTTAATGAAATTTAAATCAAGGAACTGCATTTCTCACTATAGATCTTGTTTGAAAAATATAAATTTAATAGTACCCGTGAATGAAAAAACAAACCCGGGTTTCATGTTACCCACGGAAAAGTATGAGAGAAACAAAACTTTTTTTTTCACGAAAGCTTGTTTGATCTATAAATATAATATCATAGTTTATTTGATAGATATCGTAAAGTTAAATGTGAATAGATGCGTTAGATAGATAGATAAATCGTAAAATATATTTGTTTTGGACACACATAATACAGTGGTCTGGACAATATGCAAAATAGTTTTATGCAATATTTATTATAATATTTCCTTCCCCAAATAAAATAGATACGCCACTGTTATGCATACGGACCAACGGAGTAGGTAAAGAAAAAAGGGTCTTTACAAAACGTTTTCTTTCCCAGATGTGTTTATTTTTAAAAATTCCAGACCATTTTTTGGTGCACTTGAATCAATAGAGCCCTTTCTATACAAAACGAGCCATGTGTTTTTTCCAAAATTATGAAGTGGTCTTGAATACTTTTATAGCCTGTAAATTGATTTATGGGCCAAGACGTTTTAACTTCGAAATAATAGGTCAAAATTTTAAAAAAATATTTAACGGTTTTTAAAAATTAAATACAGTTCAATAATAAAAAAAAAATATGAAAAAAGTTTTACCATACTTAAATTGATTCAAGCAAATATACAGGGTATTTTTTTTCAACGGTATTTGCTATAATTTTCAAAAGTTGATTTAGTTTTTCAAAATAGTTTATTTGCTTGAAGCAATAGACTTTATTACTAACTAAGTCCAACTAATTTGTCTCGTTTTACTTTTGTTGTTTGATTTTAATTAATTTTATAATTAAGTTAGCTTATTGGTTATGTATAACCTAAATTTCCATATTTCCATATTGCGTTTTCTCTTTAACCAGTCTTTAATTATTAAATGGGAATTATGATATATTTATTTTAATAATTATTATTTATGCTAAATAATATTATTTTTAAGATTATGTATAAAATTATTACTAACTCAAAATACGCGAGTTTTTATTTTAGGAAAAATATCAAATACCTTTATCCAATTTCAAAGGTCAAGTCAAATTTAGAAAAATAGATAGATCATTATCTTTGGTTAAATTTTAGAAACAATTATTAGTACTTCTCTTATATAGTATGGAAAAGGAACTGCTAAGCAATCTTTTTAGGTTATCTGGTGTTTTGGTGTAAACCTACATATTACATCAAACATGGTACTTTGATCTTATCAAATTTATTTATTTAAATTGTTTATATTTTTAGTTATTTAAAACATTCTACTTAATTTGTATATCTTTTAATAAAAATCAATAATGTACCTATATAGTCATAAAGACATGGACAGGACCTGTAAACTTGGTCTTTTTAATAAAAATTGCAAGAAAATATCTTCTAGCTTCAAACTAATCAAACCGATTTCACTGTCACCAACTATAGTGACAACAAATTATCATTGTAAAACAAGCAAAAACGGTTACGAAAAACCTTTACTGTGTTAGGACATTGATTTGTGGCTTTCTTTAGCCTTATGCAATGAAAATGCTATGAGATTATGTTTTTTCCAAAAAATTACTGTATGGCTTTACAAAATATTATTTCACTTAAGACATGGTCGATAGCACCAATACATTTGTTAAATCGATCGTCCTTCTGTCAAACAAATTATTGTAAACTGGAGACCTTGGGAAAATAAAAGAGGTAGTGGAAGACCACAAATGAGATGGGGCACGATTTGAAGAAACATGCGGACTAGATGGATGAACACGGCGTCATACAGGAAAGAGTGGAAGATATTGAAGGAGGCCTATATCCAAAGATGGATCGAAGAAGGCTAAATAAATAGATAGATAGCACCATTCTTTTTTAAAAGGTAATGAATGTACTGTTAACATTACCAATGCAAAACTGGTTTAATTACCGTGCGAATAAATACCTAACTCAAAAATTACTGTCAAAAAATTCACACACATTATACACAGAAAAATGAGATCTTCACTCTTGTTATTAGACAATAAAACTAGTGGTAGTTTATAACAAATAATGTTTAATTACAACTTGCGCAATGTCAATCATTGCTCTAGGTGACATTTTAGTGTAAAATACAGATGATAAAATAAAGTATTCCTACAAGGACTTTATAAATAAAAATTTTGACTCGATCTAAAATATGTACTGAGATAAAAGCTTATGGGCAGTTCTCAATAGGTAACATAGTCCTTTCTTAAGTTTAGTTAACGTGTTTTGACTTTTAAGTTAATTGATGGATAATTTATTTATTTTTTCAGTAAAGTTATTATTCAATACAATGACATACGAATAAAAAATAGGATGAAACAGTCTCTAAATAATCTAAGTTGTGTTTTAAGATGGTAACTAGTAAACCGATATGGATGCCATTTTTATTTTTTCTACAAAAAAAGGTTTAGTTTTCTGTTAGGTTAACGTTTTGATTTTTGAAAATATGAAAAATAACGTACATTTTTCGCTAAAGGTGGTTATTTTATTGCTTTGTTTAAAAAAAGGTCGAATTTTCTTAATATCCTTTCTTAGGATATAACTTTAGATCTTTTTTTCGAAAAAAAATAGGTCGTCAAAGTTAGACATGTACCAAATTTTAATGTTGACAAAGATCAGTACTTTTTTTTCATAATATGAGCTTTTTATCAAACTCCCTAATCATTTTTCTCTTTCTACATCATGGTTTTAACTCAGAATGATCTATTTGGTAATAAGTCGTTTTAGGTTTTAATTTCAAAGGTGTTAATATTTTATAAGATATTTAAGTGTGATGAGTTCATTTATTAACATAAATAGTTAATTACCTAATTACTTCGCATGTAGCGGATTAATTCCTTTAAGGGCAAAGATAATGACAAAATAAAGCAAAAATAATTTTTATTGTGATTTTTCCCAAAATATTTTTATAATGCTATACCTATACCTGAGACAAAATTAGTTTATGACTTTACAAACAAAAGCAAGTTTTTGTTTGGACAATCTAGTTTGCTTTACCTGAATCATAGAAAATTGAATGAAGGGTTCTACATAGGTTTTTCCATTTCATAATATTTAATTAGGTATACCATTATGCAAAAATGGCTTGACAATAACTTACGATAATAAACGACAATATACTTTTTGATTTGATTAAAAATATTATGAAACGAAATTCACTTGATTACCTACATGTTAGTGAAAGAAAATAAATAAAATAGAGTCTCTCTCAAAAAAACCAAAAAAATATACAGGAGATTTTTACATTTACCTCACTTTACTTAAAAGCTGTGAATTTGCAGATAGTGCTGATAATATCCAACTTAAGAAAAAAAATCAAATTTTCTTTTATCAAAAGAATAGTACGTACTTTAATAAGAAAATTATAAAGCAAAAATAGTTCGACAGGTACGTCGTTTTAAAGAATGCTATGTTTTGTAACATAAAACGTAAATTTTTATTTTTAATTTGATAATAATTGAATAGAGTCGATATTTGCTGTGACTACATTTATTTAGTCCATGGTTTTAACAATTTAGTGCTTTTTTTAAAATTTTGAAAGATTTACTTGTGGACCTTATAATAAAGAAATTTCTCATAATCGACAAAGTTGTTACTGAGATACAAAGAAATCAGTTAGTCATGTTTATTTTCCAAAAAGAAACTTGTGTGTAGTTTGGAAAATAAAATACATTTTGAAAATCTGGAAATATAAAAACATAAAATTTGAAAATACTTCGTGGTTGCTTACTTATAGTTTGAACTGGTAAATCTCAATCATATATGTATGAAATAGAGAATACAAAAATGACAACAAAAAATATCTATCACATATTCTATACAAGATATTGCTAGTAGCTAGGTCTGTTTTTTGAGTTTATCCTGACCAGATACTTTACAAATGTCCTGTAGCACAAATTTATGAGAGATGAACGTTTGCATGGAAAAAGTAGTTAGAAATTATAAATTTTAAAGTTATGATGCAATATCAATGGAAAATTACTTGAGATTAATTAATTACACCATTTTGGATACTTAGATGGTCAAATAATTTGGCTTAGGTACTTTTTGCCAAGTGAAGTTTTAGGTTTTAAACAAACAATAAAACCAAAATAAAGTAGAAATATCGATATCTACGAAGAAAAATACTTATAAAAACAATGTTATAATGACTTAACATAAATTTTTGTATTATTTAAACAAAAAATGTTATTAAATATCAATAAAAAAGTTTAATGGTTCAAAAAAACGAAAAAAAACTGTTATTAATGCAATAAAATAAATAAAAAATATCCTCCCTTAGTTATATTTGACGGGTGTCTTCAAAAAAAATCAGTGGTTTGTCAGAGGAAGGGTTGGCAATTATTGTTTCAGGCAACTAATCAAAAATAAAAAGTTGCAATGGACTCTTTTTTTATGTTTTTAATAAAAGATTCTTAAAAAATTCAGCCAGAAAAACAAAAGCTTAAGGAGCTTTTCGAATTTCGACAAAATAGGCTTTTAATGGCAAGAGAATGATAAGTTTAATGAGACTTTATTTTAACAACACTGTGCTACAATTAAGACAAAATAATGGACTTTTTATCCATTTTATTTAAATAATGTTTTGATGGAACAATTTTAAAGTTTACCAACGAGTTTTGGAGCTATAACTCAAATCTAGAGTTCAGTAAAGCTTTATTAAGGCAAAAGGTTGATCCTTTCGCATGCTGGAGAATCCGTCCTCCAGATAGAAATGGAGAGCATTTTATTTGCTGGCATATTTGGATAGTATTTAAACTTAACTTTTCAATAAAAAATATTCTACCAATTTTTCTTTTAAAAATTTAAAGTGATCATATATCAATAGAAAAATTGTCATGACATTGACATTTTCCTTGTATTTACTGTTTCAAGGACAAAAAATATTCAAAAATATTAAAAAATTCATAATTGTAACACAGATTATAACGTTAGTAAATTAAACAACGAAAAACAGTTATGGCACATCTCCCAACAAATTAGTTTTGGTTTTCAAAAACTAGACAAGACTATTTCTTTTTAAACGAACAATTTTACAAAAATTTCCTTTAGTTTTTCCAACAAAATACTACCAATAGGTTAACTAAAGTACTACTGAGTTTTTCTCAAACTTTCAACATAAAATTTTCACAAATTTTTCAAATTTTTTTTTCAAATTTTCCTAAATTTTTTCACAAATTTTCCAAAAACTAAATTACCCTGAACTACTGACACCACTTTGTAACAGGGCCTGGCGTGTATGACAGTGGTACTGTCAAATAAAGTGGTCAAGGCTAAAATGTTGTAAGCTACCAACTTAGGCTACAACTTATATAAATTATAAAAAGATTAAACGTTACTATATGTTATTAAATTTACACGATCTCGAAAGGGAATTTGGCGGTTCTTGGAGGAAAAGTATGCTATAAACGTTTTTCTCAAATGTATAACTAATGTAGGAAATCATACATACCTTTTCAATTTTCTTCTTGCAGCTTCACACTTTCACTTCTAATATTTATTATTTAAATATCAAATTTTTACTACCATTGAACTTATATATTCAAATATTCACACTTCTTAAACTTTTAGGTTTTATAAACCTTTTATATATTTGTTGTAAATATATATATTTATCAACATCTTAAACGTTGATTGAATGAGTGAAACTATTCAATCAACTGTTTAATTTACTTAATATTACTGTTTAGGTTTGGGATATGTTATTAATTAAAAATGCCGATTTTAGGGCAACGAATGGTTTGTATTTTGTTGATAAAAAACCATAAAACAGTTAAACACATTATTTCAAAACACTGGAAACAGTAATAATTAATGACTTTACAATCAATAAACTCTAAAAGAAAAGACCAAAATAATTATGAATATTAAAGTTAACAGTTTTATACAATGTTAAAATAATTGATAAATTTCCCCAGTTGAAATAAAACCCCCCTTAAGAAGTCTGAATGAAAGTGTAACGTACCAGGCAACGACAAACTAAAGAGTAAAATCCCTGACGACTTTCGAAAGTTTCAATACCCCGCTCTCTAGACATTCTCAGTTTGCCGCTAGCTGATTGGTCTAAATCTAAGCTTTCTTTAACGGATTTCTTCCACCACTCTTCTCTACAGACACTCTTGGCTGCCGTGGTCTGAATCTCAAGCTCCCTCGCATTGGCGAGAAAGACAAAGAGACAAAATACCACCGCAATTCAAAGATGCGTGGATTTAGAAATTCGGTAAAGTTTAAATCTTACAGTGTGTTTCTTAAAAGTTGAAAATAGTTTACCAAATTTGTTTCCAGTTACAAAATATGAATTATTTTGATGTTAGTGGCTCAAAGGACATATTAGCCGAATACAACTTTTATTAAAATACAGCGAACCTGAAAACATGCCTAAAAACAAGTCGCCGAGTTGCCATAAATTTTACTTAATCTTAACCTAGTCTTGCATATAATTAATGCTTGTTGATGTCAAAACAATATTTAATTAAAAATCTTTAAAAACTTATAAATGGCAAAAATACCATTTATGCTCAAATCCCGTTTTGTTACAATGTTCGATTATCTTTGCTTAAGGGCCGTCTAGGAAAATGATCACGTGATAGGAGTGTGATCACTTGATAGGAGCAAAAACGAACACAACAACAAAAGAGGTTATTTCGAACGAACGTCACTGGATGGCACCATTTAGGTAGTTTACATTAGGGTCACTGCATTCTGGAAGCCTGGCGTGCCAGGCTTCTAGGATGCAGTGACCCTAAGTTTACATAAGGCCACTATCGATATTCAATAACCACAGATATTAGTTTAAATAAAAATGAAATTAATCATAGTAATGTATTCAGTAACATTATCTTTTTAATTATTGTGATTAAAGGGCCCCGGCTTACCAAATAATGACATTCTATGACCAGAACAACCCGTTTACTTTTACATCCAAGCCCAAAATTGCCCCTGGCCCTAAATGGCCCTACCGCCGGCGACTCCATGCAGGGCCCCGCCTGGGTCGCCGGGGCCTCGGTGGGGATCTCCGCCCTCCCGCCCAGGCCAGTCCGGGCCTAGAAAGAAGAATACGCAGATTAAAAAAAAATTGATAATATTACCCATCCATCTAAATGTAAAACAGACTTTGAAACCACCACATCAATCGTCTTAAAATAATTAATGCAAAAAGTGTTATTAAATTATAAATACAAATATAAATAAATGGTAAGGCAAAATATACAAAAATGGTTAAGCAAAAAAAGAGAAATTAGGAGAAAACCTATATTTTAAAGTAATAAAAATAGTAAATTTAAAAAAAAATTATCATACTGTGAAGTTTTAAATCCATTATATTTTTTTTTCTCTCCCTGAAAATTCTGTTTTGCTATTTTATGTTATAGTTTAAATTAAAAAAAAAATGTTTTGTTTTTTGGCTTTGATGGTTTGAATAAACTGAAACGTCAAAAACGAACAAACTATAGTTGATGTTGTATTAAAGTGGCACCGCGTCATAGCTATGGTAAACCAAATTTTGCGGCAAAATCTAAGTAAAAAAGCCTTTAAAAATTAGTGTTTCACTTTGTACATGCAGTGTGCCGCCCGGGGTTTAATATTCGAAGGATAAAACACTGACCTTTTAAAGGAGAGATCAAATAGGTACTTATAGTTTTGCAAAGTCACCTGAAATGCTCCTAATACAGGGTTCTATCGATTTCATAAAATTTTGCTTCAATCTGCCCTTCAAAAGTTATCCAAATTCATATAAAATCTTCCAGATATAATTTCAACCCTACCGACAGAGAAAAGGCGCCTCTCTTTACGGTCCGAGCACAAAGTATCTGTTTTATGACCGACCCAGCACAGGTGGATAGACGGCACCTGATTGGCAGATTTTTTTGAGATGCGCTTTTAATTGCTTTCAGGTGTTATTTGCAAACCCTTTTAGTCGGCAGTATGCAGAGTTTAATAAATCAGTGTCGTTTCTGTAGGTATAGGAATAGAAAGTATTATTATCTATTTTTATTTCTGTAGTTTACGCCATAATTAACTGAACTAATTTTCATGAGTATATCTACCGCCGCCCATGTCACTTTTTTTAAAGGATATGCCGATGGTCGGCTTTTAACTTTGTGCAACTGACTTTGCAAAAACTATACCTAATAAATAAAAATCCGAAACATAAAAGAGGATTCAAAATTATATTAAAATGTGCGCAAATATTAATTTAGTTGTAAAAACGGTAATTTGTTTTGTAAAAAACTCCGTCATAATTTGTTTGACATAAACGGTCAAAACAACCACGAACAGAAGACGTCAAAGCCCGGCTAAATCAATAATATGTTCGTAACAACCATATAAGATTATATTATGTTCCTTTCTAATGCAATCGTTTAGAAGAAGACCTCAATAAAAAGCAAGTAAAATAGTAAGCCAATGACTAATTAGTGCAGTCATATAAGATCAATATCAATAAAAAAATTAAAGGAAGTGCATGCCACTGTATGTACCCCTCTACTCCCTTCCCGCCCATCCAGGTTTTGATGACGCGGTGTCACTTTAATACAACATCAAGTATAGACATTTTTATTGATTGATTCCCAGGATTTTTATAATAATTGAAATTTTCAACGATCAGGAATAATAACTAAATATAGCTTCATTTAATTTACTATACTGCCGCCTCTATAGGAACAAACCCAACTAACAATTATAGTAGCGACTACATGCTCCAAAGGCTTTCCTACTTTCTTATGGTAGAAATGTGGTGATCTCAACCAAAATTCGTTACTTTTTAGTTCTGACTACTGTTTAGTATCACGAAAAAGTAGAAGTTTCGTAAAAACGACCCTTTAAACTACCTGATAGGATTGTTTCTTGATAGTCTAATCTGATAGTCTGCTCTACCACAATAGCACGTTGCCAAAGTTTTACTTTCTTTTTAGTCGTTAATTCGTAATCACCCCGACATTTATATGTTACTTAATTACCACTACAAAGTTGGACTTAATTGAAGTCGCAAACGGGTGTATCCGACAACTACCTTATAACTTTATATTTTACTACATAGGTTTGGGTCATCATAGTAATATCTGATGTAATAATGTAGAGAAAATTACTTTTGAGGACAACCTAAAAGTCACAAAAACTTTGATTTTGTTTTTATGTCAATCCTTCAAAGTGGAGACTACTTCCTATTTCTACTTTAAAAACGTAAACATCTTAAAGTCGCCTGTTGGTCGCGACTAATGTTAACCTTACTTTTTGTGGCTCCTTAAATTATTGCGAATTTGTTATAATTTATAATCAATTAAAGCAAGTATCGTTTATAATAAATTCTTAGCAAAGTACGACTTGTAAGCAGAATTTTAAGTTGTGACTTAAGTGCAACTAATACAAGAGGTATAAACAGATCGAAAATGCTCCCTGGTTGTCATTGCTACGTTTTCATGCGAATTGAGTTCGGTTTAATCTTATTGGAATAAAGCCATAATAACACTATTATTGCAGTATTTTGACAAATTCACATTGCAGGCTAATAGTTGATCTTTCAAAATTGACATACCAAAGTCAAATACCGAACCGAACCAATACGTGTACTAGAGACCCAGAGAGAGAGATGTCCCAAAAATTTGGTTCTGTTGTCGCAAATCTGGCACCCTAGTTAAGTTAGATGCTAGGTCAATTTTTAGTTTTTATTGGTAGGCTTTAAGGTAGGATTGCCAGATCTGTTTTAGGTCAAAACGGGACTAAAGTTAAAAAAGAAGCAAAAATATGGGACATAGCAGAAAAAAAAAAACATAAAAATACATATGGAAAGTTTAAGAACGTTTGTGAGCCACTCATTAATAATGATGTCCGCCCAAGTAACACAAATTGCTGAAAAACAGCTACCAAAACACTTTAACAGCAAAACTGAATGTAAAATAGCTATTACAGCTGTATGCCGTTTCACTTCTAAGCAGCTTCTAAAGTGTTGTCGTTGCTGATTAGGCAATCTTTATTTAGCTCTCAAGGTGTCCATGAGAGCTCCAAAATATAGCACGTTAACATTAAAGTAATTTTGTCTAGAAATAAACAAGAAACAATGGCAACTATTACAAAATAACTATTTCCTGTAATGGACAGAGGCTTTACTAAAATGGCTGAAGAAAAACTTGTTATGTTCTACACTACTGTGATATAATCGCGCAAAAAAGGCGGCTTTCATCGTCAAAATGTTTGCCAGGTTAACTTTTCTGATAAAACCGGTCAAGATGGCTCATCAAAACGCAAGCGCCTCGAAAATTCAGAATAATAAACGTTTTTTTTCGGTGTTTGTTTTTAGGTTAGAAATTATTTTATTACAATTATCCTCTAAATACCTGTCATAGTCATATTTTATTGAATTTAGCACTTTCTAGAATTTATTTAGGCCCGGGATCCCCTGGAAATTAATACTTTTAGGTCCATACATTTAAAGAAAAATAAACTGGAAAACCATCATGGCCGCCTCGGCCGTCTCATTGGTTTCAGCAGTTTACCTCTAGACAAGCTATTTTTTAATATTTAAGCCTAAATAATGTTGATTTCTAGCTAACTTGCCTTCTAACAATTGGCCCAATAGGTAATACGAAAAAAAAAGAAGAGTCACAGATGTTATCTTTCATCTTGGGCGGTGTCACAACAACAAAATAAACAAATATCTCAATTAAAAATTGTGCGAACGTTAGAAGATAAAGTTATTACGTGCCCTACCACAGTACCCCACCAGTGGGAAGCAAAAAACATTGTATTGGCCACCGCCATCAGCAACCCTTAAGCTGGGTTTATACAGAAACATAGCATATCATGAGACATAACATGACATAAAATATCATTACAGAAGGAAACTGTAAGGCTGTTTATACAAAAAATATAATAACATGACAACATACAAGCTTGGTCCAAGTTCTTTAAATGAGGCCCCACACACTCTCACTAATTGGTAATTGCTAGGGGAGAATTCCCACAGTGCTTGGTACTGGCAGTTGACTCTGGTGCACTCTGCTTGGAATCAGGTGAGTCTAAATAAACAGACTACTAAAGCCGCTTGACTTGAAGTAAAACAAACAGAGTGTCATTCAAACCAATGAGATTAAAAAAATATTTTTTGATCTGATGGATTCAAACATTGTGTCCCTGAATGACATAATTTGTCATTAAGAAACACTTTTTTTTTTTGAACATTCTGATTTGACTGTTTTTTACTAAACACCGAGGGGTGAACAGCTCTCACAATCGGTGTACACATTTCTCACAATCTGTTCACAATCTTTACACAATCCCTCCCAATCACCCACAATCTGTCACAATCTCTCACAATCCCTCACAATCTTTCACAATCTGTACACAATCCCTCACAATCTTAGCAAAAGATTGTGGATTTTCACAATTGGTGTACACATTTTGGGGTTAGCTGGTCACCCCTCGGTTATTGAGTAGCAGGGCCGGTAACGGTAAATTAAGAGGGCGGCAAAGGAAACTATAGACATGATGACCTTTTTGTTTTTTTTTTTTTGGTCACAAGAATTTTGATGGGACGGCCCCCCCCGCCCCTTCAGGCACGCTACGCCGTCCCCAATCCCCTCACAATCTTGCCACAATCCCTCACAATCTTAGCAAAAGATTGTGGATTTTCACAATCGGTGTACACATTTTGGGTTAGCTGTTCACCCCTCGCTAAACACACTCTTGACTACTAATTTTCACTTGTCCCAAGTAAGAAAAAATGAAAAAAGCATGGCACATTGATTGCACAGTTTTATTTACATTTTTTAATTTTAGAAGCAGTTAAAAGAAATGAAGTACAAAGTCCAGAAAGCAACCCAGGATGGGGCCCATTTGCTCAGCCCTTGGGAATGTCAGCAAGGAAGCCAAAAAGGGGGTCTGCTTGCAATTGACTCCTACTCATTTTACACATTTTTTTTTTATAATTATTAAAATTAAATTATATAATGTACAGGGAATTAAACATCTTTGCTTTATTACCATGAATGTACGGTAGTGGCGGTTAGCACCCTTAAAGGATCTAACCTGGCACGTCGGCATGCCTTTCTGGGTATGTTGTGCTGTGTACTTACTGTGTATGACTCGGATAACAATTTAAATTCTATCTAGTAAATAGAACCCAGTAGACTTCAAAATATATTTTAGGCCAGAAACTTAGTCATCTTGATATACCACATAATGCCATAATTATAGCCTTAGAGCACTGGTGTACCTTTTGATATAATCAACAGGGTACAGAGAGCCACAATGTGCCTGCACTAGCTGTTAGTTCAAAATAGGCACTCCATATACCATACCTTTTGACATAATCAACAGGGTACGGAGAGCCACAATGTGCCTGCACTAGCTGTTAGTTCAAAATAGGCACTCCATATACCATGTATGTGGTGATTTTCTGAATAGTCAGGTCACCAAATCCATTCAGAGAATCACCAGATTAACCCACCCCCCTCATATCTATATTTTTTTACCTACTGGTCAAAGCTTGTCCGTTACCAGACTACCCATGGGTCAAGGTTTCTTTAGTTAGCTCTTACGACAGGCCTGGGGGTTACCTTGGTGCTATTAGGCATATTCATAATCTAAAAAAATCTAATAAGAAAGGGGCCCCTCTTGCCTCCCCAAGCCCCATGAATGTAAAATAATAAGTTTGGAATTATTGTTATAGAAATAGCGGTGAATGTATTAACATTAACATTTAAATCTATGTTTTCATATTAATGTTTGTAATTTGAAAAAGCATGATTGGCTAATAAAGATTTATTCAATTCAATTCAATACACCATTGTATCAAATGTGTATTACATTGGTGAGTGGTCCAACAGAGGGGTTCCAGAGATACAACAAAAAGGAGGACAATTTAGATTTTTTGAACATACATTGTATAGACTTAAAAAATGAATTAGGTAGTATATGGTTTTCTTTTACAAAAAAATGTTTTTTTTCTAACATGCCAAAATAAAAGTTTTTTGTACCTCTAAGGATTTTTCGAAATACATTCTTTAAAATAAATGGAAATTCTTGAGAAACCATATTTATTACACAATTACCAAAATAGTTTTTTACTCAGTTATGTAATACACCAGAATGTGCCCTTTGTATTTAAAGTTCTCTAGAAAAAGGGGGAGAGGTGATCGCCTCCATCCCCTCTGGGATCACCACTGGTAAGGCAGGCCTTAGTAGAAATAGTTAGAGGAAATTTTTGTTATTAAAGTAACTAGGTAAATAAAAACAAGAAATTTATTTAGTTATTGAGCTAATAAACTGGCTTCTTAATGCCCAGGGTGCAGCATCATAGAGGGCCCAATACAATGGGTTACACAAGTGGGTCCATACCTTTTTGAGAGCCTGGCCTGATTATGTGCTAAGTTAAACCAATTCTACAGTACTTACTAAAAAATTTGTACACTTGCTGTCGGCAGCTCACATAGTGCACAATGATGACAAAGTTAGTGCTTAATTATATATCATCTATTAATGCTAAGCAGGCAGAAAAATGGAGGGCCAATGTACCAAAATCAAGCATTATGTTTGTCCATGGTGCATTATGTTGTTATATACACCAGCCCTTGAGTTACAACAAAAAACAGACAGACTGATGAAAAAATTTTGACAGCACTTTTAAGGTTCACTCAGCACTGATAAGTACCAGGCAGGAACCCCTTGTAATGGCTTCATTGTGTGCCCCCTGACAAGGCATCGCACCAGGGTTTCAAGGAACCAGTCACTGTTTACTCAACTTTAGTTCCCTGTCAAAGATAAAGGGATACTCTAAAAGATGGGCAAATAACTATCTTTTATGGCTGTGAGTGGACATTTGTTTAAACAAACACCAAATTGCTTGTTTAAACAAAAAACACAACACACAACCAGAGATTAGGTTAGAAAAGAAAACAACAAACAGAAGGCACAGTCCGTGAAGAAACCGGTTGCGTAACTCGGTGTTTAGGCGGCCGGGCCGTGACGTCAGGGCTACGTCACAGTTTTGCTAGAAATCAGCAGTCAAACGCTGTTTATATCGAAATTTCGTCTTTTGCGAGGAAATTTTGTACATTTTGGGTCTTTTCGTCGTGTAAGTGTTTAAATACCTATTACGTTCTTACTATAAATATATTAAAAACTAACTAAAAGAACTGGTGAGTTTTTAAATATAATTAAAAATTTTAACAAACACAAATTTTCCTGTGTCGGTTGTTTTCTACCCATACAATGTGGGTCATACAAGGTTACAAGGGGAGCTGGGACATAGACCTTGGGGGGTATGGGTTTTCTCTCTATACTGCATCTGATATCTGCAACCAACACATAATTTTTAAGATAACTTTTTGGTAGTTATCATCACAATCACTATAGGCCAGGATAAAGATTATGAAATGAACTTTATATACACATAGAAAATTACTAATAGTTTAAAAAATACTCAATGTTGTTGGCTGTTTTTAAGGCGCCTGATGCTAAAAGTAGTTCTTAAATGATGTACCTATTACACAGCATACCGACCTCTTCATGAAAAAAAATTAAACTTAAAAAAAAAATAATTTAAAAATTTCGTAAAAATTGAGGAAAATAATATTGCTGTTAATTTATTTTAAATATTTGATTTATTTTCTCAAAGTTAAAAATAACGAAAATATTCCAAATTCAAAATTACGCTTAGACTACTTGCTACCAACTAAAATTAAAATACTTACGTAATTTTGAATTTAAAATTTCTTCGTTATTATTTTAAACTTTAGGCAAAATTTTTTTTCAAAAAAATTGTTTAGAATTAAAAGGCTTATCAGAAAAAAATATAAAATACAGGATATATAAATTTTTTTAAATGTTTTTTGAAAAACACCAAAAACCGATGATCTATTTTTAAAAAATTTAAGTACCTTAAACAGCATTAAAAATTCTACTAGTTTGCCAATTTAAACTTTTTTCTCTTTATAATAAAAAAGTTAGCAATGGTGGACACTTAACTTGGAACACTCTGTATAACGCTCAAGCAGGAGGGAAGGAATATTAGCCTTACGTTACAGTCGATGTATTTTTTTATGATATTTCTTGAAAATGCGTTTTGTAGGGGTGATCAAAAATCCTGATTCTTTGCGTTATGTAATTTATGAATCTTCCCTTACTGCCTTATTGACTTTTAGTCATTTTAACTTCCTTTTTTTTTAATTTTTTTGTATAAATTTTACACAAAAAAATCTAGTTTTAGTTATTTCCTACCCACCAAAAAAAACCAATAATATGTGGCTAGTTTGCTTTAGAGTTCGGCGTAAAAAATTTCATTAAATTGAACAAGAGAGTAGGAAAAGTATTTATAATCGTGTCCTGAATCTGATATTTATGAAACTATTGGAATTTTTATCATAAATTTTTAAATGATTTAATTTTGTAATAAATTTTGGTATTTTTTCGGCTTTTAAATAGACCTATCTCTCTTTCTCTCATAATGTAACGTATAGGTCTTTCTTTATTGACCGTGGAACAGGCAAAATGCCGCGTCATTGGCTGGGAGTTACCACACAACCGGTTTCTTTACGAACCTTGGATCAGGCATGACAATAAATCTCCTTTTTTCAACAGTCATAATCGCACTGCTCTTCTGGCCAAGCATTTTTGGGGGCTGTTCAAAAGTTTTGTAATAAACAGCTTAAATACAAAATTGCTAAATTGTTGCTTTTTCTAGCTAAATAATAGGAATAAGAGCTAAAAATTTATGTTATTTAGCTAGCTAAATTTTAGCATGCTTATTAGCAATTATTTAACTTTAAAAGAGCAAGTCCTGTATAATATTACATCAAAAGCCATTTCACCCATAAACACCTGCTATCAGAGAGGTTCTATAGCTAAAATAATTTCTAAACCACAACTAGCTGTTTTACAGCAAAAACTAAGCTCTGACAACACTTTCACAGCAAAGTTTTTGCTTTTAAACTATATTGTCCAGTTTGTGTTACTTGGGCGTAATATGCACTTGTACGCAAGCATATGTTAAAAAATAGTTTTATCATTTTTGTGTTGCAGTTGACTTCTTAAAATAAAACAATTCATGTGAGATAAATTGGTAAGAGTTTAAAATTTTGTGCCAAGTTTGAAAAATGGGACAAAGGACGTCTCGTTAATACCTTGTCCGCCTTGATTTTTTATTGTAACAATGACAAAAATATAACGTTTTAACCTAAGCACATTGTACAACAACATTCCCCAAATTATGCTGAATTGATGTACGGTACTTATATATTCAATTAAAATTTGTTTACTGCTTTAATGTAATATTTAATACCAACAATCAATTCACCGTTGACAAACTGTTCAAAGTTGCGATGCGATAGAAAGACCTAGTACCACACCTTCTGACACCTTCAATAAAAAACATTTTAATATTTTATGTATCTGTTCCCCAAATGATGACTTTCTAGTCGGACAACTTTCTTAATAAGTAAAATTAACGTTTACTTAAAATTTATTGTAAACCATGTAAAAACTCATAAACCTTACTGATTCTAATTAGAGTTTGAAATAATGATTGGAAAATTTAATTGATTTTAATATGTTTTGTGCCCATTTGAACTATCCTTATTGAGTTATGGACGCGTTCCCCAAGTAATTTTTCGAGTATAAAGAGAACAAAATCTAGGACGTTTTTATTAGAAATGTTTCTGAAATGTGGAGATGAGTTTGAAGTATAACAATCTGACAATAATTTGAAAACTGTAATTTACTACAGCTTTAACTAAAAAAATCTTCTCCAATTGAAATTTTCCACCTCCATGATTTTTACCCATATGTTTTGGTATATTATAAAAACTTTAATATTTACTTTTATTTATTTGTAACGGTTCACTTCTTTTGAGTCTTTTATTTGTTTTTGTAAACAAGACGTGTTCATTTCTAGTTTTATTGTGAACATCTTTGGCATTTTTCAGCAAACTTATTTGGAGTAAAACATCAAAGGCTAAGGTAGATTTATAGCCCGTCATAGTGGTTTAGGAAAGACTTACCCACAGTACACCAATTAAAAAATAGTAATGACAAATCGGCTTTCCCGCCAAATATTTTTAGCGCTACACCCCGTATTTTTAGTTCAGGACGACAGCTCCGCGATGGCGCTATCCCAGCAGAAAATGCACCGTTAAGCCCTGTATCCTGCGTGTCTTTAAATGTCTTTTGGAATTTGAATTTGTCAAGCACTTGATGTGCACATCGATAAAACTCATAAAACTTGTCAAATTTGTTTTTTGCGAAGATTTTTTTTATGTGGAAGTGGAATTTTGTTCACATTTCTTTTGAAATAAAAATCCAAAAAAATCGGTGTGTTTGCGTTTTATCACGGGAAAGTGAAATCTTGCAGAGCAGAGCGATGACTTCTCTCAAAACAGGTTTAGAATGAGAGGTGCTTGTTGTGTTACGGCTCGGTTCGGTGTAAGTGTAATAGTTACTGATTTTTAATGTATTCATACTAATATAAATTATGATTAAAATAAATTGTTATTCTATTATGCAAAATTTGGACTTATTTTTTTTGACATAATTTTATTATCTTTCAGAAAACAAAGAATTTCAACAACAAACTAAAAACTAACTGACCTGTATAATAATATACAAGGCGCAGAGCGCAAAAATGAGTTCAAACAGACAGCTATGGGATGGCGCTGTTCAAATGCCATTAATTGTATTAAGAGTTTAACATGGGTGTGTCCAATCTATTTCTGTGGTTAGTAATCTGTGGACTTACCTTTCTTGCGAGAATCCAAAAATCGTGTCCTGGTGGTGATATTTCTTAGTACCTTCTGAAAGTTTTACATTCATTTTCGATCAGGAAAATCAGGAAAATATAACCTCTCTGTAACGAAATATTTTTGTTTATTTTTCCACAGATTTTTGACATTTGTGCTAGCCAATATCGACTCGAGCTGGAACTCGTGACGGGCAGGCACAGTGAGTGCAGATTCGGTCACAGAGCGGCATGGGCACAGTGGACTGTTTGCGCTCACTATATTTAAGAGACTCTTAAACATTGGAAAAACTCTTTTTGTGCAGTAATTTTAGTTTTTTAAGATGTTTTACCGGTTGTTTCATGTTTGTCGATAGGGAGAGTTTGTTTTAAGGATTTCAGCAGGTTGGTCATGGAGATATTAAATTCGATAACAACGGATTACTGGTCACCTCATGTTGGGGTTAACCGGATAAAAGGCCCACGCATTTTCTCCGTCGAGAGTAGTTTGCTCCGTGCCACAAATAATTTTGGAAACAGTGACAGAAAGTGACAAGCGTCCTTTTCATTTTTTGCCTGAGAAAAGCGCGGTAGACGAAAATCAGAAAATTGATTTTCCGCGAGTGTGGTTAGCCAAATAACATCTAGGTAAGCGTAATTTGTTAGTTTTATGCCTTTCTACTAGTAGAGTTATGGGTTTGGCGGGGTCGGTCGTATTTTCCAAATTAGAGTTATTCTTCTGACACCCCTCCCTTTGGTATTCTAGGCTTTCAAGTTTGGGGCTCCTTTTATTGGACTGTGCGAACACCTGCTACTTCAAAACCCTCACATCACCTGCATTTTGGGCACTCTGCATTTTTACCAAACTACCAGATGAACTGGTGCTCAGAAAATCTCACAAGAATTGTGCTCGTCCTTACTGCTGTAACCTGACTAAAACCGCCTGACCTAACCTAGAGAACTCAATCGGCGAAGCTGGTGGTGGCCTGAGATTTTGTGATATCCTCTTTATATCAACCTGATTCATTGAGGATTAAAATGTCATGTTAAAAACCAAAAATTGATATAACTGCTGTGTAGCAAATAGGAGATTTTACATAATTTAGTTTTTGATAATTAGCTAGGGACTGGCCAGAAATTTATAAATAGGTAGGAGTTACTTGGAGTATCAACTTTCCTAAAGTTTATTACATGCAAGTTTTTTTTTAAAGAGCTGTTTTACTTGTTTGCAACCCCCACCTCCTTTGCTAAGAGTGATACTTAGCTGGCGCCCCTTTCTTGCCAGTACATTTATTAAGTGTTAAGAGCAACCCTCTCCGAACCAACGACCTGCTCACCGACTAAGAGCTGCCGTGCCAGATTTAACAAAATCTGAATCTGAACTTTGTGAGACACATTGCATTAGCCCTTAGAGGGTAGGGTTAAGTGTTACATATTTATTTATTTATTTATTGGATACTTTACAAACATTACTAATTAAGGTAATAACATATAGAGAAAAATTTAATGAAAAAAAGTTAATATAATATATAATAACTTAACCTACTGTCTACCTACAAAAGAAAAAAAGATAAAATATTACATAATGCGTAATGAATCGTTATTGTCAAATTAATTAAATCATAAATAATAAAACAAACTGAGTTGAAACCTGGTTGAAACGCCATGGAAACGCAGCAACCGACGGCAAGACGACAGTACGGATTTATGTGTGTGTGAAAGAGAGAGCGCGAGACACAGAGTAAATTTACTGAGAAGAAAAGAAACAGTGCCATAGCAAAAGGGAACTTGTATTTTACTGACCATCATTTTAACGACCAACGTATTTTCGATAAAAAACCGCCTAGTTTGTGGTAAAAACAAATATTAACTTTAAAGTTAACAGGTGTTAGTCAAGTACCACTTCTAAACAGCTCTACTGACCTATCACTTAACTACAACTCAGTTTTATCCCAAAAACCACCTTCACTTAGCTTCTACCACCCTCGCTTAGGCTTAGCTTCTACCATCAAAAAATCAACTACTACCACCTACCGTAGTAGATCCTAAGGGAAGGTGGAAGTACTTGATTTTTTTGTGGTGAAAGCTAGGAGAAGTTGGTGTTAGAAGCTAAGCAAAGGTGGTAGTAGTTGGTTTTTTAGGGGTAGAATCTAAGCGAAGGTGGTAGTAGTTGGTGTAGAATCTAATAATTAAAGGTATTTTTGCTATAAACCTGAGCTGTAACTAAATAATAGATAAATAGGTAACTGTATGGCAGTGGTAGGAGCTTTTATTTATTAGTTATGATTTGTTTCGACCCTATACAATTTAGTCTGACGTGAAATAGTATAAAAAATCGTTGGTCAGTAATATCGAAGTCAGTAAAATTCGGGTCAGTATAATAGGCAGACCTCAAAAAGTGTTTTGATTTATAAACAAATAAAAAATGTCTTTGGTCTTCTGTTTTTTACTAATCTTATTCAAGCTAATCTGTGCTTCTGTTAAAATGGCTTTTTGATGAATGATGTCACAAAACAACGAAGCCTTCAAGTTTATTATAGTGCAAATAATCTGCAATCAAGTACAATCTACATAGAGAAATGTGAAGGCACATAAACCAAAGGAAAATAGGTAAGGGAGAGAGCTATAAACCATGGGGAATACGCCCTTTTTATTGGCTTTCATTATTCAGAATAATGATATCTGTAGGAAAATATTTTAAATACTATATCTTCAAACACATCGCAGAAGTCCCATGTATAAAAATTTCCTTTTTTTGTTACAGGATCCACGTTTTCAAAGACGAGGAAACCTCTTCATATGAAGTTAGCGAAGCACCCTAAAAAACGGTCAAAAATAAGAGCGACAAAATTAATTTTTCCACAACTAATTCACGACTAATTCACGGCAAATTATCCACCTAGTCACGATTCGATCTGCGATGGGTGCTTCGATAACTTCATGCTCATCCTAATTTTAGATAACATAGTACATATTACAGACATAACCAAACTAAAAAACTTAGCGTGTTTGTTTACTGTTGTGTTCCATATTGTATTGTAATAATTCTACCAAAAAGAAACGATTATATTATTTGCAGCTACATCGCTACTTTTATGCCATTACGGAAAAAAAAACCAGCCTCTACGACGTAGTAGATACCTGGCTGCGACGTAGTAGTGTAGTTGTTACTACAGTGACTTTAAACACTTGGCCTAGTAGTCATAACCAGAAATTGGTTTTCCACTTAGGGAATTAACACGTCGCTGTATGGTATACTGAGACGTAGCGGGAATACGTTGCGGTTACCTTTAAGAAATTCTTTCTAGTTGGGGTTTCATCGTGACAACTTTAAATGTTTGTTGGGAAGCCCCATGTAGAAATTTTTAGGCGCGAATCTCCAAGGGGGGACTCCCCCCCCCCGCAAATCACAAAATATATTTAGGTTTGACACACAGAATATACCTTCTGGTCAGGCTCTAGGACAATCGCCGCCATTTCTTCAAGGCCGATTCGCCGCCAGGCCAACTCGCCGCCAGTCTAATTTGCAGCCGACCAAAATAGCCGTCGGGTCAACTTGCCGGCAAGCTGCCGTAATTTTTGTTTGCAATTTGGTGTATTAAATGGTTTATTTATGCTTTTTTTAGTAATCTTTCAACAGAGCTTTTTCATCTACTTCGGATTCGGATAAGCTACAGGTTTTATATTTGACAGGTGTATAGATTTCCGGTGACAATTTAATATTTTAATCAATCAGAAAATTCAAAATGGCTACCAGATTGGCGGAGATTTTTATTTATAAACCAATTTGTCTTAAATTTGAAACAATACGATGTTAAGGCTACGTATTTCAATTTTTAACTTAAACCTAAAAAAAATCATATTGACGCTCCAAAATTGTGGAATTTTCCAATTATATACCGGTATAAATCAAATTTTGAACTAACTTGGGATGTTTATTTATTTATTTATAACATAATATGTAAACAAAAATTATTTAAAAAAAACACCCAAATTTACTTGTAACTACCTACTAGTCGTAGTTGGGTTCAAAATTAATAGGTATACCTATAATAATGTACGACATGCTTCAAATTTTAGTTTTGATGCCCAAAGCGCACTTACGAAATTATACAGTTTTGTATTTTCATGAATCAGGTTATTGGGTAATTTTGTACCCAACTGCGACTCGTAGGTAGTTACAAGTAAATATAGCAGCTCGGTGTTTTTTTTTTATTTAAATTTTTTTTTATATCCAACTTTTAAGTTTAATTCTTATTCAGCCTATAAAAAGCACTATGAATTTACCATTCGTTGAGCTTTACCCAAAAAGTACGTGTAGATTTTCACGTGGCTGAAGTTAGCTTGGGATTCGGATTTCAATCTGCGTTAAAGTACGGTCGTCCAGAAAATAACTAGAAATGGTTTTAATAAAATCAAATTTCTTTTAGGATAGAAAATTATTAGGTTTAATCAGTTTATAACAAAAAAAAATATTTTTCGGAACTATTGCACCCCGTGGTCCAAAAAAAAATCAAAAATCTTTGAAAGCTTTTTTAAACTTTTTAAAAATTCGTATAATTAAAAATAAGGTTTGTCAGATATTTCTTTCGACCAGGTATGACAAGAGCTCGGAAAAAAATCTACCTAGCCCAGTTTATAAAGGTCTGCTACAGGGTGAACACAAAAACTGTAAAAAAATTCTAGTTATTTACTTGGCAATAAAAAGTTGAAAATAGTCTAAAAAACATACTGGTAACGGATAATATCAAATTTGGGTTTAGGGCATGAGCTACAGGGTGATATCGAAATTAGTAGTAAAATTTTCTAATAATCACATTTTAAAAAAACAACATTGTCGAGAGCTTTCGTTTGCAAAAAACAGTTAAAAACACGTTAAGCAGTCAGACCATTAACTGGTTGTATTACCTTTTGTTTTAGGAATTGAGCTACAGGGTGATATCAAAATTAGTAGTAAAATTTTCTAAAAATCACATTTTTAAAAACAACATTTTCGAGAGCTTTCGTTTGCAAAAAACAGTTACGTTAAACAATCAGACCATTAACTGGTTGTAATACCTTTTGTTTCAGGAATTGAGCTACAGGGTGATATCGAAATTAGTAGTAAAATTTTCTCAAAATCACATTTTTAAAAAACAACAATGTCGAGAGCTTTCGTTTGCAAAAAATAGTTAGAAACACGTTAAACAGTCGTACCATTAACTGTTTGTATTATCTTTATTCTCAGGAATTGAGCTATAGGGTGATATCGAAATTAGTAGTCAAATTTTCTAAAAATCACATTTTTGAAAAACAACATTTTCAAAAGCTTTAGTTTGCAAAAACAGTTAAAAACACGTTAAACAGTCAGACCATTAACTGGTTGTATTACCTTTTGTTCCAGGAATTGAGCTGCAGGGTGATATCAAAATTAGTAGTAAAATTTTCTAAAAATCACATTTTTAAAAAACAACAATGTCGAGAGCTTTCGTTTGCAAAAAATAGTTGGAAACACGTTAAACAGTGGTACCAGTAATTGTTTGTATTATATTTATTCTTAGGAATTGAGCTACAGGGTGATATCCTAATTAGTAGTAAAATTTTCTAAAAATCACATTTTTAAAAAACAACAATGTCGAGAGCTTTCGTTTGCAAAAAATAGTTAGAAATACGTTAAACAGTCGTACTGTTAACTGTTTGTAATATATTTATTCTCAGGAATTGAGCTACAGGGTGATATCGAAATTAGTAGTAAAATTTTCTAAAAATCACATTTTTAAAAATCAACAATGTCGAGAGCTTTCGTTTGCAAAAAATAGTTAGAAACACGTTAAACAGTCGTACCATTAATTGTTTGTATTATATTTATTCTTAGGAATTGAGCTACAGGGTGATATCCTAATTAGTAGTAAAATTTTCTAAAAATCACATTTTTAAAAAACAACAATGTCGAGAGCTTTCGTTTGCAAAAAATAGTTAGAAATACGTTAAACAGTCGTACCGTTAACTGTTTGTATTATATTTATTCTCAGGAATTGAGCTACAGGGTGATATCCAAATTAGTAGTAAAATTTTTTAAAAATTACATTTTTAAAAAACAACAATGTCGAGGGCTTTCGTTTGCAAAAAATAGTTAGAAACACGTTAAACAGTCGTACCATTAACTGTTTGTATTATATTTATTCTCAGGAATTGAGCTACAGGGTGATATCCAAATTAGTAGTAAAATTTTCTAAAAATCACATTTTTAAAAAACAGCTATGTGGAGAGCTTTCGTTTGCAAAAAATAGTTAGAAACACGTTAATCAGTCGTACCATTAATTGCTTGTATTATATTTATTCTCAGGAATTGAGCTACAGGGTGATATCGAAATTAGTAGTAAAATTTTCTAAAAATCACATTTTTAAAAAACAGCAATTCCGAGAGCTTTCGTTTGCAAAAAATAGTTAGAAACACGTTCAACAGTCGGACCATTAATTGTTTGTATTATATTTATTCTCAGGAATTGAGCTACAGGGTGATATCGAAATTAGTAATAAAATTTTTTAAAAATCATATTTTTAAAAAACAGCAATGTCGAGAGCTTTCGTTTGCAAAAAATAGTTAGAAACACGTTAATCAGTCGTACCATTAATTGTTTGTATTATATTTATTCTCAGGAATTGAGCTACAGGGTGATATCGAAATTAGTAGTAAAATTTTCTAAAAATCACATTTTTAAAAAACAGCAATTCCGAGAGCTTTCGTTTGCAAAAAATAGTTAGAAACACGTTTAACAGTCGGACCATTAATTGTTTGTATTATATTTATTCTCAGGAATTGAGCTACAGGGTGATATCGAAATTAGTAATAAAATTTTCTAAAAATCACATTTTTTAAAAACAGCAATGTCGAGAGCTTTCGTTTGCAAAAAATAGTTAGAAACACGTTAAACAGTCGTACCATTAACTGTTTGTATTATATTTATTCTCAGGAATTGAGCTACAGGGTGATATCGAAATTAGTAGTAAAATTTTCTAAAACTCACATTTTTCAAAAACAGCAATGTCGAGAGCTTGCGTTTGCAAAAAAATAGTTAGAAACACGTTAAACAGTCGTACCATTAATTGTTTGACAATCAAAAATACAACTTTAGAAGTCTAGAAATCGAAAGTACTCAAAGATTGTATCAGAACCGATTAGATCAAAAATTAATAAACACAAATCACTCATTTGAAGAGAAATATACAAACATAATAAAAAGCTTGAAGGAAGCAAGCAACGAAGCTGTTGGATACCAAGATAATAGAAATAACAGGAAGATGTGGTGGACGGAGAAAATACAGGAAATGGTCAAAGAGAAAAAACGCACATACTTGAAATGGCTCAGTACTAAAGAGCAAAGAGACCTAGAAATATACAGGGAAACCAGAAGACAGCTAAGAAGTTTGATACGCACAGAAAAAAATTAAATGTTCGAGCGCAAATGCCACGATATAAATACACACGTAGGAGGTAGGCAGAGCTCTGAAGTATGGAAATTCATTTCTACAGTAAAAAACCCAACAAAAGAAAAAGTAAATATCCAGATCATCAAACCAGAACAATGGACAGAACACTACAAGGGACTGCTGCAGGAGACAGGACCCGAATATCTAACTGCCTCTCCGAGGAGAGACATAGAAGTACATGGAGAGGAAGTAATCATCGAAAAAGAAATGATAAAGAATAGTATAAAAAAGCTTAAATCCGGAAAAGCTAGCGGACCTGGGGGAATATATGCTGAAATGCTCAAATATGGATCAGAGAAACTACTCGAAAATCTCACATATATTATCAATCAATGCATAAACGGACATCCAGTACCTAATGATTGGAAAATTGCATTCATATCCTCAATACATAAAAAAGGAAACAAGCTGGATTGTAACAATTACAGAGAAATTTCAGTCACCAGCGCTCTAAGGAGATTGTACGGTAGGATTCTAAGAGATCTAATAGAGAATGATTTTCATGAAGAAGAAGAAGAAGAGCAAAGTGGGTTTCGTGCAGGCAGATCTTATAGTGATAATGTTTTTTGTCTTAAACAAGTAATTGAGAAAAGAAGCGCCAGAAATATAGAGACTCATGTTACCTTTGTGGACCTACAAAAAGCATATGATACCGTTCCAGTAGAAAAATTATGGACGGTGTTGGAACAAACTAATATCAATCATACATACATAAAAGTGATAAAAGAACTATACAAAGGGTCAAAATCTAAAATTAAAATTGGAAATCGACTTTCAAAAGAATTCCTGATAACAAAAGGCTTAAGACAGGGATGTTGTATCTCTCCAACTCTTTTTAAAATATATATAGTAGTGGCTCTAAAAAACTGGAAACGTAAAGTGCACGGCATGGGAATACAACTTAACGACCGATTTACTATATACACACTACAGTTTGCTGACGACCAAGTAATTGTAGCTAATGACAAAGAAGACATGGTGTATATGATGAGAAAGTTAACGGAAGAATACCAAAAGTTGGGACTAACAGTGAACGTGGACAAGACACAGTACTTATGTATTGGAAACGAATCCAGTGAGTTAGAACTAGACAATGGACAAACAATATCTCCATGCAATGAGTATGTATACTTGCGTGTCACATTTGATAAGACAGGAACAGACTGTAAAGAATTGGAAAAAAGAATAGTAAAAGCAAAAAAGGTTATTGGATGTCTTAACAGTATTTTATGGAGCAGAGAGATAAGAAAGAATGTAAAATTTAACATATATGAAACAATGGTAAAAAGCATGCTGTTGTATGGAATAGAGACTTGTCGCGTAACATACAAAACAAAAATGGAAGTGTCGAAATGGATGCAATAAGAAGATCAATGAGAATATCTAGATTAGATCACATAAGAAATGGGATCATAAAAGAAAGAATGGGAATCGAGGGAAGCATAACGGATGACATCACTAAAAGGCAACTGATATGGTACGGCCATGTACAACGGATGAACGACGAAAGATTACCAAAACAGGTCCTAGAGTGGCAACCAGTAGGGCGCAGAAAAAGAGGACGTCCTAAACTAGAATGGCAACAGTCAATCCAAAGATCAATGAGTCAAATGAATCTGACAGAAGATGATAGTCAGGATCGAAGGTGGTGGAGAATAGGCGTCGGACAACGTAGAAAAACGTTCTAAACCGACATAATAGTAGATTATATTTATTCTCAGGAATGGAGCTACAGGGTGATATCCGAATTAGTAGTAAAATTTTCTGAAAATCACATTTTTAAAAAACAACAATGTCGAGGGCTTTCGTTTGCAAAAAATAGTTAGAAACACGTTAAACAGTCGTACCATTAATTGTTTGTATTATATTTATTCTCAGGAATTGAGCTACAGGGTGATATCGAAATTAGTAGTAAAATTTTCTAAAAATCACATTTTTAAAAAACAGCAATGTCGAGAGCTTTCGTTTGCAAAAAATAGTTAGAAACACGTTAAACAGTCGTACCATTAACTGTTTGTATTATATTTATTCTCAGGAATTGAGCTACAGGGTGATATCGAAATTAGTAGTAAAATTTTCTAAAAATCACATTTTTAAAAAACAGCAATGTCAAGAGCTTGCGTTTGCAAAAAATAGTTAGAAACACATTAAACAGTCGTACCATTAATTGTTTGTATTATATTTATTCTCAGGAATTGAGCTACAGGGTGATATCCAAATTAGTAGTAAAATTTTCTAAAAATCACATTTTTGAAAAACAACAATGTCGAGGGCTTTCGTTTGCAAAAAATAGTTAGAAACACGTTAAACAGTCGTACCATTAACTGTTTGTATTATATTTATTCTCAGGAATTGAGCTACAGGGTGATATCCAAATTAGTAGTAAAATTTTCTAAAAATCACATTTTTAAAAAATAACAATCTCGAGGGCTTTCGTTTACGAAAAATAGTTAGAAACACGTTAAACAGTCGTACCATTAACTGTTTATATTATATTTTTTCTCAGGAATTGAGCTACGGGGTGATATCGAAATTAGTAGTAAAATTTTCTAAAAATCACATTTTTAAAAAACAGCAATGTCGAGAACTTTCGTTTGCAAAAAATAGTTAGAAACACGTTAAAAAATCGTACCATTAATTGTTTGTATTATATTTATTCTCAGGAATTGAGCTACAGGGTGATATCGAAAATTAGTAGTAAAATTTTCTTTTAATATAGAGAATAATTTTAGAATGTTACATGATACCCAAAAACGCAGAAAATTGAATTTTTTGGAAAATTTTGAGATTGCTAAACTCGAAATTGATCAATCGTCAGTTAGTTTAAATGAAACCACTACTAACGCCCACTTCAAAGAGGTAGCTAAAGTTTTAAACAATTTCAAATAAAATTCCTTTGTCTGCTCTTACTTATTGATTTTGTCAATTTTAAATTGTTTCTGTTCATTTATTACATTATTTATTTTATGTTAGATGTCGCTTTGTACCTGTTTCGGATTAGGGTCACTGCATCCTGGAAGCCTGGCGTCTCCCAGGGGTAGCGACACGAGTGTCAAAACCATACTCAAAATTCCATAGACGTTCGTGAAAAATACTCATTTTTATACAGTCTGAGAAAAAAAAATGTTTTAATGAAACTTAAAAAGAACTCGTTTTTATACAGCTTAAGAAATAAAAAATATGTTCCTTGAGTTTTTGGGTTATGAATGTAGGTATATTTATTGATAAAAATCATTTTCTTTTAAATATTATTTGTGTTTTTTGTATAAAAATAATACGTAATAAATAAACAAACAGGATAGAAATACATTTGTATGTTAAATGTTTATTAATAGTATATAATATATCAAGGGATAAAATGAAACTTTTTTACGATATTTATACGCTATTTTTCCCACTGTTTAGTTTATTTTCCAAGTTTTTTCCCATTTTTTGAGTGTATTTAGGTTGTGTGGTTTTTTTTAGTACCTTTTTATCCCGAATTTTACATTTTATCAAAAAACAAAAAATTCCAAAATACAGTTCGAGTTTTCGTAAGGTTCGGCTTTAATTACTTATAATTTTATAGTACATTTCATATAAATATCTTAATATTATTGTTCGAAAGCATAAACTTCGAAAATCATTTTCTTCGAACAGAAGATTGTTCGAAAACGTTTTCCTCGAAAGGAAAATTGTTCCAAAACGTTTTCTTCAAACAGAAATTTTTCGAAATCATTTTCTTTGATTGGAAATTTGTTCGAAAACATTTTCTTTGAACGGAAATTTGTTTTTTTAAAATGGAAATTTGTTAAAAAACATTTCTTTGAAAACAAATTTTTCGAAAAAAAATGTTAGACCTGGCTTGCCAAACTTAACACAACTCATATAGTTCGACTAATGGGGTCTTTTTCTAACAATTTTTGGAAACAAAAACTTCCCTGACTTCTTTCCCGGGATCCTAGAGGGTGTGAAACCAAACCGAACCAACCGAAAGCTATTTTCGAAAAATGATTTCCCTAAATTAGCTTTCCGGTCCTCATTTTGGAAGGTTGAAATCGGTGTTACTCTAACCTTTCTCAATTGAGCACATCAGGGGGTATCTGGACCGGTTCGGATAGGTTTGCGATCAATTGAAGTTTAGGAAAATACCAATTTCGATCTTCCAAAAGGAGGAAAGTAGACAAATTTTCAGACAGTTTACGATCCCGGGAAAGAAGTCAGGGTTTTTTTGCACAAATATGTTAGAAAGACCTTGCCTTATTCAAACTATATGAATTGTGTTAGGTTTGGAAATCCAGGTCTAGAGCGTCTTTCGAATGTTTTCTATTCGAAGAAAATGTTTTTAAACAACTATTGCGTACGAACAAATTTCCGTTCAAAGAAATGGTGTTCGAACAAATTTCCGTTTGAAAAAAATGTTTTCGAACAAATTTCCGTTTGAAAAAAATGTTTTCGAACAAATTTCCGAAGGAAAAAAATTTGTTCAAACAATTTTCCGTTCGAAGAAATGGTTCGGTTCATTTCAAATAAATTTCCTTTAAAAAAAATGTTTTTAAACAAATTTCCATTAGAAAAAATTGTTTTCATAAAAATTTCCGTTCGAAGAAAATGTTTTCGAACAAAGTTCTGCGACCCGTCGTGTTGCTACCCAAAAAAGGTAAATAAAAATTCTTAGACCTTGAGTTTTTATTAGATGTTTATTTTTTTAAAACTTTTCTATGAGTGTGTGTGTGTACCTGTGTATTCTTACTTCTACTTTGTTTTGCAATCATTATAGTGTAGTTACTTTCGATCTTTGTTTGGACCTTTTGTTTTTCAATCTTTTGTATTTTCGACCTTTTGTACTTTCGAACTTTTGTGTTTTCGACTTTTTGTACTTTCGACCTTTTCTTCGCTGCCCGCTTTTTTTTTAACACTAATAAAAATAATAGTAGGTATATTATATATCTGGGGCGTATAGTGTTTACTTTTAATCCCACGGCGTGAATTTTCATGCCCGACCGGAAGGAGGGCTATAATTTGCTATAGTGACTAAACGGGACTTTAATGCCAAGGTTTATTTTTATATACTAAAAATAATAATAATCTTAAACTAAATAAATAGGTATTAAAGCACTTACCGTACTGTAGTTTTAGCATGTCAACCCCCCGTATATAATAAAACAGTGGGCAGTGATAGTTGTCATTGTATTACATTAAACAAAAGTCAGTCAGATGCTAACAAACAATGTGGAAAAAACATTATTTATTTCATAGCAAACTAAATAAGTTTAGTCGAGCAAAAGTTCGAATTACATTTCTCGAAGATGGAAAAACAAGGGACCAAACAATAAAGCATATTTTTACTTTGAGATGGGCATGGAAAAGGCCACCGAAGAAAGCAGCTTTCAGTACCGAAAATGATGCAATAAACAGAATTTCTAAAATTTCACCGTTTCCTGGTTTACATTCTGGAGAAATCTAGAAAGTTAAACGCTTCGTTTATATGGAAGCAATAATCTATGCCGAAGGACACAATAACAATCGAAACGAACCAAGTCATCAGCAAAGTACAGTAAGCTTACGGCAAGCTGGAAGCAACAAAATAATCGTTATCGTGTATATATCTTGATTCCTTTTTGTTTTTTGTAATGATAAAATAAAATAATCCAAAAACCTATACTTTGCCTTTATAGTTTTTAAGAAATTACTTTTAACTACTGGGGACAAGAAATACTACCTTAGCCCATGAAAAAAGGGATTAAACGTACACTTTTATTCCCTAGAAAGCATAAAAAATTTATTAAATGATACAAAACCCAACATAATAGTTTTCTATATTTTAGAATATATATAAAACATGCAAACTATATTTTTGCTTTCTTGCGCTGTGTGGGTCCAAACACAGGGTCCTAATAAATATTGAAATCATAAAAAACTTAGTTTTTTTAGGTTTGTTTATTTGGACAGTCAAATTCATATACCGGGTGTGACGGACAGTTCTTTACGTAACATTTGTAAACCATTTAATGTTTTTGAACATAAAAAAAGCTACCTACGCTCCTGACAGTGTCAGATTTGCGTTTTTCGTAATTGAGGTTATGTTTGGTGTCGCTACCCCTGGAGACGCCAGGCTTCCAGGATGCAGTGACCCTAGTTTCGGATATCTGAGTTTTGTTTATATTATTTATTATTTTAACCTATATCTTCTTTGTCAATTAATTGTATTTTATAAAAATTACGTGTTTATGTCCGTTTGACTGATTTTTAATCTGTATGTTGTTTTAAACTATTTTAAATGTTTTTTAATTTTTTATTTTTGTGTGTTCCAGTTTTTCATTTGTTTCAAAGATGATTCTTAACTGTCTGTAAGTATTTTTAGCATATTGTTAGCTCCCGCTAAATTTCGCGGTTGTTCTTAAATTTTTAAAACCACACAATTGGATGACGGACAGAGTACATTTTTCGCGCATTTGACATGCGCACCAAGAATCAGAGAGATCCTTTCTACCGCCTCGAGAAAAATGGCGTGTTAACTACTTTCTCCAACATTTACAAATTTCTACACTTGAAAGTGCTCGATTTTGGTGTACTGAAGCATAGAACTGGAAACTTCAGCCCTTCAGCTACGTGGTGCCATCATTAGATCCGGAAAGGGGCCCCTGGAACGTGGAGAAATTGGCTGCAAACTGGTGAGTACTTTGTTTCTGATTTCCGTTGTGTGGTAACAGCAATTAACCTATGGACCTTAATTATTTCGTGATTTCGTATCAATATATTTATGTTTGTTCGCGCTTCATTTAATAAAATATATACAGTCCACTGCAGTTATCGTTTTTCTAATTGCGGGCGAACATAAAGTGTTCCTCCGAGCCGAATTATTTAAATTTACTCCATACGACGATATTAATAAGTCGGCCATTTTCACATTTTCGCCGAGATCAGACGGCCTTGAATTTTGCCAATCGTATTGAACCGTAGATTTTCATTCGTTTGACCTTCGGTTTCGGCGCAGTTCATCTGTTTTCGGTCCGCTGCTATGGTAACGCAGGGTTTACCGCGTGGTCATTTCAGTAAACAAAAATCGAGAATCAATCAAAACAAACAAACAACATTTCTGTGATTAGATTTGTTCCATACCATTCCGATATTAAAACATGTTTCATCAATGGCGATAAATTAGTGCATATTTTCGACAATTCGTCATTTTTCTATTTCAGAAGCATTAATTTAGCGTTAATTGTATATTTACCGACAATTTCGTCATTTCAAAGGTAAAATCATGTCTATCAAAAAAGCCGTGCAAAAACGCAAGGGTTTTTTATCTGCGATCACCGAGTGTTATGTGTTTTCACAAACCGCGGCAACGGACGCAAAAGCGAGAAACGAGTTTCAAGCAAGGTATTCCGATTTGGATGAAACCTTCGATAAATGCATGTTGGCACATAATGATGTCATTATGCTGATAGATGACTGGGACTACGAGGAGTTTAAAACGCAAGATGCGATCCTTTCAGAAGCTCGTAAATATTTTTATGCGTGTAAGGGGGTTTACTCTGAAATATTTCCGGTTGAGGCCCCATCCTTTTCGGGATCATATGTTCGTCAAAACGAATCCGAAACTCCAAAACTCAAAGAGTTAGGTATTCCCATATTTCGAGGTGATAAAAAATTATGGCCAAGCTTTTTCGATCTCTTTAATAACATTATAGATCAAAATCAAAGTCTAAGTTACGTTCGAAAACTTCAATAATTATTTTCATATCTCGAGGATGAGCCTTTAAAATTGATATCAGGGATTAGCTTATCTGATCAAAATTACAAAATTACTTACGACAAATTAGTCAGTAGATATCAAAACAAGCGAGACCTCGCAAATGATGCTTTAAGCACAATTATGAACTCTACATTAAAAAACGAGTCAGCTAAAGAATTGCGTAATTTAATTGACACCTTTTCAGAATCCCTAGAAATTTTAAAATCACTAAGCTTTGACGTTGACAGTTGGGACTTTATTATTTTTTTCATTCTGTTAGAAAAATTGGATATTCCGACGCGTTCAAATTTCGAAATGAGTCACGCCAATACTTATGCCGAAATTCCCACTTTTCAGTCACTTTTTCAATTTCTAGAAAAAAGATGTAAAGTTTTGGAATCACTTCCTCAATCAACAGCACTTAAAAAGGTGCCTACCTATCAAAAATCAAATTCCATGCAAAATCAGTTTGGGCAAAAGCCTACCTATCAAAAATCAAATTCTATGCCAAATCAGTTTGGGCAAAAGCCTACCTATAAATCACCCAATTCGCCTTTTATAGGACTGGCTGGCACCTCAACTAATTCAAGTACAGGAATAAAATGTTTTCGGTGTAATCAAGGTCACGTGCTTTCGAAATGTCAAACATTTCTTGACCTCTCGCCTATCGATCGCCTATCTTTCGTCAAGCAGAAAAAATTATGTCTAGCGTGTTTTCATCCCTCGCATGGGGTAGATACGTGCAAATCAAAATATTCATGCAGGACTTGCAATAGTAAAAGGCAACACACTTTAACTCATATCTTAGAAACTATTAAAGAGTCTGGAAGCCAAGATACTAGTCCTGTCATTCACACACCACCTGTCAATAATCTTCATGTGTCATTAAATACCTCAGGACCTTAATTATTAATAAATAATAGATGTTATGGACGGTTGCGGAAATTTTCAACCTGTAAGGGCACTGGTTGATTCTGGATCACAGACAGGATTCATCAGTAAAAAGTGTATTCAGCGTCTTAATCTTCCTAGGCGAAGTTACACCACTGAAATATTCGGAATAAATCAAATGTCTTCTCTTACTTCCAAAGGGCTCGTTCAATGTCACATTAAGCCACAAGGACAGGTCACTCCTTTACTTAATTTTGAAGCAATTGTTTTTCCACAACTATGTTCCAATATGCCTACATTCACTTTGAACGGTAATCAGTGGAAACACTTGGAAAACCTTAAACTTGCCGACCCATCTTATTTCAAATCTAGACCTGTGGACCTAGTTATTGGTTGCGAGCTATTCGCACAGATATTCAAGGAGGGCAGGGTTCTTGGACAAATAGGGCAAAAAAGTTGACGAAGTAGGTAATCTTACGGAACGAACCAGTTGTTTTTTAACGAGCCATTCACCTCCGTTAGAGGTCATTATCCCTAGGTTTTGGGAAATCGAACATTTGCCTAAAAAACAAATCTTATCAAAGGAAGAAAAACAAGCGGAATCAATTTTTACTGCGAGTGTCGTACGACAACCGAGCGGTAGATTCATGGTAGATCTTCCGTTTAAAGATAAAATAAACCCTGACCTAGGAAATACTTATCCGCAAGCTTATCGTAGATTTTTACTTCTAGAAAATAGATTACCCAAAAATCCTGATCTGTACACTGCCTATTCTAGTTTCATGCAAGACTATATCGATTCTAGTCACATGAGTCTAGTTTTACCTAGTCAACCAAAAGTCGACGTATCATGTTTTTTGGCATATCATTGCGTACTAAAGCCGGAAAGCTTAAGTACAAAATTAAGGGTAGTCTGGGATTGTTCGGCAGTCACCCCAAAGAATATTAGTCTCAATGACACGTTGTTGTCTGGACCGAAACTTCAAAAGGATATTGCTTCTTTACTCCTTACGTTTCGTCTTAATCCTATTGCCTACATTGCTGATATCAAACAGATGTTCCGTCAAGTCCTTATCAATCCTTATCACCGTCCTTATCAAAGGATATTGTGGAGGTTTTCTCCACAGGACCCACTTTCAGTGTGGGAACTTTCTACTGTCACTTTTGGCATGACATGCTCACCTTTTCTAGCCATGCGTACCTTAAATGAGCTGGCAGAGAGAGAAAAGGAACGTTTTCCTATGGCTAGTAGTGTTCTAAAAACGTCAATTTACATCGACGATATCTTGGGAACTAGCCCTTCGCTTTCTAAAGCCCTTTCCCTACAGATGGAACTCAATGATTTGTTGAAGTCGGGAGGATTTGAACTTAAAAAATGGGCAAGCAATTATCCTGAGTTATTGGCAACATTGCCAGAATCCGATCGTCAAATGCCTCTCTCTTTTGACGATGATGGATGAACCACACTTTATCAAAGTTTTAGGCCTTCAATGGCATCCAAAAAACGACATTTTTTTCTTATCAATGCCGAATGAAGGACAAACCCCGAACTAAACGTTCTATTTTATCTATCATAGGAACAATCTTCGATCCCTTAGGTTTTCTTTGCCCCTTGTTGCTACAAGCAAAATTTATTTTGCAACAGTTGTGGATATCGAAAATAGGCTGGGACGACGAACCAGATTCTTCTATCATCGACTCTTGGAACAAACTTCGTTCTGAATTCCCGCTTCTTTCCAATTTTCAATTACCCCGACAAATCAAACTGGCAAAAACCAATACCTGTCAAATCATCGGCTTCTGTGACGCTTCAATTCGAGGCTACGCAGGCGTTGTATATTTTCGTGTAGAAGAGGAAAACAATATATCTGTTTCGCTCATATCTGCAAAATCTAGGGTCTCGCCTATAAAGTCACAAACTTTGGCTAGGCTAGAACTCCTAGGCGCATTTCTTTTAAGCGAATTAATTGATTTTGTCTTATCTAGCTATGAAAGAAAAATAACTTTTACAAATATCGTTACTTTCTGCGATTCGCAAGTCGTATTGCACTGGCTTTCATCCCCTCCTAATCGCTGGCAAACCGTTGTTGGAAATCGAGTCAGTAGAATCCAAGAAATCATTCTCTCAAACTCATGGCGCTACATTCCTTCTGCTTTAAATGCAGCCGATATTGCGTCACGAGGGGCCACCCCTTCACAGCTCATTTCACATGACATGTGGTGAAACGCACCGTCGTTTTTATGGTCTCCCGAAAACGAATGGCCCGATTTTCATAAATCAAAAATGCCGATTGATTTCGGAGATATTAATCTGGAGGAAAAGCCAAAGGTCTGTTGCAATGCGATAATTGACGTTAACTTCTTAGATGAGCTTCTTATCAAATATTCATCTATATCAAAAATTCAACATATCATTTGTTATGTCCTTCGAATAGTTAACCTTTTTCAAAACCATTCCTATCAAAAACCCACTAATCTACCGGACCAAAAAATTATTTTTGAAAATATTGTTTTTTCTACCACCGGTGAGATGCAAAGTGCGTTATACCTTCTTATCAAACGCGTTCAAGGTTCTTGCTTTTCTGAGCTTTTTTCCGCGTTATCTAAGGATAAACCAATACCGAAACCTTTTCGAAAACTTTCACCTTTTCTTGATGAAAATAATATCATTAGAGTCGGTGGCAGATTACAAAAATCTGACCTTATGTCTTATTCTGCAAAATACCCCATCTTACTTTCGAGTAACCATCGTTTAACTACTCTTCTTATCGAGTCCACTCATCGACAATACCTTCATCCTGGGTTTAAAACATTGCATAATCTGCTTTTACAGCAATTTTGGATATTATCTGCCAGACGGGCAATTCAAAGAACCATATCCAAGTGCTTGCAATGTTTTAGAATCAACACTAAACCCTATAGACCGCCCATAATGAGTTCACTTCCCGCTCATCGAATCAATCAACGTAAACCTTTTTCGAGTGTAGCTATCGACTTTCGTGGACCTTTCTTTGTGATTCCTCCTCGTTACCGTGGTTGTAAAGCTTTCAAATCGTATGTCTGTGTGTTTGTCTGTACGGCCACACATTGCGTGCATTTGGAATTAACCATGGAACTGTCCATCGAAGGGGTTTGTAGGTGCATTCCATCGATTCATTTCCAGACGTGGAAGCGTGACGCAATGCTGGTCAGATCAGGGCAGTAATTTTATAGGGTTTCGTAACCAATTACTTGATTACGCAAGAAGTGCGTCCACCAGACTTTCTATTCGTTGGCATCTGGGACCCCCTCTCAGTCCACATTTCAATGGTCTGGCAGAAGCTGGCGTCAAAAGTTTTAAAACTCACTTTGTTCGAGTTGTCGGCGACCAGAAGTTGTCCATCATGGAAATGTCCACCCTTACATGTCGCATAGAAGCTGTACTTAATAGTCGCTACGCATACGCTACAACAGCGACACAAGGCTGATTCGTTCCCAAATATCAAATTAAATGATTTGGTTATCATATCGAGTGATCACCTTTGAAATGGCCAGTCGGTCGGGTTCTCGAATTGCATCCCGGCGGAGACGGTCAAGTGCGTGTAGCGACGGTACGAACGGCTACCGGTCTTTACAAGCGGCCAGTTGTAAAACTGTGCCTCTTGCCGAATTAAAACTAATTTTCATTTTTCTACCTATTACCGGGTATTACAATAGGTTTTTCTTTATTTTTATTTTTTTTTGAATTTTTGTTTGTTTGTTTTGCCTTTTTCGGGTTTTCGTTATCTCTAAATAAACTTACGCTACTTATCTGTTTTCCATTTATTTATATTTATCGGTCGATCATTTTTTCTTATATCTATATCTGTCCGGTAGATATTCTGAAATTGTGTGTTTTGGAGGGCAGTTATGTTAGCTCCCGCTAAATTTCGCGGTTGTTCTTAAATTTTTAAAACCACACAATTGGATGACGGACAGAGTACATTTTTCGCGCATTTGACATACGCACCAAGAATCAGAGAGATCCTTTCTACCGCCTCGAGAAAAATGGCGTGTTTCAATGAACTACTTTCTCCAACATTTACAAATTTCTACACTTGAAATTGCTCGATTTTGGTGTACTAAAGCATAGAACCGGAAACTTCAGCCCTTCAGCTACGTGGTGCCATCATTAGATCTGAAAAGGGGCCCCTGGAACGTGGAGAAATTGGCTGCAAACTGGTGAGTACTTTGTTTCTGATTTCCGTTGTGTGGTAACAGCAATTAACCTATGGACCTTAAGGAAGAAGAGACATCAAGACACCTCATGGCAGAATGCGAGGCCTACGCAAGGATGAGACAACAGGCACTCGGAGCGCCAACTCTGAGCGAGGAAGAACTGCACATGCTCAAATGGGCAGACTTACTGGACTTTGTAAAGAGAACAGGAAGGCCCAATGAGTTACCCGACCATCAAAGGGAAGTGCAGAGAGTGGGTTAAGGGACAGACTTGGGGCATGGCAAAAAGGGCCTACTCTGGCCTACTTGTCAGACCTGGGGGTCAACCCCCCCCACTACTACTACTATGGACCTTAATTATTTCGTGATTTCGTATCAATATATTTATGTTTGTTCGCGCTTCATTTAATAATATATATACAGTCCACTGCAGTTATCGTTTTTCTAATTGCGGGCGAACACATATTTTATTTTAAATATTATAATTTAATTATATTTTTTCATTATTCTTACAGATCAGACCACTTGATAATGGTTTTTCAAAAACCGAAACGCGTCGTGGTTAGACAATAAAATATTTGTGAAGTAAGCAGGACTTTTCGTTTCTTCTCCTTTACCAATGGTTCAAGGACTTCACCCTGGAGAAATCTACAATTCACTTATAATATTTTACTCATTTGTACATTGTTGTGTAGGGGAAAATTAGTGCTTTTCTATAAATTAAAAAAAAAACAAAACATTTTCGGAAAAAAAGAATAAACACGCCATTTTGAAAAATCAAGATTCTGTCCACCATCTTAAATTTTAAGATGGCGATAAACTTTGATCAGTTGTAATGAATTTATAAGGAAAGAAATGCAGATATGAATGGCAACGCAATCGTATAATATGCAAAACAATGGTTGAAACAAAAATACTTTTTTTTTAAATCACTAAACCGATTTTGCTGGTTTTTACCATGTTGTGCCTGGCAAGAATGCAGCTTTTTTACTAAGAAAAATATATTAAAATATGTTCGCAACACAAGAATAAACGAGCATATTTGCGGACAAAAAATATATTTAGGCAAAAGTCTGGTTAATTTTCTGCCTGCCAAGTGCAGTTTGTCTCATTAAAATCGATTGTATAGTTCAAAAGTTATAATGAAAAAAAAAGTGTCCGGTTTTTTTTGGTCCATTTGGTATTATTTTAGTGCCCAGATTTAAATTAAATTTGTTAATTAACAAATAAGACAGGCGTTTCTTTGTAAACAATTTTAGATTTAATATTTGTACTTGTACGCTTTTGTATTGAACTGCCCCCTAATAGTTCAGTTTGGTTCTGTTAAATGTATATCTTGTTTTATGTAAATAAATTTAAAGATTCATAGATTTATTATATATATTTGTAAATTTTAATATTGACCAAGTTTAATTATATGGGCCTAGCTCGGTTTGGTTTAGTTACATTTGATATGTATTTTAAAGCCAATATTTTATTAAAATATATGAAAGGATTTTCAGTTAAAGGTATTATTCTTTGACGTATACCCTACTATGTTTTGCTAACCGCAATTTCTAACAAAGTTGTTTTTCAAAACCGTGATTTTTTAAAAAATGTTACTGCTATTTAGGATATCACCCTGTAGATCACGTCCTGGTTCTTTTTTTAACGTATTCCTAACCATTTTTTGTAAACGAAAGCTCGTGACAATTTTGTTTTTTAAAAATGTGATTTTTACAAAATTTCAATACTAATTTCGATAACAACCTGTAGCTCAACTCCTGGGACCAAAGGTCATAAAACAGTTAATGGTACGAGTGTTTAACCTGTTTCTAACTATTTTTCGCAAACGAAAGCCCTCGACATTGCTGTTTTTTAAAAATGTGATTTTTGGAAAATTTTACTACTAATTTCGATATCACCCTGTAGCTTAATTCCTGAGAATAAATATAATACAAGCAATTAATATTACGACTGTTTAACGTGTTTCTAACTATTTTTTGCAAACGAAAGCTCTCGACATTGTTGTTTTTTAAAAATGTGATTTTTAGAAAATTTTACTACTAATTTCGATTCACCCTGTAGCTCATGCCCTAAACCCAAATTTGATATTATCCGTTACCAGTATGTTTTTTAGACTATTTTCAACTTTTTATTGCCAAGTAAAAAACTAGAATTTTTTTACAGTTTTTGTGTTCACCCTGTAGCAGACCTTTATAACCTGGGTTAGGCAGATTTTTTTCCGATCTCTTGTCATACCTGGTCGAAAGAAATATCTGACAAACCTTATTTTTAATTATACGAATTTTTAAAAAGTTTAAAAAAGGTTTCAAAGATTTTTTTTCGGCCCACGGGGTGCAATAGTTCCGAAAAATATTTTTTTTTTTGTTATAAACTGATCAAACCTAATAATTTTCTATCCTAAAAGAAATTTGATTTTATTAACACCATTTCTTGTTGTTATTTTCTGGACGACCGTACTTTAACGCAGATTGAAATCCGAATCCCAAGCTAACTTCAGCCACGTTTACTAGCATTGGCGCAGAAACATAGTCATATAATTAATTATTTTGCATTTCCTTTGACGATTAAAAAGAACGTTAACAAAGCTTGTGAGTCGACGTTACGCAGTTCGACGTTCTAATTAATAAACGTACGTATCCAACAACCATAACTCCATTTACAGAGCAGAACAGAGCAGAGCAGATAACGTTGCAGCAAGCAGCTTAGTTAATAGAAAACCGCAGTCCCTAATCAAGCCAGTCTTTGTCGAGTCAGTGACTATACGGGTCTCCGACAAGATACATAATGCAATTAGCTAATTAAAATAATTGGTTTATTAACACATATTTAAAGCAATAAAAATAAAAGCATTATACAAAAAAAAAAAATTGTGGCTAAGCGGGCATAGAAAGATTTTGTTTCTTTTGTATTTTTCCGTGGGCAGCTCGAAAGCTGTTCACTCACGGGGGTCCAAGATCTAATGGACACCTATCAAGTGTTGACAGTTAACTGTTTCATCCTTAAGGGAATCCTCAGAACACTGCATGGTCAATGTGACACTTTAGTAAAGCTACAGAGACGGTATATGAATATCATCCTAAAATGTAAGAGAAATAAAGCCTGCGATACTGTTTGCTTACAATTTTCCTCTGGTAGTTTCTTTTGTATTTGTAGATGTCGCCACTTGTGTAAGCAAACGGTATCGCAGGCTTTATTTCTCTTACCAACATCGTAGGATGAGATTCATATACCGTCTCTGTAGCTTTACTAAAGTGTCACATTGACCAAGCGGCGTAAGAGTATAAAGTAAAGTATAAGAAATCTTCAAGTTTCTTGTGTTCCTTTATTAATTTAAATGTAAAAATATTCATAAAATACATCAACTAACTCAAACATAAAACTACCTTATACCAGATATCCCAAATGCACAATGTCTTGGGAAGCTTTTAACTTTTTAAGTCGGTTAAAATAACTACAAGTAGAAAGTATAAGTAAACTAGAACAAGTATTTACAGTTTTTTAATAAACATAATCCGAAAAAACCCCATAAATGTAAAAAATAAATCATCAAAGATTAAAAATACTTATAGCGCTCTAATCAAATAATGGCACTCCAAATGAGGCGCTGTCACCTCTTACGCCGCTTCGACCATGGAGTTACCAGGCAAACTATCCTCTACAGACCTTGGCCTAAAACTACGTACATCCTACCAACCTTTTAACATGTCACTTCCCAGTTTCTTGAATAAAACACATAAAACTAACTATAAAAGAGGTACTGTCCTATTGTCACGTGTTTTTAAATAGTTTTAAGCCTTTAATTTTTTGCACCAGTATCATAAAACTATTTACACATGTGATAATCACGGATGGATTAGGATCTTATTTAAGACATTTGTGCTATGTAATAACACGCAATTTACAGTGGTTGCTACAAGTTTTTTACTACATAACAAAGAAAAATAAAAAAATCTCAAATAAACAAGCCGGTAAAACGTTTTAGGCAAAAATAGCTGTTTTATGGGCAGTGTAATAGGGCCGCCACGTTCCCAAAAAAGGGCAGAATTTTATTTACTTTTTTGTTCCTAAATCGGTAATGAATAGATCTTATTTATATAATTAAAGAAACATTTATACCCACAGCAACTATTATTTAAAAAATCTAGAAACGAGCTAATGTAAATATGATTTTTCTTTAGATTCCATTAGTATGCGCAGTTTCAAAAATATTCGAAATCATAATATTTGATAGATTTTTTGCAGAAGTGTCAAATAAAATATCTCCCAGACAGCACGACCCAAAATGACTACCTTTACAAATCTACATTTTTTTTTGCAATACGTACATTAGGCTTTAAACAAAAGTCAATTAAGTCATTTATATGGATTTAGAAAATGCTTTTGAAAAAGTACCAAGTCGCAGTACCATTTTGGATGGAGTAAGTGGAATGGATGTTTCTCCATAATTAAGTGACTTAGTTCAAACTTATCTGGAAACTAGCACTAGTATAAAATATTAGTTTGTAGAAATTAGTAGGTAATAGGTTCTTCTGGTGTGCTTCAAGGGTCAAATCTCGGACCACTTCATTTTATTATGGCTTTCAACTAAATTATTTCTAAGGTAAAAAATGTGGAATCATTGGCATTTGTCGATGATTTTAAATTGTTTCTTAAAATTTTTTCGTTCGAGGATTGTAAAACACTTTAAAAAGAATTTCAGGCAGGAATTTTATTTCAACTTAAATTTGTGTAAATGCTTTTATTTGTCATTTGGTAATAACAAAACTTAATTGAATTTGATTATAATAATAAACAATAAAAATCCAAAACTTGTATCTGAACAAAAATACCGGGGTGTATCTTTAATTTTTATCACATATTATTTCTGAAATTCAAAGTGCTCAAAAAGTTGTTGGGTTTATTTGTAGAAATACAAAACTTTTACCACTGAAGTAAGTATTAATTTATTTGACAGTCTAGTTAATGCGAATACTAAAATATGGGAGTGTTATCTGGTCCCAGTAATATGACATTTGGATAGGTATGATTAAGAGACATTAAAACAATACTCTGCCAATATATGGGCCGCTAAGCTCACACTAGGTACTATAGTTATAGTTTACGTGTGAGCTAATATAACTAAAAACTGAAATATATTTTATTCAACTCCAGACTAAATTACCTTTTGTTTGATACCACACAAGCCATGTTTTGACTTAAACTCAAATTTTTAAAATTTACCCTTAAAAAAAGCAAAAACTAAAATGCTATTTGTTAAACTCCGGACTCAATTACCTTTCGTTTGATATCACACACGCCATATTTTCACCTAAACTCTAATTTTTGAAATATACCCCCACCCTTTTTTTAAAATAAATTAAAATGTATTTTGTTTAACTCCAGACTCAGTTACCTTTCGTTTGATATCACACACGCCATATTTTCACATAAACTCTAATTTTTGAAATCTACCCCCACCCTTTTATTTGGTTTGTGTTCGGTGGATTTTATTCATTTTTAAATGGGACAGTTTCGACCCAAGACCCAGCCTAGGTACCAAATTTCATTAAAATCGGCCAAGCGGTTTTTGAGTTATTCGCGTTGGTCGTTACAGACAGACATACAGACATACAGACATACAGACATACAGACAGACAGACAGACAGACAGACAGACAGACAGACAGACAGACAGACAGACAGACAGACAGACAGACAGACAGACAGACATACAGACAGACAGACAGACAGACAGACAGACAGACAGACAGACGGCGCAACAAAAAGTTTCAAAATCTTCTGAAACGCGAAGATATATAAAAATTTTTGAAATCGGAGCAACTTTTTTTTTCTCGAAAAAATTAGGATCACCATAGCTCACACTACTATAGTATGTGTGAGCTAAAATAATCTATAAAAAGTATATTCGGCAAATCAAAGCGTTTTCAAAAAATTACAGATTTTACAAAATAAAGCAATAAGGATAATTTTAAATGCAAATAAATATACAAAAAAAAGTATTAAATTATCGAAATTTTCACATTTTATTTTGTTTGTGTTTTTATCTATTAAATTCAACATAAATTATTTCCAGAAAATTGAAAATCATTTATTACCAGAGACTTTGAACAACATTCATATTTGACTCGAAATAATTTAAATTTTTACATTCAAAATTGCAGATCTAATTTAAAATTTAATTTAATTTTTTTTAAAAGGATTTTAGAATTTAAAACATCTATATATTTATTTAATTTTTTTTTAAATGTTACCTTTTAAAACAACAAAGTGATTAATTTAGTTCAATTATAAATATTTTGTACATAGTAGCAACCATCCATAAATCGAATTAACTCAAGGTCGAAAAATATGTTTTACTTAGCTTACCCACGAACTAATCTATTTAAAAGCTCTCCTATCTACAATTTATGCAGCTTATTTAACAAGAATGCTTCAGATGTTTATATTGATAATGTTAGCTATATGAATTTTAAAAAATGTATAGATCTAAAAATGCGCAATAGCTAATGAGTGCCCGCAGAGTCAAAAGTAAGTGTTATTATAATTGATTATGTAATTAAATTTGTCTGGTATTTATCATGTGTGATGTAAGTGACGTATTTTATTGAATAGATGTCTATTTTATATAAAGGAAAATCTATAATAGTTTTAATCATAGAATATTAAATTGATTATTATAGACAATATTTTGGGAGGTCATTGACCAAACGACCGCCTCCGCTGACACCTAAACATTTATGCAAAACCTTTGTACATCTGTACACCAGTAGACTTTGTAATACGACGAACAACGCATTTTTACAATCTCTGACTATACTTGTACTCTGGATTTTAATATCGTTATTAAAGGATCCCGCCCGGAGCTTATGAGCGGTGGCTTTCCGTTGGATTTCTTTTAAATTGCAGTATGTTGTAGATCTTGATGCCCTGATGAACAGCGGCGTGGCGTGCCTGAAGGGGCGAGGGGGGCGACAGCTAAAAAGGGCGAAAAAGAAATAGTAAAGTCACAAACGCAATTGATACGTAACGATCCAGACTTTTTCAGTTTAATATATATAATACATATTTGAAAAATTATAATAAATCAATACACAACTATTATCTAATTTTTTAAATAAGCAAATTGAAACTTTGGAAATGGTTTAATAGTAAAAATTATAGATACTAACCCATATTTTAAATATACGTGAAGAAATCACCATATAATCTCTGGTTTAACAACTTGGAGCTCTTTTGAAAATCGCATTTCAGCGCCGAATAAGTGCGGATCATTATGCAGGCTATCAAACGGCCTATGACGTGTCGTCGTAACAAGTGACAACGAGTTAGTTGATCGATTTTCTGCATTGGGGTCTACTAATAAGGTAATTGGCACTTTTTTAAGATTTAGTGGTTATGATAGAAAATAGTTCGATATTGAGATTTCGATCGTCTAAATTAGACAAGCTGACCTCCGTGTGCCGGCGCCGCCGGGCGATTAAGAAATAAAAAGAACTGTACATTATGGTGAAAATTAGATACATAAAATTAGTCTTGCCTACGGTTTATCACTTGCCCCCAAAAAAATATAGACAGCGCACCAACCAACTTTTTCTTAAAGGATTAGGCACACGTCTTGTGGGATTTCTGTAATCCGTCAAACTTCATGAAATTCTGGTATGTTGTAGACCAAACCTTCCTTATGGGCCCAACTCAAATTAATGACCAGTTTCTGAAAAACGGGGTGTTGAAAGAAAATGTCTAAAGTCCGCTTGACATGGAGCAATACAGTTGCAGTTGCAAGCAAGATTAGTGTCAATGAATGACCTATTTGTTTGTTTATACGATAGATGTCACATGAGGCACCCTAATCTTGTAAGCAACTGCAAGTCTATTGCTCCATGGCAAGCGGCCTTAAGAAGCAAGATCTTTAGACGGGTTTTCCAAACATATACGCAATGTTAATATTACATCTATTTACGATTTATTTTATTTTTAATCTGCACCTTTAAAACATTATGTACCTGTTGTTTAAATAAATATTAGTCAAATGTTTTAATGAGAAATAAGCTTTAGTATAATGTATATTAAATCTTGCTGATCAGAAGTTCTCATGAGCCCAACTTAAATTAATAACCAGTTTTTGAAATACAGGATTTTGAAAGTAATAATGTCCAAGAGGCACCGAACCGAACCGAACCGAATGGCTCTTTAGACGGGTTTTCCAAACATATACGCAATGTTACTATTACATATAGAGTATTTATTAAACTTTTAATGATTCTTGACTTATTAAGTATTTAATACAGAGTGTTTTGGCAAATATCATTTTTTAAATACTGTAAAAAATATCTATGTATTGTATATATTATTAAGCATCCTACTATTAACACAGCGCTTGCAGCGAGTTTGTGATGTAAAAAAAAAACGAAAAGGGACTAATTGTAAAGAAAAAGGAACTTTAAGGAAAATAATAAATAAATAGTAACATTGCGTAAGTGTTTGGGAAAACCCTTCTAAGGAGCTATAATGCTTCTTGGACATAATCACTTTTTAAAAACTGCTAATTAATTTAAGTTATGCCTATAAGAACTTTTGATAAAAAGAGTTTTTTAATTCAATTAATTTCAAAAGTAGCTATATTGTCAAAAATATATCAAGTACATATAGACAAAGCCTTGCTTAAAGTAAATAAATAGGTAGTACATACAGCACTACAAATTAAGTTATCACCACACCTTTGCTAAAAAAATACTTAGTATAATATCAGTTATCATAATCGTTTATCGTATTGAAGATTACTTGACCACATGTAAAAAAAGTAGGAAGAAATATCCAAACAACGTCAGCCATCATTAGGTAGATTTGCTATTAAGATAAAATAGATAAAAACAATCACTTAAGTAAAAGATCCACACACCGTAAATACAGTGTGCGAACTTTGTCCTTTGCCGCATGGTTTTTTGAGGTGCTTTAAGTAGTTAAATATTTATATAAACAATGTAAAATTACATAGCGACAAATAAACCATGTATTAATAATGGAAATCCTTGTCAAAGGAAAATTTGTAGCAGAGGTAGGTAATAAAAATGTAGGTACATTAAGTTACATAAAAACCAATAAAACAAATAAATTTAAATAGTAATCCGTCATAACATAAAAATATATATATATTTTTTCCCTTGTCAAAGATTAAATTATCACAACCAGTTTCCTCCGTACACCTGATACTTTCTAGGTAAAATATAAGAAGATGTTAAAATATATATATATATATATATATATATATATATATAAGTAGTGTAGTAGTGTGGGTTCTAATTAAATTGGTAACATGCCATCCACTTCTCCGAAGTGGATGACCTGCTGCTGAAGAAGTGAACTTGATCTGACCTTCGGGCAAAAGAAGCGTACAAGAAGCTGTCAGCAATGACGTAACAACCAGAGGCTGTTGAAAGGCCTTATTGGGTAATGAGTTAGCTAGCCGCTTCACTTGCTTAGCCTTAGCTGTTGAAAGGCCCTATTGGCAATGAGTTAGGTGCCAGCCAGTAAGATAGCCACTTCACTCGCTTAGCCTGAGCTAGGTAAGTCCTAATGTGAAAAAGGCCTTAGCTAGGTAATTGTTGGTTAAAAAATTAAATAATTTCTAGAAATATTTGTTAGAATTAATCGGGATAGCCTGTTATTTTCTCTGTGTGTTAAAAATAAAATAATTTCTAAAAAATGACTGCACGAGTATCTTATCGTTGTTTATGCAGTTATAGGATAACCTTATGACCCGCACATATTCCTATTTTATCTAAGACAGCTGGTTATTTATGCTGTACAGGATGTCTCAAATTAAATAATTCTAAAATAAAAACTAAAAGTATATTTTAATTATATATTTTTATTCATATGTATCATATAAGCCACACTCATCTCGACCATCAAATTTAAAAATAATTGATTGAAGATGTTTTTTCACGTCATAGTTTGGATATATTTTTGTATATTCCAGCGCTGCCTCTGTTAAGATACGTTTCCATATTGTAGGTAATAATGGGTATAATGTTGGTAGTTTTTCCTCAATGATGTACCTGTATGAATCAAACCCAAAATATATCCATTCTGCTAACCGTTTATAAATATTTAATTTAATTTTTCTCTTCTAAAAGTTCTTCTAGTTCAAAGTCAATTTTAGTTGACCAATAATTATATTGAAAGTCCATCTTACTGTGTTCTAAATTTTAATTTATGATCTAACTGTTATAGCTCTGGCTGAACGAATGAATGAAGTGTTGGTTAAAAAGATATTAAGGCAAAAGTTGTTTGTGGTGTTTAACACCACGCGACCAATGCATGATATAATAGTGACATGTGTTTGTATTGCATCACCTACCTATTATGTGACATAATCCGTGGCTGTTGTTCAAGTTTAAAGGACCCAAGAAATAATGTGTACCTATTATTGTGTTGTTACCTAACACGGTTTAAAATTGACAGGATAGCCAACAAAAAGACCTCACTAGCTTAGCCTGGTATGTTTGAATGTAAAACAGGCGTTAGTTGATTAATAATAATAATAATAATTTATTATTTCTCGATGTGCATTTTGTATGTGTATTTTTTTAGTGTTGTTTATATAGTTAACAGATAACCTTATGACCCCTCACATGTTTCTGTGTTATCGAATTAGCAATAGCCACGAGGTCACGAAATATGATGCAATCGTATGTAATATGATGCAATATTATGTAATACAGTTGGTTATTTATTTGTCATAATATTTGATAAAAATGGTATTTTTTAATTTTTCATTTTTTAAAAATGGTTGTAATGATCGCCAACAAGAATATTGCAAACATATTGAATGGTAATATTTCAGCACAACTAAAACGGCATCAAAATACTTATTAATTTTAGTATCTATTGGAAAAACACACAAACAAAGGCTTAAGCAAGCAAGAGATGTATGTATCATAAAAAAGCATTCCCTAAGTGCCAAAATGCATAATAAAATAAATTAAAAATAAGGGTACATAATGAAAGATCGCTATGAGTTGGGGGTAGCAAAGCTACTTTTTACGCTAGATGTGCATGTTTTGCGTCGACAGTTTCCAAGAAAGACGCATTTCGGTGTACTGCGCAAATCTCATTTGGTCCTTAATAGTTTTTCACTAATTTCTCAGCACCTATTGAACCGATTCGAGAAATTCTTTTTGTATGGGATTTACCTACCTATTGAACCGATTCGAGAAATTGTTTTTTTAGTGCATTGGTGTGGCTTAACTTGTACTAATTTTTAAGGAGCAATAGATCACCCCAAAAGGGCATTAATAGTTTTTCGCTAATTTCTCAGCACAGATTGAACCGATTCGAGAAATTCTTTTTTTATTGCATTGGTGTGGCTTAACTTGTACTAATTTTTAAGGAGATCTAGATCAATCAAAAGGGTCTTATTAACTAGGTATGTAATAGTTGAATTAATGAAGTGTTGGTTTAAAAAGCATTAGTGTTACAGGGTGAGGTGTAAAAATATGGATGTTAACCAAAAAGACCTTATTATACCTTTATTTAACCTGTGATCAATGTATGATTAGGAAAACCAGTTTTTCAATATTGTGTTTACGATTTGATAGGTTTGTAAAACTAAAAAGTGATCCAATTGAAAAATAGTCACTTTTAACGTAATTTAGGTTTTTTGATAGCTATTGAGTAAGTACATTAATATCTATACAAATGTGAAGTATGTTTGTGGTGTTTTATGCTAGATTAAATGCCATATAAACGGCAGGAAACTAACTTTACAGGTTTCCTTAGGGTAGTGTAAAAAGGGCCTTATTACCTCATAGTCATTTTTAACGTAAATTATGGGTTGTCTGATAGAAATAAATATACTAGCCATTGAGTAGGTACATTAATATTTATATATATTTTATGCTAGTTTAAATACCATATGAATGACAGGAAACTAACTTTACAGGTCGGTCTCCTCAGGTTACTGTAAAAAGGGTCTTAATAACTAAAAATATTATAGCTCTGGTTAAATGGTTAGATTAACAAAATGTTGGTTAAAAAAGCATTAAGACTAATACTATGCTAGTGTAGTCTAGTGTGACACACCTCTTTGTTAAACAAGTTTAGTAAATTTTTGGTATTTGGTTAGAAGAGTTATCTATATCTATTACAAATAGAATGATACAAACACGAAACAGCCAATGTAATATTTTTTTCCTAATTTTTCAACATATATTGAACCGATTTTGGAAATTATTTTTGTATGTGATTGGTGCTGGATTCACATAGACTTTATTTTATAAGAAGATAACTCGGTCACTAGGACCTTGTTAGGTTTTTGTTGATATCACAACTTTAAATAGACCGATTTGAAAAAAAAAATTGTATTGAATTGGAGGATTTAAATATTGTTTTTTAAGTAGAATTTTTTGGTTCAAAAATAAATGAGAAGAGAAAATTATTTAATATTAATAATATATTATTTTAATATGCAATCCAAAGGACATTATTATATAAACACACCCTAGGAAAAGTTGTTTACCTATAAGTTTAATTCTTGTTTGTTACCTATTTATTATTATGTGAGATTTGATTTTAAAAATTGAATTCGAACTATCACTTTAATTTAAAATAAAGCAAAGAAACTTTAATTTAAAATAAAGCAAAAAACTTTAATTTAAAATAAAGCAAAATCATTTTTGTCAATGAGATAATTTAACTAACTACCTATGTAACTGCTAAAGAAATTATTATTAACATTTTCTTCTTTGTTTAAACTTTAGACAAAATCCTTCAAGATTTGACATCCGAAGATGTCTGAATGTTAACGAAGATTTACAATTACCTTAGGAAATCTGGTTTAATGTTTGAAGTTAGGTACAAAAACTCTGACATGTGTCATATAAATTATCGGTTTGGTGTAACGTAATGGATAAACGAAGAAGGCTGAACTTCTAAAGATAGTAAGTGGTTGCCACAAATCTCTCATATAAGCTTTTCAGTACAGCATTAAACAGAATGGTAAAAAATTGATAAAATGTGCACGCGCTTGCAGATAGAACAACAATCTATGAAAAAAAAAATAAAAAATGGATATGTTTCTTTTGATAGCGTTATATTTTTTTAAATCATTTGGCATATATATTAAAGCGAAAAAATGAATTAAAATATCATATACAAACAAGTGTTTCTTTATGGAACAATATTTAGCATTTGGTAACAAACCAGTGTTTCTTTATTAATACCATAGACTATAGTAGAAGACTAGCAAATAAATAAAGAACTTTAAAATTTATTTTAAAAAACGTACTTACTTAATAAAGAAGTTTAAAATCTTTGTTTGGCCCATTGATAACTCAATTTCCTTTCTCTTTAAGAATCACCAAAATTGTGTTCTCCTCTAACCTTTATTTTTTCTTTTTAAAATCAATGCGAGGGAAAACTAAAACAGTGCTTCTTTAGAAACCCTTATAATGATCATAGAACACCAAATATTGCAAGCCTTTCTTAAACCAATTGTAGAGAAAGAGATAAAACTGTTACTATGATACCAAAATATAAAGGACTGAATCTTTAAGATTTGCCTATAAATTCTGAATGGTATAATGCGACGTTGAAAAATTTTTTTGGTAGTTTTAAGTTGTTTTGATGTTATTTTTCAAGTCAAAGAACATTTAAAAGATATTAAAATGATGCGAGAGTCACTTATACAACAAAACTGAACAAAATTGTTCAGAAATTTCGTTTCTCAGGTAAATCTTTTGAAACTGCTTGACCTTCAAACACCTTTTAAATCAAAATCATAAGTACAAATAAATCAAAGACATTTTGAGAATAATTAAGTGTAACTTTTTTAGCACATACCAATATAGTACATTTTTTAATCCTAACTGTCATTCAAAAAATGTACAGAGTATCCCAAACTTTGGTGGTTTTAATACTTCTAGGTCTAGGGGATATGATAGGGTCACTGCATCCTGGAAGCCTGGCGTCTCCATAAGAAGACACTACGTCTTTGTGATGCAGTGACCCTAGGATATGAAAATCATCAGAGCCTCATATTTTTAAACTTCGGCATCCGTATTTGAGAATATAACCTCAAAAATGTTATTATTGTTTATTTTTATTGTAAATATGTCTATTCAGACGCCGATACTGGTAAATCGATAGATGAACTCGATGTATAAAGAATAAATATACGTATGTCGTGTTTCATACAGCGTTGTTATACACTTTCTTAAAAATATTTCTCTTTTTCCAACTTATAGGCGCATGTTGGGTGTAAAAGCGAATTGTTCATGAATCAATTTTTATCGCTGTTCCGGGTCTTTTGGTCTGGTTGGTCTCCTAATAAGTTAATAATTAATACTATCTACCTTCCTACCAAATAAATATTTTTAAAAAAATAAAATAAAATATAAGAAAAATGTTTTTATTTATATTATGGGCGATACTTATTTTTCAAGTTATAACAGAATTCACCTCGAATTTTGTTGCGCTTATAGCAGTTTAACACATAATCAAACTAACTAAAGTTTATAATTATATACTTTCTTTTGAAAAAAACTAAAATCTTAACCATATTGAATTGATAAGTGAGGTATGTGAGTGGCAGAATAGATTTGTCCTGTAAATGTCACTTATGTCCCGCTACCTTCTTCTTTCACTTTCCAAAATATAGTACTAATTTTATTAACAGTTGTTTTTTAAATGATCTCACTTGATTTGACTGCAAATTTTTTCCATGACTTAAGCAGTTGCGAAAATTTTTTTACTTGTGTTTTTTTTCTTGTAGTTTTAAACTTTTTTTTAATTTTAAGTAATGGAAGCACAAACATAGAAACAAGTTTTTGACGAGGGACACGAGTGACCAGAACCTGAACCTGGATATAAAATGTATATTTTTTTAAATGCAAATAACTTGAGGTTTTTAGTAAGGTTTAGTAATTCCTATACTCCAAAAACATGTTTAAAATAATTATATCTTATGCTGTTTTATTTTATAAAAAAAATTACATTGTTATTAAAAAAATTATACTGAAGATAGAGACACCACAAACTATAACTGAATACATTTAGTCTGCCTCAGATTAATTTCTTTAGTGATTTTTGAACAACAAGATCATACATGAGTACTAATCATGGGGATATGATTTTAAACAAATGAGAACTGCTTCACAATAATATCGGGCACTTCCGAAGGCTACAATTTACACAATGTGTTCAGCTATATACATAGATAGTTAAATAAGCAAATTCCTAAGCAAACCTGGAAACCATATTTAAATAGTAAAATTCTTCCCCCCAAATTTTCGGTATCCTCATGTTCTAAGATATTATTCTAAAGTTGTCAGACACCTTTATACAACATTATGTAGTAACTACTGGCCGTAATTTAAACAAGTAGTATGTTCTCAAGACTAGGCACTAGTTTTCTTTTTAATAAAAATATGCTGCCTGCAAATTTATATTTTTATCATATGTAGGTTTTGTCTTGTTTTTAAATAAAGGCCAATTTTTTTTTTAGTCTTACAAGCTTGCATTCTTTAACGCCCTCTAGAATCTCGAAGGACACCGCTCAGCTCTAATATTTGTTTGTAGATCTGATGCTCTAGATGTGAAAAGTTCTTTGGTTCTTTAAACAATATTAAGTTTTCAAGCCCCGAAGTGTTCTTGAAAATGTGATCATCTAAAGCAATATTCTCATAATCCATTGATATTTTCCTATTACCTTACATCCACTTATTGTTATAATATCGGGGACCAAAAACCTTACCATACAGATCTGCCTTATTGGAATCATTATCATCTTGAACAAAACTTAATGCAGTTTGTTTTTGATGTTCGAAGAATAGCTTTAAAAAGTTTTCTGTTTGCTCTGCCTTGTCTAATTCCACTCTTTCTAATACGGAGCACCTATCATTTACACCGTACAACAACATATTGGTAAGTTAATTATGTTTAAACTACACCTGAGGATAGCTGAATTACGTCTGCAGTACATCTGAAGTACAGCTGAAGTACAGCTGAAGTACAGCTGAAGTACATCTGAAGTACGTATGAAGTACATCTGAAGTACAGTTGAAGTACATCGAAAGTACATCTAAACTACAGTTGAATTATGTCTGAAGTATGTCTGGATTATATGTGTTAAGTTTTCAATTTTTTGCTTACAATATGTATAGAATTGCTGATCTCGCCACAAACCGTCTTCTTCTCCAAATGATGTTGGCATTTTCCAAACATTTAAATTGTTCTTATCATTTAATAAAGATATTAATATAGTTTATCTTTATTTAACCCACCTTTTGCCTTTTATGTTGCTAATAAATAATAATTTGTATTATATTTTACAGATGGTACAAGGCCCTTGCAAACATAGTCAAGAACTGACTGTTATTTTAGTTTTATTAATCTATTTGTTTATTATTTTGCTTACAATTTGATGAATATTTTCACGCACTTTAATTAAGTTATTTGGAGCCTTATCGAAGTAAACAGCTGTTGACTTGGTCTTCTCAAATTCATGGAACATTTCCAACATTTTAAAATGTTTCATTATTTTGCATACTAATTCACCTTTTCTATGAGTAACAGCAAAATTTTGTGGTAGATAATGTTGCGTTATCGCAATAGTAGGATCGTATATTAAATTATTAAGCTCAAGCCAGAAATGCGGTTAAATTTTAATTCCATTTGAATATAACTTACTACTCACTTGTACCTTGGTTTTTATTCCATATTTCTCAGCTAATTCGTGGAAAACTAAACTTGCAGCTAAGCATACACCACAGTAATTTGCCCGAATAAATGCCTTTTCACTACCATATTTGATTATATTATTTAATCTGATGTACTCTCGCATAATATCAGACATGACTGGTCACATCAAGAGCTTGATGATAAATAGTTCTTATTTGTTTTAGTATTTGAAATTATGCAATCTTGTAAACAGTATGTTCTAATTATTAAACTAATTTTATTATTATTATTATTATTATTACAATTTAATTATGTGCAGAGGAATATATCCTATTATAGCACAAAATGAAAAATGATTACAAGAGCATCGTAAAATAAAATAACAGATTCTTAAGCTCAAAAATAAAATAAAAATACAACCAAAATAAACAATTTTTTAAATTCTTAACAAAATAATATTAAATTAACTAAATTAAAACCGATAAGTTTTTATGTTGAATTTGTATTTAAATATGAGTCCAATTTTTTTTTGAAAATTGCTAAGTTGCGCGCGTTCACTACATCGGCAGGCAAGCTGTTCCATTCTTCAAAGTATCGGTTGCTGACAAAGTGTAGTCTATGACTTGTTCGAAATTGCTCTTTGCGTATTTTATATGGGTGGCCCCGGAGTCTTTGATCCTCATTAAGAGTGACAAGAGGTGATGGCGAGGGGAATTGGTTATGCGTCATTCTGTACATTTGAATTAAGTCGCCTCGCATGCGGCGCACAGATAATGGTTGCAATTTAAGTCTAGAAAGCCTTTCTTCGTATGGTAAATGACGAATATCAGGTGACCATCTTGTCGCTTTTCTTTGGACTTTTTCTAAAATGTTTTGGTCGCCAATTAACCAGGGGTTCCAGACAGGTGCTGCGAATTCTAGAATTGGCCGAATATACGTAGTGTACAGCTTGGCGGCGAACTCTGGTTTAGGCTTTAAAAAAGTTTTTTGTGCGATATATAATGCGCTATTGGCTTTTTTAACTGATTCGTTAACGTGCTGGGACCAGGATAAATCGTCGGTTACTGTGACACCGAGATCTTTTTGGGCAGTGACGCTTTGAAGCTGTAGTCCGTTGATATGGTAATGACGACAAGGATTGTTGCGACCAATGTGAACAACTACGCATTTTTCAATATTTAGGGGTAATAGCCATTCTGTACACCATAAATGAATTCTATTTAGGTCGTTTTGAATGTGATTACTTCCACTTAACGGATTTTCAAATAGCTTTTTATCATCTGCATACGCACTTGCATGACTTTCTAACGACAGAAGTAGGTCTGCAGTGTAGATTAAAAATAATATGGGGCCGAGCACTGACCCCTGGGGGACGGATGACGGCACTTGTGTAGAATTTGAGAAGGAATCCGCAACGCGAACACGAAAGGTTCTATTACTTAAAAATGCTTCTATCCACATGAGTAGTTTCCCGCGTACCCCGACTTTTTTTAGTTTTAAGAGTAGTCTCTTGTGCGGAACTTTGTCAAACGCTTTACTAAAGTCCAAATATACAATGTCCAGGGGGTTACCCGCGTCTAAGGTAAGCGTCCATTCATTAAGAGATGTGATTAAGTTCGAAATTACGGATCTACCTGGCAGAAAACCATGTTGTGAAGTCGGGATTATATTGCTTAGAAGCAAAAATGGCAACATTGCATTAACAATCAACCTCTCAAGGACTTTGCATATTATGCATACTAAGCTTATGGGCCTGTAATTACAGCAATCTAATTTGTCGCCTTTTTTAAATATGGGAGTGATATTTGCGGTCAACCATTCATCTGGGAGCGATGCTGTGTCAAGTGACATTCTCAGAATGTGATATATAGGTCCACTCAGCTCTACAGCGCATTCTTTGAGAACTTTTGAATTTATTCCGTCAGGCCCGGGAGCAGAGTTACTTTTCAGGCTGGTCAATATACTTTGAACATCAAGTTGAGTGAATTCAACGTTGGTTATGTCCGCCGGGTTATTCTTGCCTGTATAGTCGGGTAGCTGACCTAGAGGTTCATGTGAGTAAACCGTGGCAAAATATTTCGCAAATGTTTCTGCTGCTTCCATGTTGTCATTACATATTTGATCTTGGCTATTTCGTATTGTTGGTGTTGAGACCTTGCTTGACAGGTGTTGTCTAACGTATGAGTAGTAAGACTTGGGTTTCTGAAGTAAGGTCGTTTCAAAATTAGTTTTTGCTTTTCCAATGTCGCTTGAGAGCTGGTTTGAAAACGTTCTATGGATCTGATAGTCCCTTTGAAATTTTGTTTGTTTATATGTTTTCCAGAGTCGCTGTTTGTGTTTGACTTTTTCTATTAAATTATGATTTAGCCATGGTTTGGCAGGGTTTGTATTAACGGGTATTAACCTAGAATTGTTTTTTATACATTGTTCTAGTGTTGTTTTAAATATTGTCCACATTTGATTTATGGTGTTGGTATTAAGTACGTCAGACCAATCTTTGCTGTGTAGCTCTTGTTTTAATTGTTGGAAGTCTATTTTGTTATAAGTTTTTACGGTACTAGAGCTTTTATAGTTAATAACCTGCAAATTGCTTGTAATAACGCTGTGGTCAGATTTTCCAATGGGTGCGTTCACAGATATAGTGGTAAGTAGGTTTGGGTCTGGGGTTATTATAAGATCTAATGTTGATGAAATTTGGTTTTGCCTAAATCGTGTTGGTTGATCTATTAGTTGAATAAGGTTGCAGTCCGAGAGTAGTTCGAGAAAAATGTGTTCGATTGAGTTTGGAGGAAGGTGGTTACCCGTTAAAGGCCACTGGATTTTTGGAAAATTAAAGTCCCCAGCTATCACTAGATTCTGCACTTTGTTAGTTAAATTTGAGATTGCATTAAAAAGAAGATTGTTAGAGTTTGTGTCACTGCTACCGGGTCTATATAAGCATAATAAAGTAAATGAAAAATTCCTGCACGTTAAATCTAAACATAAAGTGTCTACGGCACCTGTACTACCAATGTCAACTTTGGTAATTTTGAATGAATTACTCACAGTTTCAGAAATGTACATGCATACCCCACCACCTGTTCTGTCTGTTCGATCTGCGCGGTAAAGAATATATCCACGCAGGCTCACTACGCTATCCGGTAGAGATGTATTTAACCAGGTCTCTGTGATAAGTAGTATCAGAGGATTGAATGTCCTAACATACGCCGAAAGTTCATAAAACTTAGCAGGCAGCGAACAGAGGTTTGTATACATAAGAGGGATGTCAATTATATTTAGTTTTTTGGAAGTTCGTTTTGTTTAATGATGGTAGGTACATTTTTTATGTACTTAATGGTCAACGATGATTCGCCGGCATTTTTTCGATTTTCTAGTTCTTTTCGCTGATCATCTAGAAACTTTCTCTGTGCTGGTGTTTGATCATCATAGATTTTTATATCTTTGTAAGTCGATGTAAGAAGTTTGTTTTTATTTCGCAGGGTGGCTTTGACGATGTTTGGGTTTCCTAGGCAAACTTTTAAAGGTCGAATTTTGATGTTACTGTTATCGTTATTTTGCATTCCTAATCTTATTACAGAAAAAGAGTCTACAGTAGTGTTAGTTGTTATTTGGATAATATTTTTTACTCGCGTTATATCATCATCTGCGGTTGTTTCGGGAAGCTTTGCGATAATAAAGTTTCCAGAGCGTTGAAGACGATCATTAACCTCTGTTATTAACGTTTCTTTATCATAAGTAGAAGTTTCTTGTTTGGTGAGACATTGAGATTCAAGTGCAGTGATGCGTTCATCGAGTGCTGTAATGTGTCCATCCAATACGGTCATACGCTCATTAAAAGAGGTTGTAAGCGCGTCCACTTTTCTCTCAATAGTATCAAATTGTTTTTCACGTACATCTAGTTTTTTCAAGAGTTCATCGATTTTGGTTTCACGCTCATTACACTTAGTGCAATAGACCTTTACATTTCTAAGTTTACCTCTTGTTACTGTGCTGATAAGCTCCTTTGGCATCCCAATGCAGTTAAGATGAATATTTGAATCGCAGCTGCTACATTTTGATGATGGCGTTTTTTCAGTAATCGCACTATCGCATTCTTTACACCACGCCATTTTTGATTAACCCTCGTATCGGTCCACAGCAAGAATGCGTTCACAATCCACGAAAGTTGACCGATCAATTCAAGGAGGTTAGGAAAGTTTGGCCGCTCGTTAATAAGGTTGCGCAACAGCTAATCAAAAACCGTTCACACGATTAGATTCTTGGATTAGAACATACTGTTTACAAGATTGCATAATTTCAAATACTAAAACAAATAAGAACTATTTATCATCAAGCTCTTGATGTGACCAGTCATGTCTGATATTATGCGAGAGTACATCAGATTAAATAATATAATCAAATATGGTAGTGAAAGGCATTTATTCGGGCAAATTACTGTGGTGTATGCTTAGCTGCAAGTTTAGTTTTCCACGAATTAGCTGAGAAATATGGAATAAAAACCAAGGTACAAGTGAGTAGTAAGTTATATTCAAATGGAATTAAAATTTAACCGCATTTCTGGCTTGAGCTTAATAATTTAATATACGATCCTACTATTGCGATAACGCAACATTATCTACCACAAAATTTTGCTGTTACTCATAGAAAAGGTGAATTAGTATGCAAAATAATGAAACATTTTAAAATGTTGGAAATGTTCCATGAATTTGAGAAGACCAAGTCAACAGCTGTTTACTTCGATAAGGCTCCAAATAACTTAATTAAAGTGCGTGAAAATATTCATCAAATTGTAAGCAAAATAATAAACAAATAGATTAATAAAACTAAAATAACAGCCAGTTCTTGACTATGTTTGCAAGGGCCTTGTACCATCTGTAAAATATAATACAAATTATTATTTATTAGCAACATAAAAGGCAAAAGGTGGATTAAATAAAGATAAACTATATTAATATCTTTATTAAATGATAAGAACAATTTAAATGTTTGGAAAATGCCAACATCATTTGGAGAAGAAGACGGTTTGTGGCGAGATCAGCAATTCTATACATATTGTAAGCAAAAAATTGAAAACTTAACACATATAATCCAGACATACTTCAGACATAATTCAACTGTAGTTTAGATGTACTTTCGATGTACTTCAACTGTACTTCAGATGTACTTCATACGTACTTCAGATGTACTTCAGCTGTACTTCAGCTGTACTTCAGCTGTACTTCAGATGTACTGCAGACGTAATTCAGCTATCCTCAGGTGTAGTTTAAACATAATTAACTTACCAATATGTTGTTGTACGGTGTAAATGATAGGTGCTCCGTATTAGAAAGAGTGGAATTAGACAAGGCAGAGCAAACAGAAAACTTTTTAAAGCTATTCTTCGAACCTCAAAAACAAACTGCATTAAGTTTTGTTCAAGATGATAATGATTCCAATAAGGCAGATCTGTATGGTAAGGTTTTTGGTCCCCGATATTATAACAATAAGTGGATGTAAGGTAATAGGAAAATATCAATGGATTATGAGAATATTGCTTTAGATGATCACATTTTCAAGAACACTTCGGGGCTTGAAAACTTAATATTGTTTAAAGAACCAAAGAACTTTTCACATCTAGAGCATCAGATCTACAAACAAATATTAGAGCTGAGCGGTGTCCTTCGAGATTCTAGAGGGCGTTAAAGAATGCAAGCTTGTAAGACTAAAAAAAAAATTGGCCTTTATTTAAAAACAAGACAAAACCTACATATGATAAAAATATAAATTTGCAGGCAGCATATTTTTATTAAAAAGAAAACTAGTGCCTAGTCTTGAGAACATACTACTTGTTTAAATTACGGCCAGTAGTTACTACATAATGTTGTATAAAGGTGTCTGACAACTTTAGAATAATATCTTAGAACATGAGGATACCGAAAATTTGGGGGGAAGAATTTTACTATTTAAATATGGTTTCCAGGTTTGCTTAGGAATTTGCTTATTTAACTATCTATGTATATAGCTGAACACATTGTGTAAATTGTAGCCTTCGGAAGTGCCCGATATTATTGTGAAGCAGTTCTCATTTGTTTAAAATCATATCCCCATGATTAGTACTCATGTATGATCTTGTTGTTCAAAAATCACTAAAGAAATTAATCTGAGGCAGACTAAATGTATTCAGTTATAGTTTGTGGTGTCTCTATCTTCAGTATAATTTTTTTAATAACAATGTAATTTTTTTTATAAAATAAAACAGCATAAGATATAATTATTTTAAACATGTTTTTGGAGTATAGGAATTACTAAACCTTACTAAAAACCTCAAGTTATTTGCATTTAAAAAAATAGACATTTTATATCCAGGTTCAGGTTCTGGTCACTCGTGTCCCTCGTCAAAAACTTGTTTCTATGTTTGTGCTTCCATTACTAAAAAATAAAAAAAAGTTTAAAACTACAAGAAAAAAAACACAAGTAAAAAAATTTTCGCAACTGCTTAAGTCATGGAAAAAATTTGCAGTCAAATCAAGTGAGATCATTTAAAAAACAACTGTTAATAAAATTAGTACTATATTTTGGAAAGTGAAAGAAGAAGGTAGCGGGACATAAGTGACATTTACAGGACAAATCTATTCTGCCACTCACATACCTCACTTATCAATTCAATATGGTTAAGATTTTAGTTTTTTTCAAAAGAAAGTATATAATTATAAACTTTAGTTAGTTTGATTATGTGTTAAACTGCTATAAGCGCAACAAAATTCGAGGTGAATTCTGTTATAACTTGAAAAATAAGTATCGCCCATAATATAAATAAAAACATTTTTCTTATATTTTATTTTATTTTTTTTAAAATATTTATTTGGTAGGAAGGTAGATAGTATTAATTATTAACTTATTAGGAGACCAACCAGACCAAAAGACCCGGAACAGCGATAAAAATTGATTCATGAACAATTCGCTTTTACCCCCAACATGCGCCTATAAGTTAGAAAAAGAGAAATATTTTTAAGAAAGTGTATAACAACGCTGTATGAAACACGACATACGTATATTTATTCTTTATACATCGAGTTCATCTATCGATTTACCAGTATCGGCGTCTGAATAGACATATTTACAATAAAAATAAACAATAATAACATTTTTGAGGTTATATTCTCAAATACGGATGCCGAAGTTTAAAAATATGAGGCTCTGATGATTTTCATATCCTAGGGTCACTGCATCACAAAGACGTAGTGTCTTCTTATGGAGACGCCAGGCTTCCAGGATGCAGTGACCCTATCATATCCCCTAGACCTAGAAGTATTAAAACCACCAAAGTTTGGGATACTCTGTACATTTTTTGAATGACAGTTAGGATTAAAAAATGTACTATATTGGTATGTGCTAAAAAAGTTACACTTAATTATTCTCAAAATGTCTTTGATTTATTTGTACTTATGATTTTGATTTAAAAGGTGTTTGAAGGTCAAGCAGTTTCAAAAGATTTACCTGAGAAACGAAATTTCTGAACAATTTTGTTCAGTTTTGTTGTATAAGTGACTCTCGCATCATTTTAATATCTTTTAAATGTTCTTTGACTTTAAAAATAACATCAAAACAACTTAAAACTACCAAAAAAATTTTTCAACGTCGCATTATACCATTCAGAATTTATAGGCAAATCTTAAAGATTCAGTCCTTTATATTTTGGTATCATAGTAACAGTTTTATCTCTTTCTCTACAATTGGTTTAAGAAAGGCTTGCAATATTTGGTGTTCTATGATCATTATAAGGGTTTCTAAAGAAGCACTGTTTTAGTTTTCCCTCGCATTGATTTTAAAAAGAAAAAATAAAGGTTAGAGGAGAACACAATTTTGGTGATTCTTAAAGAGAAAGGAAATTGAGTTATCAATGGGCCAAACAAAGATTTTAAACTTCTTTATTAAGTAAGTACGTTTTTTAAAATAAATTTTAAAGTTCTTTATTTATTTGCTAGTCTTCTACTATAGTCTATGGTATTAATAAAGAAACACTGGTTTGTTACCAAATGCCAAATATTGTTCCATAAAGAAACACTTGTTTGTATATGATATTTTAATTCATTTTTTCGCTTTAATATATATGCCAAATGATTTAAAAAAATATAACGCTATCAAAAGAAACATATCCATTTTTTATTTTTTTTTCATAGATTGTTGTTCTATCTGCAAGCGCGTGCACATTTTATCAATTTTTTACCATTCTGTTTAATGCTGTACTGAAAAGCTTATATGAGAGATTTGTGGCAACCACTTACTATCTTTAGAAGTTCAGCCTTCTTCGTTTATCCATTACGTTACACCAAACCGATAATTTATATGACACATGTCAGAGTTTTTGTACCTAACTTCAAACATTAAACCAGATTTCCTAAGGTAATCGTAAATCTTCGTTAACATTCAGACATCTTCGGATGTTAAATCTTGAAGGATTTTGTCTAATGTTTAAACAAAGAAGAAAATGTTAATAATAATTTCTTTAGCAGTTACATAGGTAGTTAGTTAAATTATCTCATTGACAAAAATGATTTTGCTTTATTTTAAATTAAAGTTTTTTGCTTTATTTTAAATTAAAGTTTCTTTGCTTTATTTTAAATTAAAGTGATAGTTCGAATTCAATTTTTAAAATCAAATCTCACATAATAATAAATAGGTAACAAACAAGAATTAAACTTATAGGTAAACAACTTTTCCTAGGGTGTGTTTATATAATAATGTCCTTTGGATTGCATATTAAAATAATATATTATTAATATTAAATAATTTTCTCTTCTCATTTATTTTTGAACCAAAAAATTCTACTTAAAAAACAATATTTAAATCCTCCAATTCAATACAAATTTTTTTTTTCAAATCGGTCTATTTAAAGTTGTGATATCAACAAAAACCTAACAAGGTCCTAGTGACCGAGTTATCTTCTTATAAAATAAAGTCAATGTGAATCCAGCACCAATCACATACAAAAATAATTTCCAAAATCGGTTCAATATATGTTGAAAATTAGGAAAAAAATATTACATTGGCTGTTTCGTGTTTGTATCATTCTATTTGTAATAGATATAGATAACTCTTCTAACCAAATACCAAAAATTTACTAAACTTGTTTAACAAAGAGGTGTGTCACACTAGACTACACTAGCATAGTATTAGTCTTAATGCTTTTTTAACCAACATTTTGTTAATCTAACCATTTAACCAGAGCTATAATATTTTTAGTTATTAAGACCCTTTTTACAGTAACCTGAGGAGACCGACCTGTAAAGTTAGTTTCCTGTCATTCATATGGTATTTAAACTAGCATAAAATATATATAAATATTAATGTACCTACTCAATGGCTAGTATATTTATTTCTATCAGACAACCCATAATTTACGTTAAAAATGACTATTTTTAGGTAATAAGGCCCTTTTTACACTACCCTAAGGAAACCTGTAAAGTTAGTTTCCTGCCGTTTATATGGCATTTAATCTAGCATAAAACACCACAAACATACTTCACATTTGTATAGATATTAATGTACTTACTCAATAGCTATCAAAAAACCTAAATTACGTTAAAAGTGACTATTTTTCAATTGGATCACTTTTTAGTTTTACAAACCTATCAAATCGTAAACACAATATTGAAAAACTGGTTTTCCTAATCATACATTGATCACATGTTAAATAAAGGTATAATAAGGTCTTTTTGGTTAACATCCATATTTTTACACCTCACCCTGTAACACTAATGCTTTTTAAACCAACACTTCATTAATTCAACTATTACATACCTAGTTAATAAGACCCTTTTGATTGATCTAGATCTCCTTAAAAATTAGTACAAGTTAAGCCACACCAATGCAATAAAAAAAGAATTTCTCGAATCGGTTCAATCTGTGCTGAGAAATTAGCGAAAAACTATTAATGCCCTTTTGGGGTGATCTATTGCTCCTTAAAAATTAGTACAAGTTAAGCCACACCAATGCACTAAAAAAACAATTTCTCGAATCGGTTCAATAGGTAGGTAAATCCCATACAAAAAGAATTTCTCGAATCGGTTCAATAGGTGCTGAGAAATTAGTGAAAAACTATTAAGGACCAAATGAGATTTGCGCAGTACACCGAAATGCGTCTTTCTTGGAAACTGTCGACGCAAAACATGCACATCTAGCGTAAAAACTAGCTTTGCTACCCCCAACTCATAGCGATCTTTCATTATGTACCCTTATTTTTAATTTATTTTATTATGCATTTTGGCACTTAGGGAAGGCTTTTTTATGATACATACATCTCTTGCTTGCTTAAGCCTTTGTTTGTGTGTTTTTCCAATAGATACTAAAATTAATAAGTATTTTGATGCCGTTTTAGTTGTGCTGAAATATTACCATTCAATATGTTTGCAATATTCTTGTTGGCGATCATTACAACCATTTTTAAAAAATTAAAAATTAAAAAATACCATTTTTATCAAATATTATGACAAATAAATAACCAACTATATTACATAATATTGCATCATATTACATACGATTGCATCATATTTCGTGACCTCGTGGCTATTGCTAATTCGATAACACAGAAACATGTGAGGGGTCATAAGGTTATCTGTTAACTATATAAACAACACTAAAAAAATACACATACAAAATGCACATTGAGAAATAACTCTATTTTTTAACAAACAAAGACAATAATTATTATTATTATTATTATTAATCAACTAACGCCTGTTTTACATTCAAACATACCAGGCTAAGCTAGTGAGGTCTTTTTGTTGGCTATCCTGTCAATTTTAACACAATAATAGGTACACATTATTTCTTGGGTCCTTTAAACTTGAACAACAGCCACGGATTATGTCACATAATAGGTAGGTGATGCAATACAAACACATGTCACTATTATATCATGCATTGGTCGCGTGGTGTTAAACACCACAAACAACTTTTGCCTTAATATCTTTTTAACCAACACTTCATTCATTCGTTCAGCCAGAGCTATAACAGTTAGATCATAAATTAAAATTTAGAACACAGTAAGATGGACTTTCAATATAATTATTGGTCAACTAAAATTGACTTTGAACTAGAAGAACTTTTAGAAGAGAAAAATTAAATAAAATATTTATAAACGGTTAGCAGAATGGATATATTTTGGGTTTGATTCATACAGGTACATCATTGAGGAAAAACTACCAACATTATACCCATTATTACCTACAATATGGAAACGTATCTTAACAGAGGCAGCGCTGGAATATACAAAAATATATCCAAACTATGACGTGAAAAAACATCTTCAATCAATTATTTTTAAATTTGATGGTCGAGGTGAGTGTGGCTTATATGATACATATGAATAAAAATATATAATTAAAATATACTTTTAGTTTTTATTTTAGAATTATTTAATTTGAGACATCCTGTACAGCATAAATAACCAGCTGTCTTAGATAAAATAGGAATGTGTGCGGGTCATAAGGTTATCCTATAACTGCATAAACAACGATAAGATACTCGTGCAGTCATTTTTTAGAAATTATTTTATTTTTAACACACAGAGAAAATAACAGGCTATCCCGATTAATTCTAACAAATATTTCTAGATTATTTAATTTTTTAACCAACAATTACCTAGCTAAGGCCTTTTTCACATTAGGACTTACCTAGCTCAGGCTAAGCGAGTGAAGTGGCTATCTTACTGGCTGGCACCTAACTCATTGCCAATAGGGCCTTTTAACAGCTAAGGCTAAGCAAGTGAAGCGGCTAGCTAACTCATTACCCAATAAGGCCTTTCAACAGCCTCTGGTTGTTACGTCATTGCTGACAGCTTCTTGTACGCTTCTTTTGCCCGAAGGTCAGATCAAGTTCACTTCTTCAGCAGCAGGTCATCCACTTCGGAGAAGTGGATGGCATGTTACCAATTTAATTAGAACCCACACTACTACACTACTTATATATCTACAATATTTCAAAACACTATATTGTTCACCAAATAATTCCTCAAGAGTATAAAAAGCTTTGGAAATTAGAAACTCCTTTGTCTTTTGTCTAAACTTTTTATAACATGGAATTTTTCTTATCTCCAAAGGCAAATGGTTAAAGAGTTTTCTACCATTATAGATAAATAAATCCTTAATTAGCGTTGAGTGAGAAATTGGTACTGATAAAATATGCAGATGGCGTAAACTGCACCTGTTAGATATATTTGTTTCTGGTGCATATTTTTTGTAAATGAGACAAACGGTTTCTAAAATAAATAGGCTACACAAAGTTAAAATTTTAGATTTTAAAAATAATGGCCTATATGAGCATCTTCTTTTAACCCTAAATATATTTTTTAATGCCCTTTTTTGCAAAACAAACACAGATTTAAACAGATAATCAGTACAGCTTCCCCAAAAACAGATTTCATAAGACAGATGCGATTGAACTAAAGGGAAGTAACAGTTTCTCGCAATCTCAAATCCCAGGTTGTCCGATATTACTCGCAAAGCAAAGGAAGAAGAAGCAATTTTAGTTTTTAAATTTTTAATATGTTCGTCAAATTTTAAGTTGTCATCCAATACTAGTCCTAAAAATTTAATGTGCCCTGGGTTTGAGATTTTTTCGTCCGCTAGTTTAACTTCTTTCAACTTAAAATTTGAAATTTTTGTTTTTGAAATATTTAGAGATAAAAGGTTGACATCGCACCACACTTTAATGATACGCACATCTTCCTGAACAATAACAGAGAGATTTTCTTTATTGAGATCATGCCAAATGATTGTGTAGTCCTCAGCAAATAGTGTTATTTTTCCTTTAATTGGTAGATGCGCGATGTTGTTAATAAAAATAAGAAACAATAATGGGCCCAATATAGAGCATTGCGGAACCCCAGTATATATGTTTCTAAATGAAGAATTAAGACCATTAAATGCAACACATTGTGTTCTATTGCATAAATATAACTGAAACCATTCATGAGGCAAACCTCTTACTCCATACACAAACAGTTTCCGCAATAAAATATCGTGATCAACACAATTAAACGTGCTCAAGTCACAGAAAATAGCTGCTGCCTTATCGCCTGAGTTAAGCTCAACATATAAATTATTTAAAAATTAAAGATCGCATCAGTCGTATTTCTCTTGGATTGAAACCCAAATAGGCTTGTACTTAAAAGATTGTGTTTTGTTAAAAATGAAGTTAACCGAATTTGTACGAGTTATTCCAAAATTTTTGATAGTGTTGGAAGCAAGGCAATAGGTCTAAATTTTGAAGGTATGTTCTATATCACCCTCTTTAAAAAGTGGAATTATTACAGCCTGTTTTAGACACGTTGGAAATATGCCTGTGGAAAAAGATTGATTAACTGCCTCAGCCATAATATGTAGAGCACAATCAAGCAGTCAGTGCTTCAAAAATCTGTTGATCGTTTATTTTTTAGTTTTTGAAAAATAATTTTAAGTTTATCTGCTGAAGTTGTAGCCAAGCATAATGAATCTATTACAGAAATGAGGATCTTTTAAGGCAGAAATCTGACTGGAAGTATTTTTGCCTATACTACAGTAGAATGGGTTAAGGTCGTGTGGTTGTAGATTAGATGAAACAGGATTGGTTGAATTTATGCCTCTAAATTTATTGACTAATCTCCAGGACTCTTTTGATTTATTTGATGAGTTTTCAATTTTATTTTTGAAATGTTGTCTTTTTGCCATTTTCATTGTGCTTTTGTAGATTTTTTGTAGTTCTAATAGTACGTTAGAAAGTTATTATCAAAAGAAACAAATTTTTTAATATAATTTAACGACCTTAAATTAAGAGCTGATTTACGTAAACCATTGGTATACCAAGGGCTTCTTTTTTTCTGATTAATTTTTACCATAGGGAAAGATAATTCAAATTTCTTGCCAATAAGTAATTGAAAGTGTTCTAAGGGGCCATTACTCAAAAGAATTCTGTCTGTATGTCTGTCTGTATGTCTGTCTGTATGTCTGTCTGTATGTCTGTCTGTATGTCTGTCTGTATGTCTGTCTGTATGTCTGTCTGTATGTCTGTCTGTATGTCTGTCTGTATGTCTGTCTGTATGTCTGTCTGTATGTCTGTCTGTATGTCTGTCTGTATGTCTGTCTGTATGTCTGTCTGTATGTCTGTCTGTATGTCTGTCTGTATGTCTGTCTGTATGTCTGTCTGTATGTCTGTCTGTATGTCTGTCTGTATGTCTGTCTGTATGTCTGTCTGTATGTCTGTCTGTATGTCTGTCTGTATGTCTGTCTGTATGTCTGTCTGTATGTCTGTCTGTATGTCTGTCTGTATGTCTGTCTGTATGTCTGTCTGTATGTCTGTCTGTATGTCTGTCTGTATGTCTGTCTGTATGTCTGTCTGTATGTCTGTCTGTATGTCTGTCTGTATGTCTGTCTGTATGTCTGTCTGTATGTCTGTCTGTATGTCTGTCTGTATGTCTGTCTGTATGTCTGTCTGTATGTCTGTCTGTATGTCTGTCTGTATGTCTGTCTGTATGTCTGTCTGTATGTCTGTCTGTATGTCTGTCTGTATGTCTGTCTGTATGTCTGTCTGTATGTCTGTCTGTATGTCTGTATGTCTGTCTGTATGTCTGTCTGTATGTCTGTCTGTATGTCTGTCTGTATGTCTGTCTGTATGTCTGTCTGTATGTCTGTCTGTATGTCTGTCTGTATGTCTGTCTGTATGTCTGTCTGTATGTCTGTCTGTATGTCTGTCTGTATGTCTGTCTGTATGTCTGTCTGTATGTCTGTCTGTATGTCTGTCTGTATGTCTGTCTGTATGTCTGTCTGTATGTCTGTCTGTATGTCTGTCTGTATGTCTGTCTGTATGTCTGTCTGTATGTCTGTCTGTATGTCTGTCTGTATGTCTGTCTGTATGTCTGTCTGTATGTCTGTCTGTATGTCTGTCTGTATGTCTGTCTGTATGTCTGTCTGTATGTCTGTCTGTATGTCTGTCTGTATGTCTGTCTGTATGTCTGTCTGTATGTCTGTCTGTATGTCTGTCTGTATGTCTGTCTGTATGTCTGTCTGTATGTCTGTCTGTATGTCTGTCTGTATGTCTGTCTGTATGTCTGTCTGTATGTCTGTCTGTATGTCTGTCTGTATGTCTGTCTGTATGTCTGTCTGTATGTCTGTCTGTATGTCTGTCTGTATGTCTGTCTGTATGTCTGTCTGTATGTCTGTCTGTATGTCTGTCTGTATGTCTGTCTGTATGTCTGTCTGTATGTCTGTCTGTATGTCTGTCTGTATGTCTGTCTGTATGTCTGTCTGTATGTCTGTCTGTATGTCTGTCTGTATGTCTGTCTGTATGTCTGTCTGTATGTCTGTCTGTATGTCTGTCTGTATGTCTGTCTGTATGTCTGTCTGTATGTCTGTCTGTATGTCTGTCTGTATGTCTGTCTGTATGTCTGTCTGTATGTCTGTCTGTATGTCTGTCTGTATGTCTGTCTGTATGTCTGTCTGTATGTCTGTCTGTATGTCTGTCTGTATGTCTGTCTGTATGTCTGTCTGTATGTCTGTCTGTATGTCTGTCTGTATGTCTGTCTGTATGTCTGTCTGTATGTCTGTCTGTATGTCTGTCTGTATGTCTGTCTGTATGTCTGTCTGTATGTCTGTCTGTATGTCTGTCTGTATGTCTGTCTGTATGTCTGTCTGTATGTCTGTCTGTATGTCTGTCTGTATGTCTGTCTGTATGTCTGTCTGTATGTCTGTCTGTATGTCTGTCTGTATGTCTGTCTGTATGTCTGTCTGTATGTCTGTCTGTATGTCTGTCTGTATGTCTGTCTGTATGTCTGTCTGTATGTCTGTCTGTATGTCTGTCTGTATGTCTGTCTGTATGTCTGTCTGTATGTCTGTCTGTATGTCTGTCTGTATGTCTGTCTGTATGTCTGTCTGTATGTCTGTCTGTATGTCTGTCTGTATGTCTGTCTGTATGTCTGTCTGTATGTCTGTCTGTATGTCTGTCTGTATGTCTGTCTGTATGTCTGTCTGTATGTCTGTCTGTATGTCTGTCTGTATGTCTGTCTGTATGTCTGTCTGTATGTCTGTCTGTATGTCTGTCTGTATGTCTGTCTGTATGTCTGTCTGTATGTCTGTCTGTATGTCTGTCTGTATGTCTGTCTGTATGTCTGTCTGTATGTCTGTCTGTATGTCTGTCTGTATGTCTGTCTGTATGTCTGTCTGTATGTCTGTCTGTATGTCTGTCTGTATGTCTGTCTGTATGTCTGTCTGTATGTCTGTCTGTATGTCTGTCTGTATGTCTGTCTGTATGTCTGTCTGTATGTCTGTCTGTATGTCTGTCTGTATGTCTGTCTGTATGTCTGTCTGTATGTCTGTCTGTATGTCTGTCTGTATGTCTGTCTGTATGTCTGTCTGTATGTCTGTCTGTATGTCTGTCTGTATGTCTGTCTGTATGTCTGTCTGTATGTCTGTCTGTATGTCTGTCTGTATGTCTGTCTGTATGTCTGTCTGTATGTCTGTCTGTATGTCTGTCTGTATGTCTGTCTGTATGTCTGTCTGTATGTCTGTCTGTATGTCTGTCTGTATGTCTGTCTGTATGTCTGTCTGTATGTCTGTCTGTATGTCTGTCTGTATGTCTGTCTGTATGTCTGTCTGTATGTCTGTCTGTATGTCTGTCTGTATGTCTGTCTGTATGTCTGTCTGTATGTCTGTCTGTATGTCTGTCTGTATGTCTGTCTGTATGTCTGTCTGTATGTCTGTCTGTATGTCTGTCTGTATGTCTGTCTGTATGTCTGTCTGTATGTCTGTCTGTATGTCTGTCTGTATGTCTGTCTGTATGTCTGTCTGTATGTCTGTCTGTATGTCTGTCTGTGTCTGTATGTCTGTCTGTATGTCTGTCTGTATGTCTGTCTGTATGTCTGTCTGTATGTCTGTCTGTATGTCTGTCTGTATGTCTGTCTGTATGTCTGTCTGTATGTCTGTCTGTATGTCTGTCTGTATGTCTGTCTGTATGTCTGTCTGTATGTCTGTCTGTATGTCTGTCTGTATGTCTGTCTGTATGTCTGTCTGTATGTCTGTCTGTATGTCTGTCTGTATGTCTGTCTGTATGTCTGTCTGTATGTCTGTCTGTATGTCTGTCTGTATGTCTGTCTGTATGTCTGTCTGTATGTCTGTCTGTATGTCTGTCTGTATGTCTGTCTGTATGTCTGTCTGTATGTCTGTCTGTATGTCTGTCTGTATGTCTGTCTGTATGTCTGTCTGTATGTCTGTCTGTATGTCTGTCTGTATGTCTGTCTGTATGTCTGTCTGTATGTCTGTCTGTATGTCTGTCTGTATGTCTGTCTGTATGTCTGTCTGTATGTCTGTCTGTATGTCTGTCTGTATGTCTGTCTGTATGTCTGTCTGTATGTCTGTCTGTATGTCTGTCTGTATGTCTGTCTGTATGTCTGTCTGTATGTCTGTCTGTATGTCTGTCTGTATGTCTGTCTGTATGTCTGTCTGTATGTCTGTCTGTATGTCTGTCTGTATGTCTGTCTGTATGTCTGTCTGTATGTCTGTCTGTATGTCTGTCTGTATGTCTGTCTGTATGTCTGTCTGTATGTCTGTCTGTATGTCTGTCTGTATGTCTGTCTGTATGTCTGTCTGTATGTCTGTCTGTATGTCTGTCTGTATGTCTGTCTGTATGTCTGTCTGTATGTCTGTCTGTATGTCTGTCTGTATGTCTGTCTGTATGTCTGTCTGTATGTCTGTCTGTATGTCTGTCTGTATGTCTGTCTGTATGTCTGTCTGTATGTCTGTCTGTATGTCTGTCTGTATGTCTGTCTGTATGTCTGTCTGTATGTCTGTCTGTATGTCTGTCTGTATGTCTGTCTGTATGTCTGTCTGTATGTCTGTCTGTATGTCTGTCTGTATGTCTGTCTGTATGTCTGTCTGTATGTCTGTCTGTATGTCTGTCTGTATGTCTGTCTGTATGTCTGTCTGTATGTCTGTCTGTATGTCTGTCTGTATGTCTGTCTGTATGTCTGTCTGTATGTCTGTCTGTATGTCTGTCTGTATGTCTGTCTGTATGTCTGTCTGTATGTCTGTCTGTATGTCTGTCTGTATGTCTGTCTGTATGTCTGTCTGTATGTCTGTCTGTATGTCTGTCTGTATGTCTGTCTGTATGTCTGTCTGTATGTCTGTCTGTATGTCTGTCTGTATGTCTGTCTGTATGTCTGTCTGTATGTCTGTCTGTATGTCTGTCTGTATGTCTGTCTGTATGTCTGTCTGTATGTCTGTCTGTATGTCTGTCTGTATGTCTGTCTGTATGTCTGTCTGTATGTCTGTCTGTATGTCTGTCTGTATGTCTGTCTGTATGTCTGTCTGTATGTCTGTCTGTATGTCTGTCTGTATGTCTGTCTGTATGTCTGTCTGTATGTCTGTCTGTATGTCTGTCTGTATGTCTGTCTGTATGTCTGTCTGTATGTCTGTCTGTATGTCTGTCTGTATGTCTGTCTGTATGTCTGTCTGTATGTCTGTCTGTATGTCTGTCTGTATGTCTGTCTGTATGTCTGTCTGTATGTCTGTCTGTATGTCTGTCTGTATGTCTGTCTGTATGTCTGTCTGTATGTCTGTCTGTATGTCTGTCTGTATGTCTGTCTGTATGTCTGTCTGTATGTCTGTCTGTATGTCTGTCTGTATGTCTGTCTGTATGTCTGTCTGTATGTCTGTCTGTATGTCTGTCTGTATGTCTGTCTGTATGTCTGTCTGTATGTCTGTCTGTATGTCTGTCTGTATGTCTGTCTGTATGTCTGTCTGTATGTCTGTCTGTATGTCTGTCTGTATGTCTGTCTGTATGTCTGTCTGTATGTCTGTCTGTATGTCTGTCTGTATGTCTGTCTGTATGTCTGTCTGTATGTCTGTCTGTATGTCTGTCTGTATGTCTGTCTGTATGTCTGTCTGTATGTCTGTCTGTATGTCTGTCTGTATGTCTGTCTGTATGTCTGTCTGTATGTCTGTCTGTATGTCTGTCTGTATGTCTGTCTGTATGTCTGTCTGTATGTCTGTCTGTATGTCTGTCTGTATGTCTGTCTGTATGTCTGTCTGTATGTCTGTCTGTATGTCTGTCTGTATGTCTGTCTGTATGTCTGTCTGTATGTCTGTCTGTATGTCTGTCTGTATGTCTGTCTGTATGTCTGTCTGTATGTCTGTCTGTATGTCTGTCTGTATGTCTGTCTGTATGTCTGTCTGTATGTCTGTCTGTATGTCTGTCTGTATGTCTGTCTGTATGTCTGTCTGTATGTCTGTCTGTATGTCTGTCTGTATGTCTGTCTGTATGTCTGTCTGTATGTCTGTCTGTATGTCTGTCTGTATGTCTGTCTGTATGTCTGTCTGTATGTCTGTCTGTATGTCTGTCTGTATGTCTGTCTGTATGTCTGTCTGTATGTCTGTCTGTATGTCTGTCTGTATGTCTGTCTGTATGTCTGTCTGTATGTCTGTCTGTATGTCTGTCTGTATGTCTGTCTGTATGTCTGTCTGTATGTCTGTCTGTATGTCTGTCTGTATGTCTGTCTGTATGTCTGTCTGTATGTCTGTCTGTATGTCTGTCTGTATGTCTGTCTGTATGTCTGTCTGTATGTCTGTCTGTATGTCTGTCTGTATGTCTGTCTGTATGTCTGTCTGTATGTCTGTCTGTATGTCTGTCTGTATGTCTGTCTGTATGTCTGTCTGTATGTCTGTCTGTATGTCTGTCTGTATGTCTGTCTGTATGTCTGTCTGTATGTCTGTCTGTATGTCTGTCTGTATGTCTGTCTGTATGTCTGTCTGTATGTCTGTCTGTATGTCTGTCTGTATGTCTGTCTGTATGTCTGTCTGTATGTCTGTCTGTATGTCTGTCTGTATGTCTGTCTGTATGTCTGTCTGTATGTCTGTCTGTATGTCTGTCTGTATGTCTGTCTGTATGTCTGTCTGTATGTCTGTCTGTATGTCTGTCTGTATGTCTGTCTGTATGTCTGTCTGTATGTCTGTCTGTATGTCTGTCTGTATGTCTGTCTGTATGTCTGTCTGTATGTCTGTCTGTATGTCTGTCTGTATGTCTGTCTGTATGTCTGTCTGTATGTCTGTCTGTATGTCTGTCTGTATGTCTGTCTGTATGTCTGTCTGTATGTCTGTCTGTATGTCTGTCTGTATGTCTGTCTGTATGTCTGTCTGTATGTCTGTCTGTATGTCTGTCTGTATGTCTGTCTGTATGTCTGTCTGTATGTCTGTCTGTATGTCTGTCTGTATGTCTGTCTGTATGTCTGTCTGTATGTCTGTCTGTATGTCTGTCTGTATGTCTGTCTGTATGTCTGTCTGTATGTCTGTCTGTATGTCTGTCTGTATGTCTGTCTGTATGTCTGTCTGTATGTCTGTCTGTATGTCTGTCTGTATGTCTGTCTGTATGTCTGTCTGTATGTCTGTCTGTATGTCTGTCTGTATGTCTGTCTGTATGTCTGTCTGTATGTCTGTCTGTATGTCTGTCTGTATGTCTGTCTGTATGTCTGTCTGTATGTCTGTCTGTATGTCTGTCTGTATGTCTGTCTGTATGTCTGTCTGTATGTCTGTCTGTATGTCTGTCTGTATGTCTGTCTGTATGTCTGTCTGTATGTCTGTCTGTATGTCTGTCTGTATGTCTGTCTGTATGTCTGTCTGTATGTCTGTCTGTATGTCTGTCTGTATGTCTGTCTGTATGTCTGTCTGTATGTCTGTCTGTATGTCTGTCTGTATGTCTGTCTGTATGTCTGTCTGTATGTCTGTCTGTATGTCTGTCTGTATGTCTGTCTGTATGTCTGTCTGTATGTCTGTCTGTATGTCTGTCTGTATGTCTGTCTGTATGTCTGTCTGTATGTCTGTCTGTATGTCTGTCTGTATGTCTGTCTGTATGTCTGTCTGTATGTCTGTCTGTATGTCTGTCTGTATGTCTGTCTGTATGTCTGTCTGTATGTCTGTCTGTATGTCTGTCTGTATGTCTGTCTGTATGTCTGTCTGTATGTCTGTCTGTATGTCTGTCTGTATGTCTGTCTGTATGTCTGTCTGTATGTCTGTCTGTATGTCTGTCTGTATGTCTGTCTGTATGTCTGTCTGTATGTCTGTCTGTATGTCTGTCTGTATGTCTGTCTGTATGTCTGTCTGTATGTCTGTCTGTATGTCTGTCTGTATGTCTGTCTGTATGTCTGTCTGTATGTCTGTCTGTATGTCTGTCTGTATGTCTGTCTGTATGTCTGTCTGTATGTCTGTCTGTATGTCTGTCTGTATGTCTGTCTGTATGTCTGTCTGTATGTCTGTCTGTATGTCTGTCTGTATGTCTGTCTGTATGTCTGTCTGTATGTCTGTCTGTATGTCTGTCTGTATGTCTGTCTGTATGTCTGTCTGTATGTCTGTCTGTATGTCTGTCTGTATGTCTGTCTGTATGTCTGTCTGTATGTCTGTCTGTATGTCTGTCTGTATGTCTGTCTGTATGTCTGTCTGTATGTCTGTCTGTATGTCTGTCTGTATGTCTGTCTGTATGTCTGTCTGTATGTCTGTCTGTATGTCTGTCTGTATGTCTGTCTGTATGTCTGTCTGTATGTCTGTCTGTATGTCTGTCTGTATGTCTGTCTGTATGTCTGTCTGTATGTCTGTCTGTATGTCTGTCTGTATGTCTGTCTGTATGTCTGTCTGTATGTCTGTCTGTATGTCTGTCTGTATGTCTGTCTGTATGTCTGTCTGTATGTCTGTCTGTATGTCTGTCTGTATGTCTGTCTGTATGTCTGTCTGTATGTCTGTCTGTATGTCTGTCTGTATGTCTGTCTGTATGTCTGTCTGTATGTCTGTCTGTATGTCTGTCTGTATGTCTGTCTGTATGTCTGTCTGTATGTCTGTCTGTATGTCTGTCTGTATGTCTGTCTGTATGTCTGTCTGTATGTCTGTCTGTATGTCTGTCTGTATGTCTGTCTGTATGTCTGTCTGTATGTCTGTCTGTATGTCTGTCTGTATGTCTGTCTGTATGTCTGTCTGTATGTCTGTCTGTATGTCTGTCTGTATGTCTGTCTGTATGTCTGTCTGTATGTCTGTCTGTATGTCTGTCTGTATGTCTGTCTGTATGTCTGTCTGTATGTCTGTCTGTATGTCTGTCTGTATGTCTGTCTGTATGTCTGTCTGTATGTCTGTCTGTATGTCTGTCTGTATGTCTGTCTGTATGTCTGTCTGTATGTCTGTCTGTATGTCTGTCTGTATGTCTGTCTGTATGTCTGTCTGTATGTCTGTCTGTATGTCTGTCTGTATGTCTGTCTGTATGTCTGTCTGTATGTCTGTCTGTATGTCTGTCTGTATGTCTGTCTGTATGTCTGTCTGTATGTCTGTCTGTATGTCTGTCTGTATGTCTGTCTGTATGTCTGTCTGTATGTCTGTCTGTATGTCTGTCTGTATGTCTGTCTGTATGTCTGTCTGTATGTCTGTCTGTATGTCTGTCTGTATGTCTGTCTGTATGTCTGTCTGTATGTCTGTCTGTATGTCTGTCTGTATGTCTGTCTGTATGTCTGTCTGTATGTCTGTCTGTATGTCTGTCTGTATGTCTGTCTGTATGTCTGTCTGTATGTCTGTCTGTATGTCTGTCTGTATGTCTGTCTGTATGTCTGTCTGTATGTCTGTCTGTATGTCTGTCTGTATGTCTGTCTGTATGTCTGTCTGTATGTCTGTCTGTATGTCTGTCTGTATGTCTGTCTGTATGTCTGTCTGTATGTCTGTCTGTATGTCTGTCTGTATGTCTGTCTGTATGTCTGTCTGTATGTCTGTCTGTATGTCTGTCTGTATGTCTGTCTGTATGTCTGTCTGTATGTCTGTCTGTATGTCTGTCTGTATGTCTGTCTGTATGTCTGTCTGTATGTCTGTCTGTATGTCTGTCTGTATGTCTGTCTGTATGTCTGTCTGTATGTCTGTCTGTATGTCTGTCTGTATGTCTGTCTGTATGTCTGTCTGTATGTCTGTCTGTATGTCTGTCTGTATGTCTGTCTGTATGTCTGTCTGTATGTCTGTCTGTATGTCTGTCTGTATGTCTGTCTGTATGTCTGTCTGTATGTCTGTCTGTATGTCTGTCTGTATGTCTGTCTGTATGTCTGTCTGTATGTCTGTCTGTATGTCTGTCTGTATGTCTGTCTGTATGTCTGTCTGTATGTCTGTCTGTATGTCTGTCTGTATGTCTGTCTGTATGTCTGTCTGTATGTCTGTCTGTATGTCTGTCTGTATGTCTGTCTGTATGTCTGTCTGTATGTCTGTCTGTATGTCTGTCTGTATGTCTGTCTGTATGTCTGTCTGTATGTCTGTCTGTATGTCTGTCTGTATGTCTGTCTGTATGTCTGTCTGTATGTCTGTCTGTATGTCTGTCTGTATGTCTGTCTGTATGTCTGTCTGTATGTCTGTCTGTATGTCTGTCTGTATGTCTGTCTGTATGTCTGTCTGTATGTCTGTCTGTATGTCTGTCTGTATGTCTGTCTGTATGTCTGTCTGTATGTCTGTCTGTATGTCTGTCTGTATGTCTGTCTGTATGTCTGTCTGTATGTCTGTCTGTATGTCTGTCTGTATGTCTGTCTGTATGTCTGTCTGTATGTCTGTCTGTATGTCTGTCTGTATGTCTGTCTGTATGTCTGTCTGTATGTCTGTCTGTATGTCTGTCTGTATGTCTGTCTGTATGTCTGTCTGTATGTCTGTCTGTATGTCTGTCTGTATGTCTGTCTGTATGTCTGTCTGTATGTCTGTCTGTATGTCTGTCTGTATGTCTGTCTGTATGTCTGTCTGTATGTCTGTCTGTATGTCTGTCTGTATGTCTGTCTGTATGTCTGTCTGTATGTCTGTCTGTATGTCTGTCTGTATGTCTGTCTGTATGTCTGTCTGTATGTCTGTCTGTATGTCTGTCTGTATGTCTGTCTGTATGTCTGTCTGTATGTCTGTCTGTATGTCTGTCTGTATGTCTGTCTGTATGTCTGTCTGTATGTCTGTCTGTATGTCTGTCTGTATGTCTGTCTGTATGTCTGTCTGTATGTCTGTCTGTATGTCTGTCTGTATGTCTGTCTGTATGTCTGTCTGTATGTCTGTCTGTATGTCTGTCTGTATGTCTGTCTGTATGTCTGTCTGTATGTCTGTCTGTATGTCTGTCTGTATGTCTGTCTGTATGTCTGTCTGTATGTCTGTCTGTATGTCTGTCTGTATGTCTGTCTGTATGTCTGTCTGTATGTCTGTCTGTATGTCTGTCTGTATGTCTGTCTGTATGTCTGTCTGTATGTCTGTCTGTATGTCTGTCTGTATGTCTGTCTGTATGTCTGTCTGTATGTCTGTCTGTATGTCTGTCTGTATGTCTGTCTGTATGTCTGTCTGTATGTCTGTCTGTATGTCTGTCTGTATGTCTGTCTGTATGTCTGTCTGTATGTCTGTCTGTATGTCTGTCTGTATGTCTGTCTGTATGTCTGTCTGTATGTCTGTCTGTATGTCTGTCTGTATGTCTGTCTGTATGTCTGTCTGTATGTCTGTCTGTATGTCTGTCTGTATGTCTGTCTGTATGTCTGTCTGTATGTCTGTCTGTATGTCTGTCTGTATGTCTGTCTGTATGTCTGTCTGTATGTCTGTCTGTATGTCTGTCTGTATGTCTGTCTGTATGTCTGTCTGTATGTCTGTCTGTATGTCTGTCTGTATGTCTGTCTGTATGTCTGTCTGTATGTCTGTCTGTATGTCTGTCTGTATGTCTGTCTGTATGTCTGTCTGTATGTCTGTCTGTATGTCTGTCTGTATGTCTGTCTGTATGTCTGTCTGTATGTCTGTCTGTATGTCTGTCTGTATGTCTGTCTGTATGTCTGTCTGTATGTCTGTCTGTATGTCTGTCTGTATGTCTGTCTGTATGTCTGTCTGTATGTCTGTCTGTATGTCTGTCTGTATGTCTGTCTGTATGTCTGTCTGTATGTCTGTCTGTATGTCTGTCTGTATGTCTGTCTGTATGTCTGTCTGTATGTCTGTCTGTATGTCTGTCTGTATGTCTGTCTGTATGTCTGTCTGTATGTCTGTCTGTATGTCTGTCTGTATGTCTGTCTGTATGTCTGTCTGTATGTCTGTCTGTATGTCTGTCTGTATGTCTGTCTGTATGTCTGTCTGTATGTCTGTCTGTATGTCTGTCTGTATGTCTGTCTGTATGTCTGTCTGTATGTCTGTCTGTATGTCTGTCTGTATGTCTGTCTGTATGTCTGTCTGTATGTCTGTCTGTATGTCTGTCTGTATGTCTGTCTGTATGTCTGTCTGTATGTCTGTCTGTATGTCTGTCTGTATGTCTGTCTGTATGTCTGTCTGTATGTCTGTCTGTATGTCTGTCTGTATGTCTGTCTGTATGTCTGTCTGTATGTCTGTCTGTATGTCTGTCTGTATGTCTGTCTGTATGTCTGTCTGTATGTCTGTCTGTATGTCTGTCTGTATGTCTGTCTGTATGTCTGTCTGTATGTCTGTCTGTATGTCTGTCTGTATGTCTGTCTGTATGTCTGTCTGTATGTCTGTCTGTATGTCTGTCTGTATGTCTGTCTGTATGTCTGTCTGTATGTCTGTCTGTATGTCTGTCTGTATGTCTGTCTGTATGTCTGTCTGTATGTCTGTCTGTATGTCTGTCTGTATGTCTGTCTGTATGTCTGTCTGTATGTCTGTCTGTATGTCTGTCTGTATGTCTGTCTGTATGTCTGTCTGTATGTCTGTCTGTATGTCTGTCTGTATGTCTGTCTGTATGTCTGTCTGTATGTCTGTCTGTATGTCTGTCTGTATGTCTGTCTGTATGTCTGTCTGTATGTCTGTCTGTATGTCTGTCTGTATGTCTGTCTGTATGTCTGTCTGTATGTCTGTCTGTATGTCTGTCTGTATGTCTGTCTGTATGTCTGTCTGTATGTCTGTCT